>JAFHKQ010000010.1:0-1200000 GCA_017163955.1 Apiospora koreana
GTATTGTAGGCATTTATAGACGCTAGAGGGCCTCTGGCTGGCAGGAATCACGAGTTGGGCAGCGTTTTGAACAATGTATGGACAATGTGGCGGTCGTGTCGACACCTAGTCTGACTGGTCACGACGAGAAACCAAATTCTCCGTTGGTTGCCAATCTCCCGATCCTTGTCGGCGACTCCACCGCCATTAGTCAGGGTCCATATATCGCAGCCGCGGACCAAGTCCCGACCGTTAGGGGCTTCTAGAGAAAATACCAGGAAGGCCCAAATGGATTGACACGCATGGGCATCGTCCAATCTGATTGGTGCTGGTTCCAAGATTTCATGCATTGGCAGGTCGTCCCGACCCGGCTCCACCTCGACTGCGACGAGATTGTTTCACTGCCCAACTGCCTTTCTTCTATTGCGAACATTTTGTTTACACACACACTTGACTTGCCGTGTTGTCAATTTGTGAATTAGCTGCTTCCGTCGAGTGACTCATCACTAACAGATGGCCGTGTATATAACGGGTAACCTAGGAAGAGATGGTATTAGCTCATCTGATATACGTGTCGGTGCATCTCCATCTTGACTCACGATGCACGTCGGATTGGCTCACATGCCAAAAATATCCGGGTCGGACGCGTCCGCGCCCTGGTCGCAGATGAGTTCGTGCCAGCCTGGTCGACCCAGCGTCCTGATTCTGCGTGGCTCTTGTTTTTCATGCGCCTTGCCTTCCGTTACATTAGATGCTCGATGACGGAAAATGTTGGGACAGGGGGTGGTGTCGTGAAGAAGAAAAAAGAAGTCCAACTTCAACGTCTATACATATACCCACATCATGCGCCTACGTCTCTTCTGGTTCTCTTTTTTTTCCCTCTCTTGGGACTCAGTTGGGTGTTGTTTTTTTGCTTCGTCTTTTCATTGTCGTTTTTTATTTTAGAATCCAACTACCGTCACTCATTACAGTTTTTTATATTGGTTTATTCAAGTGAGCGGAAGCCTTGAATCTACTCTTGAAAGTTCCCTAGAAAAAGACGAAAAAAGAAATACCCACCACACCTCCTCTCACCATGTTACAATGGGAGAACTCCGCGTCCCAGACGCGGGACCCAAACGCGCTGCCGCAACTCAACATACCCGGACGGAGTCGGTCCGGTTCGGATTCCGATGAAAAGACGATTGCCGAGTCGCTCCACACGTCCGAATCTCACCCGCAAACGTCAAATCCCTTCGGCTTCCACCGTCGCCGAAACACCAAACTCAAGGTCGACGATTATTTCCAAGGACCGCGCGACATCGTCAAGCACTCGAAATGGCCCGTCTTCCTGCAGATGCACGGCAGCATCATGCCCAAGATGCTCATCCCCATGATCATCGTCGGCGCGTGGTCTTCCCTGCTCTGCTGCTTCACCCTGCTACACTGGGTCGACGGCGCCAACCTCGGCATCGACTCGGTCCTCCTCACCGTCACCGGTTTCGTCGTGGCCTCGGCCCTCTCGCTGCGCAGCTCGACGGCCTACGAACGCTATGCCGAAGGTAGAAGGTACTGGGGTCAGCTCACGCTCAACTGTCAAACACTCGGCCGCGTCATCTGGTTGCATGTCCGCAACCGGCCGGGCGAGGAGAAGGAATCACTCTTGGAAAAGCTCACGGCCATGAACCTCCTGGTTGCCTACTGTGTCGCCCTCAAGCACAAGCTCCGATTCGAACCCTACACCCACTACGAGGATCTCCAAGACCTCGTGGAACACCTCGACACCCTGGGCAAGACGGCCACCGAGTCGGGCGTCTTTGAGCCGAAAGAGCCCAACTTCTTCAAGGCGGTTGGAGAGCGTCTCGGTCTCAACTTTGCCACGTCCAACCCGCGAAAGATCATCAAGAGGGCGCGCGAGGAAGGCGTGCCGCTGGGCAACCTCCCTCTCGAAATCCTCTGCTACATCGCCTCGTACATTGACGACAAGGTGGAAGAAGCAACACTGCCTTCGCCTGGTTTGCAGACGGTGGCATGGGCCGCCATCACGGCTATCAACGACTGCATGGTCAACACCGAGCGTGTCCTCAACACGCCGCTCCCCATCGCCTACTCCATCGCCATCACGCAAATCACCTGGGTCTATGTCTTGCTCCTGCCCTTCCAGCTGCTGCCTCGTCTCGGTTGGGTCACCATTCCGGCCAACATGCTCGCGGCTTACATCATCCTCGGTCTGCTGTTCATCGGCCGCGAGGTCGAGAACCCCTTCGGCAACGACGTCAACGATCTCCCCCTCGAGCTCTTCTGCGAGAACATCGTCGAGGACCTGCACGCCATCACCAGCCGACCCCGTCGCAAGGCCAGGGAGTGGATGCACAGCCACAAGAACAAGGTGCTATTCCCGCACTCGCACAGCAACTTCCACAGCTGGGTGGCCCGGCCCGAGGAGTCCATCACGAGAGCCCTGCGCCAGCGACCCCTGCGCAGCGCCCACGTCGAGCAGAGCCTGAGCAGACCTGGCTCGTCGCATACCAAGAACCCCAGCCGACCTGGTACCACCAATGCCAACTACCCGAGCATTGCCAGTCCGATCAAGACGCGACCGACCATAAGCGAAGAGATGGTCTAGGCATTCCAGACACTCTGGTTTTCGACTCGATGACCATAACAATGGCCATCACACCCCTCCTTCACCAAATTGGACAATAATCATCAAAATTTCGACACCTCTCCCCTCTCCATCCCTCACACTGGCCGGGCCAAAATTGACTTATCGATACCCATGATTTTATTTTTAGCGGCGCAAAGCGGGACTATGGGAACAGCGCGAATCTTTATTATAGACGGTGGTTTATTTGACTTTGCGGACATCTTGAAGATTCGAGTTTTGGCGGCGGCGGCGGCGGCTGGTTTCCTTTTATTACTCACTCACTCACTCTCATTGAAGCGATGCCGTCATGTGGCATACCATCTCCTACTCTTGTTTTTTGTGCGTTTCGGGGCATCTCTGATTTACGGACAGGTATTTTGACATTATGCGCGGTGTTATTGGCCGCTCATCATGTTGTTGTTCGTGGCGGAGATATGATTCCCGGGTTATAATTCGTATCCTACAACATATCTGATTCTTCTTTCCTACTATATTGCCCATCTTCTACGTGATACCATGAGATTTAGTCAGAGGGGCATGGGGCCACGATCTGTGTTTCCCTGTGGCCCATGTTTCGTGTGCGGTTCCAGAACTAGACCAGATGAACGCGATGACATCAACTTTGCTGGTTGTGCGCAATGACTCCATGTTATGGCTTACCGGCTCACCGGTTGAATACAACCTCAGGTGGATTCGAGCACCACGTTAAGTGGACAGTTGAAAGACTAATGAAGTGGGTTGTAATCCCCAGATTCCGACGAAGATCTCTGGATCTCTGGAGTAGAGTAGCCAACCCAGTTTTCCAATGCTAGTCGACTCCATGAGCATAAATCAAGTACCCACGTGGATGCGGCTTTGGCCTTGGCCTGGGTAGTGCATGTGGTCGTCGACGAGAATGACTCAGCTCCGACCCTCCAGAGACACTGCGCGGGAGATGTAAAGTCTTTGTGACAAGCTCACGCCATAACCGAATAGGAGGAAACGAAAAGCAGTGCTCGCGATGGGGGCGCCTTGGCAGGATAGGCTGCCTGTCTCACGCAGTAACGGGCGGCAAGGGGCGCGAGGCCTGTTTTAAATAATGGATAGTCAGCTTGCCGTCTCATCTGTTGGTAGGCTTGCTTGGCTGAACCAAAAGGCGATGCCAAGAAGGCGGGGAGAGCGGCATTTCTAAAGAGACAAGGACACCCGCTGATATGCCACCACGCTGTTTTCCTAGCGAACAATAGCCAGAATTCCCTCCATTGTATGTACATTAGAACAACTTCATGACGCCACATTTGGAAAGTTTGCCTATGCTGACAGGTAGTTTTTGACCATTCTGCTTCCCGGGACTGGAACACGACGACCTGCCCCTTGTTTCTAATTAGAGCATTTGCTTTAGTCCCGCCTTCCAAAAGATCAATGAACAGGATTCTGGCAGCATTCAGATAGTTCCGAAGCCCACTCTCATGAAAGCCCTCCCACATCAAGGCAAGCACTGCAGGTTGCCAGTCTGTTGAGATGGTAGTCACATCTCAGAGCTGCTCTCCATAACTATCTTCTTTCTCCCTTCAATCGTCTCAATCGTCTCATTGCTCATAATCCCCACGTCCTATTCTAATAAAGCCGTTTGGTGGTTTTCTTGAAGGAAGTCCCCAACTCGGAAATCCCGGACCAAGATAGCTAGCAAGGGCAGCCCGATCCCAGAGGCAAACATGATTCATGGCCTGCCCGAAGAGATGAACCGTGCCCCAAAACCCTTCCACGGCGATAAGGGAAAGCTGAAAAAGCCGAAGCAAGACTTGTGCAAGTTGGACATGCATATCTACAACAATGCGGACTTCAGTTTGAATACACCGGTCGCTCTCGGCAAGCTGGCCCTGCGAAAAGAATTATTGGCTTTACGAACATCCTGCCAGTCGAGTCTTCCAGAATGACAGAAGCTTGTCCGCGTGATGAATGTCCTCAGCTCCTCCCGGGATACAGTGCTGTGCACATTTGCTGGCGATGATGATGATCAGTATCCCCCCATGGCCATAACCAAGTCTGCAGAGAGCAGGCAGCTGGGTCCCGTCGTCCAGACCACACAAACTGACCCAAAGTCAGAGCTGGCTCCCACAAATCCCTTCACCCGCAACTGTCAGCGTCCATCTCTAGTTGCATGGACGCTGGAGGATTTCTCCCTTGAGCCCTCAATTTGAATCACCGTGCTACGAAGGGCGCCTCAGTATTCCGTCTCCCACAATTTCCATGGCGGAAACAAGGTCGAGGCAACTCCCATGACACGGATCGTGAGAAAATTGACCACGCAAAGGGCGATACCCAGACAATATTTGGATAAGAGCTACGTGGTACCCTGCTCGATCACATTCTGAACGGTGATCAATATGTTGTTCTTCGGAGCTACAACTACTGGTAGGGAGAAGACGCACACTCGCACACGACCAACCATGGCTGATATTTATATATTTTGGCCACCAGTGTTCAATTGGGCGAGATGTTGGGTTTGAAAATAGACGAATGTTGACCAAATATAAGTTCTTTCTTGTCGCGGTGGTCGATAACTTTAGCAGTTCATTGTGTGAAGCTCCTTTCCCGTACCACCACGCTTCCCCTTGCCACCACGTAATATCCCCTACAAACGTCATGATAATGTAATTGACACACATTCAATCCTCTGTGTACTACTGAATCAGGCGGTCAGCACGGCGTAGATGTGTTTACTGGATGGCCATCCGCTGAAACTTGACAATCTCGGGTTTCCATGGAACCATGGAACCATGGTCGCGCGCGCAATTTGGCTCAGAGTGACTTGGCAACTGCCCGGGCTGCCTGACACAGCCAACTTTTGCTGTGGGCGGCTGACAATTGCCTTATGACATACCATCAATGCCCACAATGATCTATCCGTTGCATGGGATTGCCTAAAGCGTTGAGCCGGAAGCTTATTGACTTTATGTGGCCATGCGATGCGAGGTAAATCATGGCGACGATAAGCCTAGACCCCAAACGGCAGGAATTGCGGAGGAGACGCTACCTTTCCCGGCCTGTGACTCGTGGCTTTTCTCTCCTTGTCTAGGACCGAGGCTAGGCAAAATGCGACTCCATGGGCCGACTACCGTGAGTGGAGTTGGCTGTTTGGTCTGCGCCATCATCAGGCACACGAGGGGCAAACATCATGACAACCAAAAAGCCCAGTCAAGTCAACATGGAAGTCTGCTGAACGCATGGTCTGTAGTGTACGGAGCAGCCGGTCCCTTCAATTCCCCGGCGCGACGGTGCGACAGTGATACGACGCCCTAGCTCCTCCTTCCGGAAATGTTGGTGGTGAGTGGTTAGTCAAGCTCCGGACAATCAAATGACGGGCCCATGCCATGCATGTCTGCCATGCCACCCCCTACCGGGCGGGCGCTATCAGCTCCCACCGCCCAGATCGTCTAACCTATTCCGGGCCGGATGTTCGACGAAAGTCCAGATGCCAAGATGCCAAAACAATCTAGTCTCGGAGCCTCGTAGCGTCGCGATAATCTTCCATCCATTAGCAGCCCCTGCATCGTCGACCTTGCTATCCGGACCAGCGCAGTCGAGCCGTCGAGTCGTCGAGTCGTCGAGTCGTCGAGTCATGACATCTCATTGGCAGGCCACAAGTAGGCCTTTCTGGGGTACTGATGATGTGCCGCCAGGATGTCGATGCAACGTCTGGTAGTATATAACTCGAGGAGCAGCCCTATCAAAGTTGTCAATCTCTCTTGCTCGACACGCTCCAGCTCCAGCTCCAGCTTCAGTCCCAGATCATCCTTTATCAGCCAGACCTTCTAATCACTAATCATGCGCTCTTCTCTCGTTCTCGCGCTCGCCCCTGCGGCTGCGCTTGCCCAGGCCCCTATGTACGGCCAGTGTGGCGGTCAAGGCTGGTCTGGTGCGACTACATGTGTCTCGGGCACCGTCTGCACAAAGTCCAAGTAAGCACCCCTCTGCATCTCTTACTCATGAAGATGAGCCCGGATCGTGGCTGACCATGATCCCAGTGACTGGTACTCCCAGTGTGTGCCCGGCTCCGGAGGCGACCAGCCCTCGCAGCCTCAGCCTCAACCCACCACCACTGCCGGCGGCAACAACCCTGCCCCCACCGGAGGCAATGGCAACGGTGGATCGGCCGGCTCTGGTCTCCACGAGAAGTTCAAGGCCAAGGGTAAGCAGTACTTTGGAACCGAGATCGACCACTACCATCTCAACAACAACCCCTTGACCACCATCGTCAAGAGCGACTTTGGCCAGGTCACCTGCGAGAACAGCATGAAGTGGGATGCCATTGAGCGTGAGTGCCACTTGTTTCCTGCTCGTTCTTTCGAAACACCAGCGAAAACATTAGCTGACTTGACCCCCTCCTCCAGCCCAACGCGGTTCCTTCAGCTTTGGCAACGCTGACGCCGTCGTCAACTTCGCCACCACCAACGGCAAGCTCGTGCGCGGCCACACCCTTCTGTGGCACAGCCAGCTGCCCAGCTGGGTCTCGAGCATCAACGACCGCAACACCCTGACGCAGGTCATCCAGAACCACGTTACCACCATGGTCACCCGCTACAAGGGCAAGATCCTGCAGTGGGACGTGGTCAACGAGATCTTCGCCGAGGACGGCAACCTGCGCGACAGCGTCTTCAGCCGCGTGCTGGGCGAAGACTTCGTCAGCATCGCCTTCAAGGCCGCCCGTGCCGCCGACCCCAATGCCAAGCTCTACATCAACGACTACAACCTCGACATCGCCAACTACGCCAAGGTGACCAAGGGCATGGTCGACCACGTCAACAAGTGGATCAGCCAGGGCGTCCCCATCGACGGCATCGGCTCGCAGGCCCACCTCGCCGCCCCCGGTGGCTGGAACTCGGCTTCGGGTGTCCCCGCGGCCCTCAAGGCCCTCGCCGCCTCCAACGCCAAGGAGATCGCGATCACCGAGCTCGACATCTCGGGCGCCGCCGGCAACGACTACCTCACCGTCATGAATGCCTGCCTCCAGATCTCCAAGTGCGTCGGCATCACCGTCTGGGGCGTCTCGGATAAGGACAGCTGGAGATCCAGCGACAACCCGCTCCTGTTCGACGGCAGCTACAAGGCCAAGGCGGCCTACAACTCTTTGATCGGCGCCTTGTAGGGGGTCCTGTCACTTGTACATAGATTCGTGGATCATGCCATTACGATGAACTGGCTTTACGTCAAGCACCGAGATGGCCACCAATTTCAAACATCAATACACTATTCATATTTTGATTTCGTATAACCAATACAATTGAGACCCCTGCATTACACGTGTAGTCGTACAGTTCCAGTGTCGTTTAAATAATTGTTCAGATTGTTGTCACAGGATCTCGCTCAAGGAAAGGCCGTATTGGACCCCTTATAAGGTGTGTAAATTACTATTAACTCCTTCTGGGCGTGAGAACCTAATCTTTTCGCCAGTAAGGCCTTAAGACTATTATATCCAGAACGTATAAGATCGGATAGTATAAGTATATATACTACTTAGTAACGCTAAATTTAACTCTTATATAAAGTACTAGGCTATTAGGGAAAAGACGATTATAAAGCTATTAATAAAGCTCTTATAAGATATAATTAACTAATTTAATAATAGTTAGGTATTCGAATGTAGACGTAAATAGGACGGATAATTATGAAAAATATCGGCTATATACTGTCTTCTAGCCCTGTAATACCTAGTTTAGGGAGTTAAACTTATATATATAAAGTCGTATACTGTATAAGGGCCTGATCTAGTCCCCGACTACACAGACCTTCATCTCGTCCTTCGTAAGGAGGGTACATAACTCTATATATATAAGTTTAACTCCCCAAATTAGGTATTACAGGGCCAGAAGACAGTGTATAGCCGATGTTTTTTACTAATCGTCCGTCCCATCTATATTTATATTCGAATACCTAACCGTCATTAAATTAGCTAATTATATCTTACGGGAGCTTTATCGATAGCCTTATAATCGTCTCTTCCCCAATAGCCCAGTACTTTATATAAGAGTTAAATTTAGCGTTACTGGGTAGTATACAGGATCCGATAGCTGGTATCGTTAATCTCGCGATATCCTTATCGTCGATCTCGCGATACCCTTATCGTCGATCTCGCGATACCCTTATCGCCGGTATCGTCGAAATAGCCCCCCCCTTCATGAAAGGTCCTTAAGGGCATATAAAAGTGTACCCTCTTAGGAGGCTATAGCACGGCCCCCTTCGGAAGGTTCGTCTTATCCGGATCTGGTAAAGCCTCGCGATTGTGACTACCGAGGGGAAGGCGCGCTGCCGTCCGATCTCCATTCCACCACTGCCTCGCGTGGTACGAATTCTGTGTCGCATATCTTTTATGAAGACGTCGGCTCTTCCATCCCATACTAAATCAGGCCTAGGGTATTCGAAAAGGGAAGCCACGGCAGGGGATGGTCCGATCTATACATGGTCGAAGGGCCTTGAGGTCCTAAGGTCTACAACTGGCAAACGGTCGAAAAGATCACGTTCTGGGCGACCATGGCTGGAAGGCTAGTTGTTTGAATGGCCAGATTGCTGTCATTCGTGAGCTCGGAATCCATGATACTGAAACAGTAACAGCACGCAATGGAAGAAGGTTTTGCAGGGTCCACCGAATAAGTCGACACGAGTCAGATTTGACGACTTACATCCTCGAGCGGCTGATGAATAGAATTGGGTGCTGACATGGGATGAAAAAAAATACGCAATGCGGAAAGAGAGATAAAGTTCGAGGAAATCTGCCGTTGTTTTTGATGGCGACATTACCCCTTATATTCACTCAACTATAATAAACCTAACGAAATGCGGAGAAAACATGAATGGATCCCCGGCCAAGACCCCAAGATGGGCCTCGCTCCGGTCAGAGTGACGCGGCAAAGAAAGCGGTAAGACTCATCTATACATTGCGGCTGAGGTCACTTGCTATTAGTCTCTATTTCTATAAAATGGTTGCGAGAAATGTGAACTTCACCCGCTTTGTATTGCAATTATCTACGAAATCAAAAGGGGCTTGTTTCTCAACACACTGCCACGGCTGGATTGAACAAGACTTTTGCGCGCCATGGCAGCCAAACCTATCCTCCGCAACGCCTTCAGTCGGCTTGCAATTTTCGCCCTGGGGCTCACCTCAACTGCCGAAGGAGTAAACGCAGACCCGGCTGACATAGTGTTTCGAAATGGAAGCATCTACACCCTCGACGCCGCCTCCAGCGTGGCATCAACATTAGCCGTCAAGGGCGGCATCATCACTGCGATTGGTGCAGACGCGGACACCAAACCTTTTATTGGTGTCGATACTCAAGTCATTGACCTCCATGGGCGCATGGTCATGCCTGGACTCGTTGATTCTCACATGCACGTCCTCCCGGGCGGCATCGCCCTCCTCAAATGCGACCTGAACTACCAGCCAGTCGATATCAGCAAGCTACTGTCCCATATCAAGGGTTGCATCGATGGAGACGGCGGGAAAACGGATGATGACTGGATCGAGGTCGTCAATCTCGATTACCCCAGTTTGGTCACCAAGAGCGGGCAGGTCGGCAAACTCGATCTGGACAAGCTTGAAACAAAACGCCCTATCCTCATTCGCTCTAGCGACTACCATACCGTTTTGGTGAACTCCCGAGCTCTGGTTATCTCGAACATCGCAGCGGCGACTCCTGATCCTCCAGGCGGCAAGATTGAGCGTCTTCCGGGAGGCCAAGAGCCTTCCGGCGTCTTGCAGGATGCAGGACGTGACCTGATTCAACCCCCGCCACCGACCGAGGCCGTGAGGCTAGAGGCGTGCAGGGCAGCTCTCCGTTTGTTGCGCCAAGCCGGCGTCACCACGTTCCAAGAAGCCGTGGCTGGTCCGGACCACCACAAACTGTTCAGTCAACTGCGGGCGAGTGGTGAGCTGACGGCGCGTGGCTACTTTGACTACTCCATTGACCCCCCTAAATCATTGGAAGGCGTGGAGGCACTTGTCGCAAGCACTGCCAGTGCAATCCAAAGCATGCATGATAACTCAACCATTGGACCAAAGCCAACACTGAAATGGCAGGCTATCAAGAGTTTCCTTGATGGCGTCATCACGTACCCGGCCCGGACTGCTGCCTTGGTAGATCCATACTGGAACCCCGTGAACAGTTCAGAGACCAGCGGCGAGTGGGCGCCTGACGCAAGCACCATGAACAAGCCGTATTGGAGCCAAGAGATCCTGGACGCCACCCTCGAAGGCCTATTCCTTGCCGGTATCGATGCGCAGCTTCATGTCGACGGCGATCTAGCAGTCCGTTACGGCCTCAATGCCGCCCAGGCTTTCCGGGAGAAGCATCCTGATCGCAAGGGGGACTTCAGGCTCGGGCTAGCGCACGAAGAGCTCTCGCACCAGGACGACTGGGCCAGGTTCGCCGAGCTGGACGTGGACCCCATCATGAGTTTCCAGTGGGCGCAGCTGAGTTCTTCCTACCTCCCTTCTACGTTTTCGGCGCTCGGCGACTACCGCCAAGGGAACTTGCAAGCCCACAGGCGGATCGAGGAAGCTGGCCGACCCCTTGTCTATGGCAGCGACTGGCCGGTAAGATTCCAGGGTGACAACCTCTCCTACTTGTGACCGAGCTAATTGATAACCCAGATTGACCCGCTTGATGAGTTCTTGGCTCTCAAGGTCGCCGTGACACGAAAGGGTGACCCGACAAACCCCAACTCGCCCGCTTCTTTCGGGGCTCCTTACGACGGCATCTTCCCAGGTGATCCCATCTCGCGAGAGTCGGCGCTGCGAGCCATCACCATCAACGGCGCACGATTTTTGCGTGCGGATGCGTCCATCGGCTCGTTGGAGGTCGGAAAGCTAGCCGACATCATCGTCTTGGAGAAGAACTACTTTGAAGTTCCCGAGGAGGAGATTGCAAGGCAAAAAGTCCTGCTGACTATGGTCGGTGGCGAGGTGGTGTTTGCGACAAATGATGCTCAGTCGGAGTTTGGAGTGACCCCGAAGTTTCCGAATCCCAGCCAGACCAGCGGCCAACTCAACAAGAGGGCAATCGGCGGCTTTGATCGAAGAGACTTATCTGAAAATGGAGTGGCTGCGGTTTCGAGACTCCGGAAAAGGGGACAGTGCCCGCATGAGCACAACTAACCGGAAGTTCATGCTTCGGGATAATGGTTCACTCGATGTTGCTAGATTAGAACAAATCCTTGGCGTATGGGTAATTCTCGGTCGTCGCGACTTCGCAGATTCCTGCGTCCTATTCTCTCACCCCCAAGCCTACCTCAACTACACCATAAGCCGGATTACGAGTTTCTTATTAGATACGCTTTGATATTTCAAAAGGGCCTATGAGATGAACCTTGACTCCGCGGCGTGTCTTGGCTTTCATATACCATGCTTTGTGATACTGGTGCCCTCTGTTCACCCCTCTGGCCGTCATATAGATACCGGCTGACAGGATATTGCACATCGGGCCTTCTGGAAGCAGCAGTATAGAGGCTCATACTTGACAAGGGTATACATGCTTCCACCTGCCCTTCAAAATTCTGCACGTGTCAAAGCTAGGTTGGTACCAGTCCGAATTCCGCTTCAAGGTCTCTCTGTACTGTGCCACCGACCATAGCCACGTGCCCAGAACGACATGTTCAGTGTCGATCATGCTTCTCTAAGAGTCGTGCGCGGCAGGACCAATATGTTCTGGTGACCGAGAATCTCCAGCGTTGCATTGCAATACCACAAGTAGCTTGAAAGAAGTATGTTCTGTCCCTTCTAGTACGGAGGGTAAATCGCCGGGTAAACCATGCTTGGTCGAGAGGGTACCGGGCTTGGCTGTATCGCCAATCACTTCTGGCGATCGGCAGTTCCTTAGTATGGCAATTATTGGTCCAGAGCCATATCGGGGATTGTGTTTAAAGATTGCCCGATATTAGGTTGGTTGGGTGGTGACTGCTCGCATAGTCGGCAATTAGAAGAGGATTTGCTCGACAAAGTGATAATAGACTCAAGGTTCCCGGCTCGCATGTTCCAATTGACTTTGCAAGATCAACAAACTCAAGGTTGAATCTGGCATAGAAGAAGTATCTGGAGCTTAAATCTGTTCTCACCACCTAAAAGCCAACCCAAAATATCCTTGTCATCCAGATCATGCAACTCGTCGTCTCGCTCGCCGCCGTTGCGGCTTTGACGCAGCACGCCGCGGCCCAGTTCAACATGCTGCGGTTCGCGTGCTCGCAGCTCGTCGTGGAACGGACGGACCCGCTGGTGAACCCGGGGATGAAGTACACGCCACACTTGCACCAGATCGTCGGCGGCAACTCGTTCAACATCTCGATGCCGCCCGAGACCCACGACCTGGCCGCCTTGTCGACCTGCACCTCGTGCAGCTTCGCCGAGGACTTCTCCAACTACTGGACCGCCGTCATGTTCTTCCGCCACCGCAACGGCTCCGTCATCCGCGTGCCTCAGGTCGGCAACGGCGGTCCTCAGGGCCAGCTCGTCAACAAGGGAGGCCTCGACGTCTACTACATCCCCAGCGGCAAGGTTACCGCATTCAAGAAGGTATGTTCATCTATCTGTGGAATGAAATTTATGAGTGCGCTGAAGGGTATCTTCTTTGCTGACATGCTAACCATAGGGCTTCCGTATGCTGGCAGGTTCGGCCACCAACACGGACAACAGCAAGGTCAACAAAGGCAACATCTGTCACCGCTGCTGGCAGTCCACCAACGACAACCAGTTCACGGGTGGTGCTCCCTGCACGGGCGCCGACACTGTCGACATTCCATACGGCAACCAATGCAAGATGGTCCGCCAGACTATCATCTTCCCCACGTGAGTCTCCCCCGCCTGTGATTTAGATTATGAGCCAAAGTTAACGAGGCATTGATATCAGATGCTGGGATGGCAAGAACCTCGACAGCCCTGACCACCAAAGCCACGTGGCTTACAGTGGTGCGGGAGCCTCTGGTGGAGGCCGCTGCCCGACCACTCACCCAGTCAAGCTGCCGCAGATCATGTATGAGCTGATGTGGAACACGTCTACCTTCATGGACCAGAGCATGTGGCCGACCGACGGCAAGAACCCGTTTGTCTACAGCACACAGCTTGGGTACGTCACCGAGCATCCTCACGTAGAGCAGATAACTGACGTGGTAATCACAGAGGCTCCGCCGCACATGGAGACTACCTCTTCGGCTGGAAGGGCGACACGCTGCAGAAAGCCATGGACAACAATTGCAACCTTGACCGCGACTGCCCCAATGCTGGCATCCATAAGCAACAGCCTGCGGTGTACAATGCTTGCAATAAGCCGCAGCAGGCCCCAGAGCCGGTCGATGGATGTAAGTAGCCCTTGCCTTTGCTATTCCTTGACCATGTACTGATGTGATGTGCGTACAATTGCAGATCTCAAGTCCATACCCATGGGCGAGATGGCCACCCAAGCATGAGCCCAACATAGACAATATGGATAGTAAGACTGCGGTCCTACAGGCGGATGCTTTTGGAGTGTTGGAGAAAGCAATGTGAACGACGCCAACCTGCGAGGGGAGGATCGGTCGTAATTGTTGCGGCGGAGGTGGTACGGAGCGCGAAGCTCGGATGATGAAGGAGATAGCCTGTCACTCACTAGGATCTTTGATCGACATAAACTATATATAGACCTGATTACAAAAGTGGCCTCCTCTTGACTTCTTGTCGACCTTAGAATCTTAACTTGTTCCAATAATGAAGCCAATGTAGACATGTTGTATGCACATGGCATGAATATACACACAATACCGTATATTGAGCTATGATACACATCCAGACTTTACAAACCATCCTCGCAAATAATAACCGATCGCCCAGAACTCATTCCCTGCTCTTCCTATTTCGTATGTGACTCGGGGGCCACTACAATCCGGGTCCTCCTACCCCTCACGCATTCCTCTGCACCAGCTCAACAAAATTGGCGTTGGAGGCAGACGCGAAGTCCACGGTCCAGGAGGCGGTAACGTCGTGTACGTTAATGTTAGAGTTGCTTGATCCCGGGTTGCTGGGCTTGGAACGCGAGTATGCGAAAGCCACGCGGTTCTCGCCCGTCGGGTTAAGCGTGACGTTGCGGTTTCCGGACCCTTTGAATGAGGCGCAACCCGTGCACTTGGCCGTGAACTGCCAGTACGTGCTGTTGACGTGGGTGCCCTTCTTGAGCAGCGTGTACGTCGCGCCAGTGTAGGCGGTGGGGGCCATGTGGGCGCTGTTTTGTTACATAAGTTAGTAAGTGACCAGATACAACAGCCGCAAGTGTGCACGAGGGCAAACACAAATGAACGTGAAGGCTTACGTGGCGTAGCGCGATGACACGGTGGCCGACTGGCCGTTCTGCCATGCCACCGTCAAGGGACTGTAGGTCATGTAGCCGCCCCAGGCGAGCCCGGTCCAGCCCACGTCCACGGGCGCGGCGACTTGTACAACGACGTCATAGGGGACGCCCGCCGCTACGTTGCTGGGCGTCGCGATGCGGTAGGTGATGTACTTGCCGATCACATATTGGGCGTTGAATTGGGCAAACGTGAAGCCGGTCTCGGGGTCTTTGTACGCGACAGAGTCGGCGGCCAGGACAGGCGATAGTGCCAACAGTGTTGCGGCGCATACAGCGCCCAAGTTGAAGTGCATTTTGAACCCGCTGGCAGTGATGTATTGAAGAGATGATTTGAAGTGGTGCCAATCAGAGCGACAAGACTCCCGTCAAAACGATTTCACGGATCAGGGAAGATTGAGGGTTATGGTGCTGTCAAATCGTGGTTCAGTAAGTGCTTTGCATCTTCGCTCAAGTTTCCCCAAATCAGAGTTTGGCTGCGAGAAGGACGATTCATTCAGTTACATCATGCTTTATCTACTCACATTCTGCAGATGCAAGGCGCGACGCGCACTGCCGGCTGGGTTCGAAACAAAGCCAGCTGATTGGCTTGATTGGAAGCTCGTTGGAACGTGGGATAGATGAGTTTCCATCAACCGAGCTCAAGATGAACGCTCGAATCGGCCCCTGGGCTCTATTTGAGGCGCCATTTCTCCAAACCTGCAACAATCTCGGGCTCGTGGCTTGCTGTTGCCACATCAGGCATCCAGGTCGCATGCGCTCATGATCTATTGCATGGCTTTCTCTGATAGATTTACTTCCGATGGACAAGTGAGCCAGTCCGTCAGTGTGCGGCGGCGCAGAACAGGGTTACATGAACGTCACTCGGCGGAGGCGCGGGCATTTAGCCGTTGATTGCTTGGGGTCGATGATAGGGGGGTTAAATGTGTAACCAACACTGCGCACACAATTAATATATGCGCGCCGAACCAAAGTTTGACAGAATTGCCAAGGCTCGACTCGCAAGGGGGTTCTGGGATTTCTAAATATAGAAGACTGATACCAATAGGGTCTAGACTTCCAGCAGAGGTAAGAAGATATTGAAGATTTCTACATTGTTCTAGAGGCATTGTTGAACATATTGCCAAGACCCGTTCTGGGGAATAACAAGTTGCAATTCCGAAAGGGGGCGAACATCAAGCTGGCGATGGCATAATCGGTTCGATCCTTCCGAGCGATTGGGTGTTCCCGCAATGTAGAAGGAAAGGGGTATTATCAGCAGGGTATAGCTGAACGCACATGTTGTGGGTAGATGCTGTCATCACATCTTTAGTTGCTACTCTTAACCCAATCACCACAATGACATCCGCGAGCTCGACATGCAAATAAGGGATATGACGGACTCGTTTGCTCATCCTATCTCTTGGCGACTTTGTTATTGTGCCACCAATCTTGTACAGTACCCGGGCATTGCCGCACATTCAAGACCAGCGGTTCTGAGTTGTATAAGAAGATGAATGCAGAGCGGCGACCTGGATCATTGTATGGAGTTGCGATCGTTGAAGAGATAGAACTCGCAGCCCGGAGAGTATTAGCATTCCGGAAACGATCATCCTGCCAGATCTCCAAAAAGCCGTGGGCATCTTCGTGGCTCATAGCTTCGAGTATGGAAGCCCTTTGACAAAGACCAGGACGTATCATCACGGCGTAACTAGGCTTTTTGTTATGCATCGCGAAAAGAACACCAACCTTATTCTTGATGTATAGTCAGATGCTCCTAACAAGGGTGATATGGGCCCCCTTGGACAGGTTTAGACTGTCGGTATTGTCCGGAGGCCCATACCACTATGATAAAACGAGGAAACTAGGTAATATGGTTTGATCAAAAGCCGACCTCCAGGATTCGCGCCGTCAGGAATGCCAAATACAAGGGATCAGCCCACGTCTCCCATCCCCTTCATCGCAGTTGGTCTGGTAGAGGGGAACCCCTGAATACTTCACTGTCAAGGACCAGAGTAGCGGTACCGTAAGCTCGTCGGCTGTGGCATCAATTAGACCCTTTCTCGCCGCACCAAAAGTCGTTTCAGGGTGCAGAACATTGCAGAACAGGCGTACCACGTTTTCACTCTCTATCATCGCTTCTGCTACTGTGACGATCACGGACACCTCGGTAATAGTGATGCCACGTATAATTCCGGTACGTTCCTGGTTAGCTTGCTCCAGTATGTGTTTGGCCCCCTAGAGCCTGGTTTGGCCAGTCCTAATAACCCCCTCCGAGACGTTTGCCGACAGAGGTTTCACCTCCAACGCCAGCTGGATCGGGCTCTGAATTCCGAAGCCGGGGTGTATGCGACTGCTGCCAGTGCTTGGGCCTACCGGCGCCCCGCCATGCCATGGGTGGGATTGGATCAAAATCATCTGCATCATCGTCTATGACCACCCGGGGCCGATGTGGCGTGCCCTGAGATCCTTCCCTGGGCCAGTTTAGCACCGACGGGGTATTTCAGGATTCTGCGACCTTTGGGCCCTGTGCGTTTGTTGATGATTTGAAAAGAGCAACGGGGATAGGGGGTCTTCCAACCCGTCCAGGTTTGAGATCTGAACAGTAGACTCGACATTGAGCTCATGGGGAGATTCTGACATGACAGTATTCCAGAGACGACTATCTTATAGGAATATAGCTGTAAGTTTTTGATTTAGCTGCTGGAAAATATTACTTCGGGGACTGGTCCGGAGACCAATCCGGGTCTGCGAGTCTTCATCCCAGATAGAGGGAATCGGACTACTATCCGTGATCACCCCTGATCTGTCAGCAGATTATTTTTGGTTGATTGAGTCGATGGAATGGAAATCGCCCACAGAGCCTTTCTCGGATGGGATTCTCACAAAACGGCCAAGGCGGAGCCGTCCTTCTCTGAAGCTTCCGTTATCACCAGCTTGGCGCACTTGAACGAAGCAGATCCCAAGCGAGTAAGGGCCAGAAGAAAGGTGGACGTAAAAAGCGTAATCGGATTCCGGGGCCGTGCGACCATTGGATTGGATCACCGCGACGCTTCCTTCCATGATTCCCTAATTAGGTAGGTGAACAGGGGCCATTTATCCGAACAGCCTGCAGCGACAGCACCCCACGATGGCACACAGGCATAGCCAACGACGTACTGTAAAAAGACATCGGACCTCGAAGTACCGTTGGTCACCATGTAACATCTCCCTGCTCTTCCCCAGACTCCGGAACCTCCAAGCAAATGAAGCCAAAAGAATAATGTGCACACCATCCTATCCAATGAGCCTGCACCACCTGATCAATGTCTCATCTACAGATTTGTTAGTGTCGTCCATTTCAGACCATTGCTCAACTAAGATTCAAGCTGGATTGCCGCAATCCTGATCGAGGCAAGTTGCATGAAGCAGTCAGTGAGTTCGTCAAGATTATGCGCGATCAAGGGGGGATTAGATAGTCAATCTACCTCTTATTCCCCAGTAGCAACGCGCTGAACTCTCCGATGTGTCACTGTGGCATAGATATTACCTCGCACCCAAGCGTTACTGGGTGGTCAGCTCTGGTCGGAGCGTACCCAGACCGTCGATATCCAAGGTTAATATGCCGCGCCGTCCTCTCATTAAGGAAGCGGCCACCAGCAGATACCTGGTCTATGGCTCAACTCCCTATTCCCTCCAAGGTATAAGTAAGAACTGGCGCCACTGACTACCGAATGCCAAGACGTCCTTCAGTGACCTCCGGATCTGCACACCTCCACCACCATCCATCGTGAGCCAGCAACCAAGTCCCGTCTTCAGCTACCGTCGACTCCAAGATGCAGTTCCTGCTCCCCTTGCTTCTCGCGGCCCCGCTGGTCGCGGCCCATGGCGCCGTCACCAGCTACATCATCGGCGGCAAGACGTACGCCGGGTACGAGGGCTTCTCGCCGCAGCCCAACGCGCAGATCATCCAGCGGCAGTGGCCCGACTACAACCCCATCATGACGGTGACGGACGGCAAGATGACGTGCAACGGCGGCACGTCGGCGCCCCTGTCGGCGAGCATCGCGGCGGGCGAGAACATCACGGCCGTCTGGAAGCAGTGGACGCACCAGCAGGGGCCCGTCATGGTGTGGATGTACGCCTGCCCCAGCGGGTTCCAGGGCTGCGACGGCAAGGGCAAGGGCTGGTTCAAGATCGACCAGATGGGCCTGTACGGCGCCAGCCTCAACAGTAACGACTGGGGCACGGGCGTCATCTACAAGTCGCTCAAGTGGTCCAGCAAGATCCCCGCCTCGCTCAAGGCCGGCAAGTACCTCATCCGCCACGAGCTGCTCGCCCTCCACCAGGCCAACACCCCGCAGTTCTACCCGGAGTGCGCCCAGCTCGACGTCACCGGGTCCGGCTCGGCGACCCCGGGTGGCTCTTACCTGACATCCATCCCGGCTTACGCGAAGCAGAGCGACCCCGGCGTCATGGTAAGTGGGCCGAGTCGAATGTCAGTTGATGAAAGCCGCGCTAACATTATGGGTTTCAGGTCGACATATACCAAGGAAAGGCTACGACCTACAAGTGTCCCGGCCCGGACGTCTGGACTGGATAGATATCCCGTAGCTGAACAAGGTTGCAGGCGTCGGCGGGCATGCGAGCAGAGATCGTCATCGTTGGTGGGCACTTTGAGTGGTGGCAAACAGTTGCCTAACTCCTTTCGTCGTAGATATATATCGACCTAGCCATTTGACTCTCGTAGTACAAAGATATCTTGATCCGGTCTCCTGGACTTCATGTGGCTCGCGACACTTTGTGGCATCACTTGCAAGATTTAATTAATTTAATAGAATGCATCTTGTTCACATTAATAAGGTATCGCTAGTTAATAATTAAGAGAAATACATGACATGTTCTGTTATACAGCAGCTGGGGATCGATTGTGCAGTCAATCAATCGTCCCTTTCTCTCCTCCTCCTCGGCAACTTTCTCCTGCGCCCTCTGACATGGTATTTCTGTTTACGAATGTTCAGCCACTCGTACTGTAGTAGTAGTTCTCCCACAGGTACTCGTAGTCCTCGAGGATGCCGCCGACGATGCTGGGCACGCGCTTCTTGACGCCGCCGACGAAGCCCTTGACGAGGTGGTCGTAGGCCGGGCCGCGCATAGCCCACCAGCCCATGGCCCAACCGCGCTTGGTCCACTCCTCGCGCTCGAGGGCGGTGGTGCGGAAGCTGGCCGCGGCCGAGCGACGGTCGCGTAGTTGTCGCGCCGCGTACTCGAGGGATAGGCCGATGAGCCAGGGCGTCCACGACCGCTTGTTCTTGCTGCGGGCCAGTGTAACGGCGTAGATAAGGGGCGCAAGGATGTGCAGGATCTCGGCGGCCCGGGCGGAGCCTTGTAGGGTGCTGAGCAGCTTGGTGGCGGGCTTGATGTCGTCGGCGGTCAGGACGCGGCTCAGCAGGTAGGAGCTGATGTCGCCGGGACTCGGGAGGCTGGGCAGGCTGCTGCCGGTCCGCGGCATGGTCCACTCGGTCTCGTGGTCGGCCTTTTTGTCGGTGGTGCCGTTCATCTCGCGCAGCAGCTCGGCATCGTCCGCGTCTTCGCCCATCAGCTCCTTGAGCGCGCTGTCGTCACTATCCGTCGCGGGGGTATCGGGTATGGGCTCGCGTTCGGGGAGGGCGGGGGTGACGAGAGGGCGCGACCGGGTGATGCGTAGCAGCAGCAGTCGGCAGAAGGCCTTGAGCGCCTCGAGGGTGACGATGACGCGCCATCGCATCTTGTCGCCGCGGCGCTTAGCGGCCATCTCCCATAGCAGCTCGGTGTACTGGACGACCTGCAGGAGCATGGCGATGCGGCGGTAGAAGCTGCTCCGGGCGGTCCAGAAGCGAGTATAGCGGGCATGGGGGCTGGGGATGCGCGGGGCGAGGCCCGGGATCTGGGAGAGGGCGCGCAGGAGTACCGTGTCATGGTAGAGGGAGAGCAGCTGGACGCCGGAGTGGAGGGTCTCGGAGGCAATCTCGGAGTCGCGGAAGCGGCCGGGGATGATGTAGGTCAGTGAGCGTAGGGCGCTTTCGATCTGGGAGACTTGGTGGTTGTTCTTGGTGATGAAGTCGCTGTACATGTGCAGGAAGCGCGGAGGTAGCGAAAGGACGGCGTGGATGGGGTTCTTGGAGGTCGGTTTGTTGTCGGAGGGGGTCGCTTTCGAGGCGCTGTTGCGCAGGGGGTCGGCGTGCGTCGCCATGGTGTATTATGAAAGGATAGGCGCCAGTTGTAGATGCAGCATTTTCTAAGACGTCCAAAGAAGAAGAAAAGAAAGGCGCCGGCGAAGGCAAGAAATGGGCGCGCGCAGGATGTCTCTGTCTCTCTCTCTCTCTCTCTCTCTATGGCGTCAACTCAAATAGATGCGATGAGTTTGTATTGGATCATGCCATGTCGCGTCGCATGGCATCAATCACAATCTGCATCAATCGACGTCACACTTTTGGCTGGTGGTGGTGATGGTGGTAGTGATGGTCTAGCAATCAATCGGTCGGTCGGTCAGGATGTATGTTGTCGGTGACGATGATGCGCAGGCAGCTGCAGCTGGTAGTGGTAGTGGTTTTGGTGATTGTAGGAGTGTTAGCAGGAACAGGCCCGAAGTTCTGCCCCGTCCCGACTCGCCGACCAAACTGCCTCGGCATCTTTTTACTGGCAGCGCTTGGGCCAGTCTGGCAGTTAGTTGGGCAATTGGCAGTTATTAGCTAGGTTACCTGCTAGGTTAACAGCGGGAGACCCCCGTGCTGGCAATGGACTTACTTTGACAGTGGACTTACTTGACAGTGGACTTGACAGTGGACTTGACAGTTGACATGACTTGCACAAGCGTCATCGTCACAACTTACTTAATCAAGGTAACCATCCAATCATCCCATCGTCTCTGGATCTGAACAATCGAGTTAAATGCTTAGTTTCGCAGAGTCGGGGAATATCTGATACTTCTACTGTACTCCGCGAGTTGGAGTGACATTGTAACCTAGGTTGCCTAGTAGTCACACTGATGTACGCCCGGAGATAACCAGCTGTCAGACAGGCTTGCTGCTACTTACATAAAGCGCAGGCACCAAACACCAAACACCAAACACCCCTGGATGAATGACATCGACGCCTCTCAACTCTCACTTCTCACTTCTCGCTTCTCACTTCCCTTCCTCCGCCAAGAGCAGCGATCGCTCCAAGTCCAGGTAGTCATCTGATAACCGTATCTTTTACCCCGCTGTTATCAATTCGTCCCCTTGGATAAATACAGCTCGAGCCGAACTGTCCTTTCTTTCCAATCATCTTGTCTAGCTCTGGTCAACCGTCGCCACCGGTCACATCGGTAGCCTGCTTGCATCGATATCAGCTACAGCCATGGCCTTTCGATCGCCATTCACTACTTGAAGCATGAAGCTCAAGACACCTCGAGATTGCTGATCATCGCGCTCATGATATGATGTTGTATCTTCAGCCAGGCACAGCTGTTCCACGCTGACTGCCCTACGATGGAGTCTGAAGTCTGAATGAAGACTGTGCGGCGGATATGCCAAGTCTGTACTTCCCGACCGTGCCCTTCAGCCATGGTAGCTGGACACTACACTGGCTGGGTGCGATATGATGAGAATGAGGGAAGGACATCTCCAACATCAGCTTGGGAGGGCATCGAAAGTATTTGACCTGACAATTGCGACCTGACCTCCTTGATGTGCATGCCATGGTGGAGAGCATTGGAAGTCGCCTCAATTTCCCTTACCCCGTCGCTGCCTTCACGGGAGATGCCGTCGCTCCTCACTACGTTGGAATGCGTTTGGCCACAATACCATCCATGTCCTCTACTCTTCTACTTCTTATCGTGAACTCGTTAAGCTAACCCTCTTGGGATGCAGGCCTTCCTAGTCCACTCTGTATCACCTGCTACACTACTGCGCAATGAGTCTATGCCGATCAGGGTTGGACGGTGAATCGCAATCATGGCTCAGGATTCAGGGAGAGCAGATAAGCTTAGCAGGCTCGCTGGGGGGGCCAAACCACTGGGTAGACTCGCGCGACCACGGGAAGTCGCCGAGTCCGTTGGCTCTGCCCTGTCAAGACTACCTAGTTACATGACCAATGAGGTGAACGATATCAGCCATGGCTTGTTGTTCGTACAGTAGCAGAAACATGAGCAGGAGCCGAAGCGGGTAGGCCATCGATTGGTGCCTGATACGGCGGCCATGGCAGGCCAAATTGGGGGTTGCCAGCTCTCCTCCTTCCTCTGAAACTTCATCCTGCGTGAGTGGCAATGTGATCGCTGCTCTGGGTCTTCATCGCCGACAGTGCCTCTGTCTGCTGCCGCGCCCTGGCCTGACACGAGCTGCCTGTTTTACAGCCCCCGAAATATATCGTTACAGTGCATTGGTCAACATGTCAACGTGCCAACATCTACCGAAGGTTTGGGGTTTGTGCTGTATACCCGACCCGGATCGAGAGCCTGCCACGTCAGCTGTCTCCCCCGCGAGGCAAGCTGGCCCCCCCGACGTTCCTCTCGTCTCTGGTTCCGCGCACAGAGCTCCTTGTGAGGTTCATTCTCGTCGCCATGTCTCTCTGTATTGATGCGACAACCCATATTTGATAAGGAGGGTCCTCCAGCCATGGATAGCACTGGCCGCCCAGGAGCGCCGACTCGGATCGGGTCCATCTTCTTATCCCAGGAAGCCATGGTCTCGACTCATGTCGCTGCATGCTGCACCATCTGTCACTTCTGAGAAAGAGGTATCAGTCCGTCCCAGAGGACATGTGGTGCATGGACAAGAAGCCTGGCCATCCATTATTGCTTTGGCAATAATACCACGCCGACACGACACGACGCTGCATCTAGGGATCGTCACATCGCCCGGGTGCCAAGGGGTCTAGATACCCGAGGCGGTAGAGCCGCGACGGCCCAGTAGGAAGCAGGCAAGCACCATATGACCTTGCAGAGCACACACGAACCTGCAGCGCCTGCATGGGGTGATGGGTTATGAGTTCTGAGTTATTTCGGTTCCTTCCATTTCCACATCACTGCACCAAGTCCAAGTGACGTGTGGATGGGACACGAGCTGCATCATCGGCATAGTATCTGATAGGCTCGCATTTCCCGACTGGGAAAGAATAAGCTTTACCCCAGAACGCCGGTCTGCTAGCGCTTGCCCGGAGCAGCACTAATAGACGACACCAGGCCCAAAGAGGGGCTGCCAGTCGCTTTGCTGCATCTTCTGGGGGTTCGGGGTCCACGGCCTGGGACGGGGAACGCGGGCACAATCTCCAACACTACACGTCAATAAATGAATTGTGCAACCAGACGCTCCCATTCGAGAACGAGGTGAAATCTGAGGGTGGGTGCGATTACGTCGGTCTGGCTGGGCGTGCGTGAGAAGACACCACAGACGGGCATATGGAGGAGGAAACAGGTGCGTCGCGTATCATTATCATGCATCTCGCCATGGATTTCCTTGGTTTGGTATGGATCCGACGGTCAGAATTTAGGTGGTTTTAGGTAGGTACCTGACGCTGCGCTGCATGCGCTGCAGGGCGGCGCTGGACGAGCTCTGAGCTCTCTATGCCGGAGATAACCATCGAAGGATGGGGTTTATCTCGTGTTTTACCCCAACATGTGATAAGCTTCTCGGATTACTCTGGGTTCGTCTGGCCTTTATCTCCGTTATCGGTATGCCTAGACCTTCTTGGGCTTCTTGGTTCCCTTGGGTCCTGGGGATCTCACTCGCCCTGTCATCCTGTCGCCCTGTCCTGTCGCTTGCACCCTCTTCTTGCCCTGGTCCATCTACCAACTGCCGCCGTCTATAGCCACCAAGTTGGCGCCACATTTTTTGGCCATGGGTCATAGGATGATCCCGTGCTACCAAGCATGGATTTTCCTCATGTAATAACAAGCTCATTGCATCTCATTCTCGGAACTCGCACACACAGCAATCATCATGACGGGCGGAGATTCGCATGCCGCATAAGCAGGTAGATTTGGAGTTGCTTGCTTGCTTGCTGAGACCTACCATGTTAGGCTTGAACCCTGGTCTCCCTCCCGGCTCCGTGGAGCAAAGCATCCAGCACAAGCCAGCAACAGCCAGCGCTGGTGGCAAATCGTGTATACCTGCTCCCCCCAGTATTCTATTCTAGTTTCGGTCTATTGATCTAATTAGTACTGCAACAGACAGCGGGCTTTCCAGTAGTTAGGCTCCTCTTCGAAACCCAGACATGCAAGGGAAGCCCCAATGATTCACTGGGATAGGTCCCATTACCGCCGAATGTGTCGTTCCCTATCTCCCTCTATCTCTGACACTCGACCTGAGGCTCCACATTTGATCATCAGCTTGACCCGGGACGGATAGATAGCTCCGTTTGCCAACTTCCTGAGAGATTATACTCGTCGATGCTCTTTTTTGGAATAAGGCATTGGTGCATGAAGTTTGCTTTGCTGCTCGCCGCTTGCTGCTGTTGCTGCCATTCTGGCCCTGCCCCCCAGCCAAGCTGAGGTGTCATCACGGAGCGCTCTTGGGATGCCGCTTTAAAATCCGCTCCAGACCCCGGCCGGTAACGCTCCTGCGCCCCTCCACACCTCGACCTACATTGGGGAGCCGCCTGATAACTCTCGACACATGAGGATGGAGTCAGCTCGCTCTCCTACTGCCTGCCACCTACCACCCCAGGCATACCAAAAATCTCCTCCCACCATTGCTGCTGCTGCTTTGCCAAACGAGCAATAGAGTTCACGACCTCGTTCTTGCTCGGTTCGGCCGCATTGCCCTTTGCTGTTCCCAAGCGGCCAAGGCTCCCCAACTGGTCCGATTGCTACTTGGTAAAGTTGGTTCCGCCCTGCAGTGCTGCTTTTACCGTCGCCATCATGCCTGAACCTGACACATCCCATCGCTGCTTTCCTCGTTCTCCTCCTACTCCTCCTCCTCCTCCTCCTCCACCCCTCGCTTAGTCCTACACACTCTACGATGTGGTTTCCTCCCACCAGGAATGCCGACTTCCTTTCTCTGTTCTTGCTGATATCGTGCGCCCCGGGGGGTCGCTCATCGACGATTTAGTCTATCATCACATAGTCCGTCCCCAGCGCAAACGCGGGGCGCCACGAAAGAAGGAACTAATACGGGTGGGCCACATGCGAACACCTAACTCGCGAGGTCATCATAGATAAGGCCTAGACGCATCCGTGGTGGTAAGCTTCACGGAAAAGGATAAAAGGGTCGTCGATGCTAAGGTTTAGAACACCTTGTTGACCCATTCCAGTCCCTCCTCCTCATCACCATCGACAGCCATATTCTGCCTGATACCAACTTTATATACTCAACACACCATCGTCACTATCATCCTGCTTGCTGCTTTGTTCTTCCCGCCCATCAGAGCCTATCTTGGTATCTTGCTTCCTTCCACACACACAGACACACACGCGCGTATCAGATATATCCGTAATATAAACAATTTACGTACCCTGACCAGACAAACCCTATATCTACCACAATGGCGGCCGCGGATATCATGCCCTTTGCTGTCGACCCCAAGCCCAGCTACGAGCCCATCATTGTAGAACCGCAGCAGACCAACTTGGGTAAGGATGATTTCGATGCCAGTAAGCACCTGGGCTTCAAGAAGTCGCCCAAGGTGTGGAGCATGAAGGACCTGGGCCTGCCCGAGAACACGGGCATCTCCCCAGTGGCTGTGTCAGAACCCTTCCCCCTTTTCACGCAAGAGGCCGTGATGAGGATGAGACAGGAGGTCCTCTGCCCCGAGGTCCTTCAGAACTGCAAGTACTCGAGCAACCTGGCCCAGTGCCAGCTCCGAGGCTTTGCCAACAAGTACGTCCCCATTTGTCTCGTTTTGAACCGACGGAAGCTGACCCCAACTAAACAGATACGCACCCTTTGTATATGATGCCTGGAAGAGCCCAGAAACCCTGGCCATCATCTCCAAGATTGCCGGCATTGAGCTGGTACCGGAGATGGACCTCGAGATTGCCCACATCAACATCTCGGTCAAGTCGGAACAAGAACGCAAGGAGGAGCTGGAGGCGTTCGAGGATCGGGCCCAGTACGAGGCCGACGAGGGCATCGCGGGATGCCCCTGGGAAGACAGTAAGCCCATCGTCGACTGGCACACGGATAGCTATCCGTTTGTGTGCGTGACCATGTTGAGTGACTGCACCACCATGATTGGTGGCGAGACGGCTCTCCGGACAGGTACTGGGGAGATCATGAAGGTTCGCGGGCCACAGATGGTAAGCTTTCTTCTTTTACGTGCCTGTCAGCCCCTTCCTTGCGGCAATCCGGCTACACGGTGGCAACCCAAAGATGCAAGCCAAGCAGATCAAGATCCACGCATATTCTAACATCACGAACAGGGCTGTGCTGTAGTCCTCCAGGGCCGATACATTGAGCACCAGGCGCTGCGAGCCTTGGGCACAGCGGAACGCATCAGCATGGTGACGTCTTTCCGCCCCCGCAACCCGATCGTGCGGGATGACACTGTCCTCACGACAGTACGCCCCATCTCGAACTTGCCGGAGCTGTACAACCAGTTCTGCGAGTACCGTCTCGAGATGCTCGAGGAGCGCGTCCGCGGCCAGCTCCGCCTCCTTCGCGAGGCCAACGGCCACCAGCGCCACATCGCCACCGTCAAGCTCAAGGCCTTCCTGGCCGAGCAGGAGCGCTTCCTCGCTCACATGAACCACGAGATGGTCGACGACAGCCAGGTCATCTTTGGCGATATTGACGACTCCCACTTGCTCACCCCGTCCAAGGAGAAGGAAAAGAACGATGAGGACGGAGGACCTTCTATTATTCCGCAGCAGCAGGGCGAGAAGCGAGCTCGTTTCGAGTGAAGCTTTGATGTGACGAGGTTTCGGGATAGCTGTTCTGGATAATGATTGTCATTTTGCTTTTGCTTTTTGAATGCCTATTTAGCGTGTCGGTCATTTTATCATAGCTGGATGCTCTTCATGTTAGTAAGTTTTGCATACGCAAGGTGGTTTAGGGGAATTAGTTCGAATCAATAACGTGCACATGATCTTGCGTCGATTGTCAATAATCGCATATGACTTGGAACCTGAATGTAAGCACGATATATACCTAACTGATCCTCGAATCAGTGCCGAGCGAGCTCCTTTTATATAAACTGCATATTGGCTGCAGACAAGGCATCGTAAGACACGTACAGTCCATTCCCATCGTAAGTTCTGCGCTCAAGTCTTCCTAATTGGGAATATTTATCCCGTCGAGAGAATCCACTTGGTGTTTGGGATACCTAGGACGAATGTAGTGTAGCCGCTTCTCTATGTACATACCATATCCACAATCATCTAGCCTTGGCTTGAAATGCATGTTGTGTCTCAGGGGCTACTCAAGGCACCAGTAAATGCTTTATATGGTCTTCTACCTTGAGTGAATGTTCCATACGAGGTAACTAGCTTCCTGAATCACCTTCGCCTCGCTGCTTTTGCATTTTTACCTACATTGTCCTAGATGGCTTATGGACCAACCGTATAGCCTAAGAATGCTTGGTCGGCGGCAACCTTGACGGTCAACCTTGAGGGACCTCATAATGGACTCGGTATTATCTCTCTATCTATCGCTAATATTCCGACTTTCGTCCCTTGCATCTTTTGCCTGTTGCATCCGCAACGACAGAGGTACTCACGGTGGCAGTCAAAATGGTAATACGGAGCACTCTAGCTTAGCGAGGATCAGGTGTTCGATTTCATCACCCCTTAGCTAATGAGGAGCCATGCCGTCAGCATTTGATAGACCGACAATCAAGGAGCATTCTCAATTTCGCCCTTTTTCACGGGCTTGGTAGATTATCTCTAAATCTCTTCTGCTTGGCGGCCGAAATAGCCAAATGTATGCGTTGATATCGAGGAAGCGGCTGCGACAGATCTTGTATCCGATCTAATCGATTCGTTATCCCCTGGCTCAACGGCCGACGACGTGTCCATTAACTCGAAAACCAATGACGTATCAGGTACTTCGTGAGCATGTAGGCTGTGCAGAGGCCATGAATTTGTAAGCATTAATGGCATGCCTTCAAAGCTAGATCTTGATGTCAGTCGACTAACATCCCCCATCCTCTTCATTTGCATATCGGCCTCTTTGTCGGTTGATATATTCCTCGGAAAGATATTTTGTCGACCTGGCATTTGCATGATGCGAGTTCCGTCTTCTTCCTTAATGGGGACATTCTCTCTGGTGGCAAAACTTATCCATTCTTTTAGAAACCGCCACAGTCTTCTCCTTGTTGCACCTAACCTTCTAAGATAACGTAAAGATGTCTGTCCCTCCGTATATTCGTCTCTTGGACGTTTGCTTGACGAGCTTCTGGGCCATTTGCCGGCGGATTCTGGGCCTTTGTCCGGTTTTTTGTTGCCATCTTCGGTACTTGAAACGAGATTCAACGCCTCAGGCAACGCTCTGCGAACTAGTGATGACCGATTTATGAACCGCCTGATGGGTGTGAATCCTTCATTTCCTGATGCCTGGCGACTTGGCTTGCCACTGACAGAAGCCCGTTTCTGGCAAGCTTGCATGTCAAGGACACAACTTGAGAGTCCCGGATCCTGGCTGCAACCACAAGCATGAGATGTGGTGGCCTTGTATTGAGCCAAGCGCAACATCAGGGGCGTGACTCGGAGAGGGCCAAATGCTGCCCAGAATCCAAATGAATGCCTGCTTTTGGCTATCATAGTATCTCCCAAGGTCCCAAAAAGCTCGTGGAGTAGCTCCGGGAATCCAGCTATGAAGGCACCAGCAGTCGGAAGTCCCTCATCAACCGATAGACCAGGGTGCTCCTCCTCGATGGCATCCGCAAACATATCCTGGTCAGACAAGCGAAGCGAGACTAGGAAGAGCCTCATGATATCGTTGTTGCGCGGATATTCTGTAGCATGGCTGTCGTTCAAGTTAGGCCCTATGAGCTTACATATACGTTGGGCCCTGGTGAAATCGAGCATATGCATATAGCTGAGGTACATTCCGAGCCGTAAAAGTTACCAGGCCTTACTCCGAGTTTATTTGCTGTGATACAGGCTCACAAATACGTCGAGGCGGACTGCAGGTATGACTCCAAAGGTCCAGCTCATTCCTTGTGGTCTACCATTGGTTCTTAACTCATATGATCTTTAATAGACCGGCCATGACCGATTCCAGGCGTTTCGGTACTTAAATGCCGCAAAATATAGACAGGTATAATTACCTAGGTACCCACTAATATCAAGTTGGTCAACGCAGTGAGAACATGGTAACGGGCCACGGCATAAAGACCAAAGACTACCATGCACATTTTTCAGTCACTAACCTTGCTCATCATACTATCAAGTTGCAAAATAGAGCAACCCGCTGTCTACCCCCTATCCCAAATTCAGTTATTCAGCCAAGCATCCCGCACAAAGTCCAGAGCCCCCGGTGCATGCGTCTCCCACGATGGCGGGTGGAGATCGAACCCGTGATCTTCCCCTTTGCCCACATCAAACCGGACCGTGGTATCGGGCAGCTTCTCCCTGATCAAGCCCACAAAGGCCCGGGCGGTTCGGATGTGGACAACGCTATCCTGATCTCCATGCAAAACCCAACTAGCAATACCGTCAGTCAAAGCGATCATCGAAGTGGCCTGGGACAAGAACCAACTCACACATTCTTAGGCAGCCTCGCGCCCATTTTGAGCCGCTGGAGTGGCATGAACTCGGGACGCATGGATTTGGCGTTGTCGATGATCATTGAGTAGAAAACCCCGTGCTGCGTGGCGGCGACGCAGAACGGGGTTCTCTCGGCCCCGGCTTTGGTGACCACGCCGGCCTTGCGGGTTTCTTCGATCCAAGCTACCGCCTCGTCGCGACTGAGGATCTGATCCAGGGGAAAGCGCAGCACCGTCGGTTCGTCAGGTCCGGGTCCGTCAATGAAAATGGGATCCTGGGGGTCCACGAAGGGGTAGTTCAACGCGAGGGCCGAGATGTCATCCGGGTGAGAGAGCGCCAGTTGGGAAGCCCCGTAGCCACCCGCCGAGCCGCCCGCCAGGAGTACCTTGGTCAGGTCGAACGAGTGGCCGGGAACCAGGCAGCCTAGAGTAGCCTCCAGCAAGCCCGAGCGTGTCCACTGCCAGAAGTCCTCGAGGTCCTCGACAACGTCAATGATCCCCCGGGCAGTGGGCAGAAGCCGGTGGTCTGCGGACACTATGATGGCCGAGTTCTTCAGCGCCAATTCGGCGAGCCAGGGTACGAAGAAAGTGGGAAACAACGAATGGCCGGTAACGAGGAAGCCCCCGTGGATGTTGATGATTATGGGATGGGCGGTCCCGGGTTCCAAACCCTTTGGGGCCAGGATAGCTACTCCGATTTTGTGGCCATCGACTATCTTGTATCTATAAAATGAGTCAGTGCTCGGTAACTATTATCTAGGCTGTGATGGCGAGGTGAGGGTTTACGTTTCCTCGCAGATATTGAACGGCTCAAAGACCGACTCGTCAGGCCATTGGGTCGTGTCCGACATCTTGGTAGATGGCTTCTATGACAAGGATATGAAATAAATTGTTGAAGCTGTTTGATGACTGGTAATATGATCGAAAGCGATGAGTCCCTAGGGGATGTGTCGACAAGCCCCAATATCTACCTCGATCCGAGAATCCCCCCTACTTATACGCGGCATCATCGGTCTTACACGATCCATTGCGATCCTTGTTGGCATATAGAATATGCTGGATAACGGCCTATCATAAACCGCTGAATATGTGACCTCTGCGGCGGTGACGTTGGTGACATTACTAATATTGGCGGCTACTCACAAGCCGGCGGACCATATGTTTCCGCTGAGTCATCCAAATCCCCGAGACAATGTAGTAGCGCCTCTGAAGGGATGCGCGCAAGAAGGAACGACTTACACACGGAGACAGCAATTGAGGGATACCGGCATCATCGGCGGAATGTCGATTACGATGATCGCGGAATCGGACCTTCCATCCTGCATTTCTCAGACAGTCATGAACCACAACAGGAATTATCTTGGTTTTGGTTCGACTTTAAGTGGGTTATTTGAACCTGGTGTATCCTACAACTCACCTTTCATTTCAATTCCCCATCACCGATTTGTCCCAGCGACTTCAAGATAGCTAAAGGCTCAATTCCAGTGGTCATTAGACCCCAACACCATACCGCCAAGATGCATTTATGCGCCCACAATTGGATGCGCCCTGAGCCACTGGACCATAGCCTTCGCCGCCTCAGCAGCCTGGGATACAGCAGCATCGAGCTCGCCGGTGAGCCGGCGTGGTACCCGGTCGAGGAGACGCGCGCCTTGTTTGAAAAGTACAACATGCGGTGCTGGGGCACCGTGACGATCCAGTACGGCACCCGCGACCTGACTGCGGCCGACCCAGCGCAGCGCCATTCCACGGTGCAGTACATGAAGGACGTCGTAGCCCTGTCGGCGGCGCTGGGCGGCGAGATCACCACCGTCGTACCGGGGCGGGTGGGCAAAACGGTGGCGGACGCGGCAGCCTCGGCCGAAGACGAGTGGCAGTGGGTGGTTGAGGGGCTCCGAGAAGTAGCGGCGTTCGCGCAAGACCAAAAGATCCGCATCGGCATCGAGCCCCTCAACCGGTTCGAGACGCACTTTCTGAACCGCGCAGACCAAACGCTGACGCTGGCGGACGAGGTTGGGTTCGGCTGCGGGATCGCGTTCGACCCGTTTCATCTGGCGCTCGAGGAGCGGGACATGCTGGCGGCACTGCGCGCGTGCGATGGTCGCATCGTCGATTTCCACGTCGCCGACAACAATCGGCTGGCCGCGGGCGAGGGGTCCTTCGACTGGCCCGGAATCATGGCCACGCTGGCTGCGACGGGCTACAACGGCGGGCTGGCGGTCGAGTGCATGCCACCCATAGACAGAACCCCCGTCGGCCGGTTCGGCGCGGCGCAGTTGGAGGCCAAGCCCCTCGATGTGCCCGCGGGACAGATGCAATTCATTATTGATCACGGCTCGGCTGTGCTGTCGGACGAATACTACACGCAGCTCTTGAAGACGTCAGCAGAGACGATGAGGAGGTTTATTATCTGAGGCCAATCATTTATCACAGTCGTTACTATGTAGCTACGATGGAGTTGAGGGGCAACATGGGTTTTGCTTTGCGGCGTCAGCTTGAAGACGGAACCCTTAAGTCCGTTAGTGGGGGACGGTTTGTCAGCTTGTTGATTGGTGATGACGTAGCAATGAATTGCTTACGATAGAATATACTTGCTCGGAAGTTGAGATTCCTCTTCTTCATCTTTGATCCGGAGAATACGTGATTGCGTTCGCTACCTATCAAAACCCCCCTAATGTCGAGTGTCACGTCTTCTAGGATCCGTTCACGGAAGAAGAGGACCAACGTCGCTTGCGATTTCTGTCGCCAACGAAAGGTACGAGCGGACATGAACCAGCCGCTTCAATGTTGCCCCGCGGTGCGCGGCGCACCTGCATTCCATGGACTGGACTAACACACTGGAAGCTGGGCTGCGATAACGCCAAGCCCAAGTGCGAGAACTGCAGTGCACACCAGAGGAGCTGCACGTATGCTGTGCGCATCAAGAAGGACAGGTCAGTCGGCGAATGACTCCAATTTGCCCAACTTGCATTCAGGAGCTCATGTTTGGATAGACCCTCCAACTCCCAGATCAACATTCTGAAGGAGGAAAACGCAGCATTGCGCCATACAATAGACGAGTTGAGACACGACTTGGAAGAAGCGGCACGGAGAAATGCCCATGGTAGCTATCAGGCTGATGGCCAGACCGGTATACAAGCGCCACAGCTAGCTAATGTTCCCGATCCATGGGCAAGCACCACAAGGAAAACAGACAAACGCCCGGCAGTTGATGAGACGCAGAAGCTCCAGTTGCTTGCTGAAGCTGCGAAACAGCGTAAGTGTGGTCCAACTCCCTTGGCGCATCGTGAGGGCTGAACGCATCGTAGGCCAGCTGGAGCACATCAATCTGCGATCGAAGAAACTCGATTTCGATGGCGTCGATCCCCAACATGGCGCAATGCTGCTGTCCGTCTTCTGGAACCGCCAACACGCGACCGGGTTAGCCGTATACAGACCTACCTTCATGCGAGACATGGCTACCGGCGGACCGCACTTCTCACCCCTGCTGCTGAACGCCATGTTCTTCGTGGCGGCGAAGCATGCGCCGGGACTCTCGGGCTTGGACGAGCGTGCGGGTATGCGATTCCGCCAAAGGGTCGAGGAGATGCTGCATGACCCGCGCAACCCGCTCATTTGCAGCAGCAGTATAACCACGGCGCAGGCCCTATTGCTCATGTCGGATGCGCTTTTCAGCTGGTGCTATGAGAGAAGCCTCTCTTGGCATTACCTGGGTGCCGCTATCAACATGATTGTCGATCTAGGCGTCCACTGCGAGAGATCCCGATACCACTTAGGGTCGGTCGAACCGGCCGAGAGCCTCGAAGTGAAGCGGAGACTGTTCTGGTCTGCGTTCGGTAAGCATCCCGCAAGAAGAAAACCACACTCAAGTCTCGGCTGATAGCCAGGCAGTCCTGGACAAGATCCAATCCATCTACCAAGGCAGGCCGGCACGCTTACGATATACCGACAACGATGTGCCCATCGTGTTCATGGACGAGTACGAAGAGCTCGAGCCGTTTAACACGCTGGGATATGCACAGCAAACTCGCACCTTGGAGTATCCCACCCATAGCGTATCGGCGTTCGAGGGCCTGTGCAAGCTTAGCATCATCGCGGACCGCATCCTCTGCGGCCTGTACTCGGAGATAAGTGCGGATACGGAGGCCCGGCATCTAATCCAGGTGTGCCAACATCTGCAGACCGAGCTTTCGCGATGGAGGGACACTCTACCATCTCATCTGTCGGTGAGCTTCGACGCAACCGGTCAGCCGAATGACAACTGCGCAACGCTACCCCATACCCTGTCTCTGATGTTAGTCGTGACTCGCTCGTCCAATCCTTATAGAGGTACAGGCAATAATAGCTGACAGTCGGCCCATGCAGCGTCATGTATCACGCCTTGACCATTCTCCTGCACAGACCGTTTGTTTCGGGGGGCCATCTGGACACCGATGCAGACGTTTTCGCCCGCGATGCGCTTGCGCACTGCGACGGGGCGGCCACGCAGATCGACGCCGTCCTGCGGCATTACACGACGGCCTACTGCATCAAGTCACCGCCATACTTTGTGTCGTACGCGACCTACGTCAGCGCCACGATGCACGCCCGCATCGCGGCCATGCAGCCGGGCCCGGACTACTCGGTGGCACACCGACGATTGCGCCACTGCCTGGAGATCCTGACGGGGCACCAGGAGCTTTGCCATGCACCCCGCCGTACACTGACGATCCTCCTCAAGCTCATGGCGCGATTGAAGGTCGACGTCGGCCGGGTCTTTGTGGCCGATGTCTCGCGCACGCAGCCGTGCGACATTTCGAGGATGGACGGTGCTGACGAGGTGTTGCATCTTCAGGAGAACTACGTGCAACAGCAGCATGAGCAGCAGCAACAACAACAACAACAACAACAACGGCTTTCTTCTTCCGTTTGGAGTCCTCGTCCTCGTCCTCGTATGATGCTGGACGACAGCCATGCTATCGCTGTCGGAGACACCGGCAGCACGACCGGCCCCAGCGCTGCCGAACCCCTCCAGTTCTTGGAGGAGCAGGAGGAGCCCATAAGTTCTGGCGCCATGATGGGACAGGAAGCGATTATGGGTTCGGATCTGCCTACTTTCGAATATGATCTTGGCGAATTGCTTCCAGGCATTGTCTTTGATCTTGATCCGTTGTTTGGTTTCGATATTACCGAAATGGAGCTGGCCTAGTTAATAGTAGCCGTACAGGCCACGTGAAGCCTGTTCTCCTCTATGTAGTATGTAACCTACTCCTCCTGCCTACCATTCCGAGTCGGAGCGCGAGAGCGGTCAGGTCCGCTGACCTGACTGCGACCCTGCCTGCCACTCGCTGGGGTGTGCTTTCAATATTCCACCGCGCCCGGGCCTCTCTAACTACTTGATGTAAACATCAAGTACTGCGTATCCATTGCGATTGGTTCAATGATTTGCGGAACACGGACACGGACGCTGACACGGTGTTTTTCTTTTTACGGGAAGACTATGATGTAAATATTGACATTGACATTGACATTTGACATGACAGAAACAACCTTGGTTTTGGCGAGCCGATACTTTGATGCTTCATGCAAGTTTCGATCTTGGTCGGTTTGTTGGTCAGCTGGTTGGCTGGTCATGCACTCTTGCTACATTCCGTAGTAAGGTTGATGGTGAATCAGGCACATTGCAGACCTGCAGCACATACTGTTGGAGGTCAGTAGGTGTGAAATTGGGGATGGTCGGGCATGCCGACTGCTTGATGAGGGGTGGACTTTCAAGGGCTGAACTAACCTAGAAACTGGATCGAGATGCGGATTGGGCGGATAAAGCAACCGGGGGCCCTTACGGAGTACGGAGTATTAAATACAATTTTCGAGAAGGTGCTCTAGCCTGTCTGACTGCTTCTTTTTCTGGCCTGCTGTGTGGCCTGCTGCTTGCTCTGTTCTTTGTTCTTTGTTCTGGTGTCAAGTGTTCTGTTCTGCCTGACCTAGTAGTAGGAGCTAGGAAGTAATTCAGCTTGGCAGTCAGGGACTCAACTGGGACTGGGACTACCGTAGTCTGTAGTACGTTACGTATGGGGTCTGCAACTAATAAGGGGCTTCTATACCCACCTGTGCCTGTTGCCTGTGCCTGTGCCTGTGCCTGGCTAGTTGGCTAGTTGGTTGGTAGATGGCTTGCCAGGCTTGCGTGCCGGAAATCACAACGCCCGCCATGCAGAGCTAAACACGAGCGTGCAGGAACTCATTTCGTGGGCCGACAGGAAACGAGCCAATGACTCAATCTGTTTCCCCCAATTTCCACTGTGTACATACAATAAGGTAGGCCTGTACTCCGTACATACGGAGTTATGTCATGTAACTAGTTTTCCAGCCGAACCACGCGCCGAAAGTCAAAAACAAAACAATCGGGATTCCTGGCCGTTGCTACCGTTACTTGCGACAATGGACGATGGGCAACCACTGGCGAAACTTTGGGTTTTAACCATGCGACTGGGCTGGGCAGCTGGTGCTGGGTTTTGCTGGGCTTTGCTGGGCTTTGCCGGCTTGCACTTGCAGCGCTGAAGCGGCCTGAGCCACCTCCAATGTTCAGGCATGTCATGTCCAAGGCCATTCCAAAACAGCAATTGCAGAGAGTCAAGGGTCTCAGTGTTTGGATGACTGGGTGCTGGATGGATTCAGCAATGATGGCTGGCTGTGGATATCTGTCCACCTACTCGGACGGGAGTGGGCTGGGGCGGAGACGTAATGCCCAGGCAGCCAGGAGCTATGGCTTCAACAGGTTATTATTAGGGAGGGGGGGTAAGATACTGTAGGTACATACCTGTAGTAGTAAAGGGGGGGCACTTGAGGGGGGGGGCCGACCTGCACCGGCTTAGTAGTAGCAGCAGTACCTACGAATCACGATAGTGACCACGGTGGTTTGGGTTGGTGGTGGTATCTTTAATATGAAACCCAGGGGCCGGTTTCATGCGGGCGCAATGGATGGAATTGGAAAGTGAAAATGAAGACGACGACGACGACAGACAGACTCTACTACTCAGCAAGCTACCTACTCTACTCTTCCTCTCATCCAACTGGTCGACGATTGATTGCATTTCGCATTGCACGTGATCTCATCTCATCTCACGAAGATCCCTAATCCTATCCTATCCTTCCTGCTGGGTTGATGGTTGATTTGAATTGATTGATTGATTGATGAATTGATTGGATTGCAACACATTCCATCCATCCATCCACTCGGTCTTTTTTTTCTTCTTCTCTTCCCTCTGTCTGTGTGTCTGTGTGCATCTGTCTGTCTGTCTATCTGTCTAGTCGGTCAGTCGGTCAAGTCAACAACCAACCAAAATATCACCTATCACCATTGTAATCCGTCTTCCTTCAGTTTCCATTCATTCATCCATCCATTCACTTCCAACTCTATCCGTCCAGAAACCCGACATCCATTGTTCGCTAATATGCGACTTGGCTTCACCGTCATCCTTTTAATGTTCTGAGTAACAACGTAACGACTAACGCCGACAAAAAACAACAATCAATACTGCTATTGCTACTGCCACTGCCACTGCCACTGCCGCCGCTTGCCCTCAAAACAACCCCTCCATCCTATCCAATGGCAGGTAAGCACGAATCAGCAACAGCAACGGCTACCGAACCATCATGGCGACCCTTTGCTCAGAAGCTGTCGGGCTTTATGAGGCATGGCTCCACAAAGAACCGCAAGGTGTCGCCGTCCCAGCCTGTCGTCAACGCCGGCGATGACAAGATCTCCGTCTTCAAGCTCGGCAGGAACAAGAGCAACAAGTCCCCCCCGGCCGAGACCACCCTAGAGTTCAAGCCCCTCGAAGTCGATATTTCCAAGCTCGAGAGCATGCGTCTAGCGGAGGGCTGGCTAGAGGTCGAGCAGCCCAAGAAACCTGATCCAGAGATCCTCAAGAAGAAGCCGCTCCCTAAACCCCCGCCCTCCTCTTCAACTCCCATCGCCGACTTGTTTGCTTCCAAGTCGGAATTTGATTTACCTGGTCTTTCCGGGCAGGATCGTGGCCGTCGACATACGCACATGTACTTTGGCGGTGCTGGTGCTGGTGCTGCCGACGCTCAATCGATTGCGCGTAAACCCGTCCCCACATCACCCGCGGCCACAACAACAACAATAACATCAACAACAACAACAGCAGCAGCAGCAACCACGAAACCACCAGCCACACATGCCGCCACATACAGCATTTTGGAGCGTGGACGGCCAATTGAGCCCAAAGACATTATTCCCATCGAACCCGCCGCCGACACCAACGAAAACGCCGCGAGCAACAACAACAACACACAATCTAGCATTACCCAAAAACGGGGCTCGCTGCAATCCAGCCAGAGCAATGTCCCGCCCCCGTCTTCCTGGTCCAACGCCACGGGCGCCTCCAAGTTCGCCGGCAAGAATGAAAACCGCCACTCCATGTTCGCCATCGTGCCCACCCCGACCGGCAACACCCGCATAGATGTCGGCTCGAGGCTGCAGACCCCCAGGAGTGCATCGGCCACTCCGCTGGACCGGATCCAGGCATGGCAAAAGTCCATCACTTCGGCACCCGTGGCCCCCGCCGGTTCCATGGCGCCGCCGCCTGCCCCCAACGCTGCTCTCGGCGCACCGCAGGCATCTACATCCGTCCGCAAGGTCTCGCCCCGCGGTCTGGCTGGCAATCGCCTCGCCTGGATCCGCGAGCTCGAGGAGAAGAAGTCGAGCGACCTGCGCAAGGACGTCGGCGTCCTCAAGAAGCAGGCCGGCAGCGTGTCGGACAAGCTGGCCATGTTTGAGACCAAGGGCGTCAGCGGCGGCGGCGTCGGTCGCCTGCCCCCGCTGAGCCGGTCCAACTCGACCACGAGCCGCATGTCCTCGGTCGGCCTCAAGTCCACCACCACCTCGTCGGCCTGGGACAACGCAGCCGCCACCCCGCGCACCTCGATCGATACCACCCGCTCCAGCCACCGCAACTCGGGCGTCATGAGCTACTACGACGAATCCTTCCGCGAGAAGATGGAGGGGCTAGTGGCCGCCATCGCCGACAAGGACGATGAGGAGGCCAAGAAGGTCGAGCCGGTACCCCGGAAGCGCCGCATCACGGCGTCGTTCCACTCGGTCGAGGGTGGCAAGAAGGCGGCGGCTGCCGCTGTGGCTGCGACGGCGGCGCAGCGGGACGCGAAGCCTGAGGAGCAGGAGGCCAAGAAGGAGGATGAGCCTGTCGTTGCCGCGGAAGTTCCTGCTGTTGCACAAGAGGATGTCCCGGCTCAAGAAGCCGAGCCTACCAAGACCGAGGAGGCTGAGCTGGCTGAGCTGGCTGCCCCTGCTGTCGAGGCTGAGGAGGTTGCTGCTCCCGTTGTTGAGGTTGAGAAGGTCGAGGAAATCCCTGCGCCTGCTGAAGTCGAAGAACTTACCCCTGAGGTTGCACCCCAGAGCGAGGAGGTCGCTGTCGAGGCTCCGGAGCCCAAAGCTTCGGAACCCGAAATTGTCGTCCCCGAAGTCACCGAGGAAATGGAGGTCGAGAAGGTTGCCGAGGAGATCCCATCCCAGGAAGAGCCCGCCATTTCCCAGCCAGAGCCCGAGGTTGCCACCAAGCAGGCCGAGCCCGTCGAGCAAGTAGCCGAGACTGTTGTCTCTGAGCCTACCGTCTCTGCCCCCGAGCCCGTCATGATAGAGGAGGCTGTCGCTAAGGAGATCGTCCCCACGGTTGAGGAGTCGCAGATTAAGGAACTCATCAAGGATGAGGAGGCGCCCGTTTCTGTCCAAGTACAGGAAGAGACCCCCGAGGTTGGAGCCAAGATTGATATTTAAAGCGAAAGGACGTTTTCATATCTTCAGCGCATCTCCTTACCATCTCCAACCTACCTATACACTTTTACGTTTGAATGACCACCACCCCAACACATTACGCTTTTAGTAGCTGTATGTATATACCCAAAGATCTTTTTCCAATATACAGCCAAATGTACCATCACCCGGAGTGTCAACAGGCTCCCAGCGAGCATTAGATTAATAATAACGGAATGGGAACTTATTCCTTTTGTGATCAAGTACTGTGGTGCTGATATGGTATTGCTATGGGAACTAGATCAACACCTTGCAACTGGACTCACGGGATGTTGCTCCCGGCGTCAATGACCGTGTGAAACACTCTCGCCCGCTGATATGTACCATCTAAACAAATATGTACTGACTCTCCTAGCCTCGCTTAGCCCATCTCAACACCGCTCATCCCGCCATGTCGCCATATCGCGCCTTGCTTTAGCATTGGAACACGCTAGGTCCGGCGGGCTGGTAAGCCTTGCCACCCGTGTTGTAAATGTTGACGGCCAGACCGGGGTCCGACGCCTTGTAGGCCCCCGGAAAGCTGACGAGGTTGCTGGGCGTCTTGGCCCCCGACCCACCGGAAACGTGGATCTGCGCACACGAGATGTAGAACTGGGCGCCACCGGGCTGGGAGGCGCCGTGCAGGGCCACGTGCTCGATGCGGTAGAGGTAGTCGCCCTCGGGCAGGCAGCGGGGGACGGGCAAGCTGAAGGACGACTGGCCCTCCGAGGTCCACTTGTAGCCGCCGTTGGCGCTCGCGGGCATGTCCTGGTACACCTTGAACCAGACGTTGCCGCTGCCGTCCCAGCTCTTGACGTCGGCGCCCGCGGGCACCTTGGCCATGTACGCCGACATGGCGCCCGGGTGGAACAGGCCCGGCGACGAGTTCCAGGTCACGCTGCTGCCGGCTTGCACGTTCTGAACGCCCGAGGCGCCGCCACCCAGCTGGTAGCAGCGGATCGCGGTCGAGGAGACGTCGGTCACGGGGCCGTTGCTTTGCCAGTTCTGCGTCTTGCGTACCACGGCCCAGTCGCTCGTTCCCGAGATCTTGGGGAAGGTGTCTAAGGGGGTGCGAAAGTAGAAGTTAGTGACGGTCCTTTTTCAAGGGTGGATACGTTGGGGGCAACGGAGTTGACGTACAATGGGCCGAGGCCACCGAGGCGAGAACCGCCGTGATTGCGGCAGACTTCATGTTGAGAATGGGGCCGCAAGATCGATAGTAACGGGATTTGAGGAAGAAGCAAACTTGTCGAGAGTTGCTGTCAGGGTCTTAGATTTCCGATGGCGTGGAAACAGGCAGACACCCAGACGGGATCTATGGTCCAGGGGGCATGGGAACAAGCCATATGTAGACGCCCGTCCACGACTCCCTCTAGACGGATCTTGGGATCTCTTGGCTTTCCTAATCGGGAACCTGTTGTCAATCGGTCTGCTCCCGAAAAAATGCAACGTCCCAAGTAGATAAGTGGCCCCGGCTAAAGTCGAAGCACCCTTGGAAATATCCGGCCAGCCAATCACGGAGTGTGGTCTCGATAGCATGAGGACTTCGCCAGTTCTATTAATATGAAGTGCCAAGGTGGTTTCGCTGTCTTGATCATGAAGTGATGTGTCGCATGATGGCCCAGCCCAGCCCAGCCTGTCTGAGCTAGAGTTGCGGGATGGTGTACGTCGTAGTTGATTCCCATGGCTTGCTCTCCTCCGGGGTCTTCGCAGTGATGGCCATTTCGGCGTTAGATGCCGGCTATCCTAACGATACCCTGCGATTCACGACTTGCGTCGCAATATACCTCATAGTGGTCGGCCCTTTTGGCTTGTTCAGTAGGGCAAAAACACTAGGCAAGGTGCCATTATGAGATTCCATGCTCTACATGTCAGCTCCTCAACGGATGTTCACTACCGCAACTGGATTGCGAGGAACCACTGGTCCGAGGAAGGCAAAGGGGGCTAGCCAATATCCTCCTTGTTCACTCGGCGCCCAGAGATAAAGATATGCCAATTCCTCAGCTTGACTATTGCATCATTTTCATTCAGCCATAAGCTAGCAGTCTTGATTAACCTGACAGGACCAAGTCTCAAGTGGTCCTCTGATGAGCAGTACTAATTCCGTTACAGTTTTCGTTTTTGATTGCCCAGCGGATGAGCCACATACGTCTCGTGTACTTCGTTCGTTTTGGTTGATTAGCTAACATTGCTATGAATTTGTGGCTGGCAGCTAAATAGGGGTACCTACGTATTTTGATGTACGCACTACATTGGTCAGATTCCGACTTGACTTGATTTTTACATTTGTTCATGAAATTAGTGTCAAGATTCGACTTATCAATCGAGAGTAGGTGATCAACCGGCGTATCGATGGTCTTGAGACAAAGTTCAAGATAACGCCACAATTGCTTAATCACGTCACTGAAGCAGCCATCCCTTTGCCATGAATCCAAAACTAGTTTATTACTACTACATAGGAGATTAATAAGATTAATAATAATGAGACGATCTGTACAGGGTATGAGATCGTCTATATGAGACCGCAGAACAGTGCAGTGTTGCGGCTCAGAAGAAGTGTTGTGACTCAGAACCACCAAGGCCCACAACATCCTCCCTCCCCAAGCATAGTGATCTAACCAGATCACACATAGATGTAGCAGCGGCCCAGGTCCGTCGACGGCATGCCCTCTTTCGTAAGCGGCTTGAAGCCCAAGCCCATCTCCATGGGGTCTTCAAGGGTGGCCAGGGACGGCGGCACGGTGGGGGCGGAGTCGAGCGGAATGCCGAAGAAGGTGCGTTTACCGTCGATGGCGTAAGTGCGGCCCTCAAGGTCCTGTCCTTGCCAGATGGCCCAGAGCCGGTCGATCTGGGCGTGCAACAAGTAAAAGATGGGGTCGTTGGTAGGCGAGAAGGGGTCGGCGCCGTCGCCGCCGATGAAGGTGTGCGACTGGCGGTGCCACAGGCTCTCGACCCCGTTGCGGAAGTCACTAATATTGGTCGACGAGACGATTTTGGTCGCGTTACCCCAGGTCAGGCCCGCTCCGCCGGTGTAGCTCGGGTCAAAGGTGCGCGACAGGCACCGCGGGTTCGGGAGGTAACCGTACTTGTTGTCCGGGTCGGCGGCGGGCTTGGCCACGGGGCCCAGGGACACGGTCAGGTTGGTAAAGGGGCCCGTTTCCACGCAGCCGCCGCCGGTACCATAGGGCATGGGTAGCCAAACGTCGATGACGAAGCCCGGGAGAAGCAGGCGGCGGGTGTCGGTGGCGCTGCCGTTGTGGACGGCCGGGACACCGTTGCCGCCGAACGAGGTTTCGGCGTTTCCATCCCAGACGCGCGACTTGGTCTGGTCGTCCGAGAAGCGCGCGTTGTCCCAGTAGGGCAGGTAGTCCTTGTAGCCGCACTCGTTGCGCAGAGCTTCCTCCAGCTGCCACAAGAACAGGCGGTGCCAAGGCAGCAGGTAGCCCTAGAACAATACCAGTCAGTTTGAGATACGAGAGATTGTGATTAATTGTTACGTACTGATTCATGGATAACGTTGGTCTGGTTGATGTGAATGTAGGTGAAATCATCCAAGCGATTGACGATGCCGGGAGCCAGCGACTTGTCAGTGAGGGCCGGCTTGTTCGCCAAACAGTGGACAGCGCGAATATAGTCCTTTCGGGTATCGTCATCCAAGTCATCCCTGATGGAAACTGGTTAGTTTTCCATATTGTCCATGATCAGCACGCCGCTCAATTGAGCTTACCATGATCGTCTCTTGGCGATGTTGTCCTTTGTGCAACCATCAGTCACCAGCGACTCCAAGGTGTTCTGATGGTAAGTGTCTTGTAACACCTTGAAATCTGCCGGCATGGGGACCCCCCCCGCCATAACTTTCCAGCTCGTTGCAGGGTCGTTTGGACGGCGCTGCCATGGCTGCCGGCATGGCCAAAGCCACACAGCCACCAACAATACTCGTCCACTGGGTCAAATGCATGGTTTCCGAGTTCCGAGATTTGAGGCGAAAAAGGATACGGATGAGAGATGCGGATGTTTCTGCGAGAGAACTGAATCACTGCTACCGCCGGGTGTTTAAGTAAGAAGTAGAAGCCAGTGAAATCGAATGCAAGTGAGTGAACACAGGACCAGATGCTCAGAGCCGGGTATTGAATGCTGATAATCCAAGTCAACAATCGGGCAGAGAGACGAAAGTGAAGGTGATGGATGGGCTGATGAACCGATGGATTGCGGAGAATACCGCTTTCATTTATCCTGCATTGCTGACCATAGTGGGCGTCTGGCATGCAAGGAGTCGAGCCTCCATTTACCCTGATTCAATGTGCGAGGGGGGGGACTCAGCGAGGGATCAGATCAGTTCGGAGATTGACCACCGGCAGATTCACTATCTGACCCCTGGGCTGGAGCCGCATTCCTGCAACACCCGGTGTGCCCGGGGCCGAAGTGCGGACCTTTGCGGTTGCTTGAAGGGCATCACCAGCATCCTTCGCTCGACCCCAAGCCAATATTACACAGTTCCGATATGCTCCCTCCTGGGGTCATCTTGATCTGACCGTCAGGCAAAGAGTAAAGAAGACTCGGCAGGCCCGACAACCTCACCACGAACCAAATGATGCAGAGTAAGCGTCAGCAAGATAATCTAGATGTCGACTGCGTGGTCCCGAGCAACGTATCGTATCGTATCCGGGGTGGCAACAGGCCAGGCTATGCTGTGCCAGCTGCAAGCTCCCGTCGTTCGGTGGTCTCTGGGCCACACAATCCCCGTTGTCTAGGGGCTGCACGACGTTATCATGCCAACCATTCGATCTACACCATGGCTGCTATGACGGGCTCCATGTTGTACAACAATGTGGCAGGGCCCGTCGAGTGCCACCCGTGAGTGTCCACGTGCCTAGAACCTGGAAAAGCCCCGAGTTGCGCGCATTGTGCCAGCACAGCCCATTCCGATTGTGCATTTGCTAGGACTCTACCTTTTATCCCCCGTATCGGTAGGTTCCTGAAACGTGGCTGTGATTTCTGGCGCATCGCTCTTCGTCCCTGGCTCTTAGGGACCGTTCAATCTAAGCGGGCTCCCAAACTTTGAAAGCAGCCATGACTCCCGTATCTTGTGTACTGGGTCACTACTAGAGAAATGTGGCGGCCGCTATACACTGCCCAAGTACGATAGCGTCAAAGTTCTAGCGGGAAGCCGATGCTTCGGATGAAGGCTATTATATAGTCCTCATACTTCCGTCTTACTGTGTACTTCCAGTCCGGAACGACGTCTTAGTGCCTTCTCGTCAGCATACCACCGCTTCCACGACCATTTTCATATCTACATGGCTAGTTAAGGGTACGAAAGCTTGGTCTATCCTAACTACCTCCTTAACGGTTAGATTATAAATAAATCTAGTATTATAAAGTCTCATGGTTAAGGTAGTAGTTAGCTTCCGACACCTCGCGCAACGTTATCGACTCACGGAATAATGGGTGGGTTTTAAACGGCTTCTTGCCGATTGCAGTCACGGAAGGTATCCTTATGTTTGCTGACGGAGTCTATAGTAAATACCTCGAGTGTCTTTCAAGATGCGATTGGGGTCGCTGGGGATGAGTCGCTGCTCCAAGTATGTTACAGGCGCGAATTTAGACATTCAAGCACATGTATAAAGAGAGGACTACCAGGATACTTGGCATATTAGACGAGTTTCGCCGACCCAGGTGCCTATTGCTTCTGATTTCCATGAGGCACATCTCACCCCTAGCAATCCCAACTCCCCAAGAACGCATAGCAATGACTCCGTCTAGATTCACAAACATATTACGGCGATGGATCATAACAAAGTCATGGGTTGGTGGTGACCCCTAAGATCACACCTCGCATATGACAGACAACCTTCTCCGGGACTTTAAGGAAACAATACCAACATCACCCAGACGCCTGCTATAATCGCTATCGTTACGATGTTGACCGTGACTTCCCTAAATCTCAATGAGTTCCTATAATAATGTCCCTATTGGCTCCACGAAAGAAGCCACTGGTGGTATAACCATGTGTAATCTCTGGTTCTCCGTGCCTTGCACCACACCCTGGGTTGTACCGACGTCCAAAGCAAGCCCCATTTCTTTGGCCAAGAGCTGATCTAGCCTATTAGCCCAGATGGTCCCTTGTCACTTGTGTCCCGAGGGTCTGGCACAGCTGAAACACGCACCTATCCCTGGTAACCGATGTTTAGTAAGGCCACTGGAATATAGAGACGGACTCGGGAAGTTGGGAACAACAATTTGCTTCCGTTTCATAACTACGCCGAAGCACCCTAACGTTCTTTGGCCCTCGGTAGCAATTCGTTTCCAAAGAATTAGTACAAAGACTCATCGGACGTTAGGTCGTAGCTGAGTAAACCCGAACTCCTGGGACCCAGAAGCGGATGGGCGCAGGGGACAAAACTCCGACCCGCGCCATGTTGGCTATCGAGATGAATAAAATTAGAGTCAGCCTACGTAATTCACCGCTTCGTCCAGTTCTGTCCAGGTCCTGGCAGCGTCGGATGCTACTTAACGCACCATGGTGACTTCGCCACGTATATTAATACCGGCCAGGCATCCATCGCGATGTGCGAGGATAGCCCGGGACCCTAGAAACAACAGCCATCTTGTCGTTCTGAACGTGTGTACACCAGCTACATATGTACGGTGTTGCATTGTGTGTGGACCTGCTGTTCCTTAAATATACTCTATACCCTTGAGAGTTTGTCTATCTTATACCCTGACGCTGGGCTGATAGCCCCTGTATAAGTAATTTATGCGTCTCCGCTACCGTTCAAAGCTATCGAACGCTCGGACAGACCCCTTGCGATAGCATGTCTTCACCATCATCTTTATCGTGTATTCTATGTTTAGCCAAGCATTTGATGATGCTTAGTCCTTACAAGACATTAACTTGTCAGATTTTTGATGTGGTTGGTAAGTTTCTTGAAAAACGCCAATCAGCATGAGCGACTTCTACCTCGAGTGTGGAAGTGTTGAGCAGCTGTCAGGCAGAGGAAATGCTCTAGATGAAGGGGGAAAAAAGAAAAAGGGAAACAAGAAAATGAAGGCATCGTGAGGCCAGGATCATAACTAAGCCTCAAATCTCCAAAGACAAACAGTACATGCCTTTTGATATCGTATTAGGAGGAACAGACACAGACATGGGCCAGTTCATGGGCCAGGACATGGATGAAGGTCACAGCCGGACTGCCGGGGACCACCCCAGTTCAACGGCGACTACCTAACAATTGGCGACCAATCGGTCCTGCACTCGTAGCAAGCGATTACCCGCTTCAAACGATGTGTATGTCGTTCGGTGGTGATTGGTCAGACAGCCGCGGATGAACTGCTTAAAGAGGCACAAGCCAAGAGTTCCTGGGGTCCCCCGCAAATCGAGGGCAAGACGGCACGGAAGCAAGGAGTCGCTGTTGGCTGCCCTCTTGTTTCCCAGGGCGAATGGCAAAATAGCAAAGCCCCCCTTCTCATCATTTTGATCATTTCGGCGGTGCATTGTCGTAGTTTGTTTGCTCGGTCATATCATGCAATGCAGAGATTCAATCTATGGAAAAGCACCCCCCAACTGACTGAACCAACTCACTGACGACGGAACCATCGCGTTCAAATAAAGTCCCGCCAATCGGAGAGTTTCTGTCAGGAAACAAGACCTTGCTCCGGAGACTCTGCCCTTTTCGGCCATGCGGCTCTCTTTGTTTGCCGCCGGTAGGGCCATACTTGCTACACGTCAGTGGAATCACGGATCCCCAAGCGCTGTTGGATTCGCTTGCCGCGGTTCTAAACCAGCATTACCTCTCGTGGCTATGCCGTCTTCTTTCATATAAGAGCTTCCCAGCATACATGTGGTCATGGTACCGTCAACACATGAAGAATTTGGAATATTCTGTCAGCCGCTGTCGAAAGACTAGTATTATAAATCAAGATCTATTCTTTCAGCCATGGAGACCATCAATGTCGCTTCCGCGACACCGTCATGCCAACACCGTCGACCGTCCTCACAATCCCAGAGTGTCCCCAAGTCACGGCAGCTACCGGGGTCAGCTGTAAGTGTGGTCGTGCGGTCTTTAAAGGATCAAACTAATTAGCCATATAGTGCAAGGAGTGTCGCAGAAGGAAACTCCGGTGCGATAGGAGGACGCCTTCTTGCGCAACCTGCCTTGAGACCGGCGCTGTGTGCATAATGCCTACCTCGTGTCCACCTCGGGGGCCGAAAAAGGGGCAGCTGCGATTTCTGCGTGAGCGGATCGGTAGGTACCACTATTTTGGACTTGCATAGAAAAAGTAGTCTTACGTCGTTTCCGCGCACATAGCGGCCCTAGAGTCTCGCCTGGACAAACAGGACGGAAGGCCATCATCGATTCATTCGCAAAGCGACTACGAAGATGTCAGCGATAGAGATGCCGAGAGTCTGCTGCCCAGCCGTGTCCTTGGACGGAGTCAGGAATGGTCAAATGAGGGGCACAATGTGGTACCGATGATCATCAACATGCCAGCAACGCCACCGCTGTCAACAATGACGCCCCCTCCGACGGCGAGCACGTCCTGGGCCAGTCCCATGATTGATCCGTCACTGATGTACCTGGACGGCACCATGGATACCAACTGCTTCGGCTTACAGTCACACACGCCCGACTTGAATGAGATCCCCGTCCCTGTAGGCCTTCACTTGACACCTTTGGTTTGTACTGATCTGTAAGTCCTGAGACTTCTTCCCTTCCTCATATATCTCAATTGTTCCAACAACTGACTTGATACAAAGCGATCAGCTGTATTTCGACCGTGTCCATGCACTCGTCCCAATGATACAAAAGGGGCGTTACCGGACCTGGACGAAGCAGGTCGACAAGTCCAAGAAACTCGTTTGCCTTCAATACGCCATGTGGACTCTCGCAGCGTCCCTTTCCAGCCAGTTCCAGATGGTCAGGGAAGGTCTGTATACGGAAGCTCGACGCCTATTGTACGATCTTGAACTGGACACGAGCGAGATCGGAAGCCCATCGCTTGAGTACGCACAGGCTTGGATCCTCATTGCCATTTACGAATGGACGAGCAACGACTATACTCGTAGTCTTATGAGTGCGGGTCGCGCCTTCCGGTCCGCCCAGCTGCTACGCCTACATGAACTAGATGGCGCGTCTTCTTTGGGGAGTTGGACAGAGGACTGGGTCGCGTTGGAGTCGGGCCGCCGCACGTTTTGGATCGCGTATACCATCGATTGCATTACGGCCATCCACGGCGGACTGCCGCTCACGTTCAACGAAGAAGGGGTAGGATTGCCCATGCCCCAAGACCATACCGAAAGACCCAAATGCTAACAAGGCATTCTCGTACTAGATACGCACGCGATTGCCAGCGCCCGAACGCCAATTTTCGATGGGGAGGGGCTCAGCGGCCATGCCCTTTCTCTCTGATGCCATCGCGAGGCATTGTTCCGGGCGTGCAAACTACCCTCCTTCTTTAGAGTTTCCTACTTCGCCCTTCGTTGAATGCATCCTCGCGGCCAGCATATGCGGACGCAATGTGGCACACAAGCAAAGATCTGTGGCGGAGCAGTGCTACGACGATGTTACCCAGGAGTTCTACCGCCGGCACCACTCATTGGACTCCATCTTGGAAGAAAGAATCAAAAGCGTCGGGTCCGACTATGGCCAAGACTTCTCCTTGCTAACGGACCCATCGTTGATCTTTGCGGCTCTGATCATGCACATGAACATATTGATTTTGGGCGAGGTTGTCGAGTCAATGCCCCTGAAATCCGAAACATCACATTCACTACACACCAAACAAGAGCATAAGTCCGTATTGGCCGCCGAGCAGATGACCAAGCTCGCCGCGGCGGTGGCCCACATGGATCGTTTCCAGGGACATTTCTTCACCTCCATTCCTCTATTAACGGCGTCCCAGTTCTACATGCTGCACTCGGCGCCGAATGGAGAGTGCAGCCCACATCTGCAAACCATCTGTGGCGTCTTGCAAGATATCACAGGCATCAACAACCCGGCGCAGACTTTCCAACTACCTACAGCGTCGATAGGGGGGATTTGATGTTTCGCAAAGGCGACTGATACGAACTGATTGGGCAACGGCGTTTACGGAGCATGGCGTTTGGAGTTTATAAATTACATATCAAGACAGTCGTTTCCAACGAGGGCTAGCATCAATTAAATTTATTGTGAAGCAAAAACTTCCGTGCTTCATTCTGTCTTCGCGCTTCCGTGGTTGGGCTTCTCACATGCATGGAGTTGACATGTATTACCCCCAATCGGGGATTATTCCGTTTTTGGAAGGTGATATTCGCCTATCATCGCCTATCATCATCAGCAGTAGCATCATGAAAGTGCCCACCTGGTGGAAGTGTTGGACATGTCGTACGTCCAGCAATAGTCGCCCGCCGTTGAAGTTGCAGTGCAGCCTTTCGGACCGCATATGATGTGACCTGCCGCTGACGTCGGGTTTTCCCCAGAGCTGGGAAGCTGTTGGGCCCATCGGGTCCCGTCTCGATTCTCGGCCCAGTCGGAATCTGCAGAGCAGGGGTGGCGATCGGACTGTTTGCAATGTATACTGCATCAACAATGGTGCGGGTGTGTGTTGGTTGCTTCCATCTTTTGCAACACAACACGCCGGGGGTATAACCTTAATTCCACTGCTTGAGCTCTGTTTGTACCTAGTTAAGGATCTTGGTCCCTGTTCTACAATACATAACACTCTAGCTTCACGTACGTGGTTAGGGGATTCCTTTAGATTGACACACCCCCTTTCGGAGTCAACCCTGCCTGCATACACCAAGCTCTAAGTCAGCCACGTCGTTGTATGGAGCAAGCCCTTAGCCATCAACCCCCTTTAAGTACACATAACACAGGCTTCACCATCCCGTCTCTAAGTAAACACATGTCCTACACCCTCGGCAAATACGATTGGGACAAGGCCGTTCCGGTAGGCTTTACTACCATCGTTATCGAGACAGGCGACCTCATCATCAACTCTTAAATACCTTACAATCGAGCACTGTATTCGGTATTCCTATCAAATATCACCATGTTTCCCTTCCATCTCCTCCAGCAAGTTTGGAAAAGATAATTGTGTAGATAATTGTGTATATAATATCCATAGAATGGCATAAATTGTATTCTGGAATCAGTGATAACTAGACCTAAACAATTATATAGACTATTGATACTCCCGCATTGATGAACTATAAAAAGCAAATGGGTGGACGAGCGAGACTGTCAGATCACCGGGAAGCCAGGTCCAAATCTATTTCTGGGATCATACTTCTCCTTGAGATTTTGCAGCCGCGGCAGATTTTGGCCATACCACGCCTCTTGACCCTCGTCGCCGTTACCGTAGTTGATATAGACGTGGGGCGAAGCGAACCCGCTCATCTTCTGAATATCCCCCCTGAGCATACTGAATTCCTTGTTGACTTCGTCATCATGAGCGGGGCCGTCATAAGTATTGCTCATCAAACTGTTTGCGAGTCAAGTTAGCAATAGAATATTACACTTGATCATTTGAAAGAAAAGAAAGAAAACAAAAAGAATAAGAAGAAGGAAGATGTGATGCTGGGGCGATGCTTGTTGATGGGAACTTACACTAACGTGCCGATATCCCGCCAGGGGTAGGCGCCCCGGTCCTCCTCAGGAACCTGCTGCGTGACCTTGGCATTGTACCGCTGGATTATTATGGAGCCGTGGAACCAGGGCCTCGTGCGGCTAAAAGACACAAAGCGCGAAAATATGTCGTCCCAAGTCTTGACGTCGGTCTGGTTAAGGCCCACCGTGTAGTGGCTGGTGTATTTGCCCTTGACGCACGCCTTGGCGAACGTCTGCCCGAAGCCCGCTGCCTGTGTCATGACGTTCCAGCCGAGCGACTCGTTGTGCCACCGGACCGGCTCCAGGTCCACGAGCTGATGGAGGTACGGCTTGGCGGTTTCGAAGGGGCCGAAGTAGTAGGTGTTCACCGAAATGAAAGGCTAACAACCCGGAGAGTAAAGGGTTAGCAAGTTTTTCCCATGTGACATATAATTGGCCACATCACGGAACTTTAGGACTTGTTTGCTTACCGATCCAGTCGTGGAGTTGAAACCGAGGGTGACGGACAAGGTCATCTCCTTCGGGTAGATGTCGTCCGAGTCCCACGACCTCATGAGTGCGAATAGCCTGCTCGAGGAAACGGACTCGTACACGAAGTCGGCGTTGATGTGTTGGCCGCCGTTGGTCGCGTTGTAGACCTCGTACGTCGCCTCGGTGATGATGCCAAAGTTGGCCCCGGCGCCGCGGATGGCCCAGAAGAGGTCCGAGTTCTCCGTCTTGCTCGCCGTGACGATGTCGCCGCTCGGGGTCACCATCAAAACGGACCGCAGCGAGTCGATCATGAGACCGTGTAGCCCCTGCATCGGTCCCACGCCCGCCCCGATGGTGGCGCCGATGCCGCTTACGCAAGGGGAGTTTCCCGTGGCTTCAGATGAGTGTTAGTATAGTTTGCTCGTGCCAACTTAGTCGAGATTCGGGGACAATACTCACGAATCTCTTTCCCGGCCTTGTACAAAGTGTCGGCGAAATCGGCAAGTACGTTGGCCGCCCCTATCGTTACCAGGTTCTTGTCCACATCCAGCTGAGTCTTGTTGAACTTTCCCAGGTTAATGTCAATGGCACCTTGGACATGCGAAAAGCCTATGCTGTTGCCGTGGCCTCCTCCAGTAGCCATGTACGTGAATTCGTGCACGTTGGCATATTTTACCTGTTCCGAGTTAGTTATGGCTCTACTAAATAATGTTTCTTTTGCGAGGTAACTAACCACTTTGGCAATATCTTGGATCGTGGCTGGCTTGATAACCATGCTGTAACTTGGTTTGGAAAAGCTGGTATGCCTCTGTGTGAAGTTCTCGTAGTTGGGGTCTGGTAGAAATAAGACCTCGGTTCTCAGAGATAGATGCAAGCCGAGACTGTCAGCTATCGCATTGTTGTCGGCGCCGCTGGCCACGAATGCAAGGGCCGACATCATGGCCAATGAGAGTTTGATGTGATAGCGCATGTTGGGCTAGCAAGAATGAAAAAGGATGATGGTGCTGAGTTGGTATTGGTCCAACATTGGAAAGTAGAAGATCTTATCCGCCTTAATACGTTCTTTCGTTGCATGGGCCTTGTTATCTCCTAACCAGGCTGCTGGGTATTGGGGCGGAGCTGACTATTCAGCTAGGTTGGCCTCTTCTACTCGGAGTTTGGGGTGAATCTTCTGCGGACTAACAAACATGTAATATCTGGTTTACGGTTGCCGAAGTGGTATTGATAGTGGAGGGTTACTATACAGAGTATTCATTGTGGTTAGATCATGGTGTGTTGTGTCTCGGAGTTTCTCAAAAGAATAGGCGGGCCGGAGTTTTATACTGCAATCTTGCTAAGGGCCTACAATTAACTACATCAGGGCTTAACAGCCACACCAGAACATATGCTTGTTTTCTCAGTCCGGGTTGTCTGCGAAGCTGATCAAATGGCGTGGGTAGTTGCGGCGCAAGCAGCCCCTGACACGTGTATCACTGCCTATAATTATTATCGTGGATAGTCAGGTAGCCATCTCGACCGCGAATATTCACACCGTCATCATACTTGGGCCTGGGGAATATATAAGTAATTAGTTATTTGATGGGATGTGGCCGTGTTATGTATGTACGAACAAGACACGTGAGGGTCATCTTAATGCATTTGGCTGTTGCCAGAGCCTAATCCAAGACAGCCATCCCGCCATAGCAATGAGAAGAGTAGCTAACAACTAGAGAGATCATAGAAATAGGAAATCAAATACTTGAATAAACAAGGAACCAGTCTAAACTACATAGAAACCACTACATGTAAACATCAGGGCCACCGTGGCCCAGCCCTCTCAAAGATGGCACTCAAATGCCTGGTGGAAACGCCAATGGGTCAACACAATCATGTACTGAAGCTTTTCCCAGGCTGACGCCGTCGGCAGACGTCTGTAGCCCACAGGGCCGCCAGAAGCGAAAGTGTCGACGTCGCCAAAGCCACGGCTGTCTTTCTCGTCCCGGTAGATGGAGTCCATCCACCGGTCGCTGAAACCGCGGTTGGTGAGGATGGTCCCCGTGTACCGCGTCTCGAGCAGGGCCTGGTCCTCCTCCGTCAGTTCCGCCTTGTACACCACCTGATGGGCCTCGATTTCTGCCGCTGCCTCCTTCGCCGCTTCATTCTTCTTCTCATCCTCGGCATGCTCCGAGGCCTCCCTATCAATATACGCACGCATGGCGTCCTTCATCAACTGCCAGTGAGCGATGTTCTCGTCGCGTCGTCGTATCCTCTCGCGGTAAGCCGCATGGTCACCCGCGCCCAAATTCTCAATGGCGTACAAGTCGGCCGCGCTCCAGGCCCTCTCGAACGTCATCCAGTCCTCGAAGCGCAGCACGAGCTGCTCGTCCATCTCGTTCCGGATGGCATCGTTCGACGAAATCTTGGTTTGCCCGCGCGCCGCCGCCCCGGCTACCAGCCGCACCGACAAGGCCCGCCAGAAGACGAGCTTGAAGACGGCGATGCGCCGCTTCTTGAGTTCCGTGCTGTTCCGGCGCTCGTCAGGGATCAGGCAGACCTCATTTCGGGCCCGCTGGATCTTCTCCGCGATTTGGTCGAACAATTCTCGGGTGGATTCCTCCGTCTCCGGGCTCTCCGAGTCTTCGTGCACGCGACGGATCAAGTTACGCGCCGAATTCACGACGGCCCGCAAGTCCCTTTGATAGGCCTTCAAGGTCACGGCTCGGTTGGGCACCAGCGGCGTCAGCACCTCATTGATGGGGTTCGAAGAGGAGGACTCAGCATAGCCGATGAACGACTCGACGTCAGCGTCGGCGTAGGCGACGTTGAAGATGTCCGCCAGTTCGAGAACTTCGGCTTCGTTTGGATCATCATCCGCAGTGGCTTCGGTCTTTTGCCTTTTGGTCGAGGGTTCCTCATCACTTGTTTCGCTGAAGCGGCGCTTGGAGGTGTTTGCCTTTGTGGCGCCGGCATTCGCTTGAGAGTCGTGGCTCGGGTCGCTCCCCAGAGCGCGTTTTACATCGAAAATGCCAGGGTGATAGCCTTGATCGCCCTTGGTGCCCTGACCGGTTGTGAAGGTTGGGTCGTTGATAGGCGCCGTGATATAGGTAGGACGCTGCGCAGGATCGACCAGGGCCTGCCACTCGACATCGGCGGCCTTCCAATCGAGCAAGAGATCAGAGCAAGCCTCCCGCAACAACAGCCCCGACCTTCGAAGCAGATCCTTGCGCTGCGTGTCGTCCTTGGGGAATCGGAATTGGGCGCCCAGAAGCTGGAACCTTTGGAATGTGGCATCGAAGGACTCGTTGGTCTTCAAAGTGCCGTTCTCCCAAGATCCGGCCGGGTCTGGCTGGTGCTCTTCAAGATAGGCTGACATGATCAGCAAGTGCTCAGCGAGTTCTCCTTTCTGACTGAAAGGAGTTTTGCCTAAAGTCTTGTATGCCTCTTTCAGCTCGGGGTACCAGACTCGGCGCTCCGTGTCGAAGACGCCATCCTGGCTGACAAATCCAGTAAAGGCGTCTTCAAACAGGCGTAGAGATTGAATCATCTTGTCTACTACTTCCTGGTGCTTTGTTTCCTTCTCTTCTATCATTTTTTCCGGGTTATCCGGAACATAGAGACCATCCTGTCCATCCATGTCTTCGTTCGGTATGTCGAATTCTTGCCCAATTAGGCGGGTATACTCGTTGTCCTTAGAGCTATTGATAAATTCGCGAACCTCCTGGACCGTCGCACTGCTGGCTTTAAAGAGATTCCCAAGGAAAGTGATATAGCCCGTATATGCGGCCAGCAGGTCATGAATTGTCATGCCGCCGTTATTCTCGCGTTTAGCATTGCTCTCTACCGCCTCAATGTTGACCTGATGGACGGTCTCGAACTCGGCGAGGAGTGGTGCGAGTGGGTCATTTGGGTCATAATTTGTCGGACGGGTAACCGTACTACTCATATTGAAAGGGGATGGGGAGCTTCAGTTAAGGGGGGCGAGAATGGTTGTAAAAGGGGCTGTAGTATAGTGCCGTAGGGACTTGTGTTGAACGAGCAATTCTCTGAGTTCAATTCAAGAGGATAACAAGTAAAAAGGATAAAACCTTGATGAAAAGAAAATGATGAAACGGAGAGCTCTGCGTAGTATTGACTAGATAGCAGCTCCGAGGAGTATGTATTTACTCCCTTTGTCAGCGAGTCTTTGTTGTCCCGAGTACTGTGTCTCATCTGCTTGCGTTGCGCAGGTGATGATCTCTTTGTGACTTCCAAAGACGCGATGTTCTTTGCCAGCTAGCTATCATGAGACAAAGCAAAACCTCGGTCGACTAGATCATGGCTCTTTCTTTGATACTTGTTTGCGGCAGCATCATTGTAAATATACCGTCCGATGTGACTTCCTTGTTGCCGTGTAAGGCCATGTTTTTCATTCATCGTGGGCTATAATTGATGGTAAATAGGCCAAAGACGCCGGACATGGATTTCGCTCATATTCGGCGTAAGCAACTTGTGTCTCATCCGGTAACCGTATCATACACACAACTTGTAATACAGAACCCCTATTAGCTATAGACACCAACTTCTAGACGTGGTAAGACAAGATGGCCGCTCCACCACCACCACCACCACCACCACCACCGCCGCCGCGGAATGGCCCTAACTTCCGCATCCGTCCCACGTGGGACAACAAGGGCGCGGGACTTTTTACCAATGTACAAATCGAGATGGGCCAAATTATCGTGCGAGAGACGCCCTCTCTACGGTATTATGAACGACCAGACGGGTTTGATAATAGTCTGATCCCTGGCCTTATACAACAGTTCGACGCCATGTCCAGGGCGGATCAGGATGATTTCATCACCCTGCACTGCCAAAAGATGGCGGACGAGGACGACAACCCCGTCTTTGACTTCTTGCAGAACTACACGAGGCCGGACGGAGCCAAACTGTCAATGGTCGAGTGCCGGCTGTACAACCGGGTCGTCGTCATCATGTGGTCCTGCCAGATCGGCTTCCTCGACGCCAACGGCGACGAGCACCGGGGCCTCTTTCTGCACACGTCTCGCCTCAACCACCGGTGCTGGCCTAACGTCCTCCTCAACATCACGACGGACGGGCAGCTGACGCTTCGAGCCCGGCACCGGATCCTGCCGGGCGCCGAGCTGACCATCTCGTACATCGAGATGGACCTGCTGCGCAACGCCCGCAAGCAGAAGCTCCTGCAGGAGTTTGGATTCGAGTGCCAGTGCGACGTGTGCGACGAGGAGGACCTCCGGCCCGACGCGCCCCTGTACGAGGCGCGCATCGCCGAGCTCGGCATCTACGACATGCACGAGACGATGCGCATGTACAGGGACAACGAGTTCGGGGAGCAGCCTATCGAGTATTGCGATCAGCTCCTGCGGCGATGCGCGAATCGATGGGCCACGTACTGCAAACTGTTTTGGAACGACTATGCCTTTTATGAGTGAGTAAGCCCCAACATACGCCCCCATCTACCCACCCAAATAACTGATTGTATACTAACCTCTCTCTACGTGTCAACAGACTTTGCAACATGGCCGACCTATGGGCGCGTTCGTGGCAGCTCACCCCCAACAACAAGGAGCCGACCAATATGCAGGCGATCCGGTTATACAACGAGTGGCGCAAGGCCATGAGTGGCATCCTCGCGCTTGGGGTGCGTATCATGGACAATGACGACCACCACCTGGTGGCTTGCCGGCGTGCCTTGGAGGTAGGCTGGCCGACCATCATCCAGCCCGTGGCCATTGCCGAGGGCGAGTCCCCCCTCTCCCCTACACCCCAGGGCCGCAAGCGCCGCGCCCAGAGCGCCACGCCGGTCCACGAGGAAGCCGTTTCCGGCCTCTCACCGGGCTATAGGACTAGTTAGATACTTACTTCCCTAGAGACAGACAGGTAGATACGTATATATACTTTGACGACGATGGGTTTCTCTTTGGATACGGGTAAGGCCCTTCGGTGATTTCGTCATGACTTCAGTCGATGATGGCAGTCGATGGTTCATCTGCATCCTTTCTCGTAATGCCAATGACTTAATGAATTGAATTACTTCATTCACATCGAGATTCTCCGAGTTAACAATGGGCTGATAGGCTCGCATTTTATTGCGTGTTGGTTTCTTTTCTCTCTGGCCATTTACTTAGCTAGTATTATACGAAGCGAACGTCCACCACTATTGCGGATGCACCTCCGTCACTCCATGCCTAGCAACGTCATGGTCGTACCCGTGTCTCGCAACGCTGCTGCGTTCCTTGGTAGCAGTAGAAATACTCGAGATATCCTCTCTTCCAGTCACAGTCTTGGGACAGTTCACCGCACATATTCCCAATCATCTACTCCGTCCAAACAGCTTACCCCAGCCACATCCATCACATCACGAAACCATCACATCACGAAACCATCACATCACGAAACCATCACATCAAGAATAACACCAACAACTACTACCCAGCACAATCCGTCAGAATGGCTTCCAACAGCGCCAATGCCCACTTCGCTCGCGAGACGCTGTTTGACTTGACCGGCCGCGTCGCTCTCGTGACGGGCGGCGGCTCAGTCATCGGCCTCATGGCCACCCAAGCCCTCGTGACCAACGGCACCAAGGTCTACATCACGGGGCGCACCCAGGAGAAGCTGGACAAGGTGGTGGAGCAGTACTCCCAGGGGTCCGACAGCATCGTGCCCTTGACGTGCGACGTCGGCTCCGCGAAGGAGATTGAGAAGCGCGAGGCGTGCCTGTGAATTCTCGTCAACAACGCCGGCATCAGCACACCCACCGTCTCGCCCGAGAGCAAGTCGGCCGAGGAGATGAAGAAGAACCTGTTCGAGAAGGAGGATGCCACGTTTGAGGACTGGACCGAGTCGTACAAGACCAACGTGGCCTCCGTCTACTTCATGACGGCGGCGTTCCTGCCCCTCCTGCAAAAGAGCAGCGACAAGCACCCGGGCTGGTCCGGCACCGTCATCAACATCAGCAGCATCAGCGGCATGATCAAGTCGGCGCAGCACCACTTCGCCTACAACGCGTCCAAGGGCGCCACCATCCACCTCAACCGCATCCTGGCGTCCGAGGTGGCCGACCAGGGGCTCAAGATCCGCATCAACTCCATCGCACCCGGCGTGTTCCCCTCGGAGATGACGGCGGGCGAGTCGGGCGGCGACCAGAAGTGCCACATCCCCAAGGACAAGTACGCCGACAAGGTCCCCGCGGCCCGGCCGGGCAAGGACGAGGACATGGCCCAGGCGATCCTGTTCTTCGCCGCCAACCAGTACCTCAACAGGTAGACCCTAGCCGTCAATGGCGGATATACTCTAACAACAGGTCTGTAAAGATTAGCAGATGCCCTTGGATGTTAGGATTTACTCTCAGGCACAAGAGGAGCCGTCTAGAATGGATACCAGGCCTAGAAGCAACTAATGAATGAACGGATGACCAAAACTCACATGCAACCGTGGCTGCTCAACCATTTGAGGGCTCCATTATACGCGACCAATAAGTGTAGAGCCCATGCGCATCTCAAACCCACTGGGCGAGTCCTGCAGGATCAAAAGTGGCATGGCCATGGGAGTTTTCGCCGACCCCGAGCGCGATACGTGACAAAGGACGGGTGTAACTGAATCCCGACCCGACTTGCTGCTCGCGTGCTTGATACGGTTGAGACGCAAGCAAGTCGGACACATTGCTCCATTCCGTCGCAGCCCGGGGGGAAGGATGCTGTCAATCAATGGCACGTTACGTTACGTGCAGTCCGCCTCAAAGGCAAAAGCCAAAACCCAGAAATAAACACATCGCCTTCTCGGAGGAATTCCCGGGCGGTATGTGCATGCTTGTGGCGATGTGGTGTCAAAAACTTTGTTTACGCTGCCTGCAGGCTGGCTGGCTGTAAGCATAGATTCGACGTTAGGTTTGGCTCCGAACAGCGTCTGCCATTGGATATCGCAATCTCGGATCGAGCTTTTGCCATCGTCATTCATTATCACTGCGCGATATTATAGATGGCTACTCAAGGTACACTTTGAGTAACTCACGGCGACATCGATACTGAAAAGGGGAGCCTACAAGTATAGCCTGACAGGGTATGAGAGGGGGACAAGAGCAATTAGGTTGGTTCGGAATTGGATTTTGGATGGTTGGGTTCTTCTGACGTCAATGTTTAGGGGGTTTCATTCCAAAGCCAATTGAGGATTCTGGATTCTTCGGGTTGCGCTCTACCCGCCGACAGCGTTAGATCCTAGGTATCGTAAGCATCAGCGCCATCGTCATAGCATGCCCAGCCTCGTTTTCGTTTGGCAGATAGACAGTCATAGGGCATAATTCACCGGCTATCCATGGCTCGAATCAAAGGGCTGGCTGTGGAAGCGAGGAGGAATGAGTGAAAGCGCTGTGCTGCTCGCTATGCTCGCTATGGCTGTAAGCACTACCACGACGAACAGCACCGAGCAGCAAGTCACACCTTGCGACCTGCTAAATTTACCTGCTGCATTAACTACTTAGGCTGCGTTGCTCTCGCATTCGCCAATCGAATATGCTCGGACCCCTTCCGTCCAGCACCTAGGTTAACCTAGAGAGAGAAAAAGCCAAACCTGACAGAACCGCAAACAGCAAATCCCATGAGACAGAAAGTCCGAAAACAGAAGAGATGACGGGGCTGAGACGACAGCGCTTTGTTCCCTTCTTCTCACCTTGCAAAATCGGTGTTCGGATTGCGTGCAGGAGAGCCACGTTTACTTGCCCACTCAGACTATTGACACCATGTTTCGGCCTCTCCGTCCGTCGGGAACCCAATACAGAGAACAAGAAGCTAGAAGAGGAAGGAAAAAAAAGAAAAAGAAAATATTGTCGCTGAGAGCAGGAAGGCCTAATCGGCCACGGGCCGCATATGAATCAACATCATGGAAAGAGACATGACGATGCATGCCTTTTATCGTCAACCTCGCCGAAAAGAAAAAAAAAGAAGAAAAAAGAGAGAAAAACCACTCCGTCATGCGACAAAGTACTCGGGATGGACATGTACATTGCTGCTTGATGCTTGGCTAGAAGAGGAAGGGGGGGAAAACGAGCGGCACAGGGATGCCACTCTCGCTTGCACCCGACGCTATCCTATCGATAACCTTAATTATCCTCCTCTGCTGCTGCTGCTCACTCGCTTCTCTCTTCCAGTGTTTCTTCGTGATGTCATCTTGACTGTATGAAGAAAGTCTCCAGAAATTCCCTGCTGCTGCAGTCAGCAAAGTCAGCGAAGTCCTGCATGCATGAATACAGACACCCCCTAGCCATCAACATTAGATATTCTCTCTCCATCGTCGTTGCTATGTATGTGTTGTGGTCAATATATAGTATAGCAAACACAGGACAAGACAAATAAATACTCAACTACATACCAATCTGAAAACGGACGCTACCCTCCCTTCCTTACTGGGGAGGCGGACGCTGATTTGGGATGATCTGCGGCTAAAACCAATCCCCCATGGTGCCCTTGCTTTAGCGTTTGGCGCCATGGCAGGCCACGGGGAGACGCTCGCGGGCTGGGAAAACGAGCGAACAAGAATTGAGATGGCAGAACCACCGTGTTGGGATTTTGGCATGTGAAATCGCGGGACACACTAACAACTCGACTAAAACAGAACGGGCGGGCACACGGCGCGGTACCATCTGAGACAGGAGACACTAGATGGCAGCGGCAACGGCGACAATCCACTGGGGTAGATGTATAATGGGTACATGGAAACTTGCGCAGGGCACTTGATGAGTTTATTGGGATTTGGGATCATGATATCTTCAATTTCTTATGTGAAGGCTACTTGTTTGTATATGGTCTGTCCAACAAATGACACACAGGGTGTCAATCAAGACCGTCGTAACATGATCCTTGGTAAATGTCTATCTCGTGCTCGACAGAGGACCCCCTTAATGGGAAATCTCTCGCGGTCGGTATATCCGAATCAATCTCGCGGATGAGCCCCCTCTGATTGGGGGCCCGAGGGTATCTGACCTCTGGGGGAAACAGCACCAAATCAAAAGGCTCAAACTCGTCGCCTGCTCCGTGGAGAGGGAGAGTGGCCAGCAACGCCGAACAAATGCATATCCTCCGACTCTGTGTAAGTCGTGTAACAAAGGAAAACAATATCAATATCCCTGGTCTGTTGCAAAAGACGACGCCGCAAAATCCTGCCGGTCGCCGTCATATGAAAGTAAACCTGAAATGGGAGGGTTGGAGTGGAGTGAAGTCTCGCACTCCGGGTATCACAAGTGTAGACAATCCCTGATGCCGATGTATCGTGTATCCGGGCAAAGGTAATAAGACCAGAAGAAAAACCAAATGCTGAAATGTCGGAGACGAGATGTTGGAACCCGGCAAGCCGAAATCGAAAATGAAAAAAGAAGATGACGGAGCAGGCCAGGTCCGGCGTCGCCGATGTGGAAAGGGAGTACAATATGCCAACCGATCGCAATGCATCATATGAGCTGGGTCGTAAGAGAGAAGGAAAAGCAAAATCGCTGTCGTGAAAACGTAAGAAATCGTGGTGTGATGCAGAATCGGTCCATTCCCGATGGCCCGAGGAGGTGCCTCCGGTGTCCGCGGGTCGCTGACGATGGGACGTGGGTTGAAATGAGCCAACCAAGCCTAGACATACGAGGCGACGTGGTGCTTCTCGAGCCAGCCGACCTTGTCAAAGGCGGTCCACAGCTTGGAGGCCTTGTTGACGTCAATCTTGCAGGCCTGCTGGGCGTCCGTCTTGCGGAACTCCTTGCCGATGCGCAGGCAGTCGAGACGCTTCATGAACATGCGACGCTTGCTGGTGAGGTAGGTCGCGCAGTCCAGTCTTAGATTGGCGGCCAGAGCGAGCTCGTCGGGGTGCAAGAGGTCGCGGTGTGGGTCGGCGCTCAGATCAATGGGCGCACCCTTCCAGTCCACCTTCATGCTGTTAGACTTGGGGGGCAGGGTGCTCAGCGGGGGGCAGATGTCGGGGAGCGACAGGAAATCCTTGTCCTCGCGGTTGGGGGCCACAATTCGCCGGGAGGAGGGCTCAGGGGTAGGGCTCTTGACCACCTTGGTAACCGGGACCGCACGGATAGGGGGTGGGTTGGACCGGATGGGGCGAGGAGCAGCAGGCGCTTGGTGATGAACGTGATGATGCTGAGGAGGTGCCCGGACAGGCTTGGGAGCAGCAGCCGGCTTGACGATGCGCTGGACGTGCTGGCGGATGGGCTGGGGCTTGGCCGCCAAAATGGGGTGCAGCCGGAACTGGTTGTGTCTGGCTCCGGCTCGTCTGTCCTCGAGCAGCTGGGCACGCTCTCGCTGCAGCCAGCCCCTGGGGTTCTCCATGAACTTCTTCATGACCTGCGACTTGAAGAACAGCGCCAACTCATAGTCCTCGCGCTGGGGCGGCGAGGCCTGTCGGAAGAAAGCTTGCGAGCGCGCATGCACATGTTCGTCGACGATGCGTTGGGCGGCCACCGACTCGTCGGGAGCAAAGAGCGGTCGCTGGGGAGGCGAATTGGTCAGCTCGTGGGCCGGGTACAAGATGGGATCTTTGCAGGGCGTGGTCGTCTTGGGCGAGACCGACGGGCTGAAGGCATTGTCGTGTAGGCGCGTCTCGGGGGAGATGGGTGGCGAGATGGGCGCATTGGGTCCGGGGACCTTGCGCATGTCGGAAATAACATGGTTGGTCGACTTGGCCATGGTGGATTGAGCGAAGGACTCGTAAGGAGGCAGCTCGGGGGGCGACATGAGATTGCTGATGTCGAAGGGCTTCTTGGGCTCCTTGCTCTGCGACGACGTAGGCGCAGTGGTAGCCATGGCGAACATGGGGTATGTATCGTCGTTGTTGTTATTGCTGTTATTGCTGTTGTTGATGATGGTGTACTTGTGGGAAGATGAAGCAGTAGAGGGCAATTGTGAAGAAGACGAAGAAGAAGAAGTCATCAAGTTCAGATAATGAGCATCGAACGTGGTGGAAGGGCGTATTGATGTAGTCGAGGTCGACGGTTTGTCAGCCATCTAATACCCTTACCTCCTAATAGCGGTGGTAGTGGTAGGTAGAGATGGGTGACGGGTGGTGAGGTGAGGAAGAGAGGGTGGATGCTGGACCCCTTTGATACTAAGTACTCTGTGGAGTTGGGTACATGTGGTGGAGAATGAACAATCGGAAAGGGTGAGACAAGCAAAGTACAGTCAGTGCTGAAGTGCTGTAACCTTGGGAAGTCTAAGTGGTTTGTAGGGGTGGAGGGGTGGAGGGGGGTGAGAATATATGTAGTGTTGGTAGTGCGTAGCGTTGGTAGCGTACGTGTGGTGGTGTAGGCAGTAGGCAGTAGGCAGTAGCAAGTAACCTAGTCAGTAGTGAGTAGTAGCTGTCTGTCTGTCTGTCTACTTATGTGTCGGCGACCTGCGACCTCCTCTCTTGGGTAATTGTAAGAGTGCGAGTGAGAGTGAGAGTGAGAAAAGGGTGGCGAAAGGAAATGGCCAGGCAGACGCCGCGAATTGAGTCAATTGACAAAGTCGGTCAATTGAGTCACAGCCATCGATTGATTGATCCTCTCAATTGAAAAAGAAGGCGGAATCCTCGGCCTTTTTCTTTGGGTTTGGTTGTTCGTCCTCTTCTAGTTGATTCCTTTACTAAAACTCCCGAGTGGCGGTGTTGGACGGACTGAATTGATGAAATGGCAATGGCAATGACCTGGGTTTGTGGTGTTGGATTCCAATTCCAGTTCCAATCCCAATGGATACCTAGATGGATGGATGACAGCGACTTATATGCTGTTGTTTTCCCATATGGTGTGGGTGTGGATTGGGTAAAACTGCCGACCGCAAAGGGCAATATGAATGAATGACCAATGTTGGACGAGAGTTGGGCGGGTGAAAAGCAACCTGCAACCCCAAGAATGCAGAGAGAGAGAGAGAGAGAAAGAGAAAGAGGGAGAGGGAGAAAAAGATGAAAACAGCAAACAAATATTGCAAGTCTGTCTGTTGGGAGTGCCTTATTAAGAAATCAAGAGAATCGGTTGGTTGCCAGACGCCAATTCGATTGTGAGGTTTGTGAGGTTTGTGAGGATTGATAGATGGTTTGCCTTGAATCGAAACCGCCCCAGGCTGTGCCGTTGACCGAACCAACTGCTGCCGTATGGCTTGCTTTTCTTTGCTGCTGTTTCGGGCAACGAACGAGAGAAGCAGGCAGGCAGGCAGGCAGGCAGGCAGGCAGGCAAGCAGGCAGACAGACAGAAAGCAGGGAAGTTGATGAAGTTGAAGTTAGGCAGTCGGCAAGGTACACACGGCGCTATACTTCAATGTTATGAAGTATGCAGAAGGTATGCAGGTACTTTAGATCAGGCCTTGGCCTGGGGGATTTCGTGGGTATGATGATGGTTGGGAGATGGCTTCCGCTTAATGGAATTGCTTTTATTGATTAATGCCCCCATGCGTCAATGCGGATTGTTGTTGTTCGTTGGCCCTGCTTGGTGACGCTGCTGCTCTGCTACTGGTGGTGATGCTACTGCTTGATGCTGCTAATGCCAGTGAGATGCGCTGGGGATTGGGCGCTATCCTTCTACAATACTTAAGGTATCCTTCAGGCGTTGGACGCTGGGAGGATAGCGAAGATAGCGAAAGGATAGGCAGTCGATAACGCTACTAGCGCTTAGTGCGGGGTGGGAACCTGGGGCGGACGTGCACCTTGTCCGTCTCCCGTATTAGACGACGTATAAGTCCTGAAAATGATGCCGATCGATCCCTCAATTGGGGAACCCGGCCACCGGAAAGTAAATAGCAACAGGAGAATCGACTTGAATGCTGTCTGTAGCTGTAGCTGGTCTGCGGGAGAGAGAGAAGCCAAGGCTAAATGGCTTTCTTCAGGTCAAGTGGCAAGCAATTGACTGGAAATATGAAGGCGTGTGTACATGTATGTATCACTCGTTCCAGGTCAGCAGACGCTGTCGTCTTGATTGGGTAATACAGTAAGGTCAATAGCTAGCTGAGTAGACGAAGGAAGGAGGAGGAGGAGGAGGAGGAGGAGGAGGGAGGGAGTGGAAATCGAAAGAGAGGAAATGGCGAAACGGAGTGGATGTAGAGAAAGGTATCCGATTCTACTATCGTAGGCAGGCAGGCAGGTAGGTATTCGCACGACGTAATCAAGCGTAATAAGAGAGAAAGAGGCGAGCAAGAGAAGGGGAGGCCAATGAAGAGGCGTTGGGCGAGACGAGGCAGCCCGAAGCCAAAGCAACCAAGACCTGAAGGTGGTCAAGAACTATCAAGGTATCAAGGCTCGTACGTACATTTACCCCATACTTGGGCAGGTACACACTATCACTCAACTTGTCGGATCATGGACGGCGTATTGAATGTGAGTGTGTGTGTGTGAGTGAGTGAGTGCATGTTGTGGTGGTGTGTGTGTGTGTCGTCGAGGAGTCACCCTCACCCTCCCACAACCGCTCTAACGCGCAAACTATCGAAAGTACCACTTCTCAGATAGTCGTAGTATGAGGCAGACAAGCAGACAGACATCCAACACCCTCCCGTTTACTCGAATTACCCACCTAGGTAGTATGTCTAGGTCTGGGTCCTGGTCGTCTGGCTGGAAAAAGCAGGTTGGTCAAGGAGGTAGGGCAAGAAGAAGAGCAGGTAGGTTAGTTCGTGTTAGTCAGTCATTCAGACAGTCAGTCAAGTCAGTCCGTCACACCCATGGGCCTTGGCAGTCTCTGGCTGAATTGGGATGCTGGGCTTGATTAAAGTCATGCTGTGCTGCCACAGGTAAACCGTAATCATCCTATGGAAGAAGAAGAAGAAAGTATCGTCATGTACTCCCGGGGCGGCGATACTTGCAGCTGTCCTCGTGGCGCCCGCTACCCTCTGCTCTCAGCCAACCACGGAGGCCAATCCGAAGCGCCCATCAGCCGTCGCCGATGAAATGGAGGGCGCACCCACTAGGCACGCCCCCCTCCCTTCCTCTCTCTCTCTCTCTCTCTTTGCTAGGTAGGTAGTAACTCGTTTCATCCACACACGCATGCTTGCTGCTGTTTATCGCCGACTGGAATGCGATAGTGACATGCGTGAGACGGAGCCGGAGCGACACAAGTGCGAACGAAAGGACCATGGAACAAAGGAGGGGGAGGGGGGAGAAGGGGGGCAAACCACATTCCCATGCTGCTGCTTTTGTTGTTGTTGTTATGTTCGCCGCTTGCAGTCGCGGTCACAGTCAGCAGGCAGGGCTTGTGACGAACTACGACGACGAACCAATGCCGGGCTGGAATTGAACTGGGCGTTGTTGGGTGGCCAGATTGACGATCAATCATGGTCTCCTATGCCTCCAAAGCCTCCCATGCGCCTTTCACGAGATAACAACAAGCGGGCGCGGGTAGATATCCTGGTACATAGGTAGGGCACAGAGGCACATAGGCACATAGGGTGGTGGACGTGACCATTGGATCAATTGACAAGAGGGCATCAAATCAGGACTTTGGTCAAACGAGAGGGGGGTCTGTCTCAGAAACCGTGGGCGTGTGATGCGCGCACTCTCGCTCACTCACAAACATAGGTACTCACACATAAAGTGGAAGTGCAATGCACACACTCTCTCTCACTCACGCACCACCCCGCCTTGCTGTAGACTTCCTCGCGCGGATCATCTGTGGGCAAGGATGTGCAAGTGGATAGGATAGGATAGAGTAGCATCAATGTTTGTATGGGAAAACGTACTACAGTACATACTACCTGTAGCTGCTAATTGTGTGCATTTCTTAACAACAACATTCTTATTACATCTAGACCGTCAAGCCGTCACCTACTTTTAAGGATTGACGCCCAAGTGGCATGGGCTGCACTGAGATTTGTCACACCCCAAGTCTGTGTCTGTCTGTCTGTCTGTCTCTTTGTCTGTAGCTGCTGCTGTAGACCGGCCTGAGGCATGGCATGGCACCAATCAGGATGACGAATTGGATCAAATGGTGTCAGAGTCACACACTGCCAACTCTACCGCCTAAGGTTACTTATTTGTCTGTCTCGTGAAAAGTGACAATGACGATGCGCGCTCTAGAACTGCTAGTAGGTGTAGTTTGCCCCGGAACGGGTGAACATGCTCAGGGACTTATGACTTGCATGTTCACAGAACCGAAACCGAGCCAGTGCAGCAGTGCAGCTAGGCAAGACAATTGCGACGCCTAGGAGGCAATGTGACAAGTCGGTAGGCAGACATTTGATCAATTGTATATTGTATTATTGTATGTAGGGAGTTAGTTAGTCAGAATGTACATTTGGTGGATGTGTGCACTGCACGCAGATACTTGTTGAAGAAAAGACCTGTGAAAACGTGCTTGAAAGTAGTAGGTCGGCTTTACCTGCCGATTGAGTTTGAGGCTATCTAGGACTCGCTCGGACGTTACCGCCGTATCGCCGTTAGCAACGACGCCCGATAACCCAAAACGTGTTTACTATCAAATAAGAGTCAGAGAGGGGGAGAAAAGGGGGTAGAGAAAATGCAATGGAAGCTTGGCTTTCCTATGACTGGATCAACGTAGTTGGGCTGGGGCATCAACAGAAAGAAAAACACTGGCACCTGGAGATGCAATTGTTGCAGCGCCTCTGTCGTGTCAATTGCTTTCTGGAGCTGCGTCATGCGGCTGCCATCTCATAGGATCAGATTGATCAACTTGGACCTCATATAGGACTTGCGCCCGCCCAATTACTGAGAGACACAGATATCGAACCAACGAACCTACAAATCTTGACAACGCATGGGCGAAACGATTACGGGCAATGGATGATATTGGACTGTGCGTTGTCGAGGATGCATACCAGACAGACGGTGTTGATGCATCTAGCTAGGCATCTGCATTATTGTACATCAAGATATGCCTTGGGAGCAGCCCTGTTGTTCCGAGTCTCATGTCGCGTCAGGCTACGCGGGTTGATCTGCAGTCCTAGCTAAGAATATGTTGTTATGGTTCCAAACCCGAAGATATCGCGCCACTGGGTCGGTGCCTGTTAGAATTACCCTACGGCGCGACACAGACAGGGTTGGGAGAAGTCAATTGGCGAAGTACGACGCTTTCTTGGTCGTAAGCGAACATTCAACAGTTAACTACATACTCAGATATATTAGCTCGTCGTCATCCAGCTAAGAAGCCGAACCTAACCCAAGTACTCGTTCGCAAGTGGTACTCTGTACACATGGCATGGTATGGATGAAGATGTTGAGGGTAACATAGCAAGATAGTGAGAGAGTCAGTATCGATGGAGGGGTGTGTTGTCCCCAATGCACCGCCCGCCAGCCTTTGGTGGATTCCTCAGCAATGGAAAAGGCCGAGCAAATCGGTTGATGAATGGATGATTGTGAGCAGATGTCCATCTCACGAATCTCACGATGGCAAGCAAGAGGCGAATTTCACGACAAGACTCGGCAGAATAAAGGTGCCATTAAGGCTGCAATTGGCCAATCAACGGTGGGAATTGGCCGAGACGAGTCAGGGCGAGGGGACCTGAGGATGGCCTGCCACGCCTGCCAACTCAATTCCCTCGCGAGTCTGGACTCTGGACTGCTGCTGGAGCGGTGGCGTTTGCTTTTTTTCTTTTTTCTTCTCCTGCGTTTCGAATCTCCTGAACGAGATCCGCTCATCAGGTCGTTTTTCCCAGATTGATGCCGCTGTTGGGCCGAAGGGGTTCAATTCAGGGTCCTGCCGGGGCTAGTCGGGGGAAAAGAAGACGCCCAGAAGGCCGTGAGTCATACGATGTGTGCGTGTTCGACGTGGAAAGGGCTTCAGTAGACTCGGCCCGGGGAGACAGACCGGCCGGAAAGTCCAGGGAAGAAAACTGGCGAAGACGGAAGAAGGAAACGACGACGACTGTGCCTGTGTCTGTGTCTGCGTCAGTGGTGTACGTGTAAATGTCGAGGGTTAAATGTTTATTAGCTGGAATCAATGGAATGGATGGGGAATTCCTGGGAACAACGACGGGCAGGCGGGCAGACGGGAACGGTCAAAGAGACGCATGGCCATCGCAGGGCCTATCCCAGCTGCCTGATCTGCCTGCTCGCCCGTTGATTCGACCTCTACACTGCTGCGATCTGCGCCCCCGGAGCAGATTTGCCCTGAAGGGGTTTAGATTGTTTCCATCGAATTGATTTGATCTCTGGAAAGTCCCTAGTAGACCCCGATTTGTACTGTACATGACGGGCATTCCACAAATACTTGGGGATCCGGGCGTCATCTGTATCAATCACAAGCCAACACCAACACTCAACGGCAGTGGGAAACAAGGGGGGGTGGTATTATCGTCGATGATGGATGCAATGGGTATGGTCTAGATGTATTCTTAGCTTCCTCCTTTGCTTGTTTTCGCTACCACTACGACGCTACTACTTGCAGTATATCAACAATGTTCAATTGGATTGCATGCTGCTGCTTGGTTGGTGATGGAACTGGCAAGTTCACACTACTCTGTACATTGTATGGATGGCGCGCTTGTCTTGCAATGTTCGTCGCATCTTCTTCCACCGTCGGCTTGGGGCGGGTAGCTATCGCAATCAATGGCATTGATGGGGGTTGATCGCTCTCAATCCAGTCTCAGTCTCCATGGAAGTCCAAGTGCCGCCAGGATGCCTGCAGGTTTCAGACTTCACAACCCACCTCCCACTTACACCTAGTTTATCGATAATGGTAATGCTATATTTATACTTGGTGTGCAGTATAGTATGTAGGTATAGCATACATAGATCAGGCACAATGCATATACCGGCCGCTTTCTCAACTCCTTGTGTTACGAGTTGACTCAAAAGGTGATCATGTAAGAGATGTATCAATTGTTTATTGCTGCCTGTCGGATTCGGACCTCCAGCCTCTGCGGGAGAGTACGTACATGGTGGTGCTACCTAACTTGGGTGGTTGTGGATGACTCTGACCATGATCCCTCCAGGCTAGCTAGGCGGTCCTCGATTCCCGGCATTGCAATTGACCCGACCTCTTGTTGTTTGCTACTCCTCTTTTGCTCTCCTCAATCCGCCCATGCTCTTACCGCCAATTGATCATTTACCCCGACTCGATTGGTGCTGGTGTTGCTCAGCGACGTCTCTGGTTTCTGGGGGGGGAGACTTTGATCGGACCCCCACCGCCAATATCTCAAGCCTCCTCTCCTACCTAGGAAAAGGGGACGCCACTACATATGCTTCTGGTAAAGCCAATCCACTTGGGATTCGTAGCGTTATGTAGGTTAGCGTAGAACAGCCACCGGTATTACGATATAAGCAAGATCACAGTCGAGGGAACCAAGAGTCTGAGTCCTATCCCAGACTGCGTTGGCTGTGGCGTCGTCATCTCAGCCCTTTTCGCCATCTTCGCCTAACTATCATCACTGCGGCTTGCCATTGGATTTGTCTAGTGGCTACCTACCGACACCTTGGGTTTCAAGATAGAGGCACGCGTACGTCTTCTCTAACCCAGGTAAGCAGGCAGGAATTCGACTTCGCAAGCCACCCTTGATTGACTTCAAGCCCCCCTGCTGACCCGATGATGCGATATTGCCCATCCCCAACGCTATGAGGAGTAGAGTCAAGTCCCAAGACACTACGGTCGCTATGGGAATGAGTACTCGCACATTGGAGCCAAAGATGGTTGCTGCATCGCATCCGTTGTAGTCCCCACGATGGAGTACTTGCGAGTCCTGCCGACTGAGGCGGCTCGTAACGACTGCGAACGTCGTCGTTGACTTGACCCGACGCCACCCCGCCTCATGTCGTCTGTCTGTCCAAGGCACCTAGTGTCGCTAACAGATGGTACGGAAGTGTTTCTTCACGTCCATTGTCGCTTGATTCTTGGTTAAGGCAGTTGCCTAGTCCGAGACGGGTGTTCTGCAGCCATGCCCTTGTCCCGCATGACTTGGAGCCTCCTCGAACTGGTGGGCGCATCTCTCCTCCTTTTCCCCCCCACCACATCTGAAGCCGTTGCGACTCTGCAACCACCAGACCCGGTCAGTTACTATATAAGTACTCAGGCTAGAGATGGACATAGAGGTTGGTTGTATGTTTGATCAAGTGACGGCAGCGGCGCTATCTCGTTCATGTCTCTAACATACTGTCTCGCTTGAGACACACCCACCACAATCACCATGCTTCGTGATCACGCTCCGGGAGAGGCGCCGTCAGTTGACCGCCGTGGATTCACGGTTCAAGACAATATGACGGAATTAGCAGTCGCCCGCCGAGAGGCACTGCCCCAACGGCGATAGGGATGGGTGGTGGTGGGTGGTGTGTAGTAATCCACTTTCACATGTCCCTCCTACAGCTGCCCAGCCAGCTGCCTACTCCTACACCCTCACTATCCCTCATATTCTCACCTTGGACTATGCTTGCTTTCTTGCTCCATCTGAGCACATAGCTGCCCTGCCCGCTGAGAGCCTACTTTCCAACCAACTATGTGTGAAGACGGAACTCGAGTGGTAGCCAAGATGCAAACGAGAGGGGGACAGCAATGCAGCAACATACGTCGGATGCAGTCAACGACAATCATGACGATTGAATGAAATGTAATATCGTTATCACCCCTCATTTACTTCTCTAGATGTCGCTGCCACTTCTGCCCGACCGACTCCCGACAACCCCGCCATCCCACTGTCGTTGAGATTCGAGATTATCCAGCGCCCGAAGAGGGGCGCCTGCAGCGTTGCACCATCGCAGTACCTTAAGTACCTGTCAACTAACGTCGTAGTCTAGCACACAAGCAACTTATTGCTACCTACCTTAGTCGGGCACCGCCGTTGAATGCACTGGCTCTGAAGCTTTCGGAGGACTTCACCGATCACATCCCTCATCTCGTCTGTCTCCATATCACCACCACTATATGTCTTTATTATTAATCAATGCTTGACAGTCAGTCCACTTCAGAGGCCGTCACAGATGGCAGGAACTTACTCTCTGTAATCTGTTGTTGATTGGCGGTATGCTAGTGAGGGGCAAGAGGAGGCCCCCAACCGAGCGGCGGCGGCGGCGGCGGCGGAGGCGGCATTAGGTGAAAGCTGCATAAACACCATATCTCAAACGTCGTACATTTCATATCATCCATCCGCCCCTTCTCTCACCTTAGGCTCTCTCGCCCGTGTGCATGCACAAGCAGCCGCTTCATGTCTTCACCGTCATTTGCTTTGCGAACATCCTTCCCGGTTCTTCAATGGTCCACTAGCTACGAACTATTGATGAATAGATTGGTTCACGTGCATGTCGGTCTCTGTGGGTCGGGCGATCCGGGGCGAAGAAGCAATATAAACGCTCTTGGAGATTAACACGATATTACTGGAAGAGCCCTCATCTACAAGTTGAGCGAACTCACAGCCAAGGGAAGTCATACGGATCATGCTGATATTAACGACAGTTATATAGCCGTCGTGCTTTACTATCTGGGGTAAACTACTGTACTCTCGTGTGACTGCATTCGTTCGTGTGCATGATGAACAAGGGCAGATTGGATGTAGGTGAGATCGTGGAAAGTGAGATTCTTCTGCAGCCGAACGGGGTTCTGGGTCAGTCTTTTCTTCTCTTGACGATCTTCCGGGCCCCGATTCGCAATATACTGCTTCTACCTGTACTCCACGCATATTCTCCGTGGATATCCTCCCCTCGTCTTCCTTTGGGCGGGGTGTAACGTCAATCGGCTGGTTGGTTCCCAGAGTGAAGGGTTGGTCAGCACATGATTGCAATACGACCCCATCCCATCATGCCCATGCTGATGCTGATGCTGATACTTGCTGATACTTGCTGCTTGCTACTGTTTCTGCTGCTCCGCGCTCACATCCGTCTTCCGCCTTCCGCCGCTACCAGTTGTTTGCTTGTTAGTTTTCGCGCATTGCCCCCAGAGGCCCAGAGGGACTGACCCAACAACATCATGATCTATACAGAGCCGAAATAACAGAGGTCGCCTTCGTGCAACCTTGACGCTGCCTTGCCCTCGAATCCTCGACTCTGCTTGGTCCATGGCTGTACCATGTGGCCATTGTCCGTTCCATCCCCCATGCGGCTTATCAATGCCTAAGTGATCAATCACCCCTCATCGACGGGTTAAGACGGGGGCCACCCCTGATTCTGACTGAACAATATCCGACAGAAAACGACACTACATGACATGGCATGGCGTCTCTTGACCCTAGTCCGCCCAACCTAGATAAAAGAGGCATGGAGGATTCGTGGGATCTCGCGGGGGATTTTCTGACAAGCCTTGACAGGCAATGCAAGCCCCGACGTATTCTGCTCCAGCCCGCGACGAATGGGGGGAGCGGGCCTGGCTTCAGATGGGATATGGCGGGCCTCAAATCCGTCCTTGACTGATTTCACTAGCCATGTAAGATAAGACGGGATGTGAGCCTCAAAAGACAAGTAGTCTCTGGAAGAAGCAATTCGCATTCAGCAAGTTAAGTTTGGCCAACATGGACTATCGAGCCTTGCACCCCCATGCCATCCGATCACTACATAAAAGCCGTGGGCGCGCGGCATCTGTTTTTTTTTGGTTCTGGGTAAAAATCGTAGCTTGCTAAAATTCCCTTTCTTGATTGCGCCATCCCTTTGGAAATTTTAAAGTGTGTTTATTTTTCAATTTCTCTATTCTACATCGTATCTTCTGCGGTTTTGCTTCGCCGTTGAGCCATACCGTCTGTTGCCGTACGCCGAGGCCTCCTATAGGTCCCTTGCCTTCGGGATCCCGGGACGCCCCCATCACCAACACCATCAGCTGCACGAGGACGGATTGGGGAGGAGAGCCGCAGCGTCCAACGCAGGCCAGGCAGCGGCACAGTGCCTCCCGATCCTGTCAAATATATTGGGAATTGACACCCGCCGTCCCCTTCTCGAAAAGAGAAAAAAGCGGACTCGCACATGCTTTTTACGTGCATCGTCGACTTCGTCATCCCCCGTCTTGTCACTTGTGACACACATACACCACCCAAACGGCTAGGCGCAGCAAATACGAAAATATCCACATACTTATTTTGATACACCGATTGATTACCTGCCTTGAAGTCATCATGGCTGCCTACATGTGGGACACCAAGGTCTACCCGGCCGAGATGTTCGTCGAGTCATGTGGCGCCATCCTGTTCGACCTGGCGCCGGCGTCGGACCTCGACTCGGACTCGGAGGCCACCGATGCCAAGAAGAAGACGAAGACGGTGTGCCTGCTGCACTACATGGCGAAAGACCAGTGGCTGCTGCCGAAAGGCCGGCGCAACTGCCGAGAAACCCGGCAAGCCGCGGCGGTGCGAGAAGTGCGCGAAGAGTCCGGGTATGCATGTCGGCTGCGGCCGGTAACCATGCCGACCCGGGCGCCGTCGGTGCTCGAAGCCGCTGACGTCAAAGACTTTGCGCGGACCTACCCGGATCTGACTGAGCCCTTTATGCTCGAGGTGCGCGACCTGGGCGAGGGCGAGGGCGAAGGGGTCAAACTGGTCTGGTGGTTCGTCGCCGAGGTTCTCCGGCCCGGAAGCGAAGGAGATGGAGACAGCGCCGATTATGAACCGGGGGAGCCCGAGGTGCACTTCGCGCCGGCGTTTTTCGATTGCGACGCCGCGCTCAAGAAGCTGACTTTTCAGAAGGACCGCGACGTGCTGCGGCGGGCCATGGACCTCGTCGAAACGACCAAATGGGACTGGAGCGACTGAAAGGCATGGCCTGCCATACTTCTTATACTGTTGCGTCACCCGGACAAGAATGAAAACGGATTCAAAGGGGTCGGTCAATCATGATTGTGTGATGCATACGCATACAGGGAGCGGCCCAAGCTCGATCGGCGGCGGGCGTTGGTTATGAACTACCCAGTATCTCCAGGAAAGTCTTGTCCGATGCTACTCGAGATACTTTACAATATTACAACTATACTTATCACACTTCTGTAACCAAATATATTTACATCAAATACCCAAGAGGCGGAAACTTAGATGGCCGAGAACCTCATATTCATTCAGTTGTAACCCACGTCTTGTAATTTGGTTCTAACCAGGCTTGATCCTGTTGCTTTGATCGGCCACTAAAACCACTCCTTCCCGTGGACTGTTACCAGAGTACTGGACCGTCAAACGTCGTCCTGCGCCTGCCAATTTGAAAGATCTACGCGGGGTTCTGGTCGTGGCATTTGCTCGCTTTCGCCTTCACAATTTCCCTCTCCCACCAACACATATTGACCTAAAAAGCAAATATGTGTAGTCTGAGGCGCGCTTTTCGAAAAGGATAGACGGTCAAACTAGTATCCTCTAGTTCTTAGGAAATACAAGTGAGTATAATCTCGAGGACACCTTTCTTCGTATGTATGCCTCTGTAAGCGCTGTGTGCTAGTACACCGATTTCCCCGCCCTCTTGACAGAGATGGGGCCGCCGGCTTCAGTCCAGACACGGAAGTCAAGGTTCCTTTAGCCTTTCTTCTCCATACTCGCTTTGGAGCCAACTGTCGCGATATTATTCGAGAGGTTGCGTTGGCGCGGAAATTAGACGGTTGCGGTGTTAAAAGAAAATTAAAAAATATTTCATAAGTTGTTCAGCCAGCCACGTGGTCCAGGGGAAACAGCCAGTGGCTTGGCTTGGCAGGATTTTCCCCGTTTTGTGGCTGGATTTCGACGACAACTTCCTGACACCCCCTGCGTCCTCCTCGCCAACGCAGCAAATTGACAGGAGTCGGTGTGCTACGTCATTACACATCGTACACGAATTGGGCAGATTCTTGGTGTGTGTCAGATCTGATCTGACCCCCTGGCAAGATTGGTTAGCAATGCATTACATCCGACTCCTCCGACCCGTGTCGGTGGAATCGTCGAATCGGAGGGAGGACGTCCTCTCTGTGCTCCTGACCATCACCACCGACCTCGGCGATTCCTTCTTCAGCTCCGACGAGCCCCTGGCCCTTGGCTTGGTGCTGGAGAGTAGTGGTGCCCAGGGCCAAGTTCTGGCCTGCCCGGCTGACGCCAAAAGTCCGCTACAATGGCGCGCGGGTATGCGCGTGCTCAAAGCCCAGCTGCGCCTGCAAACACCCTTCTCCAATGACAAAACGACGGTGCGCATATTCGCGAGAAGCCATCAATCCAAGACGCCTTCGTCCCGGCCGTATTGGAGACATGGTTATGACGATGAACAGACGGAGCTCATCGTGCCTGTTAGTGTCGAAATGATCAATCGCCGCTGTGCACCCGTTTCGTTGCGGAAAATACCCTTGCCTAGTCGGGGCGACGACGGTGCAGCGTCCGACGAGACTGGGTACGACCTCGAGCTTGGAGAGGATATTGGCGAGAGCATCGCGCGCCACATCTGGGACGCGGGCCTTGTGACTGCGTCTTTCTTGAGCGACTCGTGCCGGTCCGCAGATGCCATGGCGGAGATCCTGCCCATGCGGCGCTTTGATAGCCAAATCAATATCCTGGAGCTCGGGTGCGGTGTGGGTATACTGGGCACCACGATCGCTGGCATCATCTTTGAGATAGCCGGGTCACAAGGGAAGTCTCTGAGCGAGGCCCACGTCCTCCTGACCGATGTCGAGGAGGCCGAAGAGCGCGCCCGGGCCAACATTGCGCGAGCCGAGGAGGTCCTGGAGAGGAGGAGCCACAGCGGGAATGAAGGAGAAGGCGAGAGCGAGAGGCCCTGTGCGGAGCTGCAGTACGAGAACCTGGACTGGGACGACGGGCGGCAAGGCAAAATCGGCCCCCTGACCATGGCGCGAGGCTGGGACTTCGTGGTGCTGAGCGACTGCACGTACAATGTCGACTCGCTGCCCGCCCTTATAGGGACGCTCCGCACGCTGCATTACCACAGTTTCGTATACGACGAGACGAACACACGGGTGATCCTGGCGACCAAACCGCGACACGCTTCGGAGGAGGCCTTGTTCGGGCTGCTTCACGAGCACGGCTGGTCGCACCGGGTCATCAAGCGGATCCCACTTCCCAGAGTCAATGCGGAAGCTGAAGTTGTGGAGATATACATGCTTGAGAAGGGCATGGCGAAAGAAACAACTTCGACTTGAGCATCATCAGATGGGATCGAACCAATCAGGCTTGCCAGAGCTTGTTCCACCAGGACGACTGCAGTACTGCGTGAGGCGTGTATTCGCTCGAATATTGCGAGAATCCTCAACATGACCGACTTGAAGCTCCAGAATCCAATGACGCCTTGCGCGTTGCTGATTTGAATATCACGGCGGCATCTGACCATTGCTTCGCTGTCTCAGGGATACCCAAACAGCATCCCTGCATATGCATAACAAATTAGGGGTTGCCTGATGTGTTATCCTGAGCAGAGCTCCCGATGCCCAGCCATGGAAGACCAGTCCCAGCCTCCCTTCCGCTCTTCTCGACACATTCGAGCCATGGCGGAAAGAATAGTTTGGGATTTAGGTATTGCCGCGAACGCAATAGTACTTCGTGCCAAGATTCGCCGGCAAGGCCATTGGTGATATAGCTATAATAGAGACAGTACGAAACTTGCTGCTTGTTATTGTGGACATGGCTGGTAACCGTTCCAATGACAAACGTGGCATCATCGACGTTGTACGGTCCTCTCTAATTTTGCAGGTCCGTATGTCCAGGTTTATAGACTTTGAGAAACCGTACCTGTCGGTGCGTGCTGGTTGTGGACAGCCTATCACCTCGACTTGGCCGAAATTTCCTGTTGTTGTATACGATCCCGGTATAGCCAAGCCTACGAGTCTGCGTAGCTGTTTATTTGTGAACTTGAAAGTGAGTCTTGGTTAGTTGTACGCCATGTACGTAGCTGGTACGCGACAACTCAAGTCGGCATCAGAAGCATCATTCCAGCTCCTGTGCGTGATGCCAATCCCCGAAATAAAACTTTGGAAGGCGAGGTACGGATGGTGTGTTTGGTTTATGTGATCTGGGTAGGGACGGTCACTTGGTTCTTTCCTGGTTAGGGTCGACGAAATATACCATCTCAACTTTCCAATCATGAGCAACCATACGTGATGAACATAGTTAAGCAAACATTCCCCATCCGTGTCTTCATCCAGTCTTACCAGGGCATCTTGGCGTGGGGGAAGCGCGCCGGGCTCATAACCCGGAGGTCCTTGGATCAAAACCAAGAGATGCTATTTGTTTTTCAATACTTGTTATATCGTTATTTTATTATCTTTTGTCAACAACGCATGATTCACGCGTGGAACAGTAATTCTTGTGTTTACGTTGATCCTATCTTTAGGTTAATCCACGAGGTCCCGTACCAAGCCTAACGTCAACTGGAACAAATTCCCCTTTTCTATATTGAAGATGCTAATGGTGTTGGCCGGCAAGCACTGCCCAAGATACAGATGTGAGTAACATTCGTGGGCCATGGGACTGTCGTTGCAGTTTACACATCTAACGAGCGAGAATGGAAGTTTCGGCATCGTTGGTTGTCACGATATCGAAGAAGGGGGCTTTCAGCATTCGGTGTAGTAGTAGGCGTGTTTGTCAACGCAGAATAATCACTTGCAGGCAAGGGTTTTCACAGTAACAACGTGACACCAACGAATATGAGCCTTGCAATTGGCGATATCTGGGGGGCTTGGTGTTCGAGTCTAGTTGTTTTATTGTCTGGGCATAGGAGTGAGAAGATGGAAAGGCAAAGAGAGAGCAGTTCACGTAGGCATCGAGAACTCCCTTCGAAGGGGTAGTAATCTACATAGGGCGGCCTGGAGGGATTTACGTTTGAGTTATGCTTATAGCGTCTGATGACTTATCGGTTCCTTGATGTATGATGATCTCGAAGCTGAGTAAACGTTGATAATGACCTGCTGCTTCTTCGCGCTGCTCATGCCTTCCAAGACCAAGATCATGTGTACCCAGGCTACAATCTTGTGATAGAACTGAACCAGCAATACTAAATATAACGTAAATCTTAATCACGAGTACTTGCAAACTAACAACTTCTGAGCTGTTTGCGAAATAGAACTTGGAGCTGGCTTGATTGCAACATATTATACCAGGTCGTCGGGTTCGACATCGTGTGAGTAGCCATTGCTCAAAAGCAACACGTGAGTAACGAGTATGCACTACAATAATCTAAAAACTATCCTCTTATACTCGGGATGCAACCATAATGGAATGGGTGGTCTGTTGGGGTGTTGAAAGGTACTTATCCATCTACATACAGTGCATATTCTCACGATGTTGGACTGATGTTGTTGTTGGATCCCCCCTTAAAGCTGACTGATTGGCCGAGCTGGGATGGCCCCGTAGAAAGCTGCCATCTCCGGATGCGGTCTGGCGCAAGGGCTCGCGAGGCCCAAAGTCCACAAGTAACAACGTCGGTGGATCGAATTCCAACCCCGCGCTCGGCGGCCATGACGCCATTGTACGTTGCTGTGGCATGGGGGGGCCGCAGCCCAACTGTGGATATCTGGTATGACTTGATGCAAGCTTACATGCTGATGCTACGCTGTGTTCACTACCGTATCAACAAGCGGGAGTGGCTAGCTGAATCAATGACCGACACACAGAGAGATAGATGGCTACATGTAGATAGCGCGGAAGCTTTATCAATATACGGGGGATTGGATGGGTGTGGGTGGGAGTTCCTGAGGGCTCATGACACGAAAGAGGGTCGGCGTCGAGGTCATCCGTCCGAGCTACTGGCACCAAGGCAGCTGATGAGGACTGATGAGGACTGACGAGGAGGACTCCGGACTCGGTTGGTTCACGCGAGCACCCAGATCCGAGGGACAAAGGACAGTATAATTAATATGTTGCACACCGGACGGATTGAGCATCGGGTTGCCTGTTTTGGAAAACCTGTGTGCTGCCAGACCGACCGACTGCCGGTTCAAGAGGAAGCCGAGCGATTGGAATCTGGAATCTGGAATCTGGAATCTGGCATAGGAAAGTGATAGACATCGGAACCGTCATGACTCAAGTATGTGGACAATACGCGAAACCGAGTTTCAATGAGGGATTCCGAGAGATAATATTCACCTGTATTAGGGCTTCGAAATCGAAATGAAGACTGGAAAGTGGGAAATGGTTTATTATCCATTGTTGGGGAGGTGAAGAGACTCGACTTCGATACCCCGACTATGTACCCTGACTACCCTGACCATGCATGCTGTGCAAGGCAGGTGTTTGTTTGCAGCGATGCCATTGGAAGACGTCGACATTTAAAGTAGGGGCACTAAAAGGTTAAGTCCAAAATTGGGGAGGCTTAGCGACAAGGATGTTGGCGAGGAGGAGAATGAAGCACGAAGCTTGGAAAGGTCTTCAACATGACGGGCAGTGGGCAGTGGGCAGTAGCAGGGCACACCAAACATGCCCAAACAAAGCACGATTCGATTCTAGTGTAAACCTGATCGCACCATTGACCATTGGGAGGCCACCACCAAGAAGAAGGCCCGTATATGATGCTAATGGTATGGACGTCTAATAGGAAAATCCGGATCCTGATACGAGCGGTGTTGGGATCTGCGTGCTGCTGGGGAAAAGCACCTTGTTCAGTGGCTGGCTACTTTACCTAAGGTGACCAATGTCCGTCCAGTGCTGATACTTGGACTTGCAGATTGATCAGGAAAAGCGACTCATGCTCATGTAACCGACGAGGTCACCCATCCTGGTAACGGCACTGAAGATTGAAGATAGAGTAACAAGCCAATTTCCCCAAAACCAAGAGAAACGAAAGAAAAGAAAAAGAAAAAAAAAACCTGACGCGGAGGCCGGGAGGCGGGAGGCGGGAGGCGGACCATGACGTTCTCAAGATGCTAGGTTTTAGGTTGCACGACATAAGATGTTGAAAGAGATCGTCCCGCCCCTCTATTAACCTAATGAAAGATATTTTAGCGAGTTAGGCCTGTATTCTAGGTGGTCAGTCCAGAAGTCAGTCCCTAACAATGCCCATAGTCTAATAGTGTAGTGTCCTTATCGAGTCCCTAAAGAAAGTCCCTAAAGAAAGTCCCTCCCTCATCAATTGTCAGCCTCCCCCGCCAATTTCCCTCCCTCCCCCAAGCCCTCCCCTTCTCCGAATCTCTTGGAAAGTCTAGAGCACTATTATTACTACTATACCTAACCTCTTATACTACCCTCACTTTTCTTGTCATTGTCATTGTCATTGCCCAGGTTGATTAATGGATTAACCGGTCGACGATTGATTGGATTCGGATTGAAAAGTTTTGCTTGCCTTCGTTTGTGATTGCCGCGCCCACGTTTGATTTCGACAGACAGACCTGCTTGCCTCGCCAACCCACCTCCCCCCGGGTCTGACGACATCATCATTTCTTTTTCTACGTCTCAAGAAGAGCTGTGCACCAAAAAGACGAGCAGACGCGAAAAGACTCAACAGGAACCCATTGCAGAGTGTCTCGCCTTCCGATCGAATCACCCTTCCCTCCCGCCGAGCGCCATCGCATCGCATCGCATCTGCATCTGCATCATATCGTGTCGTACCTACTTCCCGACTCCGAGTACTGTGTGTCGCGTCGCATTCCAGCGCATCGCACATCGCATCCCAAGCGTGCACTTGCCGAACTCGCCCCAAGCGCAGCGCATCGTCATCTTTCCACCTATCGCCTCCCGCATCATCGCATGCAACCATTGACCGCACCAGACCACCAATTGCACTACCGACCTTTCTCGCGACCACCGAGGACAGCTTCATTGGGGCCCCTCCGAGTATATACTGCCTACTGCATCGATACCGAGTACTCCATACCATAATCAGCTATCGATCCATACTGCTCCTCCTCCTTTTCTCCCGAAACAGAGACCACCGCCAGCAGCAGCAACCATGAACGGCCAGCAGTCGACCAACTCGGCGGCGGCGGATAATGCCCCAACCGCGTCGCCCATGAACCCCGAAGCCCCTTTGTCTCAGCCCGCGACGCTCCCGGCTGGCGAGACTCCGTTGATGGCCGGCGCCAACGGCTCTTCTCTCAAGAAGCGGAAGAAGGAAGGCCTCAAGCCTATCATCACCACAGAAGGCCCCGTACCTCCGTAAGTATACCTACCCTCCGTGATCTACATGACTTGATGCTGTCCTTTTTCTTCTTCTGTTCACCTACATCCTTTCCTTTCTCGTTGACTTCCCCCCCTCCGGCGCACACGGCTCGTGCTTTTGGCGGAACCTGGGGGGCCATTCGGCGCCGGGACCTAGTGGCCCGCGACCTTGTACCGCTCGGTCACTGTTCTACCATCCCCTCATCCAATTCTTCCTGGTCCGACCAGCGCGCAAAGTTGCACCGCACTATGGCAAGGCCACAATGTTGTTGTCATGTCATGCTGGGCCGGGGGCTTGTTTGTGGCTTTGGTTGGCGGGGTTGTTGATGGAGGAACAACAATAACAAGACTGGTGTCATATACCTACCCTTGTTACTATGACGCTTCCTCCTGCCAACGAAATATCCCAGTGCGCAAGTGCCATGATATGAGCCATGGCACGAGAGGAGAGAGAGAGCCAAGCCAGGCCCCATCCATGTGTGTTCCGGTCCCGCTTCCAGCCCATCCAGAGCCCGTGCAGACCCGCGAGAGAGCTTTCGCAACTGTATGCACATCACGACGCTGCTGGCGAGCCAAGCCAGGCCGTCCGTCCGTCCGTCCCGTCCCATGGACAAGGCGGATAGCGCAGTCGCGACATGCGACGGGCATCGACAGACTACATGGCCCTCCCGTCTCCGTTTTGCTCTACAGATGGGAGTTTCTCGGAATGTTCTTCGGGCCTTCTAGTAGCTGGGACTAGCAACAAGCTGTGCTATTTATCTACTTGGCTGCTTGGACTGTTCGTCTGGTGTTTCTGCCCTTGGCCCTCTTTCGGTGCCGCACATGCGCCTAGTGTGCCCCCTTTGTCTGTCTAGATACGTACCTGGCAGTTTGTCTGGCATGGGCATTCCATTCCTCCTGCAACCAGCTCGGATCACGAGGCATCGTTATGGATCGTGTCACGCATTACCTACAGACAGATGATGGGTGTTTGGCGGTCTGCCCTGTGTGCTGCATGCGTGCATCTCATCTACATGCGAATCAACATACGCTTCTTACCCAAGCTCAGTGATCTTGGTCAGCCCCAAGGCCAGTGCCCAATTTAAACCCCCCCCCAACCCAAGGCATCCGGCGCGCGCGGTCAGCCCAGCCAGTGAGTGAGTGGTGCGAGAGAGGCAAGAGGGGCACGATCGCCAGGGCGCGAGAAACCCGCTTTCCTCTGCTGCTGGGACGGAGCTTCTTTTGATATCGTATTGTCCATGACATTACGGCTTGGCCGTCTGTCTCCCTGTGTCCCTGGCGGCCGGGCTGTCTCCATGCTGCTTGCTTGATATGTACTTGTGTAGTTAGTCAGTGATTATCTGCACACGTCAAATCCCGTCCCAAAAGTCGTACCCCATTATCACGCATCGACAAGTGCGTCGTGCGTGCTGCTGCTGCTGCTGCTGCTGCATACAGTACTATGCTATGTATGGAAGGGGGCGGTCTGGTTTTGTCTCTGGACTTTGAGTGGTCGTGTTCCCGCTACTCCCTCCCCTCTCTCCCTCCATCTCCATCTCCATCTCCATCCAGTCCATCCATCTACTTACTTATCCGATTTCTCAAGTTGAGGACCAGGAAAAGAAAGACAGTAAAGGTACTCTTTTGAAGATTAATTTTTTTCTTCTGTGCCTGTTACTCCGCTTTACCTGGTTGCTTCGTTACTCATTCCCGTTACATGATTTGTTATCTAAGTATCTTGGACGAAAAAAAAAAGACTTCCCCATTCCCTCTTATTGGACCTGGTCTTTTTGGAAGTGTCATTCCTTCCCCCCGCGAGCCGCCCCAATTACTCGGTTCCAAGACCAGTCTTGCTGCTCCCTACCACTACCACCACTACCACTACCACTCACTGTTAATTGCCCACTGCCACCCTACACCACCACCATACTAAAACCACCACCACCTACCTATTGACTTGACATCACCACCAAAACCCTTGTCGTTTGTCGTTTGTCAAAAGTCGGAACCATGATGAACACCAAGAAAAGGTCAATCAATACCCTCATTGCGATTTCTTAAATGCCTACCTGTTTTCCGTCCCTTTTGCATTGTGCAGCGGTCGAGTTTTCGTTCGGTTTTTTTTGGGGGGGGGGGGGGTTTGTTAAGGCGGCTAACCTAGTGCATTGCCTTGCCTTGCAACACTTGGGTTGAGGTCATATCGCCCTGGCCCTGGCTCTGCCTTGGTTGTTGCCCTCAAGTGCGGGCAGGCGCTTGGATCGTGGTTTTCTGGACGATTCGGACCCCCCAAAAGCCAAAAGCCAAAAGCCAAAAGCTCGTCTCCGTCGAAGAGCCCAAACTCCATAAGCACAGCAACAGTATTGTTGTCGCTTCTGCTTTGGAATCTCACTGCTGGATACACACATTACATTATCCAGACATATCCAAGTTTTTTCTTTCTTTCTTTCTGGCAGCCACCCCTACAAGTCGTTGTTGTTGTTGTTGTTGTTATTATTGCTGTTCTGGATTTTTGATCTACCCTCACTCGGATCAAATCAATCCAACCCACAAAGCATCCACGTTCTTCTTCCTGTCTGCCCAATTACGCGCCCAGCCCACGTGCGTGTGTGTCGCTGCCTCTGGCCTTTGCCACCTGCACTTCGTATTGCGCCTTTACGTCGTTCTGTCTACTCAGCCCTCACTCACTTACTTTGCGCATCGCATCGCATTGCATCGCATCGAATTGAATCGCATTGCATTTGTTATTCGAAAGAAAGACGCATTAGCCGACAGCACCATTCTTGGGGATTCCGCTGACCATGTCTTTCACCCTCAGACCGCCGCACCTCGCGCAGGCCATGAATCAACACTCCCCCACCTCTTCGTCGGGGCCCGAAGACGCTGCCGATAACACTGCCGACGAGGAGGATTCCGAGGACTACTGCAAGGGCGGTTACCATCCCGTGCAGATTGGCGAGAAGTTCAAGGACGGCAAATACACAGTGGTGCGAAAGCTGGGATGGGGTCACTTCTCCACGGTCTGGCTGTCGAGGGACAACAATTCGGGGAACCACGTCGCCCTCAAGGTCGTGCGATCAGCCAGTCACTACACCGAAACCGCCATCGACGAGATCAAGCTGCTCCAGAAGATCGTCCAGGCGAACCCGAACCACCCCGGCCGGAAATACGTCGTGAGCCTGCTCGACTCCTTTGAGCACAAGGGCCCGAATGGTACACACGTGTGCATGGTCTTCGAGGTCTTGGGCGAGAACCTGCTGGGGCTCATCAAGAAGTGGCAGCACCGCGGTATCCCCCGCGACCTGGTGGTGCAGATTACGAAGCAGGTCCTGATGGGACTCGACTACCTCCACCGTGAATGCGGCATCATCCACACAGATCTGAAGCCCGAAAACGTCCTGATTGAAATCGGCGACGTCGAGCAGGTGGTGAAGAAGGTGGTCAAGAGCGAGAGCACCGCCGACAAGGAAAATCACAGGAACGGCCGCCGCAGGAGACGGACTCTTATCACGGGCAGCCAGCCTCTACCTTCGCCCCTCAACGCCTCCTTCAACCAGAACAACATGTTCCCGTCGCAGAAATCGCACACCAGCCTCAACGCCATGATGCAGGACAGTGAGTGGCGCCCCGCCCCCGCAATGAGCACAAACCCTTTTAGCACGCACACTAGCAAGGCAGCCCCTGGTCGCCCTGCGTGCGTGGCGCGACACACGCCATCCGTGGCACGGACGTGACATGACGATGAAGACGTGCGAAGACGATGTGCTAACAATCATTCAATAGGTGGTTCGGCCGATAAGAACTCTGGCGAGAAGTCGGGTCAAAGGGAGAAGACGGCGTAAGTGATTGTGCCCCCCTCTACTTTTGATAATGCAACAAAGAATATGTGTGTTCTTGGCGACCCAGATGCTGACTGTGGTTTCATTGGCGCAGTGACATCCTTAGCAAGGAGGTCTCGGGCATATCCCTCGACAAGTCCGGCTCGGGAGGCAATTCGAGCCCCGACAAGAAGAAGAGGAAACGCAAGGGCCCCATCATCAACGTCAAGATTGCAGATCTCGGCAACGCCTGCTGGGTCTCGCACCACTTCACAAATGACATCCAGACCCGGCAGTACCGGTCCCCCGAGGTCATTCTAGGGGGCAAATGGGGCGCCAGCACAGATGTCTGGAGTATGGCGTGTATGGTGCGTATATATCTTCCCAGACGGAAGGCTTTCTGGAGGTGAAACTAAATCGGCGATGGGGGCTAACTTGTGCACAAAGACATTCGAATTGATTACCGGCGACTATTTGTTTGATCCGCAGTCAGGAACCAAATACGGCAAAGACGACGATCACATTGCTCAGATAATTGAGCTTCTGGGACCCTTCCCCAAGGACCTGTGGAAGCAGGGACGTTGGTCCCAGGAGATCTTCAATAAGAGAGGCGAGCTCCGCAACATTCACCGGTTACGACACTGGGCACTGTCCGACGTCCTGCGCGAGAAGTATCACTACAAGGACACCAAAGACATGACGCCTAAGGAGCGGGAGGAGCGGGAGCGCAAGCTGGCCAAGGAAGCGGCCGAAAACGACGACGCGCCGGACGAGGAGACTACGCCGGCCCTCGAGTACCAACCCAGCCAGGTCGCCGACTTCCTGCTGCCCATGCTGGAGCTCCTGCCCGAGAAGCGGGCCAACGCCGGCGGCATGGCGAACCACCCCTGGCTCAACGACACGCCCGGCATGGAGGACGTCAAACTGAACAGCCTGGTGCCGGGAAGCAAGGGCGACGGGATTGAGGGTTGGGCTACGGAGGTTAAGAAGGCTCGTTAGTGGCCCTTATCCACGTCCCAGTGGCTGAGTCGCCGTCTGACCAAATTCCGTCAATCCTGGGTTGTCATAGTGGCAAATCATCCGCGCTTGGCCCGGACAAGTACAGTGGCACACGACCAGGACCAGGAGGATACAACCGAGGAAGAAGGGGAAACGAAAGGCCCACTGATTGATCCTGAAAATTCGCAGAATCTCCAATCAAACAACCACCAACCCCTGAAGCGATCGAACGATTTGACGACGACATCACCTGTTCGTCGAGCGAGAAAAAGACGGAAGAAGATGACGGGAAACGAAATGAAATGAAAAAATGGCTGGCTGGCTGTTGGTGCATTTAGCGATCTTGCCATAGACAACCATTGATTCTGCATCCACAACAACATCCCCAATACCTCTGTGTATGCTGCCTCTGGAAAGGGCAGTAAGCGAAGCAAAGCAACCGAAAAAGGAAGAGAGAGAAAGAGAGAGAGAGAGAGAGAGAGATTACGAAAGCGTTCTGATTTGATTATAGGCATTCGATGGATGGATGGATGGATGGCATGATAGGGGGTTGTAGCTTTGTAGGTAGCTAGAATAAAGAAAGAAATCAAGAAACCAGCGAAAGTGGTGCAGACTACTACACTTGACATACAATCCAATACAATCCAAGACAAGACATGCACCTGATATGTGAACCTTTGATTCTGGAGCATTGCGAATTAGTGGCTTGTTGACTAGAGTCGCTCGAGATAGAAAGCGTGGTCCAGTTGGTTGGCAGTTTGAAAGAGAAGAAAGGGGAATGAATGGGCACACATTGAAAAGGGGGAAGGATGAGGTTGGTCGGCGATAAGTAATGAGAGCAAGTCAAGTTGACATCAGCTCAAGTCAAAGCATGGAAAAGACATATTGGGCAGATGTGTACGAGTTCCAAAATGACACTGCCAGGCCGTCATTCTGGTTTCTATTGGAGGGCTTCATTGTCATGACTCTTGTCTTGGAACGTGGCAGCGAGAAGAGGATATCAGGATAGTGAGGCCGGTCACTGAAACCGATCCAACAAAGATGCCTTCTACATAAGAGTCATTTTCTAGGCCAGACCATTCACGGGATACAGAGAGAAGTTGTGTTTTCATGCTTTGCATTTGCTCCCATCGCCTCTGCATGCAGGAGGAGACTGGCTATGAACTATCGTACACCTAAGTGTGGCCATCTATCATATCCCCTGAGACAAAGGTAGAGGGAGAAAACCATCGGAGACGCAGTACCAGAAGACTGCTGACGGCACGCCCTATCAATCTAGATTGTTGGACCTCATCCGAAGTACTTTATTGTGTGACGTGGTAACAGTTCTCGCAAGAAACCAGAAACAAAAACCACCTCGCAAAAACTCCATAAACGCCCATGTCTGTGCAGCAGCAACTACCCCCCCAAACGCAGAAAACAATACCATAATACTTGAATCGCTTTTCCCTCGTCCCTCCAACTTCTATCGTCGAAATGGAACCCAAACGCGCTTCTGGTCCAGCCCGCGGGAGGCGTGGTTGAACTCGGTGGCGATGGTGGACGAGGATTGCGGCAACCGGCCGTGAGACTCCTACTTCTTCTTGGCCTTGTTCTTGAGCATGATTTTGCGGAAGGCGGCGTCGCCGGTGGCACCGATAGGCTTGTGCTCGGGGCCCGACTGCGACGTCGTGAAGCTGCTCTTGGGCGCCACGCTGTAGCTCGAGGGCAGTCCCGTGACGCGTGCGCGGTTGTCGCCCTTGTCGGGCTGGGCCAGGATGCGCTCGCGCTCGATCTCGCGGCGCGTGAGCTGCGTCGCGGGGGGTCCGGGGCGCTGCGACAGGGTGAACTGGGAGCCGGCTGTCTGTCGGAGTTTGGCAGCCCTGTGATGGTTGAATAGGTTAGCGAATTTTGTTGGCTTCAGGGGATCATAGTGCATGCAAAAGCGAGGAGGAAAGTGAAAGAAAAACGTACTGGTAATCAAAGTCGCGCGTCTCAATGTGGCGCTTCTTGTAGTCGTCGGTTCGGTTCAGGATTGGCCGACTCCAGTCACCCAGCAATCTCTCAGCATGGCGCTTGATGCCGAACTCGGGCTTCTTGCTCTTGGTGTAGAAGAGAACGACCTTGCCCAGGCCGCTGGCCTTGAGCGAGTCCTTCTCAATGGGGAGGCGGAGCAGGGCGTCGAAGATGTCGCGCTGGATCGTGTAGGCGGGGAGCGAGCCATCCTGCAGGGGCTCGAGGAACCAAGTGACGGCGCGCAAGAAGTTGTGGTCGGGGTCAACGATGGCGTCTTGCTGGTTGTTGCTGTTGAGCAGGGACATGACCTCGGGCAGGATGCGCAGCTTGTTGTTGGCGGGCTGGCCGCCCAGACGGGCGTTGTTGTCGGCCTCGCAGGCCTTGCCCATGGCTTGGCTGAGGACGTCGATGCGCTCGGCCAGGTCGTTCTCGAGGTCGATCTCGTCCTTCTTGCGGCGGCGCTGCGACGGCTTCTTGACGTCTTTTGCGGCGGCGCGTTCGATGGCTCGCTTGCGGCGCTCCTCGGGGGTCAGGTTCTCCTCGGGAATGGGCTCGGGCGAGGCCTTCTCGCTACGAGAAGCGGCGGCCGAGGGACCGGCTCGTCGTCGCTTGCCCGTCTGGATTTCGCCGTCGGCACCGTCGTTGTCGTCCTGGCGCGACCGCTTCTTCTCGCGTCGGCCCTCCTTGGGCTTGCGGACGGCCTGGCCCTTGCGCTTGCCGGCCTTGAGGGTGCGGGCGACGTCTTCGTCAATCTCGACGGGCTTGTCCTCGACGATCTGGACTTTGTTGGGATCGTATTCGTCGAACTGATCCTCATCGACATCGGACAGGGCATCGGATGCATTGTCCGAGTCAGCGGCATCTTCGACATCGTAGTCGCCCAGCTCCTTTTCTTGCTGGTTGTCGCGGTCTTCCTCATGCAAGGTGTCGGGGGCTGCAGCGGCAGCGGAGTCTTCGACGTCGGACATGGTGACGATGTTGCTGAGAAACAAGGTGACAAGAAGAAAGAGAGACGCGAAGTGGCAGGTGGCGAGGACAAAGCCTCAGGTAGGCTGTCGGAGGAAATTAGGCCTTTAAGCTGCTTTGCCTGGCAACGGAGATGGGAGATGCGATGGGAGGACGGTGAATTGTTGCACTGGAAAAGATGACGGAACAGTGAATACTTCGCTGATGTCAATCTTTCCCTCCCCTTGAGAAAAAAAGAAGAAGAAAAGGGAAGTGATGGTGGTTTTGGAGATGGGGTTGATGATGATGAATATTATTATTGTTTCTATCCAGCCAGCCTTGCTTGATTCTCCTTCTCACTTGCTGTGCTGCGCGCGCTGCTGGCTGGCTGGAAATGTTGAAGTCAGTGCTCAATGCTAGTAAAGAAGTAAGTAACCTAGTAAAGCGAAAGAAGGCTTGGACAATCCCTGCTTTTGCCAAGGCTTACCTAATCCTTCAGCCTCGTCGACCCCACATTGTTTTTTTTCTGACAAGAGCTTTGGGATTGTGGCGGTCTTTGTTTACTGTGGCTGACCGTTACCCCATCAATTGATTGATGATACCTGGGTTGAAAGAAGTGAATTCGGGAGAACAATCAATTAGTTCAAACATTTCTTAGTTTGTAGCTAGCCTGTCAGCCAGTCTGCCAGTGCTAAAAGCTATATGAAAGATCGGTCAACCTCCAACCCATGCTGCCCGCCACTTTGCCTTGCCGCACCACGCAACAAGAGCCCCATGATTATCTGGAGCAGCTATTGATTGGGTTGTTTGATCAAGAGCGTCTGTGTGTGAGCTTGCGTCGATCCATTCATTGGTTTGATTGATTCATCGATCTAGTCCGCCTTCCTATCACTTTTTACATGTCCAGACCGCCGGCGACACCATCGACATCATCAAGGCCATCGACATCATCGACGCCTGCATCCCCTGCATCCCTTCCATCCCCCCCAGCGTCGTCGCTGCCTCCCGCCCGAGGTCTGGTCCCTGTCGCATCATCACCAGCTACAACTTCGTCTACGATTTTCCCTTCGCTTTCTCGGCAACATACCTCAAGCTGCAAATAGCTGTTTTCTATAATCCGGGTTCCAAGTCATGGAGCGGCGCACCTACGAATCCCCCATGGATTGGGAATACCAGAACCAAGGACCAATGGATCCCACCAGTCCATTTGTTCGCTCCTTACAAGGCGCCCAAAAAAACAGTACGTTCAAATCACCCCCAGCACTGCCAGCTTTGTCTCGCGCTGCGCTGACCACGCCAACTACAGACACTGCCTTTGGAGCCACTCGTCCTGGCGCACTCGCCGCCAACAGCACCCCGAACCTGTTCGCTCCCTCCCAAAGTCCAAACAAGCCGCAACCTCCCTCTTCCAATCGATACGGCGCGTCGACGACGACATCATCGTCGTCTGCCTACACTCCCTCTTCTTCGTCACACCCTCTGTTCCAACGCACAAATACCGCCCCTCCGTTCCGCAACCCGGCCTTCACGACGCCGCGAAAGCCCTTCGACATGGACCCCGTCTCTGAGGTCGAGGACAGCCCGGCCGCCACCGACGCCGACGCCTCCGACTTCCTCGAGCCCGACACCCCCGAGGACAACTCCCGCTACCTCAGCCACATGGCCCTGACGCCCGCCCGCTCCAAGAGCATATCCAACGCCATGCGGACGAGGTCCCCCGGCAAGGGCGAGATTGGCAGCAGCAGCCGGACCACCATGTTCGAGAACCGCGACAAGATCCGTAAGCGCAAGAGACTCCACGATAATAAGGATATCAGTGGTTACCGTTTGCCCTACAAGCACACCAACGAAGTCGCCGAGTCCGATGACCCCGACACGGACGACAGCACCTACGAGCCCAACGAGCGCGACCAGCCCCGAAGCCAGCGAAGAGGCGGCAGCGCGGCGCACAACAAGGGCTGGTTCGGGAACTTCCTGTCCACCATCTCCAAGCACCCGACCGCCCCCTACATCTTGGGCTACTGGTTGACGCTCCTCTTCAATGCCTCGGTCCTCGGCTTCGCCCTCTGGGTCCTCTTCAACGTCTACGGCGCCTTCCGCTACGAGATGAGCCTCATCGGCTTGAAGGAGAAGCAGGTCGTCCTGGACGAGATTGTCAAGTGTACCGAGCAGTACACCAAGAACAACTGCCAGGACCCGATCCCTGCCATCGTCAACCTGTGCCAGGAGTGGCATATCTGCATGCACCAGAACCAAGACCAGAACTACCAGGTTCGCTTCGGCGCCAAGAACATGGTCGAGATCTGCAACACCATCTTCGAGTCGATGCACTGGAAGACCATGGTAGGTTTCTTCCTTCTTCTCGCCCTCCTCCTTTGCCAACCCAAATACGCGAGGAATCGTTTTGCTGACTCTCTCTCCGGTAGGCCGCCTTCTTTGTCCTCATCCTGATCTTCTGCGTGAGCGGCGCTTCCCTGTTCAAGTCGACGGCGCCGCCCAACTTCTCCGCGGCTGTTCCGCAACACTCGCGGCCCTCGCAAATCGCCAACCCCCAGCAGCACTACATGTACGCGCCGCCCCGGACGCCGCACCGTGGTAGCGTCGCTTGGATGGTGGACCAGGACGAGACGCCTGACACGGACGCTTCTCCCGAAAACATGCGCCCGCAGCTGCTGCCGCCACCCTACGAGACGCCTGGCGGACGAAGGAGGAGTCCGAGCAAAGAGCACAGGTCCAGGAGTCCGACTAAGAGTCGCAGTCCGTCAAAGAGGTATTGAGAGCGTGGAGAGCGTGGACGTGTTCGATGTGTTGTGGCGTGGTTCTGGTGGCAATCCCATGATCGGGATTGCAAATAAGAGGACACATGGTTGGAGAGATAGGAGGGTCGGCATTGCGATGGGCCCCCGTATGATGTGAGGAGATCAAGCTGTATAATAATCTTCTATTTTTCGGAACAAAGCAGGGCAGGACACCACCATACTGGCTACGGAGACAATTCTGGGGGCACAGCGGAAATATCGAGAAGTGTTGTGGTGAGATAGGCCGTTCTCATGATTCCCCCCCTAAAAGCAGGTAGAGAGAGATCATTGGCTAGGCGTTACAGGAGTAGGGCACATACATACGTACAAGTTTCTTCTTGTTTTTTTTTGTTTTACATTCAATCAGATATTTTACATACATGTAGGAATACAGGTGCTCATTCATGCCTTCTTCATCTCTCTTCTGTATTTCAGTATGTGTATCTGCAAGAGTCTTTACTGCGATAAACAAACCCGGATGCCTGAGGGATGCGTTGTTTGTCGGGATCCGGTATCATCGGGGTATTTCTTAGCCCCTGAGATGTATGTACCAAGTTGCCAGACAGTATGTAGATTTTGACCGAATGAATGCAGTATGCAGCTAGCAGGGTAGGTTACCAACACATTGATCCTGTTAGCCTAGGAGGGCTGGGAGGGGTATGAAAACTGACTGAAATGCCAATATCACTCGCAACTTTGTTGATGGGTTTGAACTTAGGCGAGAAAGGCGGGGGCAGCGAGGCAGTTTGACAGATTCGGTAGATAGATGCCTGCCCAAATACAAAGCCAGCGGGCTGTATATGACCTTGGTTGCTTGCTTGACGGTGTATAAAGATACTGACTGCCTGCATGTTGGTTGGGCGGCAGGTAGACATTACCACTAAACGGCCCCAGGCATCTCCCAGACAGACGCTTTCCGCGCCGTCCCAACGACCAACAGTTCGCATATCATCATCATTAACATCATCAACATCACCAACATAGTAGGATAGGAGCCAGAGCCAGAACGGAGCGCCTTTCCCATTATGATGGGGGGTATCTTCAATATCCACAAATCTTGTATGTACGTATATCGTCTGCATCATGACCTTCCTTTCAACATAGCCCCTGAGCTCTCATGCATCCATCTCCCTCTCTGCCCGAAATGCGTGTATGTTATGCGAATAGTTATATACGGTGTGTTCGTCCACATGTCCTCTTCCCTCGTTTCTCTCCTGACCCACTCGTTGGACTGTACATGAGTGGGCGTTGGAAGCGATCTGCCGTGCCACTTGTCGGAACGGCTTCCACCCGGAATACCTCAGCCGATATTCGCCCCTGTAGCAAAATGGCATTAGATGTCCCGACCCGTCAGCCTTTCCCTTCATGTGTGGGCTTATCGTCGGATCCAGAGTAGAAGCCCACCCTCCATGAGCTCTGGTCGTTTCCTTGCTGTATTTCCCGCCTCGACCCATTGCTAATGCAACCCGCTGGTGAAGGGCGGTAGGCAAACTTCCAGTAATCGGCCGACAAAACAGAAGCCAATGAGCCCTTACGCGCCCGCTCTTTATAGCGGCGCAAAACCCGCCTCCCGCAGCTTGTGCCCCGAGGCCAGGATGGGCCGCCCCTGCATAGGGAAGGGCCAGAATAAGGGGTTCTCCATGCTCTCGATGCTCTTGGCCGACGTCATCCTCGTCCCCGGCCCGACCGTCTCCTTAAGCCGGTCCAGCGCGTCGGCCTCGCCGACCGTGGCCGAGCGGCCCTCCATGGCCTCCATTCCACCCGCGTGTTCCCTCGTATCGATTTGCGTACGCGGGGACCGCGCCCGAAGCTGCTGCTTTTGCTGCTGCTGCTGCTGCTTGCGGATGCCCTGCGGCATGTCATCGCCCCTGTCTTGCTCCGTCCGCGACCCTCCGTTGGCGGAGCTGGGCGGCCCCTCGTTTTCGTCGTTGTAGTCGCCGGGGGTGCCCCAGGCACAGATAAAATCGTTTTCGACCACTTTCGGAGTGAAAAAATTGAGGCTGCTCGTCTGGGGTCCCACCAACTTGTCAACTTCGTCGTGGGATAGACCTCCTTCTTTGGAGAGGTCGATATCGATGTGCCATTTCCGGGCCAGGTAGCGCAGTATGTGTAAGGCCTGTTCGGCGAAGTGGTGGCAGGGCGCCATCTCCTCGAGGTCGGCGATGCCCTGTCGAAGTGACTCGGCCACCTTGGGACTGAGTGTCGCAGTAGAGGACGAGCTCCGTGTCGAGCGGGCGTCGTCGTCGTCATCGGCGTTGTTGGAGGCGTTGTGAGGCCTGGGGTGGCCGCGGGGTAGCTCGGCGTCTTCGGGTTTCGCTGTCGAGGGGTTCGAAGCGGCAGCCGGCGACGCGCCGGTCTGCATGGGGGACGAGGCACCGATGGCCAAGTGCATGATGGAAGAGGTGAGTACGAAGTATGGTACAAAGGACGGCGTCCGTCGGAGCGTGTATAGCTGCGAATACGAACGTAGCAAGCCCTGGATGGCGTCGGCAGCCTGGGAGCAGACGTCCCTGGGGAGGATGCTGGAGCCGATGATGCGCAGCTTGATCAGAGGCCGGAAGAGGAGTAAGATGGCAAAGTGGTAGTACATGTGGGCGAAGAGGACGGCGGGTGTGAAGTTGTGGCCCAAGCGCAAGACTTCGGGTATCCGGTCATACCAGTTGAGATACTGCGTGTAGATGTTGAGGAGGTCCCGGCTCGTGACGGGGCGGCCGGGCGAGTGCAGGACGTAGAGCGACTGGTGGACCAGCTCGCTCAGCTCACAGAAGCACTTGTAGACGGAGCGCACGTTGGACGGCTGCTCGCAGGACCGTTGTAGGGGAGCGCCTAAAATGTCAGAACCTATGTGCACGAGTCTCAGAATCCAGTAGAGGAGATTTTCAAGGAGAGCGGGTTTGTACTTACCATCGTCGGTGTAGGGAACCCACAGGGATGACTCGATGTCGTTGATGATGGCCGGCTTGGGCGGCAGGTTGGGGAAACAAGAGCACTGGGGCAACGAGCCCGTGGCCAAGGACCATGCATGGTCCAAAGCAAAAGCACCCCAGAATGTCGCCGCTTGCACCGCCATCTCATCCTGGTCGCCATTCTCGTCCACCTTGTGCAGGCCCATCTCGAGGGCGAGCCGCACACTCTGGCCGGCATAATACCAGCTCTCCGAGTCTCGCCCACAGCTGGCCTCGCGGATGGACATGATGCCCAACGCCTGAATCGTCATTAGCGTGTGGTGGTTGCTCTCGCGGTACATGAGCCGCAAGGCCTCCTTGAAGAAGTGGTTGCCAGAGGTGTAGGGGTCATCCGGGTCTTCGCGGGTGTTGGGCTGTGTCGAGAAGCGACATCCCAGGGCCAGAAGCGCATTCACCAGAATGGGCGAGCAGTATCTATGCCTGCCGTCGAGAAAGTCCTTCAGGAAGTGCTCCTTGCTCAGGGAGGCAAAGGTCGGGTATTCCCAGCAGAAGTACAGAGCGAGCAGATGCTGGACGAGGTTGGTGTCGGTCGTCACGTTGGTCCAGGTGTCGGGCGGCACCTTCATGTCGGGAGAGTGGATGGGCGCGAAGATCTGGTCGAAGCCGTGATGGCGCGACCCTTCGGCTGGGGACTGCTGGGTCTGCAGCCAGGAGCCGACGCGCGTGTTGGGGGCCATGTCGGCCGTCCACTGCATGACGTCGGGGTGGGAATTGCTGCGGGTGGAATGCGACTGGTCCTGTGAGGAAATGGCCCAGGGGCTGTTGTGGTCATACTCTTGCTTCGCCTGGTTTGCGCCGGCCGTGGCCAACGGGCCGTACCCTCCTCCGGCGCCAAGGCCAGGGCCGTATCCTATGCCGGCCAGAGGCGGAAGGGTTATGCCGCTTGTGCCTTGCGGCTTCGTGTGTTGCGGAGGCGGCAGTGAGTGGCCGAAATTGGAGTGGGCCATGGAACTGCGGCCGCCCGAGCTCAGCCATTCGGATATGTTCTCGATGGTCTGGCCGCTGCGCATGCGGGTGAGGACCTCCTCCCACAGCTCGGGCCGGACGAGGGCGGAGAAGACGGAGTCATGTTGACGCTGTTGACGTCGCAGTTGGTCTATCTCGCTTCGGAGGTTTTCTTTCGACTGTCGCACGGGGATCTCGTAGACACAGTCGACATCTTTTTGCGCCCTACATCGGCCGCAGGGTCTCTGGCCGTCGCACTACAAGCGAGCCAAATGCGACATGGTCAGCGGATCCGGGCATATGCGAATAGATAGACATACCTTTGCGCGCTTCTTGCGGCATTCGGTGCAGGCATTGGGGGTGACGACGCCTAGGCCGCGGCGCCTCTTGTTGGCGGCATCGTTGTTGGACGGGGCGGGGTGCTTCTCGGCAGTCGACGTGGCTTGGTCGGGGTTGCTCGAGTGGCCGGACCGGCTTTTGGGCTCCTCCTCCATCGCTGGTGATCTATATGGGTTGTGGCATGAGGAGTGGCATGCTTGGCCGGATGACGAGGGCCCGTTGGGATGTCGGGCAGGAATATAGCTTGGTTGTTGAAGCTGAGGGAGAGGAAGAAAAGAAAAAAAGAAAAAAAAAAGCCGACGAGACGAGTGACGAGGGCGGTGGCTGACCTGACTGGCTTGGCGGGTTCGGGAGCGGAGCGCAAAAGCGTAGACCTCTGTGACGTGGGAGTCTGGAGAGGGGAGTCTCGATCGAGTCGGAATCTAATTCATCCCAACATTCATCTCGGTCTTCTAGTCTTCTGGTCTTCTGGCGTTGCCGAGGTTGCCTTTTCCCCTGCGTCTGCTCTTGCTTCTCTTTCCAGCAGCTAATAAGTATATGGTGTTGAGTAAGTCTTCCAAGTCTTCTGGACCAGATGCTCCCCTATCTCTGTGGCGTAAGGATCGTGGTAAGTGGTATCTTTAACGTAGGTAGGGATGGGAACTGAGGTCATTCCCGACGTCGCGAAAAAGAAAACGGGGAGGGCCAAGCTTGGATGCTGGATGATGGAGGCTGCCAGTCAAGCAGTGTGCTAGCCTGCTAGGCACTAGGTTACCAGAGGTTACGTGCTTTGCGCCTTCCTTCCGCACACAGGAAATTGAGATCCACACCACAGCGACCTTGACTGCTGGAGTATGGGGATCGAAATGGACGTTACTAAATTTATTAAAGCGGCTGAAACGACAGGCAAGTATACCCGAGAACTGTATGTATGTATCATATGTATGTATCATATCTGATGTATACAAGAGATGATAACATAAAGATATTCACAAAATATAGGTTACCTAATTGGAACGTTGAAGAAAGGGTGACAGGCAGACAGGAGTGCGAGTGGGAGTCTGGGACCAGCCCCTGCCCCGATTCGGCATTCGCGAAGAAAAGCTCTGGCTGCTGGCGTCGCTGGCGTCGCTGTCGTCGTCTCGAAGTCTTGGGTAAGTACATAAGAAACAGACGATTCGTCCGTCATCCTGCTTCCCTGCTTCCCAGCCAGCCAGCTTCCCTGCTTCCCAGCCAGCCAGCTTTACCAGCTTGCCAGGTTCGGTAGAGGTGAAGGGTGGGGTTGCAAGCTTACAGACTTGCAAACTTGCAGACTTGCAGACTTGCAGACTTGCAGCACTCTTTTTCGCTTAGCGGCAAAGGTTGGGTGCTGCCAGCAGGCTTGGTGTGCTTGGTGTACTTGGTGTGCTTGGTCCCTGCCAGTGAGTGCCACCAGCTCCAGTGCCTAAATAAGTGCCTACCACAAGCGGACAAGGGCCTAGCTGTGTCGCTGTCTTGCTTACTGGCCTTGTTGCCCTGTTACTGGCCCTGCTACTGGCCGAATGCTCAATGGCCCTGCCCGACCGTCCCGACCAATGCCCTGGCCGCGCAACCGCGATATGCGCATGCAGCTTGATTCCATCCCGGTTACATGAAAAATAAGGTTGCCTGCTGCATGATCGGCATGGAGTCAGGTTGGAAACTTACGACGCTTCCGACTGAAAATCGGTATTCCCGTCCTTGGCTCTTCCAGTGGTCCCATCCTGCCGTCCAGACATGTTGTGGCAGATCACGAATCGATCGTTGATCATCATTTGGTTTGCAGATTCATCTAACCGTGCGCACCCTTCAATGGTGCATACCCCTCACTGGATCACCCTTTTCGGCTAAATTACCCCTTTTTAAAAAGATTATAATTAAATAAATAAAATAGCTATAGCTCTACTTTTAGTAATATTTTAAATTTAAATTCTATATATAGATTATATTAGAATTTAAATTAAATATATTGTTTATTAATATTTTATTTTAATTTATAAATCTTTTAAAGAATTAAATATTAATTTTATTAATATTTTTCACCTATTTTAAAAAACGTTTAAAATCTTTTTTAATATTTTAATTATTAATAAATAAATTCTAAATTTAAATATATTAAATAGGTTATATTATTATATATTTATATACAAAAATGTAACTTATAATATATAATATATAATATTATACTTTAATATTTCTAATATATATATAAAATATTTTTTAATATATAAAATATATAATATAACTATTTTATTTATAATAAAATTTTTAATTCCTTTTAAAATACCTTTATATATAATATATAGAATATTATATAATAAATATCTTATTAAATAGTATTTTATTCTATTTAATTTTAAAATATAATATTTATATTACTTTAATTATAATTATAAACTCTTATTTTAAAATAAAATAAAATATATATATAAAAGTTTCTTTAACGTAATTTATTATTAATATATATATAATATATATATAAAGTATATTTTAATTTTATAATATATAAAAATAAATATTTAACTTTTAAATAATTATATTTTTTATATATATTATTTTTATATTTATAATAATATTTAATATTTTAAATAAATTTATATTAACGTATTTTAATATATATATATATAAAACTTTATTTACAGTATAATATAAAAATCCTATTTAGTTTATATTTATTTTATATATTTAAATATAATATAATATTATTAATAATATTTTAAATATATAATATATTCTTATAAATCTATAAATAAATAATAAAATATAACTTAATATATAAATTAATATATAATATAAATTAATAGATAAAGTAAAATATTATATTAAGTATTTAATTTACTTTAATTTATTTATTTAAATATAAAGGGTTTAAAAAGGTATAGTTTGTCCGAAAAGGGTGATCCAGTGAGGGGTGTGCGCCATTGAAGGGTGCGCACGGTTACGGAGTAGTGATTGTGTATCAATTCCATCGAATACAATGGAGCCAGCCCATCAATGTTTCTTCGTGAGGCGTTGCTTAGTTCGTGAGTCCGCCCTGTGGCCCGGCACTTTCAACACATGGCGCCCGGCGCTAGAAGCTTAATGGACCTTCAGACTTCGAGCTCAGAAGCATCTGGACGTCGCATTCCGGACCAACTTCTCCGGCTCATCGACTGAGTCCCCTTTATGCTACTGTACTGTATATCAAGTACTTCATGCCCCTTATTGCTGTCTGTTGCCGGCCCCTTGGCCTTACTTAGCATTCTTATGGGCTGGCCTGGGCTGGACTATGTTCCTGTCTTTCGATTCTGGGGAGTCTCCCATTGGTTCAATCGGCAGTTGCCCCCTAACTCGGTGTTTAATATGGTCTGCTTCAAGGCTGGCATTGCGTACACAGGTGTCTCGTGGCATGCCGGCCACAAATACAAGTATCCATCTGTCTAATGGCAAACGGCCGGATGGACTAACCGGCACTTGATGGTTTCACCGGCATTCCCTTCCCCGTCGCCACCGTAACGGCCCGTATCCGGGGTTAAGAGCCAACTGAGGAGCCTGCATCCATCCAGTCAATTGCGTTGGTTGCCATTGAAATACTCATCGTCGACGTGCGCATTTTACGCTCCTATTAATTGACGTGAGATAAAGCTGTCATGGGCGTCTGCACCACCATCAATCTGACGATTGAAATCCTAATCAGATATTGTCCAGAATCTGCCCACTCAGCCAGAAAAGGGGAGGGTTGGAGGGCAAGAGGCCCAGCACTCCGCAAAAGACGAGGATACTGCCAATCAGCAAGCATGGTTGAGCCTAACAAGACTGCCCCTCGTCGGCGCCCTTGATTTGCAGTAAATGGGGCTTTCCCTCAATCCAGACCAAAGACCATACACCCTTACAGACTACCTGGGACATTGCCTATATCCCCAGCCGGTCCTAGCCTGGCTTACGAGGCTCTTCAGCTCAATAGCTTTCACTCCATTCACCAGGCGACTGACCGTGGCGCCAATCAAAGAAGGGTTCCAGCCATGGATGCCCTCGCCGCTCTCGGCTTGGCTAGCAATATTCTGTCATTTGTTGACTTTTCCTGGAATCTGCTCGCCGGCGCCAACGAGATATATGCATCAGTCGATGGGGCTTCAGGTGACGTCAAATTCTTGGACGCAATCGTCAGGGATGTCCAGTACCATGACGGGAGGATTGTCGCTGTCCAGAACGCGACACCAGAGCTACAGGTTTTGGCTCGACAATGTGATGAAATCGCTCAGGAGCTCTTGGCCAGTCTGGAGAAGCTGCGGGTCCAAGGCGACAAGACTCGGTGGAAGTCCTTTCTGGCCGCGATGAATGGTGTTCGCTCCAAGAAAAAGGTGGAAGGATTGACCGACAAGATAGCCATGGTCCAATCACGAATATCGGCTCACGTTGAAGGACTCCTGTTGTACGTACCACTGCATTCCCAACCCATCACCATGTGCTGACGCCTGTCATGGCACTTGCTCAGGACCAACGTATCTGATCTGGGTCGCGCCATACACGAGTTGAAAACAATCCATCACACCCTCTGTATCGCAACCAAGGACGAAGTTTCTGCTCTACGAGAAGAGATTCAAGCATCCGTGGGGAAGCTTATGGAAGGGAACTCGGCGAAGCTTATGAGGGAACACTTCCAGCAAAGCCCCTCGCAGGAGTTCGACACTGTTTTGATCGCCGAGATGTCAGGCCAAATGCGAGGTCTGGTTCATGCCATGGAGAACCTGGAAGCAAAAGGCATGGAGGCCGATTCGAACCAGCGCCTGCTGACGAGACTGCACTTCAAAAGCATATCCACACGTGAGCGCAAGATCGAAAAAGCCCACGCTCGTACATTTGAGTGGCTGGTCAGCTCCGGCGACGACTGGCATGATGAAGCCACTCAACCGCAATCGTGTTTGGACTTCATCAAGTGGTTACACTGCGACGACGGCGTCTTCTGGATACACGGCAAACCTGGCTCGGGAAAGTCCACGTTCATGAAGTTTGTCAGCGCGCAAGAAACCGTGCATGAGCATCTCAAGCACTGGGCGAAAGATGATCAACTGGTGACCCCGACCTTTTACTTTTGGTATGCGGGATCCCGGCTGCAAAAGTCGCTCGAAGGGCTACTCAGGACCCTGCTGTTCGAAATTTACGCCACGTCCCAGAGGTGATACCGAGCATTACCAGCAACCCCAAACTCATTGTGCCTTTGTCCTATGACGAAGATTGGGATCTGGAAACGCTTTTCCAAATGTATGAGACCATCGTTCGACAGCAAGAGAAAGTCAAGTTCTGCTTCTTCATCGACGGCTTGGACGAATTTCACGACGAAGAACACAGAGGTCTTCATGACTTGACGAACGCCCTGCACCGACTGGAAACTTCCGACAGGATAAAGCTCTGTGTTGTTAGTCGGCCCTGGCAGGAATTTGCCGACATATATGGAGGCAATCCCTCCCGAGGCCTCAGGCTGGAGGATCTGACCCGGGACGACATCCACTTCTACGTGACCGACAAATTCAATAGCCATGAGCAGTTCTCGAGGCTGAGGAACATTGACCCAAACTACGAAGTGTTAATATCGGAAGTGGTGAATCGAGCCCGCGGCGTCTTCCTCTGGGTTCGTCTGGTCGTGGATATGCTCCTTGAGGGGTTCACGTTTCACGACTCCGTGGATACTCTACGGCGACGACTTACAAGCTTCCCCGAAGACCTAGAAGAGTTCTTCCACCAGATTCTCAAGACAGTTCCTTCGGCGTATCGAACTCAAGCTGCTGTAACTTTGAAGGCCGCTGTCGGAGCAGACGAGCCTCGTCTTGCAGTCTTCTACCGTTTCCTAGACAAGATACTACAAGGTGACGCATTTGAACTCAACTCATCATGGACACCTCTACACCAGGACGACATATCAGCACTATGCGAAACTAGTAGGCGGCAGCTGGATGGAAAATGCAGAGGTCTACTGGAAGTTACAATGGACCATAAGGATACCGTTTCCGTACCCGTGCCTGCAAACGATTTACCATGGCAATACTTTGGTTGCAAAGTATATTTCCTTCACCGTACAGTCCGAGACTTCTTGGTATACTCTCAGAAGGCCGCAGACTTTTTCGATGCCAACATAGGCAGCGATCTTGACCTATTCATCGCCTGGGCGAGGGCGGCCACTGCTCAAATCAAGTTTGCTAACTTCACATATGAAGACAGCAGAGAGTTCGACCGGCTTCTCCACGAGCTTTTCTTCTATACACGTCGTGCTGTAAATTCGGGGAAGGCAACGAGTACGCTCGATGACATACTCGGCATAGCTGAGGAGCTTTGCGTTGCGATTGCTCACAAACAACTCTTTGCCCGATTCTCCTTTGCAGCATTGGCGGCACAAAATGGCCACACCAGCTTTCTCAAGCGCAAACTCTCAAAGGGCCTGTCTCTGGATGCGATAAGGGACTTCGAGTTTCAAGGGTCAGATGACTCCAAGGCAGCGTCGGACAGCCACGTTACGCTACCAAAGAGGCAACCTAGCTCTAATGCGTCCATTCTCACTCGTTTGCTAGGCCAGCGCGGACGGACGACCAGTCAAGGACGAGATTTGCCAAAACCAATGCTTGAATACGCCCTGTCACCTATATCCCCATCTGCTCCCCCTTACATTGACACTGTTGAACTATTGCTCTCACGGGGTGCTTCCCCGAACGAGCAATTCAGAGGCACTACGGCCTGGGAGCAATTCTTGCTGCGTTTGGATATACGGCACGAGGAAGCCACCCGCAGTAGGTACTTTGCAGTCACAAAAGCATTATTAAAAAACGACGCATCCTTAAGCTTCAAACTTACAACATTCCGGCCTTTGGCGTATGACTTATGGCAACCTCCACATGGAACGTGGGTGCGAAGGGACTTCGAGGACTTGAAGCTACATACTGCCCACGATGTTATCAAGTATTACTTTACCCAGGAACAAGTAAAGGAGCTAGTGGCTTTACGCCGCCGCCGGAGGACTCTCGGGTTGTTTCAATAATACCAGCCAGGAAACCAGGAAGGAGATATGGTACGAGGGGTGAAGTTCCGGTCCTGCTAGGACGAAGAGTGCTGCATGCCTTTACTAGTAGACAGTCTACTCTTCTTGCTGATCGATCCAATCTCTCGGCTGGCCTATATGCTATCCTCGAAAGTCCTGTGCATCGACTTGGGCCAGACTCGCCAATCGGATAAGCCCGTCTCCCCTCCGACAGGCGGTGCCACTGCTATGTAAGTAGCCATTATTACTGCACGGTACTTTTGATTGTGATAGCCAAAAGTACCATGCGTCGAAACCAAAAGTACCTTGCAGGTGGATCTCTTCACTTTGCATCATATATAAACGCGGCGTCAGCCAGTCAGGTTGATGTGGAGGACTCTAGAGCCAACGTCTTTCACAGCAGAACTTGAATTCATATTTACGAGTACGAAGGCGTTTGATACGTACAATGATCCAATCATGACGGCTGCAGTGCGAGTCCACCACCGCCGACCTCGGGCAACCCCTGCAACAGCCCGAGGTCGAGCAGGATCGGGCAGACCGCCGCGGTGCCGATCCCGTCGGGGGTGGTGATGATTTGCCTCTTCGCGGAGTTCAATATGGTTGGCACCACTGCGGGGGAGTAGTAGTTGTCTATCTTTTCGACCCCTGAGATTAGGAGCCTCGGTTCGCAGTACGGCATGAGAGCCGGTGATGATGATCTACGCAACGACTAGAGAGAAGGATGATGACCAAAGCGCGCGCAAAGCTCGGGGATGAAAGCAAGATGATGTTATTTTAAACATTAATGGCGGCCGCCTTACGGCGCAGCAGCTTTGTGGATATCTCGTTTAGATATGGCAAATCGGGCGGCGCATCGTGTCCCGATGCAAGTTACCCGACAGGCCACCCAGCGCAATGGTTCGACATGTGCGGCGTAAGTGGAGGCGCTGGAAGGGGGTTTTCCCAACATAACCCGACATGCATTAAACTGCAGGGGGCAAGGTGAAGTTTACTCTGACGACATGAGTATGTGCTTTGGGCATCTGATGGAAGTAAAAGAATAATATAGAGAAAATATTACTTGTAACGCCTTACATAGAGAGACTCAAGTATGACTACGCAATTCAGATAACAGCCATTGCATGGCATCCTTGAGAGTTGCACCGGCGATTTAACCCGCCCTGCCGGGTAGGAGAATGAAAGTGGTTGATGCTGGGGGGAGGGAGGGGGGCTGCATCGCATAACCAGGGTCTCTCGCGAGTCGCCAGTCGAGGCAGGCCAGTAGACTCCAGAAAATCTAGAGCATCCTAGGAATATTGGCTCAAGGGCGGCCGAGATGGCTTGCTTTATTGAAGGCTGCAGTCTGTCACGCGTCAACTTGGGACGGACGACATTAACCCGGCATCTCGGCCCCAATCTTACACAAGCAGTACCCAGACTAGAGCTCGCCTTGAGTGCGCAGTACTTTCTCCTCTGTCGTGTGAACCAGGATCAACTCTGTCTGCTGTCCATATACCCAATCCCAGGTTTTCGTCTCGTCGTTCCAGAAGACATCTTCTTCTTGGGGGAACTTGATGGTCATGTTACGCTCGGGGACGAAGTGCTCGGCATACAGCTCAATGCTGTAGTACGTATTCTTGAGCAGAGGCAGCTCGCCAATAACAGGGACCCCGTCCTGAAGGTTAGTCATGCCTACAGGCGAGTGGTCAGCAATCATGTCTATCGCTACGAGCAACAGCGACGCGGAAAAGCCGAAAGGTGTACATACCGATGACAGTGCCAGCGCTGTGGCCCCATTCGCCCGTCGCGTGGCAGTAGATCTTGCCCTGGATTCCCTCACTATGGGCCTGATCCAACGACCGCTTCAGGATCTCGTCGCCGGTCCGGCCGATCTCCATATTGGCGACGACAATGTCCTGAAGGCGATTGGCTTTTTTGAGCCCCTCGATGACGCTCTGCGGCACGTCAGCCGCCGTCTGGCCCGGGTAGAGCACGTAGCCTAGGTGCTGTGTGTCGGTGTTCAGGCCCATGGCGGTGACGCCAAAGTCAGTGTGGATGATGTCGCCATAGCTGATCTTGTGATCGGGCGCCCGGGGATCATCCATGGCACGCGCCCCATTCGCCCTCATCGCCGCGGGGAGGTCCGTCTTGCCAAGGATGTAGACGCTGGGCTGGAACCAGGTGGTGTAGTTGAGCGCCTGAATCTTGTCGCGCATCCACCACTCAACGTCCCAGGCCGTCGTCTCCCCCGGCGTGATGACGGCGCTGCTGAACCCTTCCTCGATGATGGCCCAGGCCGTCTCCATCATCTTGCGGTACCACGGCAGTCGGCCCGGCACCATGGTCGCGATGACCTCGACGGCCACCATGGGCTCGAGCACGAACCGGTCGACCCATTCGGAACCCAGCGCGTCCGCGATGACGTCACGCTCGCCGGCGTGCAGCCCGCTGGCGAAGGCGAGCTCGGCGGCCATGTTCAGCGCAATTTTGGAGGGCTGGTGTGCGTCTAGGATGGCTTTGAGCTCCTTCCAGACCAGGTCCGTGTTCTCGATCCAGGTGTATGAATGGGAGCCCTCGGCGGTGGCATTAGCCAGGAAGAGCTGGGTGGTCCTCCGACGCGCCGAGAACATGGTGGCCTCCTTCAAGGCCCAATAGACCGTGTCCTCGGCATACTCGCGCTGGCTGATCTATATTGTGATGTGATGCGATTAGCTCTGAAAGACCGGATCAGGGACAGAGTGTATGAGAGGATCTCGACCTACCAGCCACGCATCGACTCCATACTTGCGCAGGATTCCTGGAATCAATGCCTTACGCTCCTCCGTCCAGCCGTCGACAATTTTGGCCTGTTCGCGCAAAGAGGGCAGCGTCTGGTATTCAGGCGCCTTTTGCGGAGTTGCCCCTGCAATCGCGGACTGCACCAAGGCGATGGCCGTAGCCAGCAGAATACCCCGCATCTCGTCAGCGGCCTGTTCTGTCCTGTCGCTTTTTGTCTGCTCTTCAGGAAAACCCCAGAAGCATTGGCTTACGATTCCTTTCCTTGCGCAATTCAATCGTGGGGCGTTCGAAATTGTACAGCCAAGAAGGTACCTATTGTATATGCCGAACTCAATGTAGCATGTCGTGCACGGCAAGTTTCTGTCTGGAGTACGATGACAATCCCAACTAACAACTACCATCCCCCGAATGGATGCTTATCGTTTGGCGACCTGCCCTATTCGGCAAGGGCCCCCCTGTCACCCCCTGACTCAAAGTCGCTTTAAGAAGTGCAAAAGAGAAAGCGATGCTCTCAAACCACTTCCTGCATATCGATTGACTCTCTGGCCATTGTAGCTTTGAATGCCAGGGTTCATTCCATATGGAGGAACTCTCGCTCTCGCTCTCGCTCCCGCTCTCGCTTGGAAGCGAGATGATATGCACTTTCGTCACGGAGGCTATGCCATGCCCACGGCAATCCCGGCCGGCTGGCTACTACAAGGCAAGGCATACTATGTTGCAGATGAGTCATCATTCTGTTTTATTACCAGGTCGCAAGAACCAACGTGGAGGGCCACCCCCTGCTTCTCAGCACATCCCACGAGGATGGGTTGCAACGACCAAACCATCCGCTTGGCAACTCTCCACTGATGTGTTAAGGCACCCTTCAGGCTATATCTGACTGTGATTTCCTTGGTCTGCTGCCCAGCTTTCGCGGCCCCCATCTAACGCCAAACCAGCCCTACATGTACGACCATGACATGTACGGCCCCGACTATTGTCACACACCGAACCAGCTGCGGGAGCCTAGTTGTACAGCAGCAATTAAAAATAAAATCGCCCGATACGCTGCTCAGCTCTATCCTCCCTGGCTGTGACAGACTTGATTTCGCCCGGGCGAGCCAGCCGGAGTAACTACCATTCTCGTATACGCGTAACGAGGCAAGCCCCCAGTCTCCCGAACACCCACCCATCCCCCCTTGCAGGCCACCCAGTTGGCTGGGACGAAACCCCGGCTTGATTTCGCTAACAAGTGGTTATTTGAAGCCCTGCATAATTTATTGCGAATGACCTCAAAACATAACCTCGTGAAGGAACGGGATGGTCACACAAGCAGGTCTGACGTATAATAGGCCCCGGCCATTCCTGCATCATCAAGCCAATAGACGATCGGGACTTTTTCCTTACCTCAGAGTCAGCCACTGCGCGGGTGGCGTCTCAGCTGCCACGTGCGTCCCGCGCCCTGCTTACAGGCGCGCATCGTTCCGGGCCCGCGGTCACCTAATAAAATCGCCTAGAGCCGTATTTTGAACCGTACACACGCAAATTCATCTTGGGGTCGCACTGAGATCTATACGAAATTTGCAGCTGCGAAAGCGGGTACCGATCCGATTCCCCTCATCTATTGTAACTGATGGTGAGCATAAAGGATCCGGAACGGCGGATTACCCCTGGATACTAAGCAAGCTATAATCAGTTTCCCCGGTATTTGGATGACGATATCATGACTTGGGTTGTGGTTGTTTCATTCGCATTCGTATCTGCGAAGAAGACCAATTCCACCCGAACCCAGACAGATAGCTCCCCTGTTCCTTTCCTTTCTAGAATCGCCTCTGATACGTTCGCGTAGGCTGCTGCTGCCCCTGGCATGTTATGGGTTCCAATATTGTCAATGTAGTCTTCAGGGGGCCAACCCAAATTTACCATGTCTGATGAAGCCGTTTGATTCTTAGCCGAATCACACTGCCTGAATCAGGAAAGACATTCGCAAAGGAGGTCTGCTCATCGTCCTTGGACCCCAACTAGGCAAACGTCGGAACAATATTAGCTGGACATGCTGACAGTTGGTGTAAACTATTGCGAGGCACAGCTAGTCACGCTCTGTCAGCTCAGGCATCATGGGTTCGGCACACCTAAATACGACGTCTTTATGGCGCACCAATCAGACTGCTTATCTACGGCTGACACTTATAACCACCGGAGATCCTACATGCTCGGGCTCTGTTTGTGACGCGTGGTTGTGTTTTGACTATATATACCCCTTTCCGTTGACTGTCTTTCTTGTTGATATCACTTCCATAGAAATCATACTTAACTATTAACCAAACTATCGACTGTTGGATATCCTTAGTACTGTTTCTTTTGTGGTTTTCTCCGGTTCAATACCTTAGCAGAAACCAAGCCTCGCAGCGTGATATACCCTCAAATACTAACTCAAAAGAACGCATACCCTTAGTACTTCACCTCTTGTTAAGCTCCTACTCTCGGAAACGCATAATTCTTATAACTTATTTCATGCCCGACTAGAGCGGCCCCGACGAGAACGTATACACCTACCGCCAATATGGAAACAGATGAGATCACCCAGGTATACAGCGGGTTGAAGGGCAAGACACTGCACCTGCCAGATCTCCGCCCCGTCTATGCGGGATGGGCGGCAGGCCGCAACAGCCACTACGAAAGGCTTCTACCGATCATCAATGCCCACATCGAAAAGTATATCGATGATGAGAAGTTCCGCAAGAAGCTCAAAGCCGTCGACCTGGCCAACTTCACTTGCGTGTAAGTGTTAATGAGCCCAGAAAACACGATGGACGTCGCTATAGCATGCTAATTCGACTCGACTGCAAAAAGTATATACCCAGACGCAGAATGGGACAGACTGGTGACCATGGGTATTCTGTGCTTCTTCCTCTTCGCGTTAGACGACATGATAGACAAGGAGATCGACCCTAATGTGTCCGACTTCGCCTCCGACGTCCACCTGGCCAACCAATTTCGAGACGAGGCCGTGCTGTACATCAGACAACAACTCCAAACTCCCAAGGATAGAAGCAGCCTCACTCCCCAAGTCCATGCCCCTCACCGACTGCTCCCGAGCTTCAGCCACGTGGCTCATGCCTGCACCGCGGCCAAGCCGTCACAAATCAACCAGCGGCTGTTGGCGCAAGACCTGGAGGGCTTCATCGTGTCCAACGGGCCCGAGCAGGACTTCCGGCTCGCTGGGAAGTTGCCCACGATCGAGGAGTACTGGGACTTCCGCCACGGCACGGGGTCCGTCTTCATCTTCGCCGACCTGACCCAGTACATGGCCGATACCCACCTTCCGGCCGAGCTGGCCTGGTGTGATGAGGTGCGGGTCATGAGGCTGGAGATGAGCCTACAGCCTATCCTGTGAGTGAACACCATCTACCCCTTTTCCATTATTGTTCGCCGCAACTTCTGATATGAGTCCATCTTACTAATAATTGGCTTTTATGTCAGTTGCAATGACTTGTTCTCTCTTAAGAAAGAAATGGTACGTCTCCATCAAGATCCCCCTTTGGTCGGTGGCAAGCCGGAGTTGGGCCAATGCTAACGTAAAAACGGAATAGCACGAGGGCACAGCAAGCAACCTGGTCCCTATCACCATCCACGAGAAGGGCGACTCGCTCGAGTCGGCCGTAGACCAGGTGGTGGACCAGATGTACACATCGGCGGAGCGCTTCGAGGCCGCAGCGACATCGCTGCGCGCCAAGGCGCAGCGGCACGATGGGGACCATGGGGAAGACGTACGGAAGCAACTGGAGCGTTTCATCGCCGCCTTTGAGTCGTTCCAAACGGGATGCTTCCGCTTCTACATTGAGTCGAAACGGTTCGGCATTCTACAGTACCGCCAGGAGGACGGCAGTTTCGACATCCCTTTGTAAAGGGGAAGGTGGCCATTTAATATCATCACGGTTGCCAGATAGTTGTAAACAGCGTATATTTCCTTGGACACGGGATCTTTCTGTACATATTCTCCTTTTGGCAGATGCTATCATTGTAGAGAACACTGAATGTACTATGATCTGCCTGGTTGCATCATTCCATATATGATAACTCTTTGCCTCCATAGTATAGCCCAATTAGCTAGTTTGCTCAAATTGTTGAGGGGAAAGAAGCCTTCCAGACATTCCGATGCATCCAGAGTGAGTCAGACAAAAAATAAAGAATCAAAATGAGCTGGTCGTGGAGCGGATTGGATCTGCTTGAAAGCTTGCACGCCGCAGCGTACTTGGAGGCGAGTGCAGTAGAAGCCCAACGCAAGACGTCAGAAGCCAATCAATCCTAGAAGTGACGCGCAAGAGACGATTCGCCCTCTTTCTCGGCTCGGCCGAGGCGAATAATTGTCTCGATCCGTGATCAAAACCATCCACTATCCTGAGCACGGTAGAGTCTGGTTTTCAAGACAATACCAGACAGACAGTAGCCATAGTTTGGCACAAGGCGCTGCGGTATATCCGGGAGCAGCTCTTGGCCTGAACACTAGCTTGTCTTTGAGCTCATAAATGATGTAATGAGAGGAGGCGAGGCCTAAGTGGTCTCCCGCTCCCATGTTCGAAACAGGGGAAACCCCCCACACGCCGAGATGCCTGCTAGACACCACCGTCCATGGCGGCGAGCTCCTTTCTCGTTGTTTCTGGTGTACGGCTCTATACAGAAGCGATTTGGTTAGCCAAGGCATGTTGCCAAGGGGCATATCTCGGAATAGCGTACCTTGATGTATTGATCATAGCCGTCAACTGGGGTGGACGAGACGCCCGCCACGAGAATGACCGCCACAATGCCCCAGGTGAACTTCATGATGCTGATATCGACGAGTCGGTGTGGTAGATTGCAGTGAAGTGATAGTAGAGTAGATAATCCCTGGTTGTTGTAGTGAAAGCAGAAAGTATTGTCTGTTGGCTTGACTATGGAAGAGAGAGAGAGATGATTCCCTTGACTTGGAAATCCTCCCGTTCCTAATTCGCGGTTGAACTACTTCTTATATCCACGATACATGTATCTTGAAGAAGCTTCTTTTAATATCGCGTGGGTGATCGACGCCTTTCATCGCCAGTTTGGGCTCTATCGCAACCCGAAACAGGAAACAACCCACCTTTCCCAACCCCTGTTGTGACCCATTGCGGCGCAGATAGAAGACGCCCGATCCACGTGAAGTACCCAGCTCAGAGGTCCTTTTCGGCAATTCATCGTAAAAATAGAATGAACAACTCCACAAGACGTTGCACTCAAGTATGGGCGACAGGCGATGTTTAGCAAACAGAGCCTCTTTTCTCCTCACATCTTGGCTAAAGGGCATAGAGACTGGAGTGCTGGCTCCGGAGTTTAGGTTTGAGTCGGTCAGGCTCAGGGAGTGAGGGTGGTGCAATCATCCAATGGCCCGATAGGGCGAGGCAGTGATGCATAAAAGTCCTACGCCACTGCACTGGCCGCAAAATGGCAATAAACGTGTTTTTCGAGGTCTCAGTAGCCGCTCAGCCACTTGATATAGATATGAAACGGGTAGGGCAAACTCTAACTTATACATAGTAAAGTGGGCTGAACAGGGTATAACAGCGAACGATATATGATTTAGTAGTATGCGTAATAGTAGTAGTGTGCTCAAACGAAGCTATTCCGTCACTATAAGTATGCAATAACATGAAGCTACAGAATACCATTTTTCCTATTCTAGAAAGAATCAAGCTCCGAATGGGGGTTAATCTTGAATATATGCCACCCAGCGAAAAGAGCCAGGTATGGTCTCAAGTGGCGGAATCGCCAATGTGCTCTATCAGCCAGGACACGAGCGCTGGAGCAGCACACCAACTAACCGACGATGGTATATTTGCGGCGCAGCTATGGTCAAAGGGGTGAATTGCTGCTCGAGGTAAATTGATTAAGAGATGGAGATGGAAAGCGAGCCCATTAGCGGGGCACCCGAGAGTCAGTCACGGTTACATCCAATATGGATTTTCAACATTTGTCTTCATCACCACCTGCTGCTATTTGTAGATCAAACAGCTCTAATTACCCCTCTTGAGATACTAAATATGGACATTCGAATCATCACCAAAGTCAATTGCCCTGATGGTCGATATGCTTGCCACCTTGAAGTAGGTATTATCGAACCATGGTGGACCAGACTTAATACTCGGAGCAGGAGTTGTTAAGCAACATACCACCGCTGAACAGCAAGTCCATAGGTCTCAACCTCACGCAAAGCCGGTGGCGACGGCCCAGCTCACATCGTCGTTGAACGAACCCGCAGCATCAAACGTGTGGACGCCGCCGTTGCTGGCGGCGAAACCCCCATTGTTGTAGTGGCGGAAGTAGCGAGTCGGGAAGCCCCAAGCACGGATCGAAGTGGTGCCCTGTCCGCTGAGGCCGGCTTCGGTACAAAATGTGGCGTCTTCGCGGAACTGCTTGGAGCCGTCGCTCTTGGCGACAGTCAGCTCAAAGTTGTAGTGGCGGAGGTAGCTCCCGGCGCTGTCACGGCTCTCGAAGGAGAAACACTGGCCGCCGCTGGCCGTCGCGAGACCCGTGCGCACCGTCCAGCTGGCCTGCTGCTTCAAGCCCGTCGCGCTCGAGGACGAGACCACCTGCGTGTTGACGGCGGCGCCCGTGTGCGCGAGGTATCTCGTGGTGTAACCCGAGGTGGTGGCGCGAAGCGAGACCGAAGACCCAACGGACAGGGCAGGCCCGCTGGTCAGCGAGGTGATGGCATACTTGGCGGCGACGATGTCGGCCTGGACCGCGTTCTCGGTGGCATCGGAGGGGTACCCTGTAGTCATGACCCCCTCGTAGAAGGTGCCCTGGGCGCTGACGCTGTTGTCGCCGCCGATGCCGAGCACGATGGCGCCCTCCTTGCTCATGGGGTTGTATCCGGCCGCGTTGGGGCGCGCGCCGTTGTAGTACGTGGACAGGCCGCCCGTGGCCGCGTTGGCGCCGCGGATCGCCCACTTGTTGGGCCCGCCCTTGACGATGGCAGTCAGGAAGCGGTGGGTGACGGTGGGGTCGCCGTTGTTGTTCTTGGTATTGGCGCCCGAGAACAGGCCGTTCTCGAGGTCGGCCATGATCCAAGGCCCGCTGCCGGCGCCGCTGCCCCAGATGGTGTTGTCGCCAAAGTAGATGGTCTCCATGTGGCCGTTGCCGGTGTCGAGGCCGCTGACCTCGGCGTTGCCGTAATCAAAACAGCAGCCGTTGTTGTAGTGGGTGCCGTCGAGCACGGCGTACATGCCCTCGGCGGCGTCGCCGACGGCGATGCCCTTGGCGTTGTTGTTGCGGTAGCCCGTGCCGGGCGAGACGAAGATGCCATAGGCCTTTTGCCCGTTGAGGGTGACGGGGGCGCCGACGGCGCTGGCCAGGTTGTCGAAGCCGTTGGCTTCGGGGCCCTTGAAGCCGCCGGGCGGGGCCTGGGTCAGGTGGTTGCCGCGGCCCGACTGGTCGTACAGAACGGTGATGAGGCAGGTGGTGCCGGCGCAGAAGGTGTCCTGGGCGCCGGCGTTGGCGACGCCGCCGGCGGCCCTCGGCGCGATGTCAGTTGTGGCCCCGTCCGAGGCCCGCTTCACCTGGTACAGGGCACCGGTGAAGGCGCTGTACAGGGCGCGGGTAGTGCTGTGCGCGGCGACGCAGGGCGTGCCGCCGGACGCGTAGATGTCGCAGGGCCCCGCGGCCACCAGGGAGCTCGTGGCCAATAGGCTAAACGCGAAGGCGCGGGCGCGCACGCTACCAGGTTGCGAAAGCATCTCTCTCCAATGCCGCTTCTTGGCTATTAGTGGAAAGGGAGAACAAGCGTAGAAACAGCCACGCCCAGGGATCGTCCGAAAGATCCGATGGAAAAGCTTGAACACACTGCCGATCAAGATAATCAAGACGATCAAGTCGATCGAGAGAAGCCGCATGGCCAGGGTTTTAATGCAATTCGGTACCTTGCCTATCTCCATCTTTCCCGCTTCTGTTCTTGATTGTTAACTCATAAATCCACCCGATCATGCACTGCACGTGGTCGTACGTCTACCGTCGATTTCCTCCAATAGCTATAAGGCCAGCTCGTAGCGCAGGTGAATACCGACTCGTGTTGTGCGCGGAACGGCAGTCGAAAAAGGCTGGTGTGATTTCGGGCTTGTAGAATCGAGACCTCGTGATGGGATGCAGGTGTTTTGGGCCGGAACCAGAGGTGGAATAACAGGTTCCGTCTACTGCAACAGCCAATAGCGCCAAAAGGGATATTGCCGAATGAAGAAGGTAGCAAGGGGTATTTATTAGCGGCGCTACCGCATCGATCGACACAGGTCCGCATTGAAACAACATCCTGACTCAGGGCATCGGATCATGGCTATGCAATGCATCCCTCTGAGTTGGCCTCTAAGCTGGTATTCGTATACATACCTAGCAGCCCCTGCCATGTTCGTCGATTCTGGGCCCGATTGCAGTAGTCCGTCCAGCTTCATCCCTGTTGCTTGCTGTAAGCTTCAAATGTGGACATCTATATAACTGCCCAGTTATGATACATTTCCATCGCATTGTTCCGACTGTAATACCTTGAAGTTGTGGTTTACTATACACTTATGCATTTTATGTAGTCCATCATGAATTGCGGCCTACAGACGGACTGGTATCGAATCAGGGCCCAATCAAGGCCCGCAGCCCAACCCGGCGGAGACTGCAATGTGGCCGACATATCGCATCACATCATATATCGGTGCATTGTCTACAGCTTGTCGATATTTATATATACGAACCAATTCCTTCTCAGGCAGCTTATGGTTAATTTCACGAGAACTGGCTTTTCGTCATACCATGTGCTACCTATTGCCCATCAATCTTGGACAATATTGCAACGGTGTGATTCCGCAATGGATCATGTATGCTGTGGAGAAGGCCTCTTTGTGGTGAGTAAATGCCGGGAGAAGGTGAAAGGCTTTCATGTTAATAATGCGGATTGGCCGAAAGCGGCATAGATAGACTATACGCAAGAAAGGTTTCGTACCCTCCAATGCTCAAAGGAAGGGGAACCAGGCTATCTATCCCTTCCGCCTTACTCCCTAAAGTTGCAGTGTCAAGCTCAAAGTCGCGAGTATTGTCGTCGCACGTACGATCCTAAGAAGTCATCGGCTTCAATTTCCATCTCTCAACATGTCTCCGACTCCCCCACCCAAAGCCAACAATCCTAACCCACTCGACGTTACCCTACCCAAAGCCAAAGATCCTGTCAAACTCGACGATGCTAAAACTATCATAAAGGGATGGAAGAAGATACGAGATTTAATGGCCAGTCCCAAAGAACGCGCACGCATCGTCAAACACTGGAAGGGTGCAAGCAAAACCAAAAGGGCTCTTCGGCTCCGGCGAGTGTGGGAGGGAATACCCGAAAAACACCATCCTGACTTCGAGGGTATTTTCTCCTGGAGACCACACGGACACACACCTTCGTTGGACGAGCTAAAGAAACCTACCCTATCAGAATCTAAAGACTGGGAGGGCCACCTGGATCGTGCAAAGACGCTCTGGTCGACTTATAACGTAGAAGACCTTTCGGCGTACCCTGGCCCGTTGTTGGAAATGCTGTACACCCGGGCACTCACTATTCCGGCCAACTACTGGGACCCCGACCTCGACGCACCACACGCTGATTTCAAAGCCCATTTCTGGCCGGACCATGACCCAGACAATACGGAAAACGATTGGGTTGTAATGGATGACGGCGATAACGGCTATCTTACATACGGGGATGTCCGCACCGCTACTACGAAAGAGGAATGGGGCCAGTACCAAATGGAAGGGTTGGCGATCCTGGGGGTGGCGAAGCTAGGGTTGGAGGTTCAGGCGAAATTGTACACATTCCTGGCCGATATGTGCAGGGAGGCACTTGGCCATAAAGACTACAGCAACGCTCCGGAGTTAGCCGACAACGCGGAACGTGATTTCGGGGACAACGCCGCGTGGCGCCCCCAGGCTCCGGACGAAAATGCGCCAGACGATGAAGCGGGACTTCAGGCATACTTTGATGAGTGTAGCAAATTACAGCCCTTTACTTCCCAGACCGATATCAATTGGGAGTTTCTCAAACGTCTTGCCGATGCAGAGCGTATGAAAGCCAGAAAAGTCCTCCTCGGGATGAGGGAGGACCCGCGAGTCTTCCGGGATACTCTAGAAGCGGCAATGGAACGTCAACCCGTCGAAATGGAGTCCTTTTATCTTGAAATGGATGAGCGGAAAGGGAAACATGCGCATGTCAACCGGGCCACGAGAGAAGTACTCGGGAAATTCGAGTTCGAAACCGGACATCGGGAGATCCGAAAGCTTCGTGATAGCATCGTCACGGCGGTAAATCTATACGAATGCTGGAGTCATATATTCCGACTCATCGTGCGGATAGGGAGTAGATGGGATGTTTATGAAACCTCGAGGGTAGATGAGGGCCATCTTCATCGGGAATTCTTGGTCGACCTCAAGACTCTGTATCGTCTGTTGGAAATGCTAGAAAGTGGTTTAGAGCCCAGAAACTGTAGCGACAAATACATCTTCGCCGCAGAGAAGCCCTTCCAGAAGTACTTTAGCAGGGTAGTTGAGCATTGTCGAGAAACAGAGAGGGGATTATTGATAGAAAGAGCTTGCGTCTTGGGTAATTGGCCACCTGGGGAGGACACGGCGGCACGAAACCTAGTTGAAATGATGGCGCGGATCGAGGCTTTCAACCCACCCCTGGGCGCATTCAATGGGCCCATGAAGCTTATAGCAGATGAGTTACTTCAATGCAGCGAGGACACGGGTCTGGGACTGTCGCCCTTTGCTCGGCAGCACTGCGAACAACTAAGAGCCCGTGACAATATCGATGCCGAGTTCCAAAGTTACTCCTGGCTCAATCCGTTTTTTAACAGTATAGTAAGTCATCCAGGTTATTTAGATACCTAAGTAACAGGGAATCGCGACGGGATTCGTAATGCATCAAGCTCTGCCTGGCGGCTAATAAGTTTCATATAGGCTGAGGACGGGTCCGACCATGACACGTATGAAACTTGGGCGAGCGAATTGCTGGGGAAGGTTGAAGCGTTGCGGGACGTCCGCTACCAGAGCTATGCATACGCAAGGACACCATGGGGCGGTCTCCTTCCGAGCATGAGGACCACTGTGACGTTTTTCCAATACTATCCGCCAGACGACGAGGTCAAACCGGAGCACCAAAAGGAGAGCATCCAGACTGAAAACAATCTGGTAAGAATGTCATCGAGTCTTATCCCCTTAGTGGCTCAGTGCGGTTGGTGTAGTTTGGCAATGTTCTATCAAATCACCTACGATAATGTGGTTACCTCGATTCCGGAACAAGCACTACTAACATTGTGTTCTATAGGCCGCCTTCTGGAAGCAATTTGATACCGATATCGTACCAAAATGCGATGGACTGCCCATGTATACGAAGCAGCTCTTTGACGAGGCCCAACCGTTAAAGACGATCCTATCGGAACCGAAGCCAGCGCCAGAAGGTGAAGGAGAAACGCCTTCCCAAGGACCCCCGCAAGAACCTGCGCAGAGGCCACGTACCCGTCCCAAGGCACAGACCTACGCAGAACGCGAGGCCGCAGAGAGGCCGGCCATAGTAGACCCGGCCCCGGCGGCAGGAAATCAACAGGAAAAGGTGCCATTGACAAAGTCTAAGTTAACTCTTGAAACGGAAGCGAACCCGATACCCATAACCGACAAGAGGGCCTGGGAACTGATTGACGTTCTCTTCGGCCCCCAAGACGCGGCTACCATGCAACAGACGGTTACCTGGAATGAAATCAAGCGGATGTGCGAGAGCATCGGGTATAAAGTCCGGCCTACAGGTAAAGGGTCTGTTTGGGACTTCCAGCCCAATCCCGATATCTTCTCTCGCGGGTTTACTACTGGGCTCACCCTGCACAAGCCGCATAACTCCAAGTTTGTTGGCTTCCAGGCACGCAACTGGGCCCAGAACCGTGAGCATGGGCTCGTCACGAAAGGGTGGACTTTCGAATGCTTCAAGAACGGGGTCGGGAGTTGAGGCGGCGTAAGAGTTTTACATATCTGGGGAAAGAATGGGCGAGGACATCGCAAATATAATAGTTGGCACATCTGAGTTGGTTGTTAGCTTGGGTGATTTGATGTTTCTGTGTACCATATTGTTTGATCTGTAATTTGATACATGGTTGACTTTCACTATTTACATTTAAGACTACTTCACGTCCTCTCTCTATATCTATTTTGGATATTAATCAACCAGGCATGGTTCTAGAACGAAAGGAGAAAGGTCGTGTATCTAGGTCTCAAACTTCGTGTCTGGATATGATAATATGATTTGAAGATTACGGATGGATAGCTAGGAGGTCATCCAGAACCTGGTCGGCTGTCTAAGAAGAGTTTGCTTTGATTCTCCCCATGCAATGCGCACACCTGCCCGGTCACAGCCGTTTCATTGGGCCAAGTGCCGAGCGGCGTCACACCCAGCGGCAAGCGGCATTGTGGTTTATGAGCTCGTAGCATAAAAGAAGCCGCCGTAGCCCCTCAGTTCTTTGTGGCCTCGCAGCTAAGCAAGCAATTCCGCAAATCGCCAACGCCATGCTGGTCCGATCTCTCGTCCTCATTCTCTTGGCGACATCTCCAGGATATAGCCATCCGACGACCCTCGATGAGCTCTTGGATAATCACTTACCGCTCTCGCCAAATAATGTGTCCAAGGGCGACGGGGCACTGACGGGGGCGATGGCACCAAATACTTCCGACGGCGACAGGCTGCACATTGACAAGAACCCGCCATCGTCCTGCAACTACGCCTGGCCGACCATCCTCGCGCCGCTGGCGTCCGCCAATGCCTGCCACGACTATCTCGCCAATAACCTTGGCGCGGCCAAATGCTCGATCCCGCCGCCGCCACAGGCCGAGACGCCGGACGGGTCGACGCCGGCCGCGTTCGGCAGTCGCGTGCTCTGCCAGATGAACAACACCGACAACCCCGCGGAAGCCGTCGTGCTCGGCGCCACCTTTGCGAAATCCGGAACGACCAGCGCGTGTAGCGACGTGGCCCGGGGCGTGCGATGGATTCTGGACAATTGCGTCATCGCCGGGCAGGTGGCGGGCCAGACGCCCGCTTGGGGCAACGGGGACTTGCTGGTCGTAGTGCAGCAGGGCAACTATTTGAACTTGACGGTCTAGAGGACAGGGGAAGGGAGGAAAGGGGGAGAGGGGGAGGGAAATGGGAAAGGGGAAGGGGGAAAGGGGAAATGTGGGCTACCTTTATCTAAGTAACTACGACGACGTTGGAGTTCTGCGGTTGAAATAAGCGCGAACTAACAAACCCATTGGCGAAACCTCCGTCTGATCTAGCAAGTGACACCGGATTCGATCGGATGAAGCTAAAAGGATGCGCGTTCGGCTAGCTTTTACTACTAGGGGTTTGGCACCAACACCAGCGGGAGCGACGGCTCACCAAGATAGTAAGCACATGAATCCAAAATCAGCTCGGAAATTGGAGTGCTAGCAGTGGTCGCGGCTTCGCCCTGGGAAAGGATCAGCTGGAATTGAGGCGATCCGCTATTGGGGCTGCTCCCGGGTGCCCCCGGGCCTTGGCGTCATCTTTGCGCATCCGTCGAGCCCAGTAGGCGGCTAATTATAGGGCGCAACACGACAGCTCACCCGTTTCAACTTGATTATGGCTCAAAGATGCCCGCCTGAGGGATTCGGACTTAGGTGTTTGTAGATGATCGGTCTTGAACCCCCAAAAACTATAAGTAGTCTGATTGTGGCAGAGCCTCTCTCAGGACTTTTTGTTAAAGGGCGAGTATCGTCCATACTGTTCGTTTTATCACATATTCTGTCGCTCCTTTAATAAACCCGCCACTATGCATCTAGCCACCGTTTCCACCGTCTTGAGCCTGCTGGCTATGGCCGCCGCCACTCCGGCAAACAACCTCTTTGCCCGCCACGAGCAGTGCACTTACTCTTCCATCGAGGGTGCTGTCCAGCAAGAGGGTGTAAGTTACCATAAGAGAAACCCCACGTTAAGTTTCACCAGGCTAATCTGATCTGATCGATAGACTTGCAAGATGGGCAACGGCGAGACTGGCATGGAGGCCGGGTACTGCGAGATCAAGGGCGAGAACCAAGTATACGCCTGCAACTACGCGTGGCGCAACACTGCCCGGATGAGCGCTTGCGGCGATGCGAAGCGGTCAAAATACGCTGTAAGTAACCATCTCAACCGTCTCGTATATTAGGTTATTACGGGGTTTCTTTTCCAAGAACCAAGGCTGATTATTGGTAAAGTGTCGCAAAGATGGTGACCCCTGTTGGGCATTCCAGTACAAGGAAAACCCGTCGCTGAAGGTCTACCGCTGCACCAACATCGAATAGATATATACGTACTATCAACTCCCGGGGGGGGGATCTTAATTATTATACCCAATGTCACTTCGTCACTTCCAATGATACTTATCGGTGTAGGTGTAGGTGTATGACGTAATAACCACATAATGTAATCAACCATTAACGAGTTAGCGGGGCAGGGTCAGTCAAGAACATAATAACAAGCTCATCATAAATCAGTCAAGGCCCAGACCCAACTGTGAAGCAACAGGGGAATAATCGCAATGGCATCTTCCAAAGTGAATCTGACACCGCTCTCCTCCCTGCGCGTGTCCAAGCACCAAATCCCCGCCCACCAGCGCATCCCCAACACCTCGCTCCAGAACAAGCCACTGCTGCACTACCACGCGGCCTTTCCTCCCACCGTCACCAATGAGTCAAGCAGCGCTGCTTCCGCCATTGAGTCGCACCTCCGCTCGGTGGGTGTCGTCGAGCCGCAGTGGCGCTACACCATGTACAACACCACCCATTTCCACAGCACCACCCACGAGCTCCTCTGCATCTCCAGGGGTGGCGCCCGGCTCTGCTTCGGTGGCGAGGACAACCCGGGTCGGGTGGAGGTTGAGGTACGCAAGGGCGACGTCATCTTGGTGCCCGCGGGGGTGGGCCACCGGCTACTAAAGGAGGAGGAGGATGGGGAGGAGGCGTTCGAGATGGTGGGCAGCTACCCGAGGGGGTGTAGCTGGGATATGTGTTATGGCAAACAGGGAGAGGAGGCCAAGGTCAAGGAGATTCAGTGGCTGGCCTGGTTTGAGAAGGATCCTATCTACGGCGACCAAGGACCGGCGTTAGATGTCTAACAGGGGGGGGGGGGGGGCATGATTTACACTGCATATTGCGTACGGCAGGCGACTAGCGAAACCAAGACATCCAACACAAGCTCGGAAAGCTATTGATTCAGACATATCACAGTCAACTCTCTTGATCGAGACGTACACCACCCAATATAATGATGTTGGCGGCGCCGACGAAGCACAGCGCTAGAAACTTTCATGGACACCCTCTGTTGGTCTACTCCACAGGGTTGGTTATATCGTTATCATCCAGGGACAGAATCAATTTCTGCAGCTCAAGCTCGTTCGGGCATGAATGCTATGTGTGTGGTAATCCCAACTGACCGTGTCCTGATGATTATGCCACCCAATAAGTCGGTAAACGATTCTATTCGTCAGTCGGCGAAGCCGAGTCACAACACTGCACGCTCGGCATCCCATCAAATCCAACACAATTCGTCAGCTGCTCTACGTCGTTGTGTTTAGCAGATGTTGGGTGCTTACACAGAGCAATATTTGCTGCAGGGTCCGGGGCCTAGGCCACCTCGTCGCCCCCCGTCGGCCATCATCTCTTGGAGATGTGCTGGGTGTGGGAAATGTCATGCATTTTTGATTTGTTGCGTGGGGCCTAGGACTTTGTTAGCGAAAACAAGACTACTAATTGTTTCATGGTCCCTTAATCTTAGGGTCCGTCACGGGATATTGAGCATCGTCTTATTATATTTTGTCTACCTTATTCTAGCCCTAACTTGGAGTCGACGAATTATCACGAAGTTTCTAAGAATCCAGTAAGCGATGTGAGCGAAAAGCCCCTACCGATCACCTGGATGCCTCACCGTAAGCCTGTATTATTACAAATAAGGTGGCACCACTGGAAACTGAGTGCTACGTTTATGGTGATATTGGGTTATGAAGGCGCTCTAAGCCTGGTTTTCTTTTCCATCAAGTTGGTGACAATTTACGGAACATTGTAACTTGACATCTAAGTTCAATAAACGTTCATTAAAGTTCATTTACTATTTAGATAAAAACTAGTAGTATGTATCTACAGGGTGAAACTCCAAACAGACGTTGCCGTCCGTGATGCGTATAAATAACTCCTGAAAATGCCCAATAAATATCCGAAAGAAAACTCAGTAAGCACCCCGTCACTGATAACTCCAAACATTATATGGACAGTGCGGCACCGAGCCGACCCTGTGATCGTTGAGCCCTGAGGAGAGCGTAGTCGGCAGTGTAGGATCAAATGGGGGCCCAGTTTCCCATCTACAGACACGAACGAACCATGTTAGTTAGGCGTCTTGATCGGGGACCAGTTTCCATCCTCGGATTCTGTGTTGCGGCGAATAGGGCCCCAGTTTCCATCCACAGCGTCGTTGCTAGTAGACTTGATGGGGGACCAGTTCCCATCTTCTTCCTCGGCGTCACGGCGAATGGGACCCCAATTCCCGTCGACGGCGTCAGCGGAAGTAGACTTGATAGGAGACCAGTTTCCATCCTCTTCCTCAGTGTCACGGCGGATAGGGCCCCAGTTACCGTCGACAGCGTCAGTGGAAGCAGACTTGATAGGAGACCAGTTTCCATCCTCTTCCTCAGTGTCACGGCGAATAGGGCCCCAATTCCCGTCCACTGCCTCAGCCGTGGTGGACTTGATAGGGGACCAGTTTCCATCCTCAGTGTTGGTGGTACGGCGAATGGGCCCCCAATTGCCATCCTACATAGCGTCAGTAACGGTGCCATCCACACTTTGACGACCCGCGGAGCTGAGGGGGCCACGTGATGTAGGGTATGACGTGTTGTTGCAGAAGGGGAAGGAAAACTTGGACGCTGTTCCGTCCTTTATGGGTCAAACATGGGTGGAGGGAAGAAATATGTGTACATACCGTGCTAGCCTCTCCAGAGGTGGCCGTAGTCTCCAGCACATCGCGAGGCAGCTCGAACCGAGGCTGCTTCTCGGCCTTGACTTGATCCCGCACCTCGACCTGGTCGGCTGGGGGCGCGTTGTTGGAAGGAATCGGGGTAGGTGCGGCCAGGACCATAGCTGCGGCCATGCTCAACATCAGGACGAAGTACTTCATGCTGTTGTTGTGCGAAGGAGACATATAGTAGGTTGATAGATTTAATAAGTTGATATGAAATAGTGATAGTATATCAGTGATAGTCCGTGATAGTTGTTTGAGTTTGGGTTGTGAGAATGTTTGATTTGCTAGAATGGGGTTTTGATACTGAGCTTGCTTGATGGTTGGTATGCCCCCTTTATAGACTGAGCTTGGGGATGTTCTCGTGGTTATGTCTATATAGCTGTCACTCGGTATGCGAGTCCTATCTGAACTCTCAGCATGGCCTGCTCCTTCCCCCCCACCCCCCTACCCAGTTGGCTGACCCGGGGCTCCGTGTTTGGTTGACTCTCACGCACCAGCATGGCGCATGCCATTGGACCGTATATTTGGGATACGGCTGCGCAAGATACGACGGATAGAGAAGAAGAGAAGAAGAGTCACGGGCCGTACCAACCGCTGCCTGTTCTGGCATGGTTTCCTCTCGTCCCACACCCAAACTCAGCCCTAAAAAGGGGGTATGTTGGTGGCAGATAGCGCCCAGTTACAGTAAGATGCCCCTTATTCTCAGCACCAGCCCAGCACGTGGCTTATCAAAGCCTCGTGTTACCGAATGTTTCTAGCCCGAACTGGTTCTAAAAAAGAAGCGAGCGCGCTTGTGCATTTTGGATTGTCGCGCTTACTCAGGGTCTACCCATGGAGAAGGGGTATCTGACTACCACGTTTTTCTTTGATGACCGTGGTTCCCCCTCGGCGTGCCAATCAAGTGGTCTCCTTCCTGCTTATGGTGCGCGCTGAGGACGGCGTTTATGGGGGCCGCAGTGGCGTCTTGCCTGATTCCAGGCCAGCTGGTTTCCTTTTTTTGGTCTGGTATGGCCAAGACACGTTAAAGTGGGCGCAAATTGTCCCAATCATACCGACTGCCGGCCATCCGCATCACTAACACACACACACACACACACACACATACACCCATACACCCATACACCCACCTGTTTGTTGCTGGGTATTTCAAACACACATACATACGCGGGGGAATGCAACTCTGGGTTCGGCGTGAGCGTCTTACCCGTGAGAAATGCAGACCCGAGAGGTGCAGCTGCAGCCCGCGCGTGGAAGAAAAGATTTGGAAATCAGCACGCTGATTATCAGTATTTGGAGACGCATGGTATTTTGGGGAAAACGATTACAGATGCCTGATTGATGATGCCGCATCGCCCATCTCGTGTCACACTTGTCGGTTCCGTGATGTTGTTTGTTGACGACGTAACGTCGTAACGTCGTAACGTGCAATCCGGCCACATTCGGGCCCGAACCACTTTTGGCCTCCCCCCTGCAACATCGTGGGATATAGATTGCTTCTTAGGCCCGGAAACGGTTACAGGCGAACTGGCTCAGAAAACCAAGAGTCATTTGGCTCCCAAATTTAGTAGCAAGTTACCAACGTCAGCTGAAGAAGAAGTCTTGCGGATACGGATTACGCCGTCCCAGAGAACGAATTGTCGCTTGCGATGAAGCCACAAACGCAAAGCACTCCAGGAAAAGAATATTCGCCGAGAAAAAGACCGCTGGGATCAAATGGAATAGGCCAATTGAGTCACAGACATTTGCTTTATTGGCCTCGTATGTGACTATGGTGGTCGAGGCTCCGTGACTGTTGACTGTGCCGCTTCCTACCGGGCAGACGGCAAGCTGGATCTATAGTTCGGTGTGGCCTTCTGGCCTAGCTACATGGGGTTGTCGCAATCAAGGCATAAATGTTGCTTCGAAACATGAAGGAATCGAACATGAATGCCCATCGTATTTGGATGCATTTGCGACGTCATGCGACCAATTGACTGCGCAAAGTTAAAGTCTCAAAGGAGCGACAGGCTGAACGACTAGTGAACACGCCTTTCTGGATTCTCTATTATATACGCGACATTGAAGCCTTCCTACATTCTAGACGGCATTGGGCAATTGAATTCACCTTCATCGATAACCGAGCTGTCTCGTCCGTATGCCGTATAGTAAATCCACCCCTTCTTGTCGCCGGCAAAGGTCGGAGTTGAAGATTTGGTAACAAGACCATGGACACGTAGTCCTTCCGATCTCCAAGAGAGAAAAATGACAGATGACTGAACATGGAAGGGAGGGAGCGGGCCAAGCTCGCGTGTGACCTTCCGCCCTCTGCGAAGTACGTACGGACGCCAGGGCAGAGAGCACAGAGCACTAGGGCCCTCCCGTCAGCCCTGACTCGACCCCATTTATAGGGCTGAGGCAGCGGCCATTTTTAGATGACCTATGTACAGTCAGTAAGTAGGTACAGGTAGCTAACAGGCCCATCACCACCATTCTCATCGATCGATGACAGTACCCAATCTTACCTTAGACGTTGTCTTCGTATCCGGATTAGGATATGTCATTGGCCCATAGCCACGTTTTCCAAATACGCAGTGAGATGCACCCCTTTTGCCCTAAGCACCCACTTCACCAGCTCACTCTAATCATGTCCTGACTTTGTCTGCCTTATGACGTGCAGCCCCTTGATGGCCAAATTCGGTAGGAATGCATATTTTGGAACTGTAATTTCGCTGCCTGACATCATACATCTTGCTTCATCAGTATATGCTAATCAGCCACGCGACACGGGCATCGCGAAAATACCGCAAGAGCACTGTCGTCGCATCGTCGCATTCTCGATGCGCCAAGGCACCCCCTAACTTCCAACGGCTTTTTTCCTCAGCTAGCCTCGGGGGCCGAAAGGCGCAGCTACCGAATTGAGTCATTGCGAAGGTATCAACAATAAACAGATGGCATTGCTTTTTTCTTCTTTTTTTTTTACATCTTCGTGTGACGACGGTGCCCTCCTCAGTGTGCAACTCGCGGCAAGATAAAGGGAGATACCGTGGTCGGAAATAAGGCAAGGCATTCGCGACACTCGATTTCAGGGGTTCAGCCTGCCGTTGACATCTCCGAGAAACCTTTATCGTTCTTGCTACCAATGTTGTTGACCCGATTCGCTGTCCTGCCCGCTGACAATGCTTGATCCATGATCGCTTGTGAGGTTGGTGGTGCTACCTTGACCCAAACAGAAATATGTAGGTTACCATATTAGCGGAAGAGTTGCCAAGAATAGAGATGAACATCGATCAGGCATAAAGCAGTCGGCACTGCAGTTTGATATGGATGACAAGCCAATACAAATGTGAATGCAGCCAGCCACATTTAATGGAGTTTTGTTGTTTCTTTTCTTGTTGAAGTGTGTTGTTTTAGCAATGCAATCAAAAATTACCAGCAAAATACATTTCAGCTCGTTGGCCGGAATCTTCAAGGACGAGTGTTAGTTAATTGTCGGTACTCTTGATTTGCAGCGAATGTTACATAGGGCGGGAGGGGCCGTCAGTCCCCGGCTGCCCGGGGGCCCAGGCACTAAAATTAGCAGCAGGGGTAGTGTTGGGCTGACAGGGGTGGTGTCGTCAGGATGCTTGCGACATTCTTTAAGAGCGAACACGATACCATGGAAGGAACTCGATACCGCGGAAGGAACTCGATGACACATTCGCCTATTAAAATGTGTCGTGACCTTGCAACTGGACCTGACAATGCTCATACGAATACGAGATTCAAAGAGACTATTAAATATTCGGGTTGAGGGTAGGCATTGACTAGACTGATCGCGAGGTTTCTAATGTATATTTTCACTCCCGTCTACCAGTGTTGGCACCAATGTGATGATTCCAACAAGAAGCCATATCTTCGGCCAAGATCTAGTCGCTCCTAAAAACCATCATGGTTACCAGATCGGTGTTGCCCACTACGCGCATGTTGTTCATTCCCTTTAATAACAGCGCCAGTGGTCAGACAGTACTGCCTGACTATGTATGCCTCCAGAGTTCAAAAACAATAAACGTCAGGCTGACTTGTTGCAGCTCAGGAGGAGTGACAATACCAAGGTAAATGACAACGGGTAGCTGGGAAACATAACAAAGCCAAAGTAGCAAAACTGCACATGGTGGGGGTCATATCCAAACCGTTTGTTCGTTACTCACCAACAGCCGTCTTGTCACCATTGTCGTCGATATATATATATGCAGGCGCCCAGCTACCAGCAGGGCATCTCACCATCTGGCAACGCTCCAATCAGACCACCAAACACTAACTCGACCCATATGATATCTTATCCCAAAGGAATCTTACATCTACCAAGAAAACAATGGCCTCGAACGAGATCCAAGTTGGTATCCACGAAGTGAAAGGGGCCACAGAAGGTGGTCACCGTATTCGTTCCTCTGGCATCAACACCGTCATCAGCGTGGCAGTGACGGGCAGCTACCATCACCCGCCACCCACACCGAGCACCCCGCCACGATTCGACCGGTTCCTTCTCCACGCTGGCGACTACATGTTCCTGGACACCATCCTAGACAAGCTAGAGGAGCAGGTCGAGACGGCAAGAGAAGCCGGCCTGTTGAATGTCCAGGCTCACGTGCTGGCCCCGGAGCGCTTCTCCTACCAGAAGCCAACAGCCCGGCAAGGCCATGCTGCCGAGGCGGAGGCAGTTCCCCCGGGAACGCAGAATGCTAGGAACAACTTACCCCTAAACGTGAAACCCACCAGGGCCGAAGAGCAGGTCCACAGAGCGCTAGAGGACACGCTGTTGGGCCCCAAGCCCTCGTCCCGCAGACCGGTCCCAGAGTACTTATCCTACCCAGGGGCGCCTGGTTTCGCAAGGTATGCTAATTCAGCCGGAGTGGTTGCGAACCCGCAGAGAGGTCCGCCAGCCGCCAGCCAGTGGGAAACCGACGAGGCCCGGGGCGTCCTCGACGCGCAGAGGCGCCTGTGGGAGCGTGTAACAAGATTGGTGCACGGCGGCGTCGTCCGTTGGTACAAGTACCCCGTTTGCCATCAGTCGGACGTCTACCACTGGAGCCACGGAATGGCCGTGTTCGACGACAAGAAGGTCTACTGCTATAGCAACGACTTAAACTGCCAGACCGACCAGATTCGGGCCATCCGGCTGGTTGAGGATGGGAAAGAGGAGGAAGATTCTGGGTTGCGATGTTGCTAATCGGCATGGGTAAGTCACAATCCCCACCCGCTCTATTGATCTCCTGACTTCCGATGTCTGTTCTTGGCGCCGGGGGACGTAGAAGGTAATTACTTAATGTAAGAAGGTAAAGTAAAAAAATACATAACCAGTGAATAAAGTGATGCGTGCGAATGAATCCCACGACGGCCCTTTCCTACTAAAGTAACGACAGCAATTGCATCGCCAGAGGTTCAAGGCAAAAAGGTAATCTCATGTAGATAATGACAACAAATTCTCAAGATATAGGTCTTCGCCTTCACCAACCCATTGATATGTGTCATGCTGATCTGCTGCTGCGGTTTCAGAAACCATGACTGAAGCCACATGATTCATAACCATTCAGGGGCACCAGGCGGCTCTTTGCATATAAATCCTGACCGCCCAGAATTGCTTGAGCGAAACTACATTGTTTCTTTCTATGAGTCTCAGAAACTCCAAGAAAACAAAAAGAACTAGCACCAGTAATAGCAACATGGGTAAACATGACATTAGCCACATCCCTACCGACATCCTGGAAGCCCAGCTAGTGCAAGCGAGGGAACACGAAAGACCTGTCGCGGCGGCGCTGTGTAGCGGCGAGCTGGCGCGGCGGTACTCGGGCGAGCTGAGTTTCCGCTACTGGCTGAGGGGCAGGGAGTGCTGCGGGTGCCGAGAGGACCGCTTGTGGGACCGCCAGGACCGCCGACAGGAGCGGAACGCGCGACGAGAGCGGCGCCGCGAGAGGCGGGAAAGGCGGGAGATTCGAAGGGAGCAGCGTAGGGAGCGACGAGAGCTACGCAGGGAGCTACGCAGGGAGCGTCGCAGGGAGCGTCGCCGCAGGGAACGCCGAGAACAGCAGGAGCAGTCCAGGCAGCCGCCGGCAGAGACGTCTACCGATACCGACACCGATGCCGACACTGAGACAGACGCTGACACTGACGCCAACTCGACCGATGGTTCGACTGGCGCTGCCTCCGCTTCTGGTGGCGGTACTCCACAGAGCTCGCAGGCGCAGGCGTCGTAGTCTGGCAATACGCTATATAATAGCAGATATAGACATGGACGAAGTTCAGTGATCTCATCACCAGAAGAGTGTCCTATCGATCGATCACGTCAGATATATCTTTCAATAATATATAATGTGCGTTGAAGCGTGGGTATCTTGCACCACTGGTTGATTGGCCATCAAAACTGGCAAATATCTAATGTACTTAATGTATGTATGCATGCAATAGCAACGCTCATCTCATGCAATCATACCTGCCCGGAAAGCCTCTACGGTGTCTGCCAACTGAGGCACCAAAGGCGGAGGTCCGGCAGAAACATGTCTCCTAAACTCCCTCTCCCTATGCAATAATCTCATCATGTGGACCTCGAATGAGATTCCATTCTTCCGGTATACCGGTGGGCAGTGAAACCCGGCCGCTGAGCTTCTTCAAGGCCTGTTTCGGTGGTCGACGAGTAGGTTGACGAGCAGTCCGAGTCGGAAGCTTTGGTCCCTAATCCATAGTTCCATCCGCCAGTAGAGTACCCGTCTTGCCACGGTCCCATTCTCGTTCTTCGGAGTGCTTGACCCAACGTACGTCCTCCTCTCGGTTGCCCCATCCATCCTGGCCGCCCCGCTCCCACTTCTTCACCTGTTCTTCGCTGAAGCCGGCGGCACGAAGACGGTCGCCTCCTTGCTGCTTCCAACGTTGGCGGTCCTTGAGCGCCTCCAAGGAAGTTCCCCAGTCGTCGTCTTCGGCTTCGGCATCGAGGGCAACGTCCACCTTGGGATCGTAGTCGGAAGCAAATCGGCGATCGATACCGGAAGTCCCCGCGACGGCGCCTCGACCACGCTTGCGAACCGGTTGTTGTTGCGAAGGTGGCGCAGGGCCGATGAGTTCTTCCAATGGATCAGAGTCCGAATCATCGTGACGAGGCTCGGGAGAGTGAGGTCGGCGTGAGTGCGAGCGGCGAGGGGGTGAATCGCCTCTGTTATGAGAACTGCGACGTTCCCGGTGCTTGCCGCTTGAGGAGGATTCCCCATGTGTGTGTCGCTCCCGCGTAGAATGGTGATGGTGCCGACTGGAAGAGCTTCGGTGCTCATCGTCCCGTCGGTCGCGGTGATCTCGCGAATGTGATCCGCGCCGGTGTGGGCGTGTCAAGCCATGCCTCTCGTCGTGATCGGCAAAAAGCTCTCGGGTGGAGCTCCGATGGCCGGACGTCGACGATGTGGAATCCCTTGCGTCGCTCGGGTCGTCAAACAGATCCTTCCTAGAGGTCCTGTTGTTGGACCGGGACCCAGGCACCTCGTCTTCATCTCTCCTGGCACTCCTGCCCTTTATCTTCAACTCTTTCGGCGCATCCGACGTGTCCCTCGAAGAGCGTGGCTTGGCGGAGCGATCGGTGCCGTCATCGACCCTGCGCCTCTTAGACGAGTCACCGATGATGGCAGCAATGTCGCCGAGCATGCGCTTCCTCGTATCGGTCGGGCCGGGTCGTTGTCTCTTGTGACGATCTTGTTCGGACAGGCGCTCGCTCTCCTTTGCGCGATCGAGACTGCGTAGGCGCTGGGCCGAGTCGGCGGCTTCCTTGGCAAGCAAGGCGCGGTTGTGGCTGGTCGTGTCTCGAATGATGGAGTTGAGGAAGCGAGTGTTGGGCTTGGGCTGGTGGGCTGGCCGTCTAGAGTCCTCGTGGTTAGCAGACATGGCGGCGGGTTTTGGTGGCGAGAGTACTGGCGGTGCGGTACATACTTGGCCGGTTGATTGAATGCGTCGAGACCCATGGCGGAATATTTTAGCGAGCAGTCGGCTGCTTCTTTCGCGAGGACTTCAGCGACATAATCGTCGGTGAGGAGCTCATGTTTGGGCGGCATGGTTTGAATAAGAGGGTAGGTAAGTGGACAGACGGGAAACAGCAGGTTTGGACGGGTGACGGAGGCTTCAATTAACGGCGTCCAGATCCCATCAGTCTGCACCGACGACAAACAAGCGACAGACAACCTAAGGTGCCGGAGAAAGCGAGCAGCGGCCAAAAAAGCGAAAATATTAAAAGAAGCCTAAGAAGTTTGCATCTCACATGGTTTCAAAGACTGACTGACACATCCAGATTTCGGAGATGGGTATCTGGAAAATGGACATGGAAATCAGTCAGACGATGGCCATGTTCAAAGAGGGTGGAGGGTGGTTGATGGATGGATGGATGGATGGATGGATCAGATCCGGATCCTCTCTTCGTCTCCAAATTCTGCCGCTGATGGGCCTTTGACGTAAGTGGGGAAGTTGGTCTGGCTGGTGGCTGGTCCACTAAATAACAGCATTGACTTCAGCACTTCAACACTTCCAGCGGCACTCGCCAGCAAATCATGCCCTGAAAGGTGCAGCAAGGCAGTAAAAGGAGGGGTCTACAGGGCGTTGCCGACCCCACCATCCACTAACAACTGTTCAAGCCTGGCAACCCCCGGCTAGACTAGATCGAGGTAAATGAAAACAAAACCGCAATCAATCAATAACAACCCGCGCCGACTCGGGACCAAAACATTTCCAATCCCTTCTACACCACACCGCATGCCAAACGTAGACCAGCCACGCACTTTCTGCCTTTGAACGACGCATTCGAAAACAGCCATGGCCAAGGCAAAGACCCCCAAATCCCCCAAGGTGCCCCGGCCTCAATCGCCCACCGACGTGCTAGAAGCCATCAAGCAACTCAACGCCAAACACGAACTCAGCATCATCCGCCTCTCCGAACCCATTTCCACCGACATCTCCGCCGCCCAGCAATCGCAAAACCAGCAGCGCACCTCCGACGTGTCCAGTGCCTCCCTCGACGCGCCCACCCCGGCCTCGCTCGAGGCCGACCTGACGCACTACCGCGAGCTCTTCGCCAAGCTGCGCTTTAGTTATGTCGAGCAAGTCACGAAAGAAAAGTTCATCCGCGCCATCGTCGGCGACCCGCCCCTTATCGTCTCCCCGCAGGAGAACCTCGACCTCGAGCTGCAGAATGCCTCCGCCAAGGCCGACCTCAAGGCCCTCAAGACCGAAGTCGTCGCCATGGTCGAGGAGCTCGAACGCAAGGGGCGCGAACTCGCCGAGCGCTACCAGACCGTCCAGCTCGACACGGCGAAACTCGAAGAACTTCCCAACCAGATCGCGGGACTGGAGGAAGCGGTCCAGGAGCTGCGGGATAACCACGCCGAGAGGCTGCACGAGAACCCCGATATGAACTTGCCGCTGCAAAAGACCATTGACCTGGTCGAGGCTAGAAAGAGACGCCGGGACGAGCTGGACCGCACGCTCGAGCAGTTGAAAAACCAGGTGCCGCGCAAGAAGAAGGAGCTCGAGAGGCTGCAGGCCGAGCTCCAGCCGCTGGAGACCAAGCGCACAAACAGCACAGCCGCCGCGAGGGAGTCGAAGCGTCGGAAGGAGGGTGCCGTGGGCGGTGTCGAGGACGATCTGGAGGAGAGGGGTCGTTGGTTCAGAGCCGCCGAGGCAGGACTGCGACAGATGCTGGAACTCGAGTCGTCCTAGGCATTTTCCTCGGTGACGGGTTGTTATGAATAATGATAGGCGAGGGGCGCGGCGTTTGGAGTTCTTTTTGGCGGCACTGGGGCTGCTATTCAGGGGTTAGTGAATAAGGGGGGTTTGGGGCATGAATGGCTGTGTGGAGATCCAAATCTTGCCGGTTTCGTGCCAAACCTCCATGGAGGTACAATTTATCCCACATGTGGGAAAAACACCACATACATCGTCGGGATTGCGTGATGCCGAGAGGGGTAGATCATTGGCTGTAGGACCCCAATCTGGTTCGGCTCCGGCGTCTCCAAAATGGCGATGTCAGTCCAAGGTCTCTCTGCTGTATGTATAACGAAGAAGATACCCCGTGCTTGAAAACCTTTTGTTCAATCTGGTTGTTAGATAGCCATTCCGAAATAGAGACATTTCGCATTTCATCACGATGTCGGCCCTCGAGCAAAGCCTACAGACCAAAGAATCCGGCAAGCCAGAGTTGCCAAAATGGCAGCGGCCAGAGAAAACCAAGCATAATCTTCCCTGGGCAGATATCAAAATCATCGACTTGTCTACGTTCGATGATCCCGGCGGAAAGGAGAAGCTGGCCGCCGAGTTACGGGATGCGGTATGCTCGCATTCCATCACCCGATCTTCCAAGCAAGTCTTTGGGTTTCATCGACTGACCAAGTGCAATCTCCCAGATCCATCATACCGGCTTCTTCAGCGTCGTAGGTACGGGCATCTCCCGCGACGAAGTGCAGCGCCAATACGACATTGCACAAGCCTTCTTCCAGCTCTCCCACGAGGAGAAGGCCAAGCCTGAGTACAAGTGCGATTTCGCCAACGGCAATTATTTCGGCTACCGCGAGATCTACGAGGCGACCATCCGAGGCACCGAGGTCAGAAACAACGTCGAGCAGTGGAACCATGCGAAGTTCACGGAGCTATACGAGAAGGAGGCCAGGCACCCCTTTTTCGAACCCTTCCAGGACGAGATCGAAGGATTCTCTCGAGTAAAAACGATCCCCATATGTCTCCATTTCCCCCATTCGATATTTCTTTCTAACTGAAAATCCTCAAATTAGAAAGCCCTGGACGTGGCCCTGAAGCTGCTCGAGCTCTGCGCCCTCATCCTTGAGTTGCCTCCAACCTTCTTCGCAGACCAGCACCGCTACGAGAGCCCCAGCGATGACCACCTGCGCTACATGAGCTACCGCCCCCGCCCTCTGGCCGACGACGCCAAGGTCGACAACACCTGGGCCCGGGCGCACACCGACTTCGGCACGTTAACGCTGCTCTGGAGCCAGAATGTTGCGGGGCTGCAGATTAAGACCACCGCCGGAGACGAAGAAGATGAGGATGAAGGAGGGTGGAAGTATGTACCTCCCGTGGATGATGATACCGGAATCATCTGTAATGTAGGCGACGCCCTCGACTTCTGGTCCGCGTCCTACCTCAAGTCGACGACGCACCGGGTTGTGCGCCCGCCGCCGGACCAGCTCCACGCGAACCGGGTGGGCCTCTTCTACTTCGTACGGCCTGGCGATGAAGCGGAGATCAAGCCGGCCACGGCGTCGCCTTTGCTTAGGCGGTTGGGGCTGGTGGGCAGCAGCAGCGAAGAGACAGCCGGAAGGGACAAAGAGAAGGTCACGGGTAGGATGTACGTGAGGGCGCGCGTCAAGGACTACCACGGCAGTGGGGACTATGGCGATCGCAAGGGGCAGGTGTTCCAGGTGGGGAATCTGAGGATTGTTGACGAGGCCAGATGATGATGTTGCAAAATTTCTGTCGACTTTACTTTGTTCTTTTCGGAAAGGTGTTTGTTTGCTAATCCCAACGTAGGCTATCTGCTGGTGGCATCGTGCACGTATGTAATCAACCCGAATCTTGATATTCGCCATGATTTTTAAATCCCGAGGATATGCATTCCCATTCCAATTGACCGGCTCGTTCAAACATGTACCCCCCCAGAGTGGAATTTGATCTATCATTCTCACTTGTGTAAGTACTTCAGAACTTCGGCATTGCCCGCGATCAAGCCTGCTGTGGCGAAGCAGGTAATAGCCATTTTCGTCGTAGACATGTCGTTCAATCCTGGGTACGGGTACCTAGATCACACAATTGAGTCAAAGCCCACCACCAACATTTCATTGCAGCAGATGATACACGTTGCAACTTACCACCCGTTATGGGAGAAGCAGTACTCCAGCCATGCCCAATAAGCAAACATCATGACAGTACCGAGAACCAGGGATTCGCGGACGCGGATCGTCCAGGGCGGGCTTAGCAGAAACAGGTCCAGCAGCAGCACGACGACGGGCACCACGTGAAGCCCGAGGTCCGGGACGAGCGGGACCACATGGCCGCGCGGCAGCGCGAACCCGGCGACGAGGGCGCGGGCGCCCCAGTACAGGACGCTGACGATGAGCTCGAGCGACGTCGCACACAGCGACAGCCGGTTCTTGAGGGAGAACAGCGCCACGCTCTGGGTCAGGTCGGCAACGAGGCCGAGGCCGAAGGTGGCGGTGGACAGGGTCAAGCCGATGATGGTCAGGAACTGGAAGGAGCCGCCGACGCCGCGGTGGAGGGGGTTGGTCGTGTTGGGGAGCCAGAGGAACGTGGCCGTGAAGGAAAGGAGGCCGGCGACGTGGAGGAGGAAGGAGAGGCTTCGCCTTGATGAGACCGACCCCCTTGTTTTGGGTCTCTGTCTCGCCTGCGCTGCCATATTAGATAGAAGCTGCTGAGTGAGTGCCTATGAATATGAGGTTAGGAGAGGGATAATTGAAGTTGAGAGGAGATATATTCCCATCTCACTTGCATGCATGTTCAGCAGTGGATCAGATCCGAAAGCTGACATTGACGCCCCGCTCTCAGCTCCAGGCACCAATGTCTTTTAATCGATCATGAAGCCAAATTTCGAAAAGGCATCAGGGGTGGCAATAAACGTATCACGATAAACTGGAGCAGTTATCGGCAAGTTCACTATTGTCTTCGTAACAACTTTCTATCTCGGGATATAATAAAACCCTGTCCCCGTATTCCATGTGATCTGATCCCAAGCACCCTGTCTTTCCCCTGTAATTCCTTATGAGGACGCGTCTCATGAAAACTGCTCCCTCGTTCATACCCCTGATTATTACCCTCCCTTCCGTGACTAAGTGTCTATCGGCGCATGATGCGATCGAGAGCACTAGGAGGCTTAATTGGATACCTGCAATCGATGGGGTTCCGGCGGATCTGGCTCACCGTGTTGACTTCGTAGTAGCAAACGTCGCAGAGCAGCTTCTTGGGATCCATCCGGCCGACGACGCCGTTCACGCAGCCTCGGGGGCCCACGGATGTCTTGGTACATTGGCAACTACAGGAGCGGGCCATTACGTTTAGGTATCTGTGGGTATTACTCGAAGCTCGCTGAAGTGGTTCGTAAGGATATCTTGATTTGTGATCCTGTACTCTATAATTATCTCGAGGACAAGAAGAGCAACGAGGGGGCCTCGACCTTCAACTTAAGCCTATGGGTAGTCTCATTGTTGCGACAGCACATAGAAAGGGGTCAAGGATGAAAGGGGTCTTTGTTCGACTCTGCGGGACGGATCATCGGGTCAACATGGGTCGCCTTCCGCGGCGATGGCAGACAATGAAGGCAAAGAACGTCACGTTAGGACATGACCAGACCGCAATCCACATTCAGGTTTTGGCCCGTGACGGCGTTGGCCCAACTGCTCGCAAAGAACATGACTGCGCCCGCGACCTCGTCCGGGCTCGCGACTTTGCGCAACGGTGCCGCCCCCGCGACCTGATCAAACACGGCATCGGGCGTGCTACGGCTTGCATCCGTCGTACGCAGCAGGCCGCCGCTGACAATATTACAGGTGATGTTCTGAGGACCCAACTCTGCAGCGCAGGTCCGCGTAAAGGCCAACAACGCGCCCTTGGCCGCCGTGTAGTCCTGATAGGGCACCACGGGGTTTGCGACGAGGTTCGAGCCTATGTTGATGATGCGACCGGAACCGGCCCGGGAGAACCCGGCCAGCGCCGCCTGGGTCGTGTTCAGCGCGCCCCGCACGATCCCCTGAAACTGCTGGTCAAAGGCGGCCCAGGCGATCTGCCCGATCTTGAGGCGACCGGCGTCGCCGTTGAACTCGAAGGCCGGCAGCGCATTGTTTACCACGATAGTTACAGGCCGAAGAAAGTGCTCCTCAGCCTGCTGGAACATGGCTTCTACCTGGGCCGGGTCGGTGACGTCGGCCTGGATCGCGACGCTCCGGATCTCGGAGGCGACAGCCAGGGCCAGCTCGCGGTTTTGCTTGTAGTTGACCACGACATGGGCTCCTTCGACGGCGAAGGCACGGGCGATGGCGGCGCCTAGACCCCGGGATGAGCCCGTGACCAAGACGACCTGGTCTGTGAACTTCATGGCGATGACGACGATGTTCTGCACTGGGAAATGATGTTTCTTGTGTGACCAAGTATCTTTATCGACCCCCACTGGTAGGCTACCTACAGTACTTACTGAACAATACTAGTCCTTTTCGGTACTAGTAAGCTGATGCCTCCCTGCGCATGTACATGCATCACTCATCCAGTTGCCAGTCTTCATGTCGTTTTTATTGAGACATCGATTTCAATCCATGTCAAGATGTCCATATCCTAACGACCTTCACCGGAGTAGGAAGCCAAAGGGGCCCGTGAACAACCGTCTCAATCCAATATTGGACACTGCTGACTGCAGGGCCTCAGGCACCATGCAAAGGTAGGATGCATGTAGCCCCGTTGCCCGTCGCTTGGAATACGTGCGAAGAACCAGCAAATCATCCGCTGTCCACCAGAGCTAGGCGGTTCGTGAACGCTCCGATGTTTCCGAGATGGTGTGATTGGTCAATGACCCCCTGTTCCTGTTGGCCTCGAGGGGTCCCTGGGAGACACGAGGGTCTCGTTTGTGTGTGTGTTTGAAGCAGAGAACCCCCAAGCCGATGGTCCGTCGGTGTGTATATGTATTTTTGCATTGACTCTGGTTCTCCCTCCTCAATAACCCGGTCTTGCGGCCTTAGGTGTTTGCATCTGATTCAGAATCAAGATTGCCTCCATGGCGGCCAAGATCCAGCCGGACGGTCATCCTCGACATGTGCGCCGCATCCTGCCTGCCCCTCTGCTGAGTAAACGGCCACCCTCGCCCCCGCCTCAGCAGCCTCCCGCGAAGGCGAGGGCGCCCAATGTCTCCGCAGCTTGTGAGGAATGTCGCAAGCACAAGTGTCGAGTAAGCTTAACACCACTTCGTCCCGTATCTTCACTTGAGCCTTCACTCCCCCCTTTTCAGGATCATCCGCTACTTGAGGGGTCTTACCACTACATACAGAACTATGTACTAATGCACGTCAACCCCACCATTAGTGCTCGGGCGAGAGACCGACCTGCCGACGCTGCGTCAAGCGGAGCATCCACTGCCAGTACAGGGAGCTTGTCACGCCGGAAACCCTCAAGCAGACCAACGATGGGCTGCGAGATCGAGGGCATGCGAACGAGGAGATCCTCCAACTCTTGAAGAACCTACCCGATCAAGAAGCCCACGATGTCTTGGCCAGGATCCGATCCGGCGCCAACGTCTCCACCATCGTCAATCAAGTCAAAGCCGGCGATCTCTTGCTGCAGCTGGCTGTCGCGCCCGAGACCCGCTTTCGCTATGAGTTCCCCTATCGGTCGGAAATGCCGGCAGAGTACATTGTGGATAACAGCTACCTGAACTCTACGCTGTATAAGGCGACATCGTTATACCGCTCTCCACCACCCGGCCATGATGCGGCGACGGCCAATGCGGAAGTGGGACCGGACGACCATCAAAGTCTCTACTTGAAGCCGTTTCACGCGGCACACGTGGTTGATCCCCGGCTCTCCGATGCGAAACCATCCCTCTGGACTGCCGTCTGTGACGACGATGTACTCATGCGAGATCTTCTGGCTATTTGGTTCCGATGTGAATATCAATTCACATCGGCATGCCAGAAAGACTACTTCCTCGAGGACATGGTGGCGAAGCGACATGATTTCTGCTCGTCGCTTCTTGTCAACATTATTCTAGCTTATTCTTGCGTAGGTAACTCCCATAAATGGACTTGAGTCGGTCTTGTGGTTTTGGAAAAAAGTGAACAGCTCTGATCGGACTTTTAGGTATGCTACCCACGCTTCTCGAACCGTGCAGAGTACTGGAACCCCCATACTCTGCTGTACCGCTTCCTAGCCGAGGCCAAGCGCCTCTGGGAGCTCGAGGCGGCCGAACCGCGCCTCACAACCATCCAGGCCGGCATGTTCTTCAATGTGTTTCACAACCTCTGCGGCCTGGACGAGATCGGGCAGTCATATCGGATTCATGCCATCACCCTGGCCAACGAGCTCGGGTTTTACGACGGTCCCATCACCGCCCCAAACGAGAGGTTACGACATGCTAAGATTTACACGGCGTGGGCCTTGTACAGCTGGGAAGCGTGAGTATCTTCATCGGTTCAAACGTTTGGGCATATTGCTAACGTCACCATGTAGGCTTGTGGGCTTCTCTTTCATGATCCCTCCGCTGCTCAAACAACCACCTCATGATCAGCTCCCAGATCCACTGCAAGACGCGCAGTGGTATGGAGAAATATGGCTCAAATACCCTTCGAGCCAGGTGCTTACCCCGGCATACTTTGGCTATGGGTTCAAGGCGAAATGCGACTTGCGTCTCATCATAAATGAGTTTTGCCATGCCGCCTACTCAACAGGCTCCGGGGGGAGCGTCAGCCTCGAAGAAGCCACCCAACTGAGGGCGAAGCTACTCCATTGGTATGAAGGCTTGTCGAGGCCACTGCGACCAAAGACCATCGTCCTTCCTGCACAATTGCAGCTACAGTGAGCAACTCTCTATGGATCCCAAGACGAAGTCGCGTAGGCTGACAATCGAATTACAGCATGTATTACCATACCCTCCTGCTCTCGATTTACGAGCCCCTCCTCGAGGTGAAGACAAGCCAACAGCCGTCACCCCAGGTCGTGGTTGCTGAGGCCAACCGTTACATGCAGACCCTTATCCGGCTCTACTACCTGCGTCACGGGTTCGAGTCGATGGACCTGTTCATCGTGATCCCGCTGGTCAGCGCCGGGTTCCACTGCATCGACGAAATCAACAGCGGCCAGACCACGCCGGCGCAGCTCGAGGTTCTGCGGTCAACCCTTATCCTCATCGCCAAGGGCCTCCACAGCCAGCGATCCAACCACTATCTGGCCGAGGCGCTCTTCCGGGTGGTTCGCGGCCGCATGCGCTTACAGGAAGCGTCGCTGCTCAAGACGACCCTGCATTTCGACGAGAGCGAGGAAGACAGGAAGTCGGCCATGGTGCAGACGGTCCGGAGCCATTGGCCCGTCAGCGTGGTCAAGAAGAAAGAGGACTTGGATAACCACATCCTCGGGAATCTCGTGGAGAGTTATGCTCACTTGAACGTAGACGAGGGCAGCGAGGACAGCTCCCAGGGTGCCTCGCGGGGCTCTGTGTCCAGTGCTAGACAGACTAAGAAATGACAAATATTCCGGCGACATGATCCATTAGTCAATTCCCGAGCTTGAAAAGATAGACTAGGTCGAATCTGAGTTGAACATGGGGCTGGTCTACCACCTTTTCTTTTTGTCGACGACTAGAAAGAGCGTCAAGTTGATCATCATTGCCAAGAAGGTATGTTTCAACGTCGCATTGATCCTCGTGTATTATTCACTATTACTTAGAAAGTCCCCTCCAATAACCCCAAACAAGCCAAACTACTTAATCTGCGAGATGATATCCTTTGTCAGTGCGTTCAGGTGACGTGCTGCCACGATATCCTTGAGCGCCAAGTCCGCGCCATACTCCCTTCGAATCCAATTCCTTAACTCCACCGACACCAGGCTGTCTAGCCCGTAGTGAACCAGACTCCTTTCCGGGGTAATCTCATCTTTATCCATCATCGTGACGTTGGACACCTTGGTCCGCAGTGCTTCCATGATGGCTTCCGGCGACGTATCCGCCCCCCCTTTGGCATCTGCTCTTCCACCAGCCCCCATCGCTTTATTATCGGTGTTGACTTTCGACGACGAGTGTCGCACAGAAGGCGGCGCAATGGCCCGGAGGAAGTGAAAGTGCTCCCAAGGCAGCTTCTTCTCGGTGTCGGTGGGTGTGGTGATGAACGAGAAGCTCCGGCCGTTGACGTTGAGACCAGACGACGGGCCAATGATGGCGCCTTTGACCAGGGTGTAGAGCTGGTCCTCCCCAAGGCTCAGGCCCAGGGTACTCTTGAGTCGCTCGCTGATGCCACGGTCGGCAACGTAGCCGACCCCCTCGACGACGGGCAGGCTGATGGACACGGCCGGCTTTCCCTGCTTGTTACGGTATTCCGAGAACGCGTCGAGGAAGGTCTATCGTTGTCACATGGTTAGCGCATTATGACTCAATTGGGTTGTATGATGATGATGATGCTTACCGAACATCCAGAGTAAATGGACTGTCCAAAGTGGCCGATGATGGAGTCGAGCGACGAGAGCGACACGAAGAAGTCGAGGTTGGGGAACAGTTCGTCCAATGCCCAAGCTGCGTTCATCTTCGGACGAGTAATATTTTGAAAATCCTCGAACGACGAGTTCATAAACATGGCGTCCTATCCAACACAATTCTTGTCAATTCCCGTCTATATAGCCATATGCTTAAGTCGCGGATTGGGGAAGGTATACTTACTCGCAAATACAGTGCTCCATGCACAACTCCGCGCACAGGCGGCAAGTTCTTGATCTGCTCCTTGACGTCGAGGAGGCTGTCGCGGGAACCCACGTCGGACGCGATCGCGCGCATGCAAACATCAGTGTCCTCGTATTTCCTCAACAGCTCCGCCACCTTGGGGCTGGAAGACCCGCTGCGTCCGAGCAAGATGATGTATTTCGCTCCTTGTTTAGCCATCCACTCTCCCAGCCCGCGTCCGATGCCACCGGTGCCACCGGTGATGATATAGGTAGCGTCCGGCGCCAGCAGTGTCGCCCGCGAGGTGGCAATGGAAGGAGGAAGAGCCAGCGGCGAGGACCGCTCCGCCAAGACCTTGTCATCGGCCCCCAATGTCAACACGACCTTGCCGATATTGTGGCCTGTCTGCAGACGTCGGAGGCCCGCGGCCATCTGCGAAATGGGAAATTGGGTGACCGTCTGGATGGGTCGGATGGCGCCGCTCTTGTAGAGGTTCACCATCTCCGAAAGCCATCCACGGACCGTGCCCGGGCGCACGCTCTCGACGGTGCGCTGATCGAGTGCGTGGAAGCTGGCGTTCTGGAGGAAAGGTCGCATGGCGAGGTGGCTGTTCTGGAGCAGGTCCTTCTTGCCGAGCTCCACGAACCGGCCGTGTGGCGCGATGATCTCCCACGATTGCTGCAGGAGGGACCCGCTCAGCGAGTTCACGACCACGTCGACGCCCCTGCTGTCAGTCGCCAGCAGGATCCCGGCGCGGAACTCGGGGTTCCGGCTCGAGAAGATGTGGTCCGGCGCAATACCAAACGTCTTGGTCAGAAACTTCCTCTTTTCGGGCGTGCCCGCCGTCGCGAAGATGCGTGCCCCAATGTGTTGGGCCAACATGATGCAAGCTTGGCCCAGCGCGCCCGTGGCGGCGTGAATTAGTATGGTTTCGCCCTTCTGGAGGCGGGCCGTGTCCACGATACTCAGCATGGCGGTACAATATGCGAGCGGCATTGATGCCGCATCTACCATGTCGAGGCCATCGGGAAGTTTGCAGACCTGTGAGCTGGTTGTCCGCAGGTAGTTCGTCATGCCGGCTCGGGGGACGGTGTACAATACCCTATCACCAACATGCATATCCATCACGTCGGGACCAGCCCGAAGAACTACACCAGCACCCTCAAGGCCTGGAGGATGCCAAGGCAAAGAGCCGAGAACCACGAGAAGATCGCGGAAATTGATGCCAACGGCGCTGACCTGAATGATGACTTCGTCGCCGGATAGGGGGTTCCCAAAGACGGCATCGGTATTGTCGCGGAAGAAGATAGAGTCGGGACTCCCCACTGCGTCGACTGTCATTTCCAGTGCCGACCCATGCTCACTATCCCCATTGCATTTCCAGATAGTCTGCTCCTCTTTGACGGACACTCCTGCCTCCATGGCAAATGCTTGGTCCGCCGGTGCGTGCGGATAGAAGCGTGGAATATGAAGCACTTCATCGACCATGGAATATTCCTGTTCATCAAGGATTCTAGGGTCTGAGAGTCGACGGGCCAACTGAGCGATCGCCTCCAGCCCTGCCCTGCCAAACGTAACGTTTTCAAGGATCACGAACGCTTTCGTGCCGTCTTCCATACGAAGAGTGCGCAGCAGGCCCTTAATGAGCGCCGAGTCCGGATGGGCGTTGGCCGGAATCACCCAGAGCACATGAGCGGCGGAGTCCGTCAGCGCTTTCTGTAGGGCAGCGAACATTTCGGGGGATGGGTCGCCGAACTGGCTGTGATGCGGATCGTCCACAAAGATACACCCCGTCTTGGATTCCAAAGCACCGAGCTCCAACAGAGGCGACACGATAGTGGATTTGACAGCTGACACGCGCTGCAGCTCTTGTGAGATCAGATCGGCGAACGTGGTATCGCATTGCCCTGCGCCTGACACCGGGCAGATGCTGAAGTGGTCGCCCGACTCCGGGACTAGAGCCGGAGCATTCTTGGTAGCCCACATGATCGACAAATTCTGCTCCGGCTCGCCGGGGTAGTCGTCGACGGAGCCGTCGATGCCCGGGAACCCGTTGGACTCCAGAAGGTCCCTCCATGAGTCCTTGGTCAGCAGCGGCCCGTCGGCGGAACGGTACGCATCCTCGGACAGCCACCAGCCGGGCAAGGACGCGAAGGGGAACCCGGCGGGGAACGAAGTCTTGGTCAGCTCTAGCAGCACGAGCTTGCCGCCGGGCCGAAGGAGCGCGCCCGTGTTCTGGATCGTCCGTACCATGTCCGGGGTCGCGTGCAGCACGTTGGAGGCGATGACGACATCGTAGTCGGCGGCGGCAAAGCCCTGCACGAATGGGTCCAGGCTGATATCAAGCTTCTTGTACGTGATGTGCTCGGACCAGCGTCCGAGCTTGGCCCGCGCGTTCTCGAAGAAGCCGGCCGAGATGTCGGTGAAGGTGTACTGGAAGGTGTGGGTGGAGGATGACACGGCGACCGAGGCCCGTTCCATGGCCTCGAGAACGGGCAGCGTCGCGCTTCCCGTGCCCCCGCCGATCTCGAGGATGCGGAGGTTCGGGTTGCATTCGTAGAGCAGCCCGACGTACTCTGCCAGGACCGGGGCGCAGCGCTTGTTCGCCGGGTCCTGCTCGTAATAGCGCGTGAGCAGACCGTCCTCGAGCATGATCTCGAGCGGCTCGATCTCGCCGCGCATGATCTGCGGCAGCTTGGCACCCACTGCGCAGAGCAGCTCCCCGGCCGCGTCTGCGCGGGTGACTCGAGAGATCAAGGCTTGCTCATCCTCGACTAGGATCGAGCCAGGAGATGGCTCGGTGGCGGCTACCAGGCGCTGCGCCCAAGCCAAGAACTTGGCAAGATGAGATGGCAGATTGGACGTGTCAGCAATATCCAACCTGGCTCTGTCTACCATTCGTCTCAGGAAGATTACTGAGGCCTCGCTAAGATCACGACGAACCTGCAGCTCATTCCCATCGGCAGGGAGTGGCGTAATGGCTTCGGCAAGGAAAGACCCGTCAACAAGGTCGACATGAGGTATATTCCGGAGGAAGTAGGTCTTAGGAAGCCCCTCCAACCGAGACACCTCGCTGAGCTGAGTGATCGTCTTCAGCGCCATGTTGTCGACCTCCATTATGGGCTGCGGAGATCCACTGGACAAGTCGAACGCGACGTAGCTGAGGTGCAGGTTCCCAGATTCCAAGTCGTGCGATAACTTCGTAGTCACGATGGTGAGCTCATGTCCTGCGTCGGCAGCAATCCGGTTGGAGATGCGCCATCGATGGGTATGGGTGGGCACATGGACCGGCCTTGGACCGTCGAGTTCCTGGATGGCCCCGATTGTTTGGAAGAAAGAGTCCAGGGTCGGCGGGTCGATCGTCACCGCAGACGAGTCTGTACTCGTCGCGCTCCCCTCTATGTCGCGTAATCGGATAGTGTGGATGACGGCGCCGGGGAGACGACGCATATTCACCGTATTGAAGAAAGTCGGGCCATAAATGATGCCGTTCTGTCGCTGGACGGCATATTCTGCCTCGTGATCCATCGGCTGCGATGTCGGGTTTTCCAAAAGAAGGGCTGCGGCCTTCACAGCAGGGCTTTGGTCAAACGTCTCTCCATGATCCCTTTCCACCAGGCCTCGGCAATGGACGGTCCAGCCGTTGTGACGTGACCAAGACATGACCTCAAAAGTCCACGCGGCAGTAGATGCCACTTCGGTGCCCATGTCAGCAGGGCGTATCTTGGTAGTGAGGTCGACTTGCTCATCCTCCTTGATGCGGAGGCCTCTGGTCACATGGAAATCTCTTACAAGGACGTTGGGCACCGGGCTGGCGCTTTGATGGACCCTTCGGAACGCCTCTACGGCTAGGGAGAAAAAGCCGGTAAACGGGAAGAGGACGTCGCCGGCAATATTATGGTCCCGGATCCACGGAAGATCGTCGAGTGTAAACACATTGCGATAGACGTGCTCGTTCCCCTCGGCATAGGGACTCTTGGAGCCGAGGAGCGGCGAGTGAAGCTCACCTCCAAACATCTTCTGTGTGGTGATTCGAGGTTGATGAATGTATCGGCTGGATTTATTCCACTCGTATGGCGGCAGGTCGTGAATAACCTTGGCGTCCAGTTCGTCAACCTGGTTGACCTCACCAAGTTCGATGTCGCTTCCCGAGACTAACAATTTCCCGGCCAGGTTCACCAATGCGGCCGTCGACGGTGTCCCACGTACCAGGGAGGGTAGGTAAGACACCTTGGGTCCCTCTTGACTATCCTGGGCGGCCAGAATGCTCATGGTTTGTATGGTGGGGGTTTTCAACGCCGAGTGTGGCCCTATCTCGATAGCAAACAGTCGTCTTGCTTCAGGGGTATCGCAAGTTTCCCGACCAGACAGGTCCGATGAGTACAGTCTTTCCAGCGCTTTCAGAAACTGGACGGTGCCGACGAGGTTCCTAACCCAGTACGACCCGTCGGCCACGGTAGCGGCATGTTCTTGTTTGCCAGTCACAGAGGAGATGAAGACCGGCTTGGCGGACGACTCTCGCTCCGGCGACTCCCGACTGGATAGGCAAAATGGGTCAATGGATGACAGGTAAGAAGCAGCCGCTGATTCCATGTGACGGGAGTGATAGGCAATGTCCACCTTTAGTCGGCGGGCGAAGATGTCCTGATCCTGGCACTTCTCCTGGATGTTCTCAATGGCATCAATGTCGCCCGAGAGAGTCACGCTGTTGTGGCTGTTGATGGCGGCGATGGTGGTGTAGCCTTCTTCCTCTTGGATCAGCTTCGTGGCCTCCTCGGCGCTGACTCCGATCGCCAACATGGCGCCCTGCTCGAGCCCCTCCAGGATGAGGTCGTTGACTGCTACACCTCGGAAGTATGAGATGGCGATGGCGGCCTCGAACGAGATGAGCCTGGCCGCGAAGGCTGCGGCGATTTCACCACTCGAGTGCCCTACGACGGCGGCTGGTAAAATACCCCACGAATGCAGCAGCATGATCAGCCCAAGTTGGATGGCAGTACAGGCTGGCTGGCTGATCTCAGCGTCATCTACTCGTGACTCATCTTGAGCCTTGGAAAGCTCTTCCGCCAAAGACCAGGGAGCACCGAGTTTGGCCAAGAAAGACTCGGCTCGGTTGATGGCGTTAGAGAAAACATCATACTGCTCAAGCCCCGAAGCCATCTGGAAATACTGGGCACCTTGACCAGTGAAGACAAAGGCAATACTGGCATCGAGCGTCTCGGCAGTTTTAGATACGAATGAGGCTGTTCTCAGCTGGTCCAGCAAGGATCCCAGGGAGTCTGCACTGACGGCCAGTCGATGACGAGGGAATAGTGTGCGGCGTTGACCTAAGGTATAGCACAGGTCTTGGAGAAACCTGGTCGAAGTGGGTTGAGACTCAAGATAGTCCGCAAGGGAAGAGGTATAAGTCTCCAGACTCGTGGCAGATTTGGCAGAAACGACGAAAAGCCTGTCTTTGGGTGCTTTGGATGGATAGACTGCGTTTGATAGTGCTTTCTCTGAGTGTGAAACACCATTAATGCCATTCGTCATTGGGGCGTCGGTGGCATTTGTCTGAGCCAGTGGGGCTCGTTCGAGGAGAACACCTGCATTGCTACCACCAAACCCTATAATGAATCTCTGTTAGTATTAATGTACTAGCCAAACCAACTACAAGTCCGAAGCTTACCGAAATTCGTCACACATACGCGCCGTGTTGTGCCAGGGGGCCAAGGTAGAGGCTCCGTCAATACCTACCAAACATTTGTAAGCAACATATTCAGCATTGTAAAGGCTTGGGAACTCACCTTTAATCTCCCGTCATTGACTATATCAGGGTTGAATTTCTCGAAATTGGCGTTAGGCAACATGCAGTCTTGTTCAAGCATCATGATAGACTTAATCACTGATACCATACCACTGGCTCCTTCCAGATGGCTGCAGCTTGTTATTAGTTACCGGAGAACATCGTTTGATATGACGAGAACTGACCCAAAGTTTGATTTCACCGACCCGATGTAAGTCGGATTGCTCGAAGAAGCCTCTTTTGCTACCACTGCCGCAATGGCCCCAGCATCAATGGGGTCTCCCGCCTTTGTGCCTGTACCATGGCCCTGTGGATTATCAGCAATGCTATACAAGACGAGTGACCAGGGGGGACTTTTACCTCGACAAATGCTGTGTCTCTGGGATCTAGCCCGGCAGACTCATGTAGTTTAACAAGTAACTGTTCCTGGGCGGTCTGTGATGGCATGGTAATCCCCTTAGACCTCCCCGAGTGATTGCATGCCGTCCCCCGGATGATGGCTCGTATTGGGTCACCGTGAGAAACGGCATCTGCCAACGGCTTGATGATCAAGCACCCACCTCCCTCACCCCGACCGAAGCCTGCTGCCCTTGAGTCATAGGCAAAGGACTTGCCCTCTGGGGACAATGCACTGTCTCGAAATTAGCTGACCGGACCCTGGTGAAGATCCTGCGTAGGTATCATACCCGAGAGATGCCAACGCAACCCACATCTCTGGCCCACTGATAATGCTTCCTGCTGCAACGAGAGCTGCCGCGCATTCGCCAGTGCGGAGGCTTTGGCATGCCTGGTGGAGCGCGTAGGTTGTACCTGCGCAAGCAGCGTCCACCGCAACACTAGGCCCAGTAAGACCAAAGAAGTACGAAAGCCGGTTGGCGACTAGGGATTGAGAGATGCCGAGTCCTGCGTATTTGTTCTTTGTTTGGAGATCTTCCATCAGGCGCATGCTGTAGTCCGAGAACGTAGCCTGGGCAAAAACTCCCATATTGGCACCAGCCAACTCCGGAAGTGTCAACCTACCATTTTGGAGCATTAGTGAATTATTCTTTCATGGGAAACTAAATTTGTTGTATGGGGAATGCGAGCAGCTTTGCATTGCTATGCCTTCAAGTTAAGGCTGATATCGCACCCAACATTCAGGCGTGAAAAGTAAATGCCACTTACCCAGCACTTTCGGCTGCCTCAAAGGCACATTCGAGAATAAATCTGGTTTGTGGGTCAAGAGACCGCGCTTCCTCGGCCTTGATGTTGAAGAATGAAGCATCAAATGCATACACGTCGTCTGGTAGAAAGTGGCCTCCTTCGGAAGAGAAGAAACCAGGCTTGTCTCCGGCATGGTAAAATGCGTCTTTGTTGAACCGGTCCGCAGGAACTTCGGACCATGCAGACTTCGCATCGGCCAGGAACTCCCACAGCCCTTTACGCCCAACGCCTGGAGCCCGGTATGCATATCCAACGACTGCCAGGGGCATGTTGGAATCAACCATTATGGGCTATGGGTATAGGAGAAGTATTGGAAATAAGTGGTAATAGCTATAATTTACAGAACATTCACAAGCAAATAAATCGAACCGAATGAGGAGAGTATGGTATTGTACAAAACAACTTATAAAGGTCGTGTTTGGTGAACATGCTCCGGTATACCGGATCAAGGGGGGATAGGAACAAAAATAGGAGGCGGGAAATGGGTCACAGTTAATCACATTCCGTCTCATAAACCATCCTCAACATAGGGGGCGCATGCTCAAAAGCAATTATACCGCACGCAAGTACAGACGCCTCACGGGAAAAATGCCATTTGTCAAACCATGCATCAAATCATGCATGAAATCAGGCAGGACATCAAGCCACCATTTTTCAGAAACTCCATGGCAGTTGATTGAGGGAGATGAAGGTGCCAAAGATCAGATCTCCGAGGCCATGGTTGAGGGCCGAGATCGATATGCAATGCCATGTCTTGGGTCTTGGGTGAGACCTACCGTCCTCGATAGCGGACCCTGGAGGAAATTAGTCATGAGGAGCGTTTCTGCATGTGCACGACATTTTGGCATCAAAGTGGCAGAGGTTTGTGAAACTACTATTCGGAAGTATTGTGAGACACCATGCGTTGGGCTTGGCCCACCTGTGGGAGGAATCGATGCCGATTGGGGAGAGGAAGGGCCTAGCCAAGCTAGAATGTGCCGCTTGCTGTTACACAAGGTCTTAGATATTGGGCACCATATCTTGATCATTTGAATTTCTGTCGGTAACGCCCACCGGGAACTCATCTCCCTTTCTGAGACATTTTAGTTAGAGTCGTCAATCCGGGCGACATGTCTCGCAACAAAGGCCTGTGTCACTCGAGAATTGCCCGGGGATAGCCTCTGCACTTGACTCAAAGCTTGATTGCCATTGCGCCGGCGTGGTTCTTGTGTGCCGTCCCCATTCACGTCGTGGAGTGTGTGTGTTGTCAAGAGCATATCATGTATTCGGCGTTCTGCTAAACGCCACTGACAATTGGAGGTCCCCGGCTGTCGCTGTCGAAACCGAGCTGCTTACGCCATACCAAGACCTTTCAAACTGCTCGCGGCACGAACATGATGGCGGAATTCCCGTTTTCATAAGGAGTGTATGACTTGACTTTTAACTAAAGGGCTCGTCCACAGATATCCTTGAAACGGAGCCATCACTCAACTAGGCCGTGGTTCTCGCGCACTCAGCTGAACAAGAAAAAGAAGCATCAATCTCGAGCAATCGAACCAATCCAGTCACTAAATCACCCTCCTCCCCCCTTGCTTCATCTTCTTCGCCTTTCTAGCTATCACATTAACACCACTCACTGATAAATTGGTGCCGAGACGGCTTTGAGCAACGACAATCACCAGCCATGGCAGCAATACCGAGACACACTTTGGAAGAAATCTCCAAGTTGTGCGGCGTGCCCGTCGACACCATCGAAGATGTTTACGCCTGTACTCCGTTCCAGGTCGGCATAATGGCTCAGCCCGATCAAAGGATATATCACCAAACTCTCGTATTTGCTATGCACCCTTCAGTAAACAAGGAACGATTCTGCCAAGCTGTAGGTCATGTAGTGGCCGAGAACCCTGTCTTACGAACGCGAATCGTCAACTGCGACCTTGGGCCATCGCAAGTGGTCATCGCCGAGGAGTTCCAAGTCTCTCGACATTTCTCAAGCTTGGCCAGCTTTTGGGACGACCAAAAGTCAGCCAAGATGGACATTGGCACACCTTTGCTCCGGATTTCCATGGTGGAAGACAAGTTCATTTTGGCCATGCATCATGCCCTTTTTGACTACACCGTCCTCAATACCATGGTGAACGATGCATCGCGGGTTTACCACGGCGAGCCAACAGAGGCCCACGCTAGTTTCAAGCTGTTCTCCAATTCTCTTTTGTCTCTGGATGAAGATGCTGCGAAAGTGTTCTGGGCCTCCAAGTTTAGCGGCCAGCCCACCGTCTATCCGCCAGCAAAGATAGGGCACGTCCCCGAAGCCACGCAGAAAATACTCAAAGAGATCAAATTGAAAGTGGCTCTCTACAAAGTCGATTCTTATCTTATACCGTCCTACATACAGACCGCTTGGGGCATGACCGCCGCATCCTACTCGAAATCCGAGAGCATTGCCTACGGCCTCGTTTGCTCGGGACGGAGCGCTGCCTTGGGCGGTCTCGAGTCCACGCTGGGGCCAACCATCACGACCGTACCGGTCCAGATGGACATGGACAGTTCCTCGACGATTGAAGACATGGTCAAAGAGTCCATGCGCGACCGCCGCGAGACGCAGGCCAGCCCAGCCCTCCAATTCGGGCTACGCAAGATCCGGAAGGTCAGCGAGGCGGCGGCGGAGGCATCCCGATTCACCACCCTGCTGAGTATTGTACAAGATGATGTCGCCACATACTCACGAGACATGACATTCGAATATGAGCACGAAATCCGCTCGCCCTACTGCCTGGGACTGAACTGTACACTCAGTCCCGGGATGGTCGCGGTCCTGGCCACGTTTGACGAGGCCATCATCCCGCAGCAGCAAATGAGTCGAGTGCTCAACCAGTTTGAGCACATACTTCAGACTCTGATACGGTCTCCAAAAGAGACTGTCATCAGCAAAATCCCGCTTGTTGGTGTCCAAGACCGTCGGGAGGTCCTGGAATGGAACCGGACGGTCCCGGGTGTGCCCCAGCAATGCTTGCATGACATCCTCAAGATGCAGGCATGCGACCGGCCAGATCAAGTAGCCATATTGGCGCACGATGGCAGTCTGACGTATGAGGAGCTACACCAGCTATCCGATCGTTTCGCCTACCAACTCCGGGGCCGGGGTGTCTCTGTGGAGGTCCCTGTCGCACTCCTTTTCGAAAAGTCGTTATGGGCCGTAGTTGCACAAGTTGGTATTTTAAAAGCAGGCGGCGTCTGTGTCCCCATTGACCCAGGATATCCCATGGCTCAGAAACTAGCTGTCATCACCAGCTCCGGAGCGAAGCTATTGGTCGCTTCGGCGAACCAGTATCGCGAACAACACCAACAGCTCAAGACACTACCGGTTGAAGTTGTCGTCGCCAGCAAAGAATCTCTCTCGAGCATGGCCGACACCAAGTTCCAACCCCTTGACCATCCCGCTTTACCTACGCAAGCCGCGTTTGTGCTGCTCACGAGCGGCAGCACTGGTGCCCCGAAAGGCGTGGTCCTGGAGCACCGGAATCTTGTCGTGTCGCTGACCGCCTTCGGGCAGCGCCTCGAGTGGACGCCCGGCACCCGCGTTTTGCAGTTCGCCTCCGCCGTCTGGGGAGCCAACATCATCGAGACGCTGGGCACACTGATGTTTGGGGGATGCGTGTGCATCCCCTCGGACGAGGCGCGGGCTTCAGACCTCGCCAACTACGTGGCATCGGCCGAGGTGGACTGCGCTATCCTAACACCCACCGTCATCCGCATGTTCTCTCCAGGCGACATGCCAACCCTCAAGACGCTCTGCTCGGCTGGCGAGCCAGTGGACGTTGGATCAGCCCGCATGTGGTCCCGAGAGGGGGTCCGCTTCTTCAACGGCTGGGGTCAGAGCGAGACGTCGGTGTGTAGTGCACTGGCGGAACTGTCACCCGACACTGCTCAACCGCAGAGCATCGGCACGCCCGTTGGCTGCGCCATATGGATTGCCGACCAGGTCAACGTGAGCAAGCTCGCGCCGATCGGGGCCACAGGGCAGCTGCTCATTGAGGGGCCTGCCGTGACGCGAGGCTATCTGAATGATGAGGCCAGAACAGCAGAATCCTTCATCCCTCCCCAACCATGGACTCCTCGGAGGGAAGCCGGGCAAGATAGACGACTGTATCGCAGTGGCGATTTGGCGAGATACTATGCCGACGGCAGCATTGAGTACATTGGACGACAGAGCAACCAAGTGAAGATACACGGACAAAGGTTCGACATCGGAGAGGTCGAGAAAGCCATTTGTGCTTCCTCAGCCGCTCGGGGCGCATTTGCGACCGTCCAGAAAATGGCCCAAGATCAAAAAGACGTCCTGGTCGCCGTGGTAACTTTGTCAGATTCCCGCACTCCAGCAGGAGTTGAGTTGGAGGAGGTCTCCCTACACAGCAGCGACAACCTCGTCGGTCAAGGTCTACAGACAATCCGCGATGATACCGCATCTCAACTGCCGTCTTACATGACCCCTACCGCGTGGCTGGTGGTCCAAGATCTACCCAGAACGGCTTCCGCCAAGCTAGACCGCAATCGCCTGAAGCAATGGGTTGGTACCAAGGATCTGACGGCAGCAAAGATGGCCATGAATTCGTTGTTGCGAAAGCAATTGACCGCCCCGGTCACGGCAAGGGAGAAAGTCATGCATTCGTCATGGACAGCCGCGTTGTCAGTGCCAGATGGGGAGATTGGCAGGGAGAGCTCATTACTTAGGCTCGGGTGTGATTCAGTGACGGCGATGAAAATATCCTCACTATGTCGCAGGGCCGGCGTCAAGGTCACGGTAGCTAGCCTACTTCGCAGTGAGTCGCTGGCCGATGCGGCGGCTGCGGCGGAGTGGCTACCTGGCTTCACCGATGCTGGTGTCAACACTTCCTCTCCGACAGGTGACGACAAGGAGCCTATGAAGGTGTCTGGTCAATCGCTGGCTTTGAGTGAGAACCAATTGGCTCTGTCAGAGAGCCCGAAAGTGCAGAGGCTATCTGCGCACCTCGAGTCAATGGGGATCTCGGTACCCGAGGTCCAATCTGTGCTGCCGTGCACATCCATGCAGGACGGCATACTATTCGCACAGATGAAAGGAGCTGGTGACGAGTACTGGAACACCTTGCGAATGAAGCTTTCCACCGAAGACAACCAAGACGGCGTAGATCCCCATCAGCTTGCTAGGGCATGGCAAGCCGTCTGCGACTCCCAGCCCATTCTGCGCACGTTCTTCATCAGCTCCATGTCCGACACGGAGTGTGCGTTCCAGCAGGTCATCCTCAAGGATGTCTCCCCCTCCATATCGCAAGGCCCAGTCAAGTCGCGTCTGCGCCCGGCGGCGGACTTCCCAAAGCCGGACTTCTCCCCGACCCAACCTCCCCATCATCTGCACCTCACCCGGGTCTCGCGCTATGTCGTGTACGTCACCATCTATATCAACCATGCTCTCATGGATGATAGGTCCATGGGCATTATTGCGCAACTCCTGCGTCAAGCGTATGCCGATGCGTCAGCGCTGGCTCCGGGCCCGGACATGGGTGATTACGTGACATGGGATAGAAGTCGTCGCGCTTCAGCTCGGGATTACTGGTCCAACTACTTGTCGGGGGTTAGGCCCTGCCTGATACCTTTCTCTGCTTCCCCCAAGGTGGAGTCGAATTCCTCGAAGGCCAACACTGGTACTAGCTTCCACGACGCCATACCCAGAAGGGACGCAAGTACACTCCGTGGTTTCTGCAAGCACCATGGTATCACGCTCGCCAATTTGGTGCAGGTGGCTTGGGGTATCGTCTTGGAGAACTGCACCGGGGTGGATTCTGTGTGTTTTGGCAGCATACTGTCCCAACATAGCGCTGTTGAGCGCGGCGAGGCAACGCTGGGTCCCCTCTTGGCCATGATTGTGTGCAGTCTGGAGGCTCATCACAACACCACAGTGTCCAGTCTACTGCAACGTGCCAGAGATGACGCCTTGGCTGTTCTCGAGAACGGTGGTTGTCCCATTAGCGAGATGCACGATCAGCTCGGGATGGGCCACTCGCCCCTTTTCAACACGGCCATGACCATTGCGCGCATTCGCCCCGGTGACATCAACGACGACTCAAGCATAAGACTACAGTACCTAGATGTCGAAGATAATCCCACAGAAGTAAGTGACTGTGTACTGACCCACCGTGCTGATTGACCATCGCTAATCCGATATGGCAGTATCCCCTTACCATTGGAGTCGGGTATGACCAGGACACGTATGGAGCGCGGATATGGTGCGACGAAACCAAAGTGTCCAGCACATATGCATCCGAAGTTGGTGTAATGTTCTCCATCGTCATGGAAAACATCATGCAAGAGCCTGACCAATCGGTGCAGGCTCTGACGGCCAAGCTGAGTCGACCGAGTCACATGCCAACCGTCACCAACAATTCCAATGCATTGGACATCTTGGATTACTACGAGGGCTCAAGCGCGAGCGGCTCTGGAGACCTTCTTAGTAACACGCCGTCAGTGTCGTCGGCGGAAACTGAGAACTTCTCAAATATCGAGGCCGAACTACGTCAACTGTGGTCGAAGATCTTGCTGTTACCAGTTGACAACATCGAGAGAACTGGCAACTTCTTCGAGCTGGGTGGGAACTCGATCCGCGCGATGCGATTGGTGAAGAATGCGAGGGAGGCCAGCTTCATGATCACAGTCGCCGACGTGTTCAAGACTCCAGTGCTGGCCGACCTCGCTGGAGCCGTCGCGCGCGTGGCGGACGAAGACCCAATCGCAACCAATACCTTGGCAAGTCCCAGTGCTCCTCTGAAGATACACCGCATTACGGAGCTTGCCAAAAGCTACCCCTGTTTCCGACCCGACAATCTCGAGAGTGTGGTCCAGGTCACGGAACCCCAGGCCTTCATGCTCGCCGTGAGTGAGTTGGACGGTGAAAGCATGCACAACAAGTGCACCCTCGAACTACTTGGGGGGCTCGACATGGCGCGATTTGCCAAAGCATGTGAGCAAGTCGTGCAGCACCATGCCCTATTGAGAACGGTCTTCATACAGCAAGACAACCAATTGTATCAAGCGGTTCTTCGTACCCTCCCGGTCAGTACAGTGATAATCGAGAGTGGTGGTGATGACGCGCAACAGTCGATGGCTTTCGATGAGGCCCGGCATCTACCGAGGTTCCATCTTCGAGGGGATGAGCTAGAGAATGACCACAGCTCGTGCTGTGAGCTGGAACTTCGCATCCATCATGTATTGTATGACGCCATATCATTAGGGCTCATCCTGCAGGATCTTCGTGCAGCCTATATGGGAGAGCCTTTGTCCGACACGCCCAAGTTCTCCGACTGGGTTTCGCAAGTCGGTTCTTCTAACACGCCGGCCTCTTCTGACTACTGGCGCGGGCTTCTGAGCCATTCTTCCATGACGACGCTCTCGCCCCCGACGTTGCCGGCCCGCGGGGGGTCGCACACCAGCACTGTCAGCTTCCGAACCTCGTCCCGTAATTTGAAGACGCGGTACGGTCTTGCCTCCAATACTTTCAACGCCGCATGGGCTACGACCCTATTCCTGGCGACAGGCTCACGCGACGTCGTCTTCGGCGAGGCCAACATCAATCGGAGCAGATCGTTCCCAAACGTCCTCCAGGTCCCAGGTCCCTGTCTGAACTTGCTTCCTGTTCGAGCTACCCTGCCCGATAAGGCGACACTAGGCTCTCTGATCACGCGTCTGCAAGGCCAGGCCACCGAAGGAATCCCGCATCAGCACGTCGGGTTCCGCTCCATCGTGAAAGAGTGCACCGACTGGCCCTCGTGGACGCGGCTGGGTTCCGTCATCGTGTATCAGAACCACGAGTCGGTCGGCGACACGCTCAGCTTCGGCTATATCGATGCCAGCTTCTCGGGCGTGGGAACCATTGGTGACTCGACAGACTTCTGGGTCATTGCGCATCCTCCGGCCGAGCCCGATGATGACGATATCGAGATCGAGATCATTTATGCTCCTCAAAGGACGTCGGAGCAGCAGGCGCGATGGGTATCTCGATGCTTGGAGGTGGTGCTGGCGTCGGTCCATTCGATCTTGGATCAGCCGCTCGATACTCTGCAAGACCTTATGGACACGCCTGTACCCAGCCACGTTCCCGTAGGGATGGGTATCGTCGATTCCCAACGCGTCGCCGCCGACTCCGGTTGCCCGAGCACACAGGCACAGTCCATTGTGGAGCGTGCCTGGAATGAGGTTGGTCTACGAGACGAGAAGAGCGACGTAGGCGATCATGAGATCCCTTCACTATATCGCAGCGGCGATCTGGTGACGGCGGTCATGCTTTCGTGGTGGTACCGTTATCGCGGCTACAACATTTCCATGTATGACATCGTCGAGAATCCGTCGATACGGGGGCAATCACAGCTACTCGAGATGAGTTTATCAAAGAGAGAGCAAGATGAAAGGGGGAATTGATGAGCTGACAGATTATTCCGGTGAAAGGTAATCCTTAAACGGCTTGTAAGTAACTACAGCGGGGATGGCATTTATTTCAATTAATCTGGCGAGGTTTTCTATTTCCTATCATAAGTATGTGCTACAAACATGAAAGCATGTATACAACTGCGGGTTCATAGTTGCACAGCACATGATAGCAACAAATTTAATAGGATATCTGATTTTGCAATGGAGTATCTTCTTGATCATAACCGGTCAGCATCACCGATACTTTCGGCGACATGCTGTTTATCTGCTGGATTGCCGTCATGACGGCAGCGCTTCATCAGTACCATCTCGCATACCAAGCCCGGACCGAACGAGGTGACGGCTACATGCTCTCGCCCTGAGTCATGGCGGCGCAGCAGGTCCAAGACTGCGAGCACCGAAGGGCTGGACGAGTTGCCTCGTGTCCGGTAAATCTCCTTCGTGGCTAGCAAATGGCTCTCGGAAAGCCCGAGCTCCTCCTGAGCGCCCACAATGATGGCTTTGCCCCCTGGGTGCAGCGCCCAGTCAAAACTTGCAGGGTCGCACGGCAAAGGCATCTCCGCCCCTCTTTGCCCATGGTTGCGGTACCACAACGACCAGAGCCGTTGGAACAGCGGGAGTATAGCTTTCTTAGTGTAGTAGGTTACCTCACGGCCAATGACGGCACGAAAGCCCCCCGTTTCGGTAAGAAAACTCATATGCTGAACAGTGTCCGGGATGGTCGCGTTTCCCCACTCGAGCACCTCAAATAGTGGTGAGGCCTGCTGGGATTGGTTCTCTTCTTCGCCGTCATGACTTCTTCTTAGGAGCAAGCCGGCGTCGTTGCAAAGAATGAAGGCCGCGGCGGCGTCAGAGAAAAGCGCACCGGCGATGCTGAGTTGTTTCATGTCGGTGCATGCCTCAGCCGCCTCCAGTTCACACCGCACGTTGGGCGTACAGAGCTCACACGCGTAGGCGAGAATTCGCGCTGGTCGGTTCCTGGCTGCGGCACTCATAGCCACTTCGGCTGCGACACGCATTATGGCCACGCCGCCAGCGCAGCCAACGCCGTGGAGGAGGATACGTTCCGTGCTCTCATCTTTCAAGCCGAGCTTGTGGTTCACAAGTAAGTCGTACCCCGGGTTGCCGTGGTTCGTACAGGTCACGGCAACGGTGTGCGTGATGTCGGAGGGGCGCCCGCCCCATTCATGAATGGCTTTCTGGCATGCCTGGGTGGCTAGACTCACCCCGTGCTTGCGAAAGAAATCGTCAAGGTTCTGGATGTTCGGCGGCTGAGATTCGCAGGCAAAGCCGGCCTCGTAATGGTGTACAGCGGGGCGGGTATCAACACCGGTAGAACGGTTGATTTTGAGAAGCTTGCTCAAACTAATGCATGGAATGGTCAGTTAGAGTTAATGTCTTGATCGAATGCCTCACGGGTTCGGAATTTCACTGGCTTACATACCCGGGTTTGTCGACATCATATAACCTGGTTGCAAACCTTTCTAGTTTTTCGTGGCATAACGAATACGGGGGATATTGAGATCCCATGCCTATGACACAGAGTCTAGGAGACTCCATCTTCGTGGCCATGAAACCGTTGATAGTTGAGGCTTGTGGATCTGTCATCTTGATGATCAACAAAGCTTTGTGCTGCCGAGTGTGGCTCATCAGCTAGTTAAGGGATGATGGTTTATTCATGACGCAAACCGAAATAGGACAAAAGGCCTCCCGATATAGGGTGATCCTACTACCTCGACATATCATTCCAAGTCTAGGCCGTCTATACATCTCCACTGTTCTATACGTCCATTGCATAGCTGAATTTACTGGTTGTTGTAACCGAGTCGTTCATACAGCTCGAGTTGCCTACTAGCGCTTATACGCTCGCTGCCCCTTTACTATTGCTGACATGTTTGGCGTATGCCAAACTCTATAGCGGTAAGTGGAATGCTGCCTGGCCGGGACATGGTGGTTCCGGGCCACCTTTGGGGACGTAGATAAATGCTGAGCACATCCACCACATCATGTGCTGGATTATCAGCTGAAATCCGGGATGCATCCTTCTCTTGGTATTGCTCACTACCCGCGAACTCAGCTCCAAGTCGATGAGTGGCACCTACAATGATTGGACAAGACGAGCGAGGCACTAGTTTCTGACCACCCCATAGGAAAATATACGCTATAAATTGCTTTTTCTTAACTCGTGCGCACAAATAGAATTCGCACGAGATAGGTAGACGAGTGGCACCTTGAATGACGTTCTATCGTTGTTGATTCCACAGCGTCAACACAACTGTTTATTCTACTTTAAGAATCGGGACAACGGTGATGAGGTAACGAGACCCATAATTTACTTACAAGTGAGACCATCTACCTAGAATTCTTCGGCTCTATGGACACCTATCGTAGGGTCGATAGTTTGATAGGGTCTCCCCTCTGTCTTTGTGCTAATTACTTGAAATTGCCCATGTCATGTCTCGGCAACCCCTGATTATGATTTCCCATCTCAACGAAAGTAGGACAACTGACTGACAATACCTTTTCTGTGCAGAAATCGTGTTCAAGTCGCCTCGCCCGAACTGTTTCTGCAATTCGAATCCTTTTTCACAGCCATTGAATATCAATCTAGCTGCCAAAGGATAGTGAGAAAGTATTCTGGGCTCAATATTGTTAGGAACTGGTTGGGCTCATGCAACATCTCTGCGGCTGGCCAATCCAGAAGTATGCAATAGATGGATAAATTTCGGGGTAGGCTTCTGGCGATGTGCGAGCAGCATGTCGGATGTTTGTCTGTTTTGGTACCCTGTTGCGGCCTAGACCTAGAGCGGGTCAATGCTTACCCCTAACCAACGCGCCGGGATGCGTCACGGAATTCGGAATTTGGATGTGTACTTACCTATCAAACAAACGCTGACGACGGCTGACATATCCATCAATCCATGACTTGATCGGATAATCACACCGTTGTATGCGGGGTACTTAGAATAATCAATGAAACACGTTTTTTAATTATACCACCAGCAGATCACGTCAGGATTCGCATCTCAATTGATGATGAGGCACCCTCCAACTTGTCGTCTTTCGGGCGTAGGCCTTTCCGTAATCATAGCCCTGCTGAATCACACCACTGCCACTTTTGCAGTCGCAAACCCAGCCGTCTCGGACTTCGACTGGACCACCGTGACGCCCTCGACCTCGCTCAACTACACCAGTTGCTATGACCAGACGTACAAATGCGCCAAGCTCGTAGTCCCACTCGATTGGCTAGCAACCGACTCCCTTGCTAGGGAGAACCACCATGACAACCATGAGGAGAATGACGCATCCACCGTGACCCTCGCCATCATCACGCGCCCCGCGAAAGTGCCCGAGTCCGACCCGCGCCACGGCGGCACCATCATCACGAACCCGGGCGGCCCGTCGGGCTCGGGCGTGGGCTTCATGCTGCGGGCGGGCGCGGTGGTGCAGCGCACCGCCGACAGCGAGGAGCTCGGGGGGCGCCACTACGAGATCCTGAGCTTCGACCCGCGCGGCGTCGGGCTGACGGAGCCCCGCGCCGACTGCTTCGGCGGCGACGAGTTCGCGCGCGGCGCCGCGTGGTGGACCGACCGCGGGCTGGGCCCCGTGGGCGAGGCGGGCCAGGACGGCGGCCGCGGCGACCTCGACACGGTGAGGCGGGCCATGGCGCGGGCGGAGGGGTTCGGTAGGTTGTGTGAGGGCAGAAACGCGGCCGCGGCGGGTAAGGAAGGGGGGATTTGGGGTTTCATGTCCACCAGTAGCGTGGCGAGAGACATGGTGGCCATCGTGGATAAGTTGGAGGAGCTGCGCAAGAAGACATTGGCCATGCCTACTGGCACGACGGGGAGAGCTGACGGAGATGGCATTCAAGAACTTCGGGGGATCGAACTGCGTTCCTCGGATCACGTCGACGCAGACCCAACACCTCGGATACAATATTGGGGGTTTTCTTACGGTACAGTTATTGGTAATTACTTCGCGTCCATGTTCCCCGGTCGAGTTGGGCGCCTAATCTTGGAAGGCGTGGAGAACGTGAATGATTACCACTCGGCAGTAAGTGAGACCCGAACGACAACCGCCGACTCCAATACCCCTTCTGTTTTTTTCCTTTCGTTAAGTTCGGCGAGACCTGGAAAGCTGATATTATAGTATTGCAGTCGTGGGGTGTCGGCCTTCTGGACACACAACACGTCTTGGACCACTTCTGGGAGACATGTTTCCGCGGCGGCGACGCCTGCGCCCTCTACCAATCAACAGACCGCGACGCGACAGCCATTCGTGACCGCGTGCACAAATTCATTGACTCGCTCGAAGCAAAGCCCGCTCCCTACCTCTCGCGCGAGACCAATAACTTCGTCGCCATCACGAAGCACGACGTGCTCGAGGCCATCCTGGGCCCGCTCTACCAGCCGCTGCGTGATTTCCCGGCCTTGGCGCAGCTGCTGTCCGACGCGCTCCAGGGCAACATGACGCTCCTGTACTCGAAGCTGAACAAAGCCCCCACCCACAAAGACAGCTGCAGCCAAAACAAGACAGACTCGCAGACCTACACTTGGGGGCCTGACGCTTTTACGGCCGTGGCCTGCGGCGACGGCGAGTCCCAGAGCAACCTGACCGCGGCCGGGTTCGCCGACTACGTGGCGGACCTCCAACGGCGGCAGAACGCCGACTTCGCCTTCCTCGAGGCCAAGGTCCGGCTGGCCTGTACCGGATGGCCCATCCGGCCCAAGTACCGCTTCGCCGGGCCTTGGACCACGCCCGTAGCCGACTCCCGGCGGGTGGTGGGAAAGCCGGCTGCCCCCATCTTGTTCGCGTCCAGCCGGTACGATCCCGTAACGCCGCTCGCCAACGCGCTGGCCATGGCCCGGGATCACCCGGGTTCACGGGTGCTGGTGCAGGAGAACGCGGGCCACGGCAGCCTCTTCTCTCCGGGGAAGTGTCGGGGGGACTACATCAAGAAGTACTTTGCGACGGGCGAGTTGCCGCCTGAGGGTGCAGTGTGTCAACCGGACTGTCAGCCGTTTCAAGAGTGTCCGCAGATGGGCGAAGTTGGAGCTCCTGTAAATGGGGGCGAGGCCACCGTTATGCGTCGCTGGCGGGCACCACGGGCCATCATTTAACAGGCCGGTTTAGGTAGAGGAAACACAATAATCTGTGTAGGGATCTTCGACGAAAGAATTGATACAGGTATTAGGCGCTCAGTGCGAGAAGATGGGAGGAACCTGGTCGGTTTTCGTTAGATCAGCATCTTACGACAGAGACTTGATACATAGAAACAGTTTGGGTGGATGCTGGCAATATTCACCAGTCTAATTAATGAAGACGAAGGGTCCAAGAAGGGTGGGGTGGCATTAATAGATGAGATCGGGGGAGTAAAACGTAACACGAAGATGGAATGCAGAATTGACTTGCGATCTGGAGGTTTGGCACACCATAGATCAATCAATCAATTCATAATAGAAAATAGTCGCGCGCTACTCTGAACTTTTATCTCGCTCGACCCATCAAAGCCGAGAGTCAATATTGCTCAATCGGTGACGAACTCCTGAACCCCAAATCGAATACAGATGGAAGTTCACGTCGTTCCATCTCCCCCATCGAGCCCCGGTATGCTGAGTCCAGCTGCCAACAAACGTTTGGGGGTCGCAAATGTGAATAATTACATACCAAAGAAGACGACACTACGCATCTGCCACATAAGTGTGACCTGGAGTATCACCATTAGATCACGGTGGTCAGTAGGGAGAGGCCAGCCACTCGTACTACGATACCTTTGCCTTCTGTGTGCTTCAGTCGACAAGGCCTACCAGTAGCTCCGCCGCCCCCATCCGCCATATCCACTACTGTATCGATCACCATAGTAGGATCCACCACGTCTGGGGCCGTCGTAATAAGAGCTCGTGTCTGTAGATATTTGGTTAGCTACGCGCATCGAGATTTGCCTGTGGTCGTTCAACCGTCACTCACCTCGGACCTGACTGATGCCCAGCTGATTGGCTACGTTGACGTAGCCCTCGCGTCCCACGACGCCCGTATTGAGGATCTTCTTGACCACGTCGTCGTCGCCCTGCCAGAGGCTTCGGCACATGGGACAGGTGACCTGGTCCTTGGCGCCGGGGGTCTGGCGCTTGGTGGCGGCCCACATCTCGAAGCAGGCGGTGTGGATGTTGTTGCCGCAGGTGGCCTTGCAGTAGACGGTCTTGTCCGACTCCTCGAACTCGCTGAAGCAGATGGGACAGTCGCCCTCGATCGGCTTGCGGTTCTGGTCCGTCTCGGCGCACTCGGCATCGTCGCCGACCTCGATGGGCGGGGCGCCCTGGAAGATCTCCCAGAGTTCGTCGCTGAGGAGGGCGAGCTGGTAGACGAGGTCAAAGCGGGCGTGGAGCACGCGGGACAGGACGTAGAGGATGTGCTTGCACTGGTTGCGCTTCAGGCCGTGGGGGCAGTCGCAGGTCGGCTGCCGGGCGATGTGCACGTGGTAGATGTTGCCCGTAGAGCCCGTCAGCTCGACAATCTCCTCGGGGCACCCGAAGTCGCCGCATCGGGTTCTGCCCAAGACGTAAAAGCGCTGGGTGGTGGCGCGCTGGTAGATTTCGTGGAAGGCCTGGGGCGCTTTGGTGCGGAAGACGCGCAATCGCTTTTCTTCATTGGGGTCCCTCTTCTTCTTCTTGGATTTCTTGGGCTGCTGCTCCTCGACCCCTTCCCAGTATTCAGGTTCGGGTTCGGGTTCGGGCTGCTTGCGCTTTCGCGATGCGCTTTGGGATGATTGGCCCCCCATTGTGGTTTGGGGTGGTGTGTGTGGGTTAGTGGGGGAGGGGATAGCGGGCGGGCTGGCTTGGTGGGGGGATTACTGGACCAGCTTAGCACCCAGGCACCTGCACCTTTAGGGAGTTCCGTTCCTGGGTCTGAGTCTGGGGTGCAGATGCCAATTGACGAAAAGCGGATGCGATGGCGGCTCTTTCGCCTTCACAATCAATGTTGGTGATGCTTGATCAATCAGAAGAGCTGAGGGAGAGAGACATGATATCCTCACAATACACTTGAGGAGGGGAAGATGAAGGGCGAGAAATGAAACATGCGATGCGATGTGATGAGATGATTGCTGGTTGATGAGGCTCGTCTACCATTCAAATGCCCATTGTCAAAAGCAAAACCAATGCTTCGCAGGGTCACGTGATAGGATTTGATGAGATCATTAAGTCGTTTTTGGTCCGAAGGACAATTGAAATACGAGAATTGTCACCACAAGGAAGAAGAAGATTGTCTCTTAGGTAGCGATATCCGTACAAAGACACGAGATGATCAATTCGCCAGCCAAAATTTGCTTACTGGGTTCCAGGTAACTGACTTTGCTGTTGCTGACACCTGATTCGCACGATATTTCAAGTCACCTAAGACAGGAACTATCAATCGAATTGCAGGACCGACGTTGTCCAGCCGTTACGCAAGATAAAAGACAATAATGAGCAAAGACGGAGCTAGCCAAGGAAGTATTATTTTATTTAATCAATTGAGGTATGGAAGCTTTTGGTGCAGCTATTTGGTGTATCTTTGAAGCACCGTGTGACTATTGCGCTTCGTGAGCACAGCCACACCAGCCACAGTTTCCCCCTTTTCCATTGAGCCCCTGAATCCAGGCAGGACATTGAACTGCGGCACATTAGATTTGCGAAAGGGTATTCGTAGCCTAGGAAATCAACAATGTGTTTTTGTGGAAGGTCAAAGCAGTCTGAATGTTTCCGCAGTCTGCCCATCTTCGTACCATGCCTCGACGTCTTCCTTGGGCGCCGTCAGCAACAATCCTATGCGCGCAAACGCCCTCCGTTCCTCGTCCAACGGTCTCAGTATCAAGCAGACGTGACAGCCGTCGCCCACGAATCCCATCTTTAAACAGAATAACGGAGATCCCTCTTCCAATTGCTGGTGGTACATGGTGTCGGCGAATTCGTAATCTGCGTGCATCTGATAATACTCGGCAGTCCCGGATCCAGCGTCCGGGCGATACTGTGCGTGTAAACCGCCAGTCGATGGCCACCTCGCCGTCGACCACGATCCCGTCGCGAGAAACCCCCGCACCGTCAACTCTGCATGGCTGACGGGTCCGAATTCATCTGGACCCGCGAGGTCGATATGGAAGCTCGTCACTTCGAGATCGGCGGCCATGGTCCGTGAATAAGCCAGGCGTTCGATTTCGCCCGACGCCGAGGCCCAGGACCAAGAAGGTATTGAGTCACCCTCTGGTCGTGCCGGCGTTGCCGCCGTATGAACATACCATACTAGGTCGTGAACTAGGCTATGTTCCCACAGCCCCGCGACGTAGTGCCCCAGGACGCTTCCATGCTTTGTCCCGTATTGCCTAGCTATACCGGCAAGGGCCGGGAGGCGGTCAGAGGAACAGGTGAGGTGCAATGTCGAGTATTCGGTGACTACTCTGTTCCAGCGCATTCGCACATCGCTCGGTGTTTTCTGTCGCATTAAGGCTTTGTGGCTATGTTTCGCCACCCATGGCGTGGGTTGGGCGACATCTCCGCCACGCTCGCAATACCCATTGGGATCAGAGCATTCCATCAAAATCTCGTCGCGCATGAAGTGTATGAAGCGCGGGGACAGAAGTCGTTCTTGATATACCCAGGCGCGCAAAAGGAGGGGGAATTCCGTGAGGTCGGAGGAGCTGGCGGACTGATGATGGTGAGGCAAGTGCTTTATGGTCTTGCGGATGAATATATCATTCCTACTTGACTCGGTCAGACGGACGGGTATTGTTGGCACCTTACTGAACAGACCAACGTTGCTGTCACTGGAACTTGTAGCGGCTATTGTGACGTATGAGTTATTGTAGATATTACACATCTGCGCGGCCTGAGTCTTCCAATCCTCACCGTCGTCTTGGATGATGCACAGTGAGTCGATCCAAAGATATTTCAGGCCGAGAGATAACGCCACTTCGGCTGCCTCCTGGAAGGTTTTGGGGAGTATATGTTCAGGCACCTGCTTGAGATGGGAGGCTAGGGTGAGTCTGGTGGTGCAACACCCCAGCGTAGACGGGCCCCAACGATGACTCAAACACGCGTAGGCTTCTTGTCGCTTCAAACCCTGCACAAGACGGAAGACAGCGCGGCCGTCGACGCCTTTAGTCAACTCCACGATTCGGTACGGGAGATCGGAGGGTTGTTGTCGGCAAAGCTCGTGTGAGCTATCGCAATGCTCCAGCCAGGTTTTGATAGATTGAAGAGACCCAGGAGAGCCTGTGTAGCCTAACGCGACCGAAGGTAACGCCTTTCGTGCCGCTGGATGCGCTACGAGAAGGGTGAGCACATCTCTGTCCCAAACATTGGCGGGAAGGTGGTTGATGACGAACAGTAATGCAGACCGGTATATCCGATCGTCACAGGGAACGTTTCTGGACTGTATTCTGTGGCCTGGTCCATTGTCGTCAAGACCTTGAGCACTACGTAGAGGCTACCGTCACGAGAGCTCCGGTCGCCCACCAACCAGTCCAGTCTGCATTGATCCTGCCAGGAATTCCCATCAAGAGCGTATCCCCGATCACGGATTTGGTCTCGGAGGGATTGGATGATTGCGGCGCAGCCAGTACAGCCACGTTCCGAAGACGTTTTGACCGCGAGAAGCTTCGTCTTCATGCTGACCAAGTTGGTGTTCTTTTGCGGGGGCAAAACATCATCGAGACACCCCTCCTCATATTCTGGTGGCGGCCAGGCCAAAAACGCTTTACGGAATACCTTGGGCTCTTTGAGAAAAGGGGCATCGGCCGGCAACTTGAAATAGCAAAGACCACAGCTGCGAAACTCGGGCGATGCTGATATTGTGTTACCCATTCCATTGATGAAGGCTCTTTCAGTGTTGATGATAAGTCAGGCAGCAAGAGAAGAAGGAAAACCAAAAGTGAAATTGATGAAGACTTGTTACTGGGGAGTTTCAGCTGTGGGATCCGGGTGTTGGTTACACTTCAGCTTGGGATGTAATCATCACCAGCCACCTTGCACCGCACATCTGCCCTGCCCGATTGCATATTGCATGGTATTGCATTGTATTTCTGTGGCTGGCCGTGGGTTATCCGAACTTTGTTCCTAATGCAACCTGACATAACGCAACATTATTACCCCACGACTGATTGACTCGGTGACAGGGACGGCACATCAACCGTACCATGCAAATCCTTGCCATTTCGGGGTTGTGCTTTTCTGGGATAGGCAGGTAACAGCCGTTGCTTTTGCCGCGATTCGCCAGCGACATTTGTGTAAACGTTATTTAACGTTGCTGGGAAATTGAGAAGCAGGAGCCGGAGAACCAAACGAGGGCCATCGATGTGTGTATAACCTGAGATGTGAAGTCTTCAAAAATCAGCACGACATTTCGGAGCCGTCGATGCATTCTTACGGACCTGCGCAACATATCCTTTAGCTCAAATAGGTTGTCGGAAACGCCATCCCTTCTGAAGCCAGAGCTCTCCTTGAGAGTTCTACTGGCGCGACAGCACCCAATGTCAAAGCCAACCCCGCATTCGGTCTCCTACCTCCCCTTCCCCCTCATCCTCTTTTGGCTCCTGTTGATAGCAAACAATGGCGGTGCCCGTGCAGTCAATGCCACCAACGATGATATTCTGCGCTTCATCAATCCCCTGATTGGCAGTACGAACGGCGGCAATGTATTTGCAGGCGCCACTCGCCCCTACGCGTTGGCGAAGCCCGTCGCCAACGTGGATGGCCAGAACACGGGCGGCTTCGCGACCGACGGATCCAAAGTCACCGGCTTCAGCGCCGTGCACGACTCGGGGACGGGCGGCAACCCCAGCCTGGGCAATTTCCCGCTCTTCCCTCAGATCTGTCCCAACAGCGACGACATGAACAGCTGTCAGTTCCGCATTGGCGATCGCGCGACGCACTATGTCAATGACAGCGTAGTCGCGGAGACAGGTCGCTTTGCTGTCGAGCTGGTGTCGGGCATCAAGGCGCAGATGACGAGTAGCGAGCATGCCGCTCTTTACCGGTTCGAGTTTCCGACTACTTCCGGAGGAGATCCGCTCGTGCTGCTCGACCTGACAGACTTGTGGCAGAGCCGTCAGAACGCCTCGGTCAGTGTTGACTCCTCGACTGGCCAGATCAAAGGCAACGGTACCTTCCTTCCCAGCTTCGGCGCCGGGTCCTACGTGATGCATTTCTGTGTCGACTTCCATGGTGGTGACGTACGCGACAATGGCGTCTGGGTCAACAATCGCGCTGGCACGGAGCCGAAGAGCTTATATGTTACCCGCGGTTTCAATTTGTTCTTTGTGGAATCCGGAGGTTGGGTCAGGTTCCAAAATCTCACCAACAACACTCTCACCGCACGGATGGGGGTCAGTTTCATGAGCACCGAACAGGCCTGCAGCCATGCCGCCAACGAGATTCCCGCCCCTTTGACTGATTTCGATCGTCTGGTATCGGAAACCAAGGATGCATGGCGTCAGAAGCTGAGCCCTATCTCAATCAAGGCAGGAGGTGCAAGCAATGATCTGCAGACCAGCTTCTGGAGCGGCATCTACCGCGGCATGATCTCGCCCCAGAATTACACGGGTGAGAACCCCCATTGGGACAGCGGTATCCCCTACTTCGACTCCTACTACTGTATCTGGGACTCGTTCCGCGTGCAGCACCCACTCCTCACAATCTTGGACCCGGTCGCACAATCGCAAATGGTGAACAGCTTATTGGACATTTACAAGCACGAGGGCTGGCTACCTGACTGTCGTATGAGCATGTGCTCCGGCTGGACCCAGGGTGGATCGAATGCAGACGTAGTGCTTGTCGACGCCTACGTCAAGAACCTCACGGGCATTGACTGGCAGCTTGCACTCGAAGCCATCATCCAAGATGCCGAGGTCGAGCCCCTGGAGTGGTCGTATCAAGGGAGGGGTGGTTTGCAGAGCTGGAAGGGCCTCAACTACATCCCTTATCTTGACTTTGACCCTTTGGGTTTTGGAACCAACTCGCGCAGCGTCTCGAGGACACTCGAGTACGCCTACAATGACTACTGTCTCGCCACTCTAGCGCAAGGGCTGGGCAAGGCCGATACCTACGACAAGTACATCCAGAGGAGCACGAACTGGCGCAACATCTGGAAAGAGGACCAAACTTCTGCTATCCGCGGAAACGACACTGGCTTCAAGGGCTTCTTCCAGCCCAAGTACATGAATGGGACTTGGGGTTACCAAGACCCTATCGCGTGTTCGGCCCTGGCAGACTTCTGCTCGCTAACCACAAACCCAAGCGAAACCTTCGAAGCTAGTATTTGGCAGTATCAATTGTAAGTGTCTTGATCTCCAATTACCCCCAGGTATTTAGTAGCTAATATGCCACAGTCTCGTGCCCCAGCAGATCTCGACATTGATCACCCTGATGGGCGGCGACAAAGACTTCATCTCCCGCCTCGATTATTTCCACACGTCGGGCCTCGCTGATATCTCCAATGAGCCCGTCTTCTCGACGGTCTACCTGTACCACTACGTGGGCCGCCCGGCCCTGTCGACGAAGCGCCTGCACACCTACATCCCCTCCAAGTTCCGAAACACCAACGACGGCCTCCCCGGCAACGACGACAGCGGCTCCATGGGCGCGTTTGTCGTGTTCGGCATGATGGGCCTCTTCCCCATCGCGGGCCAGAACGTCTACCTGATCTCGGCGCCCTTCTTCGAGGAGCTGAGCGTCGTGCACGGCGTCACGGGCAAGACGGCCACGATCCGCGCCGTCGGGTTCGACCCCACCTACGCCAACGTCTCGATCCAGAGCGTCACGGTCAACGGGAAGCCCTGGACCAAGAACTGGATCACACATGAGCTGTTTACCGAAGGTTGGACGATGGAGCTCACGCTCGGGGCGGAGGAGTCGGCGTGGGGTACGAAGCCGGAGGATCGTCCGCCTAGCTTGGTCACCAGTAGTTAAGGGATTGTGGTCTATTTGTAGTCTACTATGTGGAGTAAATACCTTATCGATCAATATCTAGATCATATAATTATCAGAAGATATCAAGCAAGGGCCTTGTTTGTGAGTGTGATTTGATATCAGTACGGTGTGGACCAGGGTCAGCGCTTGGTTAGTCGAGACATGGACAAAATGTTCATGAAACGAGAGAATTCTATGAACTACTTTAGACTATTTAATCGGTAACACGCAAGACACCAGTTCAAGTTTTAACCTTACTAACCAGCCATTGTCCAAAAGTCATAACCCTTGATTCCTCCCCCCAATATTCTCTTAGCATATCAACCAGATATTATCTACAAGCCCGACCTTGGTTGATCACGATGATCCCTCAAAGATGTGGAATCATGTTCAGCCACCTTGGCATCAAGTAGGCCCCTATAGGAACACTTCGTAAGCTGATAAAGGATTCAGCCACGATGAAGATCCTCGATGCAAAGTATATGATGGTAAAGAGCATTCCTAAAAATGACAATAGCCATCTTAAGGGTTTAGCCCTTTTCGTTTTTGGCATATTGGCCGATATTCTTGCAGTCAGAACGACGAATCCCATTATTTTAGGAATGTATGCAATGGCAAGCATGCATGATGATAGCCACATGATCGATTCGACTTCGGAAGGGAAGTGGTAAGTCCAAGCAAGCAAATGCAAGCCGCCATATATGATAGAAAGTGGTGTGAGGACCGTATAGGATATCTCCCTCTCAAGGACGACCGCGATAGGCATTTCCCACCTCATTCTTGAGTTTTGCCTCTTCTTGAAAGGGGAGATATTGCAACCTCGTTGAAATATGGCGCGTGAGTCGCTCGTATGAACTCTTGTTCTATACACCATTCTGGGATCAAATTTGGAAAGGTCGATCGCTCCCAGCTTCCCAAGATCAGGCCCAACTTTGGGACCAATCATCTTCGGGGTGTAAAACTCCGCCGAGGCAGGATTCGGCCCATCGAGAAGTCGATAGGCCTCGATCACCCCATTCAGCGCATCGCATTCGGCTTTGCTGAGGACCATGGATTGGTCAACAAAACGCAAGCCGCATGGTAAATGATCCGTACACTGGAGCGAGATGCTATCTTGGCGGGAAAATATGGTATCGGTATCAACTGTGTGAGTGAAAACCAGATTATTGTCTGCGCCTCTTACATGCGACAAACCGGTGGAGCGAGTTGTCGTGTTGTTATTATCGTTGGGGTTGTCTAGCGGAATACCTAAAATAATGAAAAGATCTGGTGGACCTAGTGCTTTTTGCCAGAAGAATTTGACAAATCCGAAGAAATTGGTCTTGTTGTTTTGGTGCTCAGGTTGGTGCTCATAGTTGTCTTCTGCCGTCCATTTCTTAAAGAATGGCACTTTGCTGGATGCGACAGGGGCGATAATGACATGTTCACCCCCTATCAGATCCCAAGCGCGATGCTCAAAGAGTATGAGGTGGAAGATATCCTGAAAGCCATCCAGACTAACAACTTCTCTGTTTGAGATATCTAGTGGTTTCTAGCCCAAAGTCAGCGGGTATAGAAAGTTGGCAATAAGTCATAAATACCTTGAACCAGAAGATGTACATAATGCTGGCACATATGACATGTATCAATGTGTGAAGTTCCAGTAAGGTCAAGGGTAGTCCATAGTGAAACCGCACGATGCATTGTACTGCCATCCATGTGATTTGGAATAACACAAGAGCCTTCTGTATCGAATTGGCCTTGCTCCTGTCGGTGATGGAATCTGGAGAGATGTATGCAAACTTCCCCGCTTGAGCAAGGGCGACAACTCCAACCGATGATAGAGTCTCGTGACAGTCATGCGAGAGTATTTCACCAAAGACTCGATCGTTTCTTGGCTTCTTCTCCGCCAGATGCTCGAGGGAAACTTGCAATCCGCCCATCACGACGAAGAATCCGTAGTGGATGTTGAACTCGAACTATTGAGGGTTGATTAGCCCAATGTCCCCCATATCGCATCAGGATCTTTTAACACTTTCATGAAATGTGTTCATAGATGAGTAATTGATGTGGATTGAAGATTTGTGATGAGATATCACTTACTTCCTTATCGGCATTATCATCCAGGACCTGAAGCTTCGTCAATTCCTTAGCTACCCATCTAGCTTCGAAATACTGCTCCAAAGCAAGGTATATGGCCACCTCAGGGGCACAGACTGTGACGGCAACCCATTTGAGCTTGCCAATGAGTTTCGGCCACCATCCTCGCTTGTCAGGAATGTTCAAATGAAGGGCAGTGTAGATACACGCCGTCAACGTAGCGATACAGGTCTGTAGGATTGCTGCGGTACTACGATACGTCTGGGCGGAGACCCAAGGGGGTGCTATTTGGGTCCTGAGCTGGGTGAGATTGTGTCCGTTTTGGTCGAGTTGATCTCGGATGATGCGTGCAGAGTCCTCTGCTAAGGACATCGGGGGCAGCAAAGCTACACCCAAGCAGAATGCTACAACGGACATTTTAGAAGTTGAGAGCTTCAAAAGAGCCAATATCATGAACGGCGTGAGACATAAAAAAAATCAAAAGCCACGGGAGGTATCGGACATATGTGAGAAGACCCCAGAAGAGACTGCCTTAGGGTACTGGATGTCACGCATCGGGCCGCCGTACAACGTATTCATGCATGATGGTTTCAAACCAACTGCATAGGAAGTGGGCATCTCGAATCCAATTAATATCCCAGAGACTTGGTCACACTGCGTGTCACCTGCAGCAGATGGTCGCTGATTGGTGCATTGTGGATTTGGGATGCTGTCGGATCCCGGAATTACGTTACATTGTCATGGGGTGTTACCAAGAGATGTATGCATCCACACAGCTCCTGTGGACCTCTTAAGCCAAACGTTCGCCTAAAGCTCCTATCAGCCGTCTTGGGGGATTGGTGTGCAGGTACGAAGAACACAATACTGGTAAGTGTGGATGTAGATCTCGGACCAACGCATACATGTGTATGTGTGTCGTTCATAGGTCGTTGACAATGTTCCCATCACTGTGCCTTGGGTGGAGGCCTTCATTTGCGACCGCTGATAAAGGCTTTCGCTTAAGAAGAAGTTGTGCCAGCTATGAAATCTCAAGAACGCATGTGTTAGTGATGAAAAAGATTGATTTACTAGCTACGAGCATTATTCAAATCTCAGAGTCCAAGAATTTAGAGAATACCACGCCTGATTAAGGGTTATGTTAAGGGACTTAGTGGTGGCCATAAATACGTTTATTTTTATTTTTTATTAGTTTCTCCAATCCAATATCTAAGTAGAAACTAAGACTCACAGCGTGATATACTCTCAAATAACCTAAAGACATAGGCGCCATGGGGTGCTACATCGTTCTGACAATTATAGCAACTATAGCGAAAAGCCAAATAACAATGTTATCAGACGGTAGTCACTTACGTTACAAGTAGATACAGAGTTTCTGTGATCATTTTTATTGTAAGCACTTCCGCAGTATAATCTAGCTATAAACAATCTTAAATAGCTAAATAAATACCGTATTAAATTAAATATCCTTAGATAACATAGTTTTTCTTATTTAATTTAAATTAAATATATAAAGCTCTAGTTAATAATTCCTTAAGTCTCTTATAATCTTTAGCTAAATATAAACGTTATTAAAAGATTTAATAAACTCGTTTAAATTAAGTAATTAAAAGTTAATAATATCCTTTAAATATCCTTATAAACTTACTTACTATTCCTTTTTGTAAGGAATTGTTCGAGTTGATCACCTAGGTATTAGGGACTGCGTCGCTGTATCCGGGTCTTGTTAGGATAAAGCTAACGCTTGTCCTTCTGAAATTGAATACGAAGGGTTCCGGGGCTTATATCTAGGCGAAAGCCTAAGGCATCCCTAACGAATCCCTTCTGTAGCCTAAGCACGTGACACTTTTTTATATAATTTCCTTAAGTAAGGATAATATTGTTAAAAATGCTAGAGATATTAAATTAAAATAATATTTCCTCCTTTTTAAAGGACCTTTATATTATAATTTAATTTATAATATTTATATAAAAAGGAGTAGAAAATGTTATATCCTTTATTTATTTTAATTTCTTTTAATTCTATTTATTATTAATATTTCTTTATTATTTTATTTTTTATTATTATTTATAAAATAATTATATAAATTATATTTAGAAAATAATATATAATAAATATTACCTTATTTTTAATAACTTTTTATTTTCTTAAAGTTATAAAAATATAATTAACTTTATAATATTTAATTTTAAATAGATTTTTATTATTACTTTTTATATCTTAATATTTATTAATAATATAAAAGTAATATATATAAATTATTACTTTCTCCTTTATTATAAGCTGTATATCTTTAATAATATTATATTTATATAAGCGTTTTTAATAAAGTTTATAACTTTAAAGGGATAATATTATATAATAATTAATTAATTTAAAATTATAATAATTATATTATTTTTAATATTAATAAAGTTATATTTTATTAATAAACTATTTTAATACCCCCTTTCTTTTATTTTAATATAATAATATTATTAATTTATATAATCTTTATTTAATTTTTATTACCTATATTAACTATATATATAAAAGTATATATTTATCTTAAATTATTAATAATAAATATATCCGGGTATATAATAAACTATATTAATTTAATATAAAATTTTTCAATTAAAGCTCTTTAAATAATATTAATAAAGGACGTAATAAAGATTAATTTAAAAGTGTGATAATTATTAAATATTATTAGTACCGGGCTTTAAGGATTAAAAGATAAGACACCGTCCCTGGTGTCCTAGAGTATATAAACTTCGTCACCTTGTTTTGAGGAAATGGTAATAATAAGCTATGAGGGTTCTGCCGAGTATACGGAGTGATACCCATCTCCACCGAGGCTGGCATTCGCACAAGCGTAACCTGGCTACCCGTGATATCACCGGTTTTTGTGTACCAAGCAACGCAATATAAGTAAGAAACCCCCAAAAGCCTAAGGGCTGATGGATTGATATTGCCTCAGGCTTACTACAGTTGCCACCCTACCAGCATCCAGACAAGACAAGCGCAACAGATCAGACCTGTTCAATGACACCACAGATTCCGATTGCTCTGAATATAGTTGGCGTGCCTAGTGTTTATTGCCAGCCAGTACATGAGTTCTTCATACTGAAGTGAATGACTGCGGTGGCAGCTCAATGGATACTAAATCAACTCGGCTGCACGTTGGCATCGACGAACTTGAAGAAGGCGTCGTAAGGCATATAGAACGATGCTGGGAGCGGACGATATGAAGTGTAACCGCCTAGAGGAGCGTAACACAGATTCAAGAAGGAGGTTTACAAAGATCCTCACTCTTCGTATATACCGCAATATATTATAATTACTGCCTGCCCACCTAACGGCCAAGTCGCTCGTCCAGTGTGTTAATGAACCCACAACGCTCGAGTAATCTGTCCCTCTGGAGTTCCCGTTGACCCTGTCGAAGCTGTTCGCCACCCATTTCCCCGTACTTCGTGCTGTCTACTATAGGATGCTGCATTTCCATCTGGTCGGCAGCGAGGAACCCTTCCCCAGCACCGGTATCTGCCGCCAAGTGGCAGCTGCCCGTACCCCACGGACCGCCAACAAGCTGCACGTTGATTGCGGGTGTTGACAGAGAAGACGCCGTATCAGCCCCTATCGGGAACGCCTCGGGCCAAGAAGGGGCAGCATCCGCACCGTTCGGATCGGCCGCATAGGCAAAGTTCAGGAAAGCGGCGAGAAAACGGTTGGCCAGCGCGAGGTCCGCGTCCGCCAGCGTCTCCCGTGGGAATAAGTTATTGTAAAGGTACTCCAAGTCGCTGCCGTGCACGGCGCCGAGCCACGGCATACCCGCGGCGCGAAACATGGGCGTCAACGCGCTCTGGTTCAAGACGTACAGGCGGACGCCCGCGACGGAGGACGACAGCGACATGTCCGTGGACCACTTGCTGGCCTCGGATGCGAAGTCGAGCGAGGGGCACGTGAAGAGCACGTCGCGAAGGATGCGCGCCGCGCGGAAATAGTGCACCGAAACCGCGGGATCGCCCGCGGCCCTACGCGCGTCATAGTTGCGCACCTCGTTGTCAAAGTCCGACGCCGGGTATAGCGCGAAGAGCCCGGCGTAGTCATCGTCCGTTAGTGCATGGGGGAAGCGGCGGATCGCCGTGATGATATCGGCCTCGGTTTGAAAGTCGGTGGCCGGCCCCGCGTTCGTACCGCCGTCGTCCTGCGTCCAGCCGTGGACCATGGGCATCTTAACGAATCGGCCAGCTCTGTAGAGGACCGACTGCCGGTCAGGCAGGAAGTCGTCGTCGACGGAGGGGATGAAGGTGAAGAGCCCGGCTGGCGGGTGGTTCTTCATCGCATACGCCATAGCCGTTTCGGTCAGCTTATCCATGGGCATGTCGCGGAGACATTGCAGGACCTCCAAATCATCGCCGGACGGGTCACAGCCCAACTTGTTCGCGACAGCGCGGGTGTGTAGCTCCACCGCGTCCGACATCATATCCAGTGCCGTCCCTGGAGGGCCAGACATGCACCAAGCGCGGTCGAAGGGTACGCCACGCGCGCCGCCGTACGATAGTAAATGTAAAGAGGTAAAGGTGCCGCCCGAGCTAAGGCCGAACGAGGTAATCCTGTTTTGGTCGCCGCCGAACGCGGCGATATGGTCTTTAACCCATTGGAAGCCGGCGCGTTGATCGCGTATACCTACGTTTAACGATTGCTGGTCTTTAAGGACCGGCAGGCGCGCGAAACCGAAGATTGTGACCCGGTAGTTAAGTACGACGTGGATAATAGGCCGACCAACTCGTACCGATTGCGTTACAAGGTGCGTCGGATCGACTGAGGCTTCTTGGGAGTGCCCTTTAATAACGCCTCCACCCACAAGATGGACGACCACAGGTAGCTTGCTATCCGACTTTGTTCCCGGAGGACGGGTTATACGGAGGTAAAGGCAATCCTCGCTCTGGTCCGGGGTGGCGCCAAAGAAGGGCGGGATAGCATCGCGGATCTGAGGACATGCCGGGGCAGGAGCAGTTGTATCAATCTCAGTGCATTTAGGGGGTACGTAGGGTTCTGGGGGAGCGAATCGCCGCGAGCCTGATGTATCCACGCCGAATTTGACACTGTTGAATTCCTCGACCGACTCGCGGACTAAGCCACGATATTTTACTCCGAAGCTCTCCACAGCGACGACGACGGGGTCGTTGAGCGCTGCGGTGGTACAAGAGGCCAGTGCCAAGAGTGCTGCTGCACAGCGAAGAGTGCTCCTCATTTCGCAAAGGAGTTATGATCAAATCGAACTACTTGGTGTGCGATGATTGATGAGAGAAAACCTCGGAGTTTTCTCCTCTGGGTGGGGACCCGATGCTTCCGCTTCCTTGCGACGAGAAATAACAAACAGTCCGAAACTTTTCAGAGGCCTTGGAAGGGAGAGTACGCCTCACAAGGCCACGAGGCAGCGAGGCAGCGAGGCAGCGAGGCAGCGATTCTACCCCGCTCCATGTACAGTTACGTGTATCCGCATGTCAGTTGTCAGTATGCAACATTTTATCATCAGATCGGCGCAGCAAGCACGGAACTGACAAGGAACCAACAAGCATGGCAGAGTTAGTCAAAGGTAGAGAATGACAAATCATCTTCCCTAGCCAGGGTAACACGGCGTAACCCAGTTCTGTGAGATTTATCCGACCCAATCAACCACACGAAAATGTTTGTCTTGTATCACCTCGACCCCCATTAGCCAACACAGTCACCTAGAGCCAACCAAGACAAGAGAGGATCGCTACGGTGAGCCTTCGAAATCGCAGTTGTTGATTCTCACCCCAACAACACCAAATAATACCCCGTACACTACAGCTATAATAAATATTTGGTAGACGCGTCCGGCTTAAACAGCCAGAAGCCAACGGCGTCCTGCAGAAGTCCCCGCAGACTCTCCCACTCTTCCTTTTCCATATAACTTTCCCAGTCAGGGATGGCGTCGTCGAAAACGCCAGGGACACTGGACTGAAACAACATTTCCTCCTTCTAGAGGGACCTCTGTGCCGTGGTGCGGTCCACGATAGCTACGTGAAGAGGGGTGAAAAACGTCGCGTCCTTCGCTACCAGGATGCGCAGTTCCAACGTCTCGTTGCAGCAGATACCGAGAGTCTTCTCGACCCGCCCCCACAAGAACAGTAGTTCCTCCGGGTAATCGCGCATGGCAATGTGGCCGAGTTCTAGCCCGATGGGCCTTGGGTCCAGATCAGGCAACCGGATAAACGTCTGGAGTAGCGGAAAGACGGGAACGGCCCGATTGTGGTGGACCTCAACGTTCATCCCACCCGGACCACCCGGGCCAAACCCCATGTCCCGCAACATGGAGCTCTCGACCACCATACCCCACAGTTGCCGTAGATTTGAGACCGCCTCGGGAAAAGCCTTACGGGCCGGCATTTCCGCCCTTGCCAGGTCGCCTGGCAATGTGCTCACCATGTAGCGGTCGATGGCGAGGTTGAGAACTCCGACACCTCGAGAGTCATATGTTGACATTCTAGGCAAGAGGTCGACGAGCCATCCCAGAAGATTATATTCTTCTCGGTATACATGGAAGACGTCCTATTCTAGGCTGGAATATAAAAGTACAAGAGCATCGAGATTGGTGCACGGAATGCGGAGGCTGAAGAACTCAAGAGCCGATGTCCTCGCCTCGCGGCACGCGCGGAGGATCTTACTATGCGGTATCTTTTTGCTGCTTCGATCACATATCCGTCGCCGGATCCCGTCTCGGGAACGAGTTTGATTGCGATGATGCGTTGTCGTTGAAGACATGACCTCCAAACGAGCCTTCGTAGCTCGATTGGAAGCTCTGAGAAGAAGGCGAATCCAGTGTCTGTCGGTACCATACCAAGAAGCGGTGCTTCGAAGAGCGGTGTTGAGTAAGTTGAAGTCATCGTTCATGACTTCCTATGTCCCAAGAGTTCCAATAGATCTAGGGCTTGTGCGATTGATATAAAGTAAAAGATTAGATTAATCAATTGGATTCACAATTGAACTGTACGAATAAGAAGTACCTTTTTGTGTTTTGTGCTACATAGTGCGAGAATGTTCGTTCGAGAGGATGCATAATGGGATACCATACCGTTTATGGTCCGTAAGAAGATGGCGTTTAAATACTGTGAGAAGCGCCTAGGTTCTTCTCCCCAATCCAGCTGGCTCATCCATGATTTCATCGTACTCCCATTATGCGTCACCGCCATAGACGCCACTACAGCCCCCGGGTCAGCTCTTGGGTGTTAGGCCAGCGCGATTCCACCCCTCTATTGCGGCTTAGAACCACGATCCCCACACGAATCAAATGTATCGCGCCCACAACAATATGCAATTAATTATGAACCTCTCCAAGATCATCGTAGCCGGCCGTTTTGGCCACTTCTGTAGTTGCAGATCTGACAAAGGTCCATCGGTAAGTCTATCCCCGTTATCAGGGGTCACAGTCGCTAGCTATGGTCCGCCTAGGGACTCTAGTGGCGTCAACATCGAAGACCAGGTTCTAGACAAGCGGGCGCTCAAGACCGTCGGCCAACGCAAGGTTGACGACGCCGGCTGCAGCGACGAGCACTGGACCAAGAATATGGCCACTTGCATCGGCGCCGCGGTGGTGGGAACGGCTGACAAGAGCAAGACGATCGGCGAGGTCCTGGCGCATGGCAGCGCCGCCTACCGGACGGGCGGTAGCCACACCAAGCATTTGAAGTACGCTGATGCCGTCAAAACATTTCACAACTGCGGCCGCCTTCAGTCTACAATGTAGTAAAATAAAGGTGTTTGGGATGCATAGAATCCGGATTGCGGTTGAAGAAATATGCTCTCAAGCGGCGCCGTACATTGGGCCTGGAATGGCGTGATAGTTCGCGACCTCCGAAGGTGCATCCTACATGGCACAGGGGCCTGTGTTTCGCCTGCTGGTGGACGGCTATCAGGCAACAGGCATCTACACACCCCTGTACGCCCTTTTCGAGGGTGGCTCATGGGATTAGGAGTTTGGTTGCTTGATTCGCCAGTCAACAATGGTGGTGGCGCTTTCAGGCAACACGAAAACCATGCATTGCATGTTGGCACAGTGTCAGCATGGAGAGTTGGGATTTAAGAGCCTTGTACACAGTAAAAGAGACAACGATTGCGACCTTTCAGTTGCGCTTTTCCCAACGGGCATGCTGGAGATCGTAAAACACCAGCATAACGTGACGAATGCCCGATGGGTCGTACATTTCGACCGAAAAACGAGGGCTCATGTAGCCCGGGCACGGGGGGTACTGATATCAGTGTCTACGAGCACTGGCACTTCAGCACCGGATACAGTGTCGCCGGTTGCCTCACCGAAAGCGATTCGCCAAGGAGGCTTGATCCCCGCCACTTAGCGGCCAATCATACTACGGTTGCTACCCTCCAAGTCAGTCGATGATGTGGTCTTGCGGCAGTTCAAGGGCCCCTCAACAGGGGGTTGACTGACCACTGGACTGACCAAGCCACCACTCATCGATCCCACCCGTGTCCAGAGCTGGCGGCTAATTTCAATACTAGAAAAGATTCCGAGGTAAGCGGACGCCCCAACTTCTGCATCCGAATCTTGTCCTCTTGAGCCATTTTTAGCAATATCCTCTCTCCCTCAAGATTCAGTATTATCACATTAACGTTCGCTACTGTGTGCACAAAATGCGTGATGAAATGATGCTTTAAATTGTTGTTTCGTATCCATTCTCAGCTCTTTAGATATCGATATGAAACGATTTGCTGAAAGTTTCGCCGATGCCCTGCGCGGGAAACGTTCGAAGTCCGCCACTGGTGACGCGGGCAGCTCCGAAACTGACAGGACCTTAACAGCTTCGAGTTCTGCCGGCGAAAATGCCCTTCAATCCGAATCTCAAGCAGCGAATATCTCGGGTCCCTTTGGCGAGGCAGCTATTGGACTTGAGCTGCTGGCCTCCGGAGGCACAAGTCCAAAAGTCGACATAGTCTTCGTCCACGGACTTCGCGGGTCCAGCCATGGCACATGGTCGCATGGCAATGTGTTCTGGCCCCGAGAACTCCTCAAAGGGGACCTACCGGAAGCGCGAGTGTTTACTTTCGGATGGGATACTATGATCGCAAACGCTACATCATACACTAGCCAGGACAGTCTATTTGGGCATGCGGGTACCCTATTGCAGGATCTTGCCCGTGTTCGAGAGGACAAGGTGAGTTCATATGACAATTCAAAATGAAGGGTCTGGTGTTCATAACCCCGTGCTCACTAATTCTCTCAGACATACCCTATTATCTTCATCGCTCATAGCCTAGGGGGTCTTCTCGTTAAGCAGATGCTTATCAAGGCTTCGTCTTTCCGGAGTAATGGAAGACATGGGTCGCTCGGAGATCCCTCCCTCCACACCAAAGGCATCATATTCATGGGCACCCCTCACCGCGGCAGCGATGCGCAGCCGTATGGTCAATATCTGGCCACGGTGGCTAAACTCCTTCTTCGTCAACCCAACAATGAGCTACTCGAAGTCCTTCGCCGGGATTCCGGCATACTCGAGGAACAACGCGACGGATTTGTCACTATTTCGAGAGACCTTGACGTGGTATGCTTTCGGGAAGAACTCCCAACCGGTGCTGGTATGGTAAGTTACACGTTACATGCGTATTTTCGGGGGCCACGCTAAGTCATCCATAGATCGTGCCTCAATGGTCGGCAGTATACGACGGGTTTAATGTTCAGGCGGATGCAATCCACGCAAACCATATGGACATGACAAAGTTTTCAAGCTCTAGAGACATTGGATATCAGAGGGTTCTTCATCATGTCCGTCGGCAGATCAAACTGAGTTCAGATACCAGCAAAACACGTATGTAGACCTGGCACGATGATGATAATAAACAGACTATAAGACTGATTGATTATTATTAGAGTTCATGGAGACTATAATGCCAAGTACGTGGGAGATTTTATGTGTCTAGGATATCCAGAGACTAACATTGAACAGAGATCCTAGATGCTTTGGAATTCGACATCATGCACAGCCGAGAGGAAATGATCGATCCTGCATTCAACCTAACATGTGAATGGCTGCTTGCTCCGGGTAGAGGTGCAAATACACCAGTGGAACGTCTCCAATGTTGGCTTTCCTCGACTTCAGAGCCAATCTTCTGGGTCAGCGGGAAAGCTGGCTCAGGCAAGTCTACACTGATGAAGTTCTTACACCAAAACATCCGAAGACTTGGCCATGCGTTCATTAACGACCGTACTATTATCGCCTCGTTTTTCTTTTACAAGGCCGAAAACAAGCGCGTCGAGCTACAAATGTCACGCGAGGGCATGGTGCGGAGCATTATCCACCAGTGTCTGAAGCAGGAGAAGACGTGGGTCCAGGACATTTTCCCCGAACTCTGCAAGGAAACGGAATACCAAGACCCCGGTGCTTACCTGGAAACGAAGACCAAAAATTGGAATTGGTTGAGCCAGGCATTCTCCAATCTTATCAAGACAGCTGCAAGGCGCCAGCGAAACATATTTCTGCTGATCGACGGACTTGACGAATATCGCATTCTTCAGCGTACTGCAGACTATACGCAACGGCAATTGGATCTTCTCTACGACAGCAACAACGACGATGAGCAATGGGGCTATAGCAAGTGGATTCACGTAAGCTACTTTCAGTGTTGCTAATCTCAGTCAAAATCGCACACATACTGCTCTTCACTGAATTCTGACTCGGGGTTTTGCAGGACGGTTATGTCGACTTGATTGAGCTACTCAATTCGTTTCAGGACAACGTGTTCATCAAGGCCTGCGTCTCTAGCCGAGAGCTCAACATATTCGAGTCCCGTTTCGGCAACAAACCACGAATCCGTGTCCAAGACCACACAGCAAGTGACATAGTCCACTACTGCAAGACCCGGCTCGAACAAGAAGCATTGGACCTGACAAATCCGAATGCATTGAACGCATTGAGTAATGGAGTCAGTGAAAAGGCCCAGGGAGTATTTCTATGGGTAAAATTGGTCGTTGGACTGATCGTACAACACAACGATGAGGGTCAAAACCCCAACCAACTTCTGGGGCTAATCGATGCCCTACCCGAGCAGCTAGGAGGCGAGGGAGGTCTTTATTGGCATATGATTCATCAAATACCAGGAAAATACCTGCAACATGCTTCCAGGATGCTCCACATTATGGTGGATGTCAGCTATGACTACGACGATAATGTTGGCCTGCTGCAACTGGAGGGTGCGGCACAGGTTGTCGCAACACAAGAATGGCTGTCAATACCGCCCAGTCCACTCGAACTCCAGACTCTCCATGAGAACGTCACCTACTTCATGACCAAGTTCGATGCCCATGAAGCGAAAGCACTTGCTGATTTGACACGTCTACAGCGTCAACTTCAGTCGCATTGCCTCGGCTTACTGGAAGCATATGAATTAAAAAATCGGGCTGATGAATGGGGCAGAACGTGCCAAGCTGACCGTTTGGTATTTGAAGTTATGGATGAGGTTGGCGTTTCCAAAATCAAGAACTATGGTGTCAGGTTCATGCATTCAACCGTAAAAGACTTCCTGTTGCGAGATTTCACTCAACAACGGCTCAAAAAGGAGTCTTTCAACGCGTCACTTGTCCTACTCAATGGTACTTTTGCTTCACATCGAGAGAATAACAATTTATTCGCACGATGGCTGTTGGCAAGGTATAGTCTCGATATTGCACCACACATATACAATGGAATGAATATGGCAGATTGGGCGATAGAAGAGCTGGAGGCGTTCGGGTCCGCATTCGAGAACATGAATGCAATTATCCGAACAGTCCGTAAGGCTATCAAGGATTGTTTACCTCGGCAGACTACCAGCTTGAAGGACTTATCACGCTTCTGGCAACCTTACGATGACGACGATGAACACAACCAGGAGGGCATGATAGACGAAACGGACGACCTGTCTATAGCGGCAAATATTGGACTTAGCACCTACGTGGATTCGCGATTGGCCAAATATGACGAACAAGGTCGCATCAACAAAGCAACTGATCTGCTCCGTGTGTCCCTCGTACACAACTGCGATCTGCCCCGTGTGTCCCTCGTACACGACTGCGATAACCACTCGACTATACAGGCATCACCGAAGCTTATCCCTGTGCTTCTGCGACATGGTGCAACCTTTGATTTCGAAATCTCTGTGGAACTTTTCGAAAGCCGTGATCAATGGACAACCATATCTGCGTGGGTGTACATCTTGGCCTGTTTTTGGAGCAGTCACCTAGATTCCCTACAACAAGCTGAAAGGACCGAGAGTTATTGTTTTCGAATACCTGCAGAGTCTTCTACAAGTATGTGGCGAGCCACGCCATGGATCCTACCTGCACAATTGTACTACGGTGGTCCGTACTATGATGATGTACAAACATGGCATAATAGATTAAAACTGATCGATCTGGTGTTGGACAAAGGTGCGCATCCAACTATTACGATGCAATTTGCCAATGTAGCCTGGGAAGATGATTTTCGGTTACAAATTGATCCTACAGCTCACCTCGATGGTGTTGGAGGGTGGCATTGGAATTCTACACAGAATTCTTCAGGGAAACATACAGGTTGGGAGCACTGGAAAGACGTTGGAACACTCTCCGCGTCAGAAATAATATTGCACTTAAGGCAAACTTTCAGTCAGGATTCAAATTAGCTGGAAAAGAGATTGGTATCATAAAACCACCATGCAAAATCCATTTGCTGAAGATTGTCTCTCACCAATATATTTCCAATTACACTTCTTATCAAGCCCCCTCAAAGTGCAGCCCCTTAGTGACATCGCCCCACTTGGCATAGAGGTAATCCCGCGGCGGCGCGTCCCGAGGCTTCCAGGGCGCCACGTTGCCGTAGCGCGGCAGGCCCTTGTCGGCGACCTCGCGGTAGTTGGACGTGAGGTTCCAGAAGCGGCGGTCCTGCAGGCGGGCGGCGTCGCGGGCGCCCACGCGCGGGGTGGCGGACGTGACCTTTTGCTTCTGCATGTGCTTGTAGACGCGCGTCAGGATCCAGGCCGTCGAGTCGGCCCCCGCCGTCCACGACGCGTCCACGTACCCGATCATGAAGAACAGGTTCGGCACATCCGACAGCATGGCGCTGTGCCAGCACCGCCGCGTCGACCAGTTGATCTTGTCGCCGCCGTCCACCGTCACGGGGATCCCGCCCATGAATTGCATGCGCAGGCCCGTCGCCGTCACGATGACGTCCACGTCGTCCAGGGTCGTGGTGGGGGAGTCACCGTTGCTCTTGCCACCCTTGCCGCCGCCGCGGCTCCCCTCCAGCTCGATGCCGTGTTCCGTTACGGTCCGGATGTTGGCTGTCACCACCTCGGCCTTGGGCTTGGGCCCGCCGAGGGCCTTCTGGAGGTCCCCGTCCGGCGTCACGCACACGCGCTGCTGCCAGGGCGTGTAGTGCGGCATGAAGTGAGGGTTGTAAGCAAAGCCCTCAGGCAAGCTGGCGATGACCAACTTCATGAACTCGGTCCTGGCGAAGTTGGGGAAGTAGCGGCACACCAGCACCGTGCACCACTGGAAAGTCATGGTGAACCAGCGCTGCCAGACGAGGGCGGCGCGTCGCGGCAGGAGCGTCTCGGCCCACGTCTTGGGGCGCCCCACGTTGGGGATGGAGACGACGTACGAGGGGCTGCGCTGGAGCATGGTGACGTGGCGGGCGTCCTTGGCGAGGTTCGGGATCAGCGTGATGGCCGTCGCGCCGCTGCCGATGACGACGATGTTCTTGTCGGCGTGGTCGTAGTCCTCGGGCCAGAACTGCGGGTGGATCACCTTGCCCTGGAACTTCTCGATGCCGGGCACGTCCGACTTGAGGGGGTTCTGGTAGTCGTAGTAGCCCGAGCCGAGGACCACGAAGCGCGAGGTCAGCTTCTTGACCCGGCCCTCGCTCTCGACCTCGACGGTCCAGCACTGGCTCGCGGACGACCAGTCGCACGAGAGCACCTTGTGGTGGAAGTTGAGATACTTGCCCAAATCATACTTATTGATGCAGTCCTTCATGTACGAGACGATCAGGGGCCCCTCGGCGATGGGGGTGGAGTATGGCCACGGCTCCCAGGCGAAGCCGTAGGTGAAGAGGTCCGAGTCGGACCGGACCCCGGGGTACTTGAACAAGTCCCAGGTGCCACCGACGTCGCCGCGGGCCTCGAAGAGGGCAATCTTGGCGTCCGGGGTCTCCGTCTGCAGTCTATACGCGCAGTTGATGCCCGAAATGCCGGCGCCTGCAACATCAGTGTGTTAGCCAATATTCTCCTTCAAAACACCATCGTGCCATTCCCTATTCGCTCACACGCTGGGTGGCATCTCTTTTCCCGCACAGATCTCGGAGAGTACAATGAATGCAATTTGACGTACCGACCACAATTACATCATAGTCGACCTCGGTCGACGTCTTTTTCTCAATCCTGATACCCATATTGAGTTTGGGCTTGCTGCAAGTCGTACAGCCACAAAGCTTTCAGATGTTTTCCCTCGAAGATGAAATAGAAACAAGGGCCGTCCGATATTTGCGCTAGTGCGTCGTCTGAAAGTTGGGACGGTATAAGATTAAGTAGTAGCTGCGTGTCTTGCCTCGTCCTGTCCGTGCCGTCTCTGTGGTCTCGGACTCAATCATTGGGGTTATCAGCTGAGCGCATCGACGGCTCGAAGCGGGAGGGATGAACCCATTTTATGCATGTTTGTATGCGCATCACACAGGTCGCACCAACGCCAATGCTACACACCCATCCGCACTGACTATCATAATTACTTGTTCTGTTTGCCCACACCTCGGCTCTTTGCGCAGTCGTAAACCCGCATTCAAGAGCCCAAACTCAAGAGCCATTCGTGAAGAATGCCAACCTACCTCTCCAGAAAAGGACTTTCGGCACAACGACCCCACACCCCTCGGCCCCCTGTAAGATGCAAGGTCGTCCACTTACTTGCCCTTTTGGGCGAGGTTACCTGAGATCAAAGTCAATTCCTGTAGCTGAAAGCTTCTCTCACAACATGAACATGGGACGAGGGGGGGACCCGACAAATGGATGTTTCTGGTCTCTGTCGGTGGGAATAACTGCGAGACAGCATCATAGATAGCCCCTCCGGGCAAAACGAAAGTCCCGGGGAGGTCGGGAGGGCCCCGTGATTCGTTCTTTCCGACCCTCCCATTCCCCGCTCTGTTCTCCGCATTGCATGTTTCCCACATATTGCGGCGCAATGCTGGGGGATGCTTCCGCAAAGGTGCGGAATTCGCCGCCTATGCATTGGTGATCTTACGATGCGGTACGTGCAGAGGTCGAATACTATTATCGAGGGTCAACTACGTATGAAAGAGCCAGAGTGCATGGCAGCCGACGTCATTGCAGCACATATCCTCTGAAATGATATCAGGGGTCAGATCCTTGAGGGTTGAGTGTATCTGTACTGCAATAATCACAGCCGATGATATCCCCAGGTAAATGTAATGTTTAAGGCGTCAAAGTAGTCATCAGGCAAGTGTTGTGCCAAGCATGCCTTAAATATCATGTCAGCGCGAGATCTTGATAGAGATCTCGCATGGATCTCGCATGGGCATAATACTCGATATCTGGTAAAGCTCAATGGACTGGCGTCGCCAAGTAGTAAGCACTACCCTTAACGGGAGGAAACCCGCTTGCTATAAAGAGGAGGATGGTGCTCCCAGGCAGTCACACGTGAACATCCGGAACCAGATCAGGTAGCAATATTCAGTATAACCCCGGACAATGGTAACGCATCTTTCGTTTTGGAAACCGTCGCCAGCCGGCTCGGGCACAGGTAAGAGCGCGCCGCGGTGGCGAGGACTGCCTACCGACAAAACCAACGTCATCATCATCACCTCCCAACCAAGTCATCCGCCAAGTGTCAGACCAGCGACTTCCTCCGAATGAAATCCCCAATCTTGGTCGTGACCTCACGCACGCTGTCCTCCCATCCTAGGTTGGCGCCCACAAGCAACGTGTCATGCGGGGCCCCGTCCTCGTAGTTGAGCTCGACGTCGTTCTTCGTTTCCCCCTTGCCAACCGCATCTCTGCCTGTTACAGTAACATTCTTCATCTCACGAACCCACCGCGCCCCATCGACCTCGAGGACCTCGGCAGCTCCGAGGTTGACGAACATGGGCACAGTCGTCACGAACGGGTGACCCAGGGGCGAGATGTAGGGGTCCGAGGCGGACACGAGGCGCGAGTAGGCCGCCGCGCCCCAGCGGACAAAGGAAGGGGGGAGGATGTCGGTGTCGTAGTGCGGGTTCGACGTGACCACCAAGTCTGGACCGAGACAGCTGACGGGCGCGACCCAGGGCGACACCAAGACAGCGCTGTGCGGTAAGGGAATGTTGTCCAAGGGGTACTCAACGAGGTAGCGCAGCAGCCCGATGGCCAAGTTGGCGCCCGCGCTGTCGCCCGACAAGACGATGTTCCCCGCGGGGATCCCCAACTCGCGCACCAGGTACAGGTAGCTCGTGAGCACGTCCTGGAGGGCGGCCGGGAAGGGAGCCGGGTCGGGCCGGCAGGCGAGCCGGTACTGCGGGCTGTAGACGCAGCTCACGCCGGCGTGCTTGAGCATCATGGAAGCGCCGTAGCCCATCTGTGCGCCCCGACCATCGCCGATGACGAAACCGCCGCCGTGCACATGCAGCATCACCATGGATGACGATGATGACGACATCAACGGCGGCTTCTCGTCCGTGGTGGCGGTAGGTGCGGTGAAGCAGGTGATGCCCACAGGCGCCGGCGACACGGCGCTGCTCTTCAAGGGCCCGACATAGTTAGCCGCGGATGACGGCTGGGCTATGCAGAAGCGCTCCTTCCCTTTGCCCGGCTCCAGACTGAGGGACGTCGGCGACTCGGTGACGCAGACCATGTGCACGACGACTTTGGTGAGCGTCACCATCAGGCACTGCTTCAATGTCCAGGTTGGGATCGGCCGCAGACTGGGGAAGAGGGCAAACTTCAGCGCCCAGTATGGGATTCGCGCCAGGATGAACGCGGCATAACACAGCTTGTAGATGGTCGACAGAGGCTGTCGCGCCATCAAGGGCGGGCCTGCTGTTGCTGCTGCTGCCGAGACGGATTGCTGCGCCATCGTTGTAGATTGAGTGTGCGGTTCATGAAGTTTGCCGGAGGAGAGAGCAAGCTGCCCGACAGCTCCTCAAAGCCTGCGAGGGCGCCAGAAAAGAAACGAGAATGGATCTGAGACATGGCAATCATTGTCCCTCTCGCGCCAATCGGCCGCGGCACTGAAAATATTGGCCTGTTCCTTCTCCAATCGGCCAGCGAATAGTGTCGTACGGCACGGGGATGCGCTTGGATGTCACACACACAGACACACACGCACGAGGATGAGGGTAGCATGCGGGGTATTAGAGATGGCCAACGCAGGGTTCGGGTGAACATATCCCACATCCCATCCATCCACTATGGCCAAGTTCATGAACCAGATGCCTGATGCGCGGCGTGTAGATGCGGCGCCGCGGCCGCATTGCGGTATTGCGATGAAGGGTTCGTGAATCAATCGCAAGCAGCAAGCAACTCCATGACGGTTGAATAGCGAGATGGGCCCCAGAGCGGGTACGTGATAGCCTCAACTCCCGGCATGAGGTATCCATCAATCGGGAGATGGAAGTTTGCCGACAGTCCGATGGGCGCTGATCGCACATTGAGGGTCATGCATGGGTGTTTGGGTGGTGCAGTAGCGCCAGCCAGGGTACGGCACAACTCCATCGCGACGACGGGGGTCAACTATGCTGGCAGGCGGGGGGAGAGGAGGAGCGCTTGGCGTAGAACATTCCATCACCGGTCTCGTCTTTTAATGTGTATGTAAAACAAAAGATCGAAGTCCTTGCGATGTTAAGTAATACAGCCCGACGAACTGGGCTAATGATTTCGATGCCTTCGTTGATGTCCGCTGCGGGTTAAACATGATGCTGTCAATGGCTTACACCCAGAACAGCAGATGACTTCCCAACATCATCAAGCTTATAAGCCAATTTATGTAATCAATTAATTATTACACCTTGTTCTTTCTTCTTGATCCCTCAGCTTCGTCTTGTCGTATCCTTTTGTCTAGAATACCGGACCACCAGCCTCGAGGTCCTTGGCCTCCCGCCTCAGCACGTCGGCCCGGAACTTGCGGTAGGCATTCTCGACGCGGCCCTTGCGGGCGGGGTCCTTGGAGATGAGGCGCGCCGCCGACCAGCTTCCCAGCAGGAACCCGAGCTCGCCGCCGAGGATGGTGCCGCCGAGGCCAAAAAAGAAGTAGGTAGCAATGTCGCCGAAGCGGCTGGGCTGCATGTAAGGGGTGATGTCGGGGATGGGTTCTGTCGCGGTAATACCAGTCAGCTAAAAGGCCCATGCAATCAATGTAGTAGCCTTGAAGGCTTAAAGAAGAGAAAGAGGTGTCGTACCTGTCCTGCCCCCGGCAAACACGACGTGCGTGGGCTTCTCGGCGGCGCGGAACATGCGGAAGACATCGGCGCGGGTGCGACGCAGCTTGATGGCGGCGTAGACGCCCAGGCCCAGTCCCACGAGGGTGCCGATGGTGGCGGGGATGCTGACCCGGCTGGCGGCCTTCTTGAGGCAGTCGCGGTCGGACTCCTCAAGGTCGTGCTGCATGTGCTCGTCGGCCAGACGGGCGAACTCGTCGTGGCGCGGGTCGCGACGAAGCGCCGCGAAGGGGGTGCTGTTGCTGCTGCCGGACATCCTTTCTGGGGTGGAGTTTGATATGCGCTGCGATGCGATGCGGTAACGATCTTCGGTAGGTGTGTGGCCTGGGCTGAAAATTTGAGACCTACGTGTGTTGTCTGACGGTGATATTTCGACCCGGATTGGAGGCTGCTGCGTGTTCTAGACAGAAGAGCAAATGAGACAGCAATTGAGTCGTTTGGAAATGAGGAGCAGTTGTTCAATATGGGCCAAGCGAAAGCATCACGATGACATCATCGCTGCGACCACCGAAGCTTCTAAGCTGCTTCTGAAAACGCAAAGACCAAAGCTTACCCCAGACACCGAAACAACAAACTGCGACAACATGCTCCGTTTATTTGGCAATAGAGATTCAGTTTTGACATTTCAATGTATCGTATCTTCCAAGACATCCTGGAACTGATTTAGGGAAAGGTCCAAGGGAGCGAGCGCTTCAATGTCGTGGTCGGAACTTGCTAGCCTGCGACCGCTGGAGTGCAAAGTTGGGTGCTGTGACGAACGGTCGGCGACCACAACTCTTCAGCCACGAACAAGTCCCTTCGTCAGGGCTGGACTCACCCCAGTAATGGCCAATTGGTATGTCGAGACCGCATTCTCCTGTCATGATTGGCAACGATTGCGGAACCCCAAGTACCGGTAGATGGCTCATCGCCATGGCTGTGTGTGTGTAAAGATAGTTAAATGGTTTTTAAATATTTTATAATGTAAAATACAGTCGCTTTTTGTCTAAATCAATGCTTCGACGGCTTTCTTAACATCTGCGCCCGGGAGTTCTTCCTCGACATCGGCTGCGCCGAGATCTCCAGCTCGACCTTGCCCATCGAGCTCAGGGGGTCGACCTGGGCCGCCACGTACTCGTCCATGTAGTGCATGTTGCTCGCACTCCCGCCGTATCGCTGTTTCGCGCTCTGCGTCTGGGCGAGGCTGATCTGGCTCGTGGTGCGGCTGTGCGGGTTGTTGCCATAATTGTTGCTACTGCTGCCGCCATTGTTGTTGTTATTGTCGTTGTAGTGCGCCTGGCCGTGGCCGCCGAAGTCGTCGGTGCGGCTGTCGGTGGTGAAGGTGCGCTGCAGCTCCACGTCGTCGCCGTACTTGGCGCCGTCGAGGTCCTCGTCGACCGTCTCGAACCGGTGGTTGCGCTCGATCTTGATCTCGCGCGTCACAAACACTTTGTCGAGCCGCGCCGTCAATACGGGCCAGAACACCGGGATCGACGCGCAGATGGACGCGAAGTTGACCTCGAGTGTCGCCAGCTCGATGCTGATGGGGCCGTACCACGTCGGGTCGAACGTTGGGAACGTCGCGGCCCGGTGCTCGATGATGGTCTTGACACGCCAGATGGAGATGAAGTTGATACTAAATACCAAGAAGTTTTGGTTAGCTCTGATGCCATTTCATATCCTAGTCGGTCCTCGTATTGAATCAAGGGGCCATGAAGATATCCACCCCGGGGGTTCTTGAATAAGTACTTACATGATACCCATGCAAAATAGCCCGATCAAGCCGAGCTTGGCCTTCAAGGTCGTGTTCGTGCCAAAGTAGATCGGGATCGGGATGCAGAGGACGACGATGTCGAGCGTCATGTTGATGGCGGCCGACGAGGCATAGGTGGCGTAGAAGACCGAGGGCACGAGGGACCCGAAGGCGTAGCACATGCCCGGCATGGTGAGGGTCCAGTACTTCTGGATCGGGAAGCAGGGGACGATGGCCATGAAAGAATAAGCCAGGCCCCAGGCCGCCGTGATGACCATGACGATCTTGCAGACCACGCGCATGCGGCCGCACTCGAAGATGCGCAGGTACTGGAACAGCAGCGACAGCTTGACGAAGGCCGTCGACATGCAGTACGTGACGTTGGCGACGTAAAAGTACTAGGTCGAGGAGTACATGTTAGCACTGCTATAAGTTGCTGGTGTTGAATCCATTTTGGGGCCTCGTCGATGACGGAGATAGAGGGAGATGGTTTCTCCTTCTCGGTACTTACTTTCAGGTAGATTATCCTATCCTCAGGCGGTATTAAGATGAAATGTTGTCCCATGCCATGTCTTGTTGCTATATATCCCACCTTGGTCAGTCCTCGCACGGAATCCACAGCGCCGCAAAGGCGGTATCCCTGGTTGGGTTGTGACTCACAAATGCATTCACATACAGATCCCACCGTGCCAGAAATCTATGATACCACTGTTAGCGATAGCTGTTCGGCATCCAGTCCCGTCCCTGCTGACTGAATGGGGACGAGGCTTTTACATACCAAAACCAACACCACGAAGACATCGTCCCATCCTGGCGCGTAAATGATGCGTAACCGTGTGTAAATCCGAAAGCCGACGCACGCCCACGTGATTGCCTGTCGCTATAGTTAGCATCCGCGGATCGAGAAGTCCAAGGCTGGGGGGTGCCCTTCATCGGAAGGCGTAGAAGAGGGTCACCTTCTTACCAAGAATGTCACAGCCAGTGCGATGATGGTTTCCGGGTAGTTCGACACGGGCTTGGGCTCGTGCAAGTTGTCGACAAAGCCGATCAAGCCGATGAGACTCTTGGTGGCGTCGGTCTTGCTGTGATCGACTGCCATGGTGCCCGGATATCCAACTCTGTCTCGAGAAAAGAAGAGAAAACAACCCAAGCTCCCCGGGTTATCCCCCTCCCTGTCGGCGCTCGCGAAGCGGGTGGCGGCGGTGTGTGGTCGTGTGCGCTTCTCCAAAACGCCGTCCGTCAATAGACACTCAAAGGCTGGCGTGTGGTTGGTGCTCGGTGCCGCTGCTGCACATGGCTGATTGATTGCTCGCGGCGACGGTCTATTCGTGAATGGCTAGTGTCTATCCGACAGCAGCTCGTCGCTCAATCGCAGGCGCAAAGAGAGTTTCGAGGGCGACGGGCAATAAATGGGTTTAAGGGACAATCGGGCAGTTTGGATCTTTTTCATGAGACGATCTCCAGTGTGCCGCCCGCACTCGAGTGATCGATCTTCCCTCCCTCCCACAGGTTCCAAGCTAGGGATGCCGCCGAGATCTGGGATGCCCCTGGCATTTGCGGCCATCGTGCATGCAGTTGGTGCAGGGCACCACGACAAACCAGGACCCGGATCTGGGGCCTCTACTGTCTCTGCCATCCCATAGGCTGTTTCAACGTTGGCTGGCTATGGGGCCCTATGGGCAGCGTGGACTCCCAGGGCTCCTCACCTTGGGAATGTGCGTTCGAACTTCGGCCAACCGGCGCCGAACCGGCGCAGTCCCCTGGCAGTTACATATCAAAGAGGCGCCAGCGCGCACCGGTCGCCACGCTGTCGAGGCTTGGCCTACAGTTGCATCCGAAACGGGGACCGGCTAGAGCTCAGCTGGCACACTAGCACACGACAACAGGGAACATGACAAGGAACAGCCTGCAAGCGGAGTGGCCCCGACATCATCAAGCCTATCAAGCTAGCCCTCTAGCACCGAGTTATTCCAGAAGGGGTATGCGCTTCGCTGATATAAGCACGCGAAAAAGGGCTGCCCGCTAGAAAATCGTTTAGAACAGTCGCTTAGATGAACCCAATCTGTTAAATTGGTTGGACTCGCTAATCTTGGCGACGATATCGACCTACTGTACGCTAACGTGCGACGAGTGTCATGCCAGGGGACGAATATAGTCTCTACAAACCCGTTTCGCTGTTTCGAAACAAATGGCAGCACGCTATGGTAGTTGATGGCCACTGCCAGGTTTGAAGAAAGTCTCGATGGCCATATTACGCCATTCAGGCATTGAGAAGGTAATAGCGAAACGCCATTGCTATTCGCCATGACTGATGCGGTCACTGTGTCATGGCTTGACACATTAAGGTCTCTCTGGCAGGGGGTTCATCTCTAGGGGCTCCATTACAGCTGTCACCCATCCACTACATTTGGCGGGTCCCTATAGAAAGTCGAATTCAGAAGCGGTTATTATGAGCCATACAGGCGAAGGGATCCGACCACCCGACCGCAACGAGAATGCCACCAAGCTACTGAAATTGGGCTGAAGGGAGCACGGGAAAGAAGGCAAAGGCTGAAAGACCAAAGAGCAGGAAGTGAAAAAGAGAGTGGCAGAGTGGGTGATGGGAAAAGCCGTTGTGGTATCCATTTTCTCCCCCCCCCCCCTGTAATTGCTGTAGAATGACTCCATCCTGCTATGCTATTCTCTGGCCTGTCGGGTGATTATCAGCCCCTCAACCGCGACTAGTTAAATCCGCACATGTCCGCCGTCGTTGATTCTCCCATTTTTGAGACTTAAAAATTACCGTACAAGAACTATGTAATACGATTCATTAGCACTGGAACCACGGCTTGGGTATTGTCACAACCAGACTGGAGAACCCCATGGCTCCCGCCGGAGTTGGTGTTACTGAAGGGTCAAAGCAACGCCAAATCTCACCACAGCGTTTCTTCTGGTAGCAACTGCTACGATCTATCTATACTAGTGCCGTCGTACAGTGGACGGGGTGCAGGCACTCCGGAAGCAGCATCTTCGCCTCTAGTTCTCGATACACATATAAGTATCACTTTTGAACATCGCCGTCGCCAAGAGAAAAGGTAATAACATAATAGTGTTAAGCTTCACATTACGAGATCCTGGCTCAATACCTCTAGTGTTATAGCACCATCCAAAGTGGCGTGGCTATCAGCCCCCTTCAAACCATGAGCATCATGCACGAGCTTATCCTGGTATTCAGCACCCAGGCTCCTCTACACGCTCAGGGGGCACGGTTGATCTGATAAGTATATTGAAGATCTGCGATCAACATATTATAGAGTAGCATTTGCCTCTTAATTGTCTCGCACAATGAAGATGAAGAAGCGCGTTAAGCTCCAGGAAGGGGGCCATATATAATTAACGCTCGTTGTCGGAGATGCTCCGGACGACGCTCGGATCTCGTACGAAATCCATAATGGAAAAAGCCGTTTATGTGTGTGTCCAAGACCCAACCCCAGTCCAAATGGCCTGTCAGATTTGCTTTTGCAGATCTGGTTCTATTGCATTGCGGCATTCGTGCGGCACAGTAGCATGGCAGGAACGTCATGTTACGCATACATACGTATGTACGTACACACACACACAGAAAATTCCCTTCTCTGCAAGCCGCTCAGTGATCATGCATTAGTCCCCCAATACCACCTATCTGTGAAACGGCGTCGCAACAGATTGCCGATCCGAAAGGGCTTGCTCTTTTTGGTGTCGAAGACTGCCGATCGTATCGAGCACTTTCCGAAAACACGTGATGATCCTTCTCTTTCTGCCTGCATGCATACATGATGTGATCAGCCAGCCCGACAACCAGGTACGAAAGGTGCAAATCCGATATCTTTGATCATTTTGTGAGCAGATGCAGCCAGTGGGGTCTCGCCATCAAGCCATGTGGCCGACAAGCGAGAAGTGGGACGAAAATACTCGGACACTCAAGCCAACTCCTTGGAGATTGCCTATAATAGACTTGACATATAGGTTGGTGAATGACAAAATACTGACAGAATAACGTGCTTGGGATCCGCCCTTCGCCCGTCGCCCGTCGGTCCAAAAGTTCCGATTAGAAGTCGCCTGCTCCCTGCTAGCCAAAATCCCCTGAAAAGATCATCCAACTGGTTTTGTTCTGGGGTTCTTTTGCCGGCTTTATGGCAATTCCTGTCTCTCCCCCCTTTCTGGACTCATAAGTTCAGCACCGGCACGTTCCGTTTCAAGTATCCGTGCCATCTTGGCAACGTCCTTTTATACCTTGGCGTATTGTTATTCTCCGAGGCGGCCGCCATCTGCAAATCCTCGATGGCGCTCGCCCATCGCACCAGCTCAGCCTCCGCCCAGGCCGTCTGCATGATGGCCAGCCCAAAGGGCATTCCGGTGGAGGAGTGCACGCCCGCGGGGATTGTCAGCATGGGGTAGCCGGCCTGTGCCGCGATCTGGTATGTCTGCCCGACGTCGGGCGGGACCAAGAGGCCTGAGATCTTCTCCCCCCTCTCCGTCCCCTGGCGCGTCAGTGCGGCGTCGATGCCCGACCGCGCCGACGACTGCGTGAACTGGAGCGCCTGCTCGTACGTGCTGTCCTGGATGCCTCGGGTCGCCAAGGAGGCCAAAAGTCCGTCCTGGCCCGAGTAGAACGCCGGGCTACCTAGAGGCCACGGATTGCCCCCCTCGCTGCCGTCGTTGGCGTAGTTGTACTGTATGATGTCCTCGACCGATCTGATGTTCGTGTTGTTCAGCTCGGCGAGGTACATCTTGATGTTGTTGTAGAAGTCGACCTTGACGACGGTATATTCGCTTTCGTTCGGAAACCCGCGCGCGCCGCCGTAGTCCCAGTTCCAGCCATCGGGACTGACGAGCCTTTCAAAGTCAGTGATCTCTGTGCCGTTGATGATAGTGCCGCCGGCCGACTCAATCAGGGACAATATGGACTTCAGGATGTTTTTCTGTTCTTCGTCCGCGTAGACCCAGAAACTGTTCCAGGGAAGGCCAAAGGCGGCGTCTTTCAGGCAGCTGCTATTTGCTAGGAATTGCGCATAACCCCCGGGTGGTGTTTTCCCTCTCTGGTCCAGAGTGTAGTTATCTCGAGCATCTTCTCCGTAGATGGCATCCAGAGCATACACAGCATCGCGCACTGTCCTTCCGAAAGTGCCGACAGAGTCTTGATGCTCGCTCTCGGGTATGACTCTAGTAATGTCTCAGTAGGGACCACCAGTTAGTTAGAAGCAACAGAATCTTACCCAGCCCTTGAGGTCAGACCAACCGTAGGCTTGAAGCCGACAATGGCATTGCGTTCAGCAGGATTGATGACTGCATAGCCATCAGACTCTTGCTTCTCTTTTCTCTGATGCTCCCATACTCACCGCTGCCATCCGTCTCAGTGCCAATCGAGAAGGCGATCGCATTGATGGCGACGCCAACAGCGCTTCCAGAGCTGCTCCCGCCCGGGTTCAGAGTGAGATTGTAGGCGCTCCTAGCTTGGCCCCCTCTGGCCGAGTAGCCCTCCGAGTAGTTGCTGCTCCGCATATCGGCCCACTCGGACAGCGTCGCCTTGCCGAAGAGCACGGCGCCGGCCTCGCGGAGCCTACGAACCACGTGGGCGTCACGCGGAACGACGCTGCCCAGCAGGGCCCAGCTGCCGGCTGTCGTCTCCAACTTGTCCTTGCTCGCGATGTTGTCCTTGACGGTGAAAGGGATGCCGTGCAGCGGTCCTCTGACTCTGCCGGCTTGTCGCTCCGCGTCCCTCTCCGCCGCGATAGTGAGGACGTCGGGGTTGAGCTGGAGGAGAGAGCTGGGGGTAGTGTCAGCTGGGGGGCAAGTGCGGGGGAAGGACGTGGGTTTACTTGGCATAATCCTCGGTCTGGTACGTTCGCATCATGTAGCAGGTCGTCAACTGCACTGAGGTCAGCGTCCCGTTGCCCATGGCCGCTTGCATTTGGTCAATCGTGGCCTCCTCGAGCTGAAAACCGCCGCATCCTGGCATAGGGAAGAGCTGGGTAGAGTCTGCATGTTCCTGGAGAGGGAAGAACGGAACTCCCGGTTCTTCCAGCTGGGCATGGGCTGAATAAACCAGTACCAAAAACAGGTGCCAGAGTGTCACTTTGAGCATCATGGTGGTTCGTATGGGGCAGACTGGGCTCTGGTCTCTCTTTAAAGAAGACGTTGTTACCTCGTGGCAGGTAACTATGGAAGATTGTTGGTGACTGTCAGTCATCCCACGCTTACTTTTGGACCCCCGCGTCACTATCTTGGTGAGATTCCGCCAATTAATTAGTTCTAGACCATGGTCTCACTTCCGATGTTACCATAACGCACCCCTTTCCGAGTGTGTGTCACCATGCACAACCCCTTGAGCTAAAAAGAATGATCATCGTTCCGAAGACAATCAATACGGGTTTCACAACGATACCAAAGGCTAATTCATTCATATCCATACTTATATCGTTACAATACTGTCTCAATCTCCCAACCCACATCCTCAGGCTTCACGACACGCTGGCGCGGTACCTCATTCTCGGTCTTCACGGCACGCTGACGTGGCGCCTCATACGCAGTTTCCGGCCGAAGGTGTGACTCACCGCCGCGACGCTCACGTCTAACGGTATAAGAGCGGCTTTGCGAATCGTTCGGAGAGCGCGACCGCACCGAACCAGAGCTACCTCCTCCCCCAACATACTCGTCGCGCGAGGAATCATGGCGGCGCGCCGAGCTCGGCCTCCGTCCCAAACCTCCATCGTCATTATCACGGCAGCGTGGTTCGCGTGACTCGCGGGTGCTATGGCTCCTCCCCAATCCCCCTCTGTTGTCTTCGCGGCGCGGTTCGCGGACGGTATAGGTTCTGCCCAATTTCCCTCTCTCATCCGCATCACGACGCGGCTCGCGAGTACTGTAGCTCCGCTGGGGGGTGACACCACCACTACCATCGCGGTGCGCCGCCGGCCGGGAAGGGCGAAGAGTATCCACCGGACCGTAATAGTCGTCGGCCTCGGGACAGACCGGAAATGTTACGATATACCCGGCGCGGTTGAAGCCGTATCGAAACCCGGGGTTAAGTGCCGGGTTGCGCGCGCACAGGTACAAGTGGTCGCGATCGTAGTTCGGGCTGCGCGTGTACGTATACTGCTCGCCAGTGCGTATATCCTTGCTGTAGCAAAGGTCACCCGCGTTCGGGGTTGCCGAGTGCGACTCGCTGCGCCGCTCGTTGGGGCGGACGTGACGGACACCGGCGTTCGGGGTTGCCGGGTGCGACTCGCTGCGCCGCTCATTGGGGCGGACGTGACGGACATCGTCGCGACGGGTTTCGTCGTCGCGGCGGTGGCTGTTGCCGCGCTCACTCCCATGACGCTTGCTTGACGATCTGGACAATCCACCGCGCGAGCCGCCGCTACTAACACTGGGCTGGGGTTCAAACCCGGGGCAGCGGACGTTGTGGCAGAAATACCTGCTCTGGTGGTTGCTGAAGCAGGATCTCTCGCACCCCCGGCCACAGTACCTGCAAGAAAGAACGCGTTTTTCATCCATAGGGAATACCTTTTATATATTTATGAGGCAAAGGAAAATAAATCTGACATGCAATGAGTTCCTGATTTTGAATACTTGAAATTTGGCATTAGGCATTAGGTGGCTAGCTATATACCAAGATCCCGCTGTTTCGACCCGGGGATTTGTTCGATATAAGTGACCCTGGCCCCTTTGTCCGGGCGTCTACAGGGCCGTCAGTCAAAAAGGGCTGCGCCGTTGGTCGTTTTTCTTTCTTTGACCTTGGGGTCTTTTATTTCTTTTGGATAACACCTATCCAGTTTCGCGGGCTGGTTGGCGCATTGTTGCCCAAAAGAGCTCGCTTCTTTGTGATGTCGATTGGCACCCCTGGGCCGATTAGGTATCAGCCACTGTAAGTAGTTTACTTTACCCAGTAGCGTAATTACCCTTAGTGAGCTGACCCGCGGCAATTTGGTCATGCGTTTGCCAACGGCGTCTATCATTGACGAAACACTTGGCCCTCTTTCTGCAGATCTCTAGTAACACGCGTACCAGCAGGATAGCCGTGCACAGCACCAGAGGGAAACGCAGCTGGTTCGTAGCAGCTTGTAACGGAGCGTTCGAAATGTAACTGACCCAAGCCTAGGTCAGGATATCGTAAGCATTTGTTTAGCGCAAGATGTGTATGGTCAAAATAGCAGGAGATGAAGGGTCCAATGTACCGTCGCACAAGATATCACCACCTGTAGTCCGAACCACTCGATTTCGCTTCCTCTTGGGACGAGCTCGGAGTAAAGAACGCGGAAGGGCGAGTTGACAACGGCTCCCGAAAGGTAGAATATGAAGTGTTGAACCAGTATTGTACCCAAGTCTCAGATGCCGTGAGTGTCTTGTTTTAATAACAAAACAAAGGCATCTTTGGATAATTACTACGAAAGACTCTTTCATGCCTTGAAGCCAAAGCGCACAGCCCCTGAATGACCAATGCAGCCCCAAACAGGCACAATCAAGATCATGGCATATCCGATGATCAACCAGTAATACTCGAGACTGAAGGGCGGGCACCAGGTTTGCAAAACGAAGAACACCATGGCCATGAGGGCCCCACAGAGGCTATTGGCCAGCGCGTAAAGAGATACCTCGAGGGCGTCGGGTTTGTTCTCGACGAAGTAGAACTGCAGCGTGACGCTGCTCATGGCGAAGACGGTGTCAGTGTAGATTGTGTAGGAGAGCAGCAACACCGCCATATTCTTGCGCCGCGAAAGGTCCTTCAGGGGCGTAGGCATTTCGACCCACACCCGGCGCTTTTCGGGCTCCTTCTTCCGCTGCGCCACCGTGGGCAGGCCAAAGTAAGTGACGACCGCGCCCGCCATGTGTGTGATAAGCAGCCGCTGCCACCCCAATTTGAGCCAATTTGAGTATCGCAATGGTGGTGACAGGGGTAAGCCCCTTAGGTAAGCTAGTATATTACTCTAGCTATTATATGTATAAGATACATTATAATAATACTTTCCTTTATTATTTCTCATTTATTGTAGCTAGCACTTTATGAGACCCTATACGCTCGATACCTTCTATCTCCTTTTGCTCCGTGTAATGCGATATTGAGTATATTGTATCCAGTTCCGGCGTAGCCCGGGCTACGACCTCCTGATTCCCCTGCACACGTACCTCGACGTTAACGTTTAAGACCGATTGAGTAAATGCTTAAATATATTAAATATAATGTACCTTTAGTCATATGTTCTATCGTTACATGCTCCCTGAGGCTGGCCCGCCTTGTATCCATTGTTCGTTGTAGATCCATAGTCGTCAGTCGTCCTGCGGTATAAAGGGGTCGCCGTTACCAATTTGCTGTGGGCTTCCTCGGTCAATAACTCTGTAAAAGAAGCACGACTTTATATAATTATCAACAGCACCGTTCTAGATAGTGTTTATGAAATAAGGCTGAATCAGCTAGGGGTATCAGCCGCGCTGTGTCGTTGAGCATAACGTACTATGCAATCCACACAACAACAGTTCAGTCTACCGGTACAGGCTCCTGTGAGACCAAAGTGCAAGGCAGGCGGGAAGACGGTACGTTGTGGATAGTTGACGAGAAGGAATTCTTCATTCCAGCGCGCATCCTCCGCCGCGGGACCAAGAGGGGGGTTCGGGTCGGATGTGAGCTGGGGGTCGATGGGCCAGCTCACATCGACCCCGGAGCCCCCGGAGCCCCCTGGTGCCACTGGAGGGGTATGGAGTGCGGGGGGCTGCGGGAGACCCCACACCTGACCCTGTCGATCTGACAGGCCCGCGATTCCCTGGTAGGCGTCCTGGTAGGCGGCAAAAACAAACTCCTTGGTGGCGCTGTTGTAGGGGTGGACCACACAGCCAACACATCGGCATGAAGGGCCGCAGTTGCAACTGTCCGGGCCGCACCCGCCGCCGAGGTTTGCATCGGATGGTGGTGCCATTGGTCTTGGTAGTGGTGGTGGGTCATGTTGAGCAGGAATCTGTGGTGGCGGCGCCAAGATGTTTGTAGGGGGGAGACCCTCGAATATCGGGGGTACAATGTGGGCGTTAGTCGGAGCTTGTGGTGCAGGTTGGGGGGCTGGCAGTTGAATCGTGACGGGCACACCATCGTTTCCCAGCGTCGGCGGAAGTTGGAAAGTGATAGTCTGTTGGGGATGGCTGAGACAGGTCGCGCAGAGAGTCAGGTTGATGGTTATGGGTTGGCCCGCGGTTGTCGTCGCATTGGCTTGCAGCGGCGCCAGCCTTGGAACTTGAGGTTGACTTGCTAATCTTTCAATGTTAGTCAGCTGTGTTGGTGATGCAGAGAAGGGATAATGGCATGATGGGTTCCATACTGCTGTTGGTTCCGCTCACAGTCCTTCGGAACGACTACCGGGGCGCTCTTGGTAGTGAAAGCCGTCCCATTGCTGACGGGGGTGGCTGCCGTTGTGGTGGCTGCCGCTGAGACGGGTGTTGCCGGCTGGGAAGGTGGCTGTGGTTGCTGTGGTTGCTGTGGTTTCTGGCGGACAGGCGTAGAAGTGCGTAACGGCATCTTACGCACCGACTCGGGGGCGCCGGGTCGGGGTTCCCCCGCATCGGTCACGCAATCACATTTTCGCTTGCGAGGGAGGGCGGCAGTGACGGATTGAGATTGGCCCTGGCACGAGCACGATAGTCCGGGTGGGTGCGGACACTCGCGCAGGGGCCGGCCTGGCTTGCGGACGGCTATGAGAACACGCTCTTTGCCATGGTTGCACGTGGAGGACCGGTGTCCCCGTATGCACGACTTACTGCGTGGGAGAAGAGGTCAGAAGAAGAAGAAGAAAGGTGGGCATCGCTGCCGAGCCCGGCCAAGACGGATGGGATGCATGGAAACAGGACGATCATCGGGCTTTGCTTACCAAGCCATCTTGATGCCATTGACCAGCGGCATGTCTGCAGAAGGGATAGGGTCCCACCCCACTTGACTCGGATCGACGCTGATGGTGGCTCGATGTCCAGAACGACCAAACTCGTGTCAGTGAGCGTCAGACACCAGGCGAGTGCTAATGTAACCGTGCCGACGCCCGATAAAGACATGCGGACGCTAAGATGAAACAAGGATGAGGCCGGGAGGGAGCAGCTTGTTAATTGTGAGGGGCCAACGTCAACGTCTTTCAGCAGATTCTGGCATGTAATTAGAAGTTGTAAGATTGGCATTCATTCAACAGAAAGGCTGGCTGACTTTCCACTAGCCGTCCGGGTTCCGTGCTTATTGCGCGCTCTTTACATGCTCATTCATGTTCACACGTGCATATGCTTCATGTTTCGATACGACGCTAAGCACTGGCTGCTGGTGGGTAAGTACAAGTAGACCAATCATCCCAGCAGCATGCAAGCCAAGCCCCTGCTAGCAGCTCTATCCTGCTCAAACCCGCTCATGGAAACACGACTCTGCGCTAATACGATCCCCAACTTGCCAACCAGTCGGGTCGTGTAGATTCATCAAATACTAGTGTATCCGCGGTTGTCTCGAACCTATAGAATGAAAACAGTTGGTCTGTAAGGAAGCTTGCGCAACGTCTCCTCCATCCTGGCATCACTTCCTCGCATAGAAGAACCAGGTTCAGACGCCGAGCTCTCCTCTTCGCTGGAATCCGAAGAATCGTACTCCTCATCGCTGTCCGAAGACTCGAAGCCATCATGGCTATCCGAGTAGTCCGAGTCAAACGACCCGGGCATTTGTTGATCCGATTCTCTTAGAGACACGAGAGCTTCGGCGTGCTTCAGCTCTCCCAGATGACCGAACGCGCACTGCCAACACCCGTGGCCGTCGAAAATGAGCGTGCGGTACCCCTTCCGCAGGCTCATGGAGACGGCAGTCATGCGCGCCTGCCAGTTGCCGTGGCACATGACCACGGCTGCTCGGGTCGGGTGCGGGCTTAGCAACTCCTCCCAGTTCTCGACGACCACCAGCTCCTCGGGGGGCATGGTTCCGATCAAGGGGGTTTCGCCTCGGCAATCTTCCTTTGCGCGGACAACCCGCAGGAACTCCCCACTGATGTGAGGATACAGATCGCCCAGCCACGCGCCTGCATCGAAAGCCGACACGGCGGCATCCATGTAGCATCCGTCGGCCACACACTTGCTGCTGCCTAAGTCGATCGCGCGGGCCCACCCCGTCACATTCAGATGCATCGAGGTGCCGGCGAAGGCGTCCTCGAGCTTCCCCCGGAACGGGTGGTGGTTCACGACCCGCCACATGTCCGCGTTGGGCTGGCGCCACTCGGTGTCGGCCGTGTCGCTATACCACACGATCAGGCTCAAGCCGGGCTTGCCGACGTTTCCGCGCACCCGGCGGATCTCGAGGGTGTCGTCGGGGTCAAATTCGAGACTGCCGAGGCAAACAGGGTTGATGTACAGGGAGTCGTCGGTCGAAATAGCCACCAGGTCATCAAACGACGATCGGTTGAAGGAAGCCGAGTTGCAAGTGTCAACGCCGTAGTCAAACGTGACTAGCAGCTTGAATGCCGCTTCGCGTCCCGTCCTGTGTGAAAGTAGCAATGCAGCCAATAGCTCGTCTGGATGTTTCGGGGCACTTTCAAGCGTACGACTCGGATGACGGGGGCTGTCAATATGCAGAGCCAGGTGAAATAGGCTACACTGCAAGATTCTTGGAGAAATCGTGGCGCCAGGCAAGTGTTCATACAAATCCCACATTCTCGAAACTAGTCTCAAGATGGAGAAAAACGGTTGCTGGACCATGAGCCTGAGGATTTCATACTTTTCAAGTTCGGCATGAACCAATAGCGTCCTGATCTCTTCGCACTGCTGTGTGCGCCCCAAATCCAATGGTGGTGTGGTTTTGTTTTCGAGGATTGTCTCTAGTAGGACGTAGTGGCTTGTCTCGACTGCTGCAGAAAATTGCAAACATGCCTTTTCACTAGTAGCTGCGATATTCCGGTCTGGGTGGGTAAAGTGCTTCAACACAAATTCATGAACCTGCGCAGGGGGGTTTCGCCACGCATAGTAATGTCGGCGTTCTGGAACTCGGATTGAATGTTCCTCTACTTTAGCGATAAAATAACCGCCTTGGCGCTTCCCCCGAGCAGGCTTCCGAGACGACGAGCACTGGGGCAAACCCTGCAGTTTGGAGCTGGTGAAGATGTAAAGGGTACCAAAATCCTTATCATCTCCCTTTTCCAATAAAACAAGCATTTTCCGTGCCGGCGGCTCCCTTCGGGAAGTTGGACCCCTGAAGACATGAAGAGTGGCTTCGAAAAAGCGGTATTGGTCTTCCTTCTTCTTCAGGGTCTTTGCAAATCGCAATGTATTGAAGCCAAAGTGGGCAAAGATAGTCCACCTTGAGTTCCTCAAGGCAGGTTCTCGGGGATCAAATAATGTATTGTTTCGTAGGCCCAGCCCGACGAATTTCTGTGCGATCTCTCGGTCCCGACTATCGACGGACTCGTATTGGTCAAATGCCGTAAGAAATGCTTTGGTCCATGATCCAAGCTGTTCGGGGTGATCGACCCGAAACAGTTCGACGATCTTGGTAACCGCAAGCCGCATGAATGGCACGGCTTCTTCAACCGGGACAGGATCAGCCACATCGGCTCGCCATCGTGCAATAATGACACCGATGATGATGAGGGTAAATTCCTCGCGCGTAAATCTCTCGTTCCCGGATGGTGTACCGGTAAGAGATCGGGAAGTCGTCTTTGGGGCCCCATAGTACCGAAGATGAGCAAGGGACAAGGACCAATGGACACCGGAAGCCTCGTCGGGACATGGTATGTGGGATTTCAGCCCGATGGTGATACAGCCGCCGGGCTCAACGAGCTCATCGTTTTGAGGAATTTCTTCGGTCCGCGACCCGAGGACAATGAGGTCCGGGTATATATGCCAAGACAGAAGGGCGATGACCACGGCGCCTTCCTCGATGCTATAGCTCGATCCCGTGATGACTCTTTCCATCGTCTCCAAGGATATCTTCCAGGCCTCGGTGACGCTTGTGAAGAGGTCTTGCTGGCTCCGAACCGTCATGTTGACATGATTTAGTATAGCCCTGACGGTCTTGTGTCTATCAGAGATCACAGGAGAGTCGTTTGCTGCTCTCAACCAAGCCCTAGCACTGGCGTCCCAGTTGGCCAGGTGCGTTTGGTCCAGCTCTAGCTTGGATGACAATGCCTCTGACAAGTCGAAATACTCGGCAGTAGCTGCATTTTCCTGTATCAAGCGTTTCCTCTCAGCAACAAGCTCCACCCAAATGGCCGTGGCCTCGTCCGCGGCCCAGCATGTGGCGATGAAGCACGCAAGCAAGTGGGCCGCTGTCTCGGGTTAGTTTGTGCTTGCAAATGAGATGAGGGGAAGGCTGACGTACCAATAGCAGCAGGTCCAGATGTAGCAGCGGCCCAAATAGATGTGCCATCGACACCCACGTAATCTTTGAAAGGACCATGCGCATCTGTGCCCTTGGGGTTGACCACGGGCGACTGGGCGATTTCTGATGCGCGTGTGCCGTAAGCTCTGATCAGGTTCTGCCAGTGATGAATTAGCAGATGCTGTAGGCAGCTAGGGGGTCATGCTATGTCAATGGTGGGGTTTTGAGGCCGTACCGGAGTCTTTGGTAGAATGCTTTGGAACAGTGACCCTAGACGTCGCGCAGTGACGTGTGCAGGTCCGTCCTCAGCGGCAAGACGTTTGCTTTTGGCCAAGGCCGAACCTAGCAGCTTATATTCGGCAGGAGCCTCAATGCGGAAGAGGGAGAGGTCGAAGTTGGCATTCGCAAGGGCAATGGTGGTCTCCTGTGAGGCCGAGGCAATCGAGGCCTGTACTTTTCCTATCATGTCCATTTTGAAGTTGGCAGAAAACGATCTAATCCAGGAGTTCTGTTGCAGTGTAACGCCAAGGACTCTCCTAGGAGTCTCCAACAAGGACAGATTAAGCCGCTCGTTTCAGGTCGTTAAAGACCAGACTCGTGATGCTTGGGCGGTAGTCTATATACACGATCACTGTGTGAACAGAGAAGATTACGGTGATAAAATGCGAGAAACACAAGAAAGCCCAGAGGAGGGGAGGGAAAGGAGCCCAACAAGGGAGCCCGACTCCTCATCTCCATCCCGAGCATTTGGGGCGGTGCTCCGCCCAGCTGGTTATCGGGTTTTGATTCGACAACTGGTCAACAACGTCTGCAGTAAATAGGCAGCAAGAGAGCATTAAGGTTTTCGGTAAAGGCACACCAAATGCGTGTGACTGATTTCAGTCTTCGTGAGAGACTTGAAGAAATGAACGATACCTGATCAGGGGGATCGGCCATAGAGCAGGTGGACAGATGCGGAATTGCCGGAACCGTAACATTAATAGCAACATCATCAGCAGCAGCGGCAGCAGCAGACGAGATGGTACTCTCGGCTTGGATCTGGCTTCAATCCGAGAAGGCAGTCTTCCGTGAAAGCAAGGGTGGATCAGTGGAGGCCGCAAGGGGCCCTTCAAACCTCCTATCAAACCAAGGTAAGGGCAGTGGTGTATGGTTGGTGGTAAGATGAGCGAATGCATTAACTCATACACCCGCGCGGGCCGCTACATGATTATTGCAGGCTTGACTTCTAGACACTTTCGTGGGCGAGGCCCAGCATGGCAGATGGTAGATGTAAAGGTTGAGTGATTCATCCTTGGAACAAATAATAATTGCAAATGCACCACAAGATCAATCTGGATGCAACCACGTATATATTGCAATCGGCAGTAAAAGCCATGGCATCGGATATATGTATGCAATCAGTCCAGGGGTTTCGCGAACGCTCTCAACGATCTGTGGGATTGCAGCAGGGACCGAAAGAGCAGGGCAGTGGTTTTGGTCAGCATCCAAAGCAACCCGTGCGGACCATAATCGCATAGACGGATCAGTTAAGGATGGATTTATCGAGGCACGGGATGCGAGAAGGATATATTAAGGGTCACATTGTATCACAGACAAGATGGAACCAAGTATGTTTGTATGTTTTGAAAAGTCTTCATTCATGTCACATTGTTTTACAGCTCTCAAGTACGCCCAAACCGTTTGGCGGAGATGCAACAACCGGGACGCCCGCTACCCATGTCCTTTTGTTCCCATGAACCCCATGAATTGGACAATAGTTTTTAAAAAATAGTCAACGCTCTTCTTCTTCTTCACTCTCCCTCTTGGGAACTCGTCTCTAGTAACCGAGCCGAAGCCTCTTGCTACCATTGGCATCCCTACTCTTGCTTCCCCTCTTGCGTTTGGTCGCCACCGATAATACATACGTCTGGTTGGAATCTTGTTCATGTTCCAGAGGGACGCTTGTTGATGATCCGAGTTTGTTGTGTGAGGCCGGCCGGGAGACTATAGTCGCCTCCCTAGCCTGCTGTCTCATGTTCCGTTGCTCGACGCGGATTGCCCACAGGAGTGTGAGCAACACCTCGCGCGACGGTAAGCTGGCGCCGTCTGGCCACAATAGCGTGGTACCACCACGGCTCTGTTGATCGCCCTTGATACCCGGGGACCCGTCGTTGGCCAACCCCGACACGACTCGATCATCGCATCCCTCAGAGACCAACCGCAATAACTCCATCGTCGCATCCAAAAGAGGACGCGCCAGTATGGGGCTGCTGGTTATAAGCTTCTGAAGAGATTTGACTCTCAAAGTCGTCGAGGTCGACGAACGTGGGCTCGAGTTCTTGGTGGATCGAGGAGCCGTGGCTTCCCGCCATCGCGCCTGCGCCTGCGCCGCTGACATCGTCACTAAGGTACTGGGTGAAGTCGAGGTCCGGTAGCTCGGCGGAAGCGTCACCATCCAGATGATGGTACTCAAAATTGAGGGGGTCGCTTGAAGGGCTAAATTGTGCTTCAGTGCTCCAGCTATTAAGGTCAAAGGCCGGTGCAGTGCTGAGAGCATCGCCGAAGAGGCTGTCAAAAGTAGGTTGAGCTGGAGGTAGAGAGCCAGCGCCGGATGCGACCTCTGACGAGACGCCGTCCACGCTTGCGGCACCTCCACCGACTGACACTGCAGGTCGCACAACATCGCTGCTGGATGTTGTGTCATATCGGTGGAAGTGTTCGCAGACGCGGAAGACGTCGCGGGCGCATCCTTCGCGGATGAAGCTTCTACTACCTCGGCGTCGGGGACGGGCGACATTTCGGGGGAGATGGAGGCGGGGTCGATGGTGTCATCGTGGTTGGGCACCAGGATGAAGTCGTTCATGGTGCCCGACTTGGTCTCGGGGGCTTCGGGGCCGCCAAAGAGAGGCGTGGACAGAGTCAGGGGGCTCGGGTGGCACGAGGCCATCGGGGAGGAGCCGCGTCGGAACTTGTTGAGCTCGTCCATCAACATGACGTTTTGTTTCCGCTGGTCGTTGAGGAGCTTCTCGAGTTCGGTGTTGCGCTTCTCCAAAGCCTCAACCTCTTGTCGCTTACGTTCGCGGGAAGACTGGGCGGCGCGACGATTCCGGAGGACGCGCTCGACTCTGCGCTGCTCCTTCTCGTCTTCTGTCTTGGCACGCTTCCTAGGTGGGGGTTAGATACTGCTGGTGATGTGATGCAATGCTACTCCGTATAATCTTACCTGGGAGGAAGGTTGGTCTTGGGCTCGGGCAAGACTTGACCCCACGACTTGCGCTTCTTGGTAGGCTTCTTGTCGCCCGACTCGGGGGCCGGCGACTCATCGTCGGGGTGTGGAGAGTCGTCCTTGGAGTCGTCGATGGACTGTGGGGTCATGACGGAATCCTCTGGGTCGGCGTTGTCGTCGGCCGAAGGGTCGAAGAGTGGGTAGAAGTCACCGCCGGGAGTGGACATGAAGGACTCGGCTGGCGAGTTCTCGAACTTGACCTGGGGCGCCGAGGCCGGGGTGGTGGCCGTCTGGTTCTCCCACGATTCCATGTTGGGCAGATGTGTGACGTTTGGGTTTGGAGGACTTGAGTTGTTGTCTGTGAGTCGTGCTTGTGTAGCAGGACTACTACTGACTACTGTCGAACTTGTGGTGGTAGAAACAGATCGTGCGGTGACGAGGCTGTTCTAAAATGGTTCGCAGATGATGAATGGGGAAATGCTGGGTAGAGAGGTGCCTTCCGAGATCCTCAATACAAATACAGCTTATTGGGAGTCTAGCTATGACGATGCATGGTCCTCCATGAGTCAAGGCTGTGAGTCAAGTGTTGCGTGGGTTACGTGGTCCCGCAAGGCAACAGGATTAGGATTAGGGGCAGAGAGAGAGTGAGGATAGAGAGAGGACAGAGTGTTCTTTGAGTGATTGCTTGATGGTATAGCTGAAATTGGCCTCGGAGGGTGGAGGGAACAGCTCTCTTTATCTTGAGGACACGTTTGTGTCCCGAGTAAGCCATGCGGGTGCCTGAGGCCACCAAAGTACGGTTGGTCTTCCCCCTGGTTTCCAAAGGAGGATCATTGTGGGGGACGTGCACCGCCGAGTGGGGCACACCAGACTGGACCATAGAAAAGAAGTACCCAAGTACCTCCTCCTTCTCCTTCTCCTTCTCCCCTCAGTGCAGCTATTTCGGACCATGACCCCAATCCACCCGGCGGAGGAATTGTACGAGACTTGCTCAATAAAGGGAAATAGGGGGCCGAATTGTGAAATGAATTAGACGCACATTATTGGCTACGGCATCCATGACGGACTGCAGCACAACTAATTTAGCCCCTTCCAACTTGTGCCAAGATGAAGCAGCGGACAGACTCTAAGACTCTCTATTCCCAGCAAACCAGCACCAGGCAGGCATGGTCTCACTATTGGCACTGTACAGTACAGAAGGCCTGCTGCCCCCTAGACTGGTCACTGTCACTGCCTGCCTGCCTGTTGCTTACTTTCTTTACTGTACCTACGAGAGCCAAGGTCAATTGCTCACATCAGCGGCGTCAATCATGCTCACCTCAAGGGCCAAGGGAAGGGAGAGAAATCTGATTCATCTCGATTCCTAGATACGGCAGGCTTGCGCAATCAATGTCACCATCACACATGGCGGTGATGCGCTTTTCTTTTTCGTCTCCAGGTGTGCGGCATCAGGAGCAAGTTTGGCTGTTCGGATGAGAAAGCGAGCCCACTCAGGGAGTGAGTTGTCAGCCAACGCCGCCATTTGCTCTCCACTCCACTGGCTGGCTGGGCCGGCTGGGCTTCGCTGGGCTGGGCCTTCGCTGGCTTTTGGGCGGAGTTATTTGCTTATGTACGTCCACACACGTCGTACTACAGTACAGCCCAGCTGGACACCAACTAATGAATCAACCATGGATAACAGTCAGTGGCTTGCACTGTGCACTGTACAAAAAGTATTCTAGGCTTATGCTGGGCAGTTGGGGGGGCACAGGGAAGGAGAGACTTGGAGAGAGAACTCGCCCCCCCCCCCCCCCTGCGCCCCTGGCAAACTGGGCAATCCTTCCACCACCTTCGATCTGCACTGGCCACTGGCGCAATACCACCCGTTCAGAGGAGACTTGACGGGTCGCTAAACTTAGAATTCAGTTTATGGCATCTCTCTCGGCCTGGGCTGCCTACCTGTCAGCAATTGACGACGACTGTCTGCACCAACGGGGAAATTGCTCAGTAGTAGGCTGCAGTGTTTCTTTCATGTTGGTAGCCTAATACTAATACAATTTCATAATCAGATGCGCAGATGCGCAAATACGCAAATACGTAGATACGGCTAGATGCTGATGCCACCATCATCTTGCTCAATTTCGGAAGCGCTGGGCAAGTTGGCGACGAAGGTTTGCTGACTCGGCTTCTTGTCTCGTAAAAGTTGTAACCTCCTACTCTCTCGCTTCCGGCGGACCCTAGAGTTGCGCAACCCCAAATTGCTGTTGGACCGAATGTTTCATCGGCCCCGAGCCCAGACTCACACTCCCAGACTGCTACCCCAGCCTCGATCATACCTAATGTATCTGACCCCCAAGATAGATATTCATCAACCATTCGGAATCAAATTAATTATATATACAATTTACTCCGTATTGATTTGCACTACTCGGAATAACCCATCGTACAGGGAAATCCCCAAACACGTGCCGAGTCAAGAAGGTTGATTGATTACTGCACATCGCCATAAGCTGGTGGCGTTGAGGGCAGTTGGTCGGAACATTGAAACACTTACGAGCCTGGAAGGGGGCTAACAGCAAGCACGCAAGACTCATTCGGAGACGAAAGGCACAGTGTAACGGCGCAGGAGGCACGCCTGCCGGAGAGCAAAATAGTAATCCGGGACTCCACTGCTTGGGGTGGTGCTTAGCCGCAGATGCTACACACCAGGCAATGGAATGGCGGCACACGCAAGGGGGACTCAGCTGCCGTATTGGGGAGCCTCCCTCCCTCCTCCTTCCTCCCTACTTCCCCTATTTGCGTATCTTGTAACGGCCTCAAAACTCACTCGGGAACCGGAGGTCGCTTGCCTATTCCACTCTTTTCCACCGCGTGAGCAGACGGGCGCCCGCTTGGTTATGTATCTAAGTTGATAATATCTAACCTATCCCCTATCTACCACGGCAATTGCTGTCGGATTCTAGAAGGACCTACCCTACGTAAAAACGTCCCTTGGAAATGGAAAGTCGTTCGACGGCGGCGATCCGGAACCAGTTCCCTCGACGGAGCCCGTTGACGTTCTAGTGCGGATAGCGCCTCCGACAGTCCGACTCAAGAGCCCATTAGCGGTTCATCCGATCCGCATTTCAGCTCGTGTACCTGCTTGACATTAATTGTGCAACGAAGGGAGGGGGGCCAAGCTGGTGGGTGCACTGAGCTAGCAGTCCTTGACTCCTGAATGTCGCGGACGGTGCATTGTCGACCTTCGTCACCGTCGTCACTGGCTATGACGGCTCGCAAACGATTCTTGCAAATGACGACAATGGCTCTATTCCACTTGCGCCTCATCATGGGGATCTCACGATCATCAGTAGTAGTTTCTCCGACGTAGGATATTTTTAGTCCATTGCATAGAGTTTGTGCCGATTCATGCTGTCAGCACCAGCTAGATGGGCTCAGCCCTCTCCCAACACCTGCCGCTTACTTGCATTGCGTAAGTAGCGCCATCGACCAGCTGTGCCGCGCCGGGTTGGTGATTTCCATCTTCATGGAGAGACCGAGCCTTGTGTCGACCGTAATTGAACAAACGACTCCGGTCAGTTCGATACCCATCAAAATGGCATAATTGTCAACAATCAAGGTCAGCTAAGAATCATATGGTTGCATATGTCATGTTCCCCAGAGTGATCGCCAGGAGTAAATTGGGCACGCGTAATGAGGAGTTTGAGACTATTTCCGACCCTTTTGCCACTTCGGACCATCAAAAAGTCTGGGCCTCCATTCGGCTCAATGCGAACATATGATACATAAGTAGTATTGAGCTGGAATTGATTGCTTGCTAAATGGCCGCCTGGGAATGAGTTCCCAATAGCGTCAACGGAGGCTCGCGTCTAAACGGCACGGCGGCTCGATTCGTGCGTCGCGCCCGTCAACGCCCATGATGGCCTTCCTCTACTGGATTCCCCCGCAATCCACGGCGCACCATCTCGCTTCCTTGGGATTTGCTCGTTTCGGCAGTAGCAGGCCAGGGGAGGATCAGCCAGCCAATGATGGCACCACGTCCATCTATCTGCCCCAAGTCAGCTGAACTCAGACTCATTAGCATCGTTATGCATTCTTGCCATTTATTCTTCTTCCTTCCTTCTTCGCAATAAATGCGGCAATGGTTTACGCCACTGGCCATGGGCGAGCTCCTATTGGCGCAACAAGTGCCGTATCTGCTTTCCCTAACTTTACGATACTGTCGCAGCGAGAGTAATGCAAATGGCTGCTAGCCCTTGGACGATTCACCTTGATGGGTCTAACAAAACCCTTTGTTTCAGGGGCCTTTCGGGGAACAGGCCGGGGGGCAGGGAAGAGGGAAGGGATCAATTGGGATCTTGCGCAAAATACGTGCTACGAGCCTACGACACGGAAAATTTGAAAAGAATTGAATCAATCCCGCAAGGACCCCTTCTTTCTCAGAAACGTTTGAATCGACTCTCTTGAATCTTCGAATCTCCCGCGGCGATCTTGGCACGTGCAACCAATCTCCAGGCCAGAGCGTCTTTGGGCAAAGAATCTTTGTGATCTGTGCCGGACAAGCTGACGCCCAGCCCAGATTCGGAGCCAGTCAGCCACTGAACACCCAATGCCCAGTCCCAGCCAAGCCCAAGGGCAGAGTGGGAGAGAGGGAGAGACCCTAGCCTAGGCGAATATGCCAAGCCTAGATCCAGACCGACCAATTCAGGGGCAAAAATTGACGACGCTTTCTTTCACTTTATTGAGCCTCACGAAATTCGATTGACGTCTCCGAAATTCCCTTTTGACGGAAAAACGAGCCTAATCATCAATCGGTTGCTAATAAGCATGATCACATTGTAATAGCAAAATGCTCGTATCATCCGGCTATTTGACTTTTTCCCTGGCCCTGCTTGCTACCCCCTTCCAACAGTGGTCGTATCGCATGATGCCTTGGATGGGGATGGATGCACTTCGCACGTCAGCTTAGAAGGACTCGCACCACGTACTTTACTCAGCGGGCTCACCACCCCCCACAAAGCCCACTTCAACACGTTTACTGATTGTAACGCAATCCATTGGTGTTGCTACTGATTGCGCGACCGACTGTTCGTGCGGGTGGCATTCTCCAGGATACCAAACCGCGCACTGTGCTCACCGTGATTGATGATCGCTCTTCCTCCTCGCTGGCTGGCTGGCTCGCCCTCGAATCTTGGGTCGTTTGTTTCGTTTCTCGTCAATGGTTAGGGGTTGGGTGCAATAGAATGAACAGACCCCTTTCCCACTGCTACAGTGCAATCGTCACCCGTACCCGCAAAACTGCATCGGAACGCAACGCAGCAGCCGCCGCACAGGTAGCGGCCCTGAAACAACAAAGCAAACTCCTCCTCCTTGCTCCTCCCATCACGGCTCCGGGTTCTTGTTCTTCTAGAACAGCAGCGTCCCGGAACGAATCACGTTCCTTTTCGGCTCGTCGTCTTCTGCCCATTCCATACGAAAACCGTTCGATCGATCTCCCCACTGGCTCCTCTCTCTTGCGCAAGTTATGGCGTGCTCACACTCAATTTGTCCGCGGGCCCGCCGTCTTGGCCCGGGAGTTCCGCTAGCACAGCAATGGGTGGCACTGGGGGGTTTTGGACGGGGATAGATGTAATCGCTATCTTATCGCCCCTCATGCTCACGCTTATCGGTACACGTGACTATTGACGACCTTTATCAGGAGTTATCACCTGGGAGAAGATGGACATACCCTCCTTCCCCATCAGCAGCTATCCCTCATTCCCAGCCCCAGCATTGAGTCCATAATATATTGCAGCCAAGTACGATTACATGTGCTTGAGCCCGCGGTCCGAGCCAGGACCAAGATAGGGTATGATGACAGCAGATAAAACAATCATGGTGAGCGCAGCAAGCTTCCCGGCACTGCAGTAGCCTCTCAGGCGGGCGTGGCGTTCCGAGGATGGACTGCCGTTTCCCGAGAGTGCAATCATGTCCTCCACGTCTTTTCTCGTAACACGTAGCTCAGAGGCATCGTCGCTCTTGTCGGCCAACGCCGCGGCACCGTCGATCACTTGTGTCTCGTTAGCCCAGGGACGTTGACGCGCCACGAACACAGGGGGAGGGGGTAGGTGGCGACCGACCTCTTCGCATGTCTTTCCCGTTCCACTCGAGCGCCTTCGCCCTCGGCGTATTGATGATATTGCGAGCCGCATCATCCAAATGGACCTGCTTGGTCTTGGAATAGTCGTCGCAGATTGCCTCCCACACCTTTCTGCGTTGGTCCTCCGAGAAACGGGGATAGTAGACCTGTGCCTGCGTTTTCGAAATGATGTCCTCGCCCAAGTCGTCTATGTTCGTTTCCAGTATAACGAGTCCTTGATTTATTGCCAGGGCGTCTCGGAAGGCTTTGTTGGAGATATCAGCTGGGAAACGTGGATGACCAAGCGCTTGACGCTGTTGTTGTCGAAAACTCACCTCTTCTGAACGCCTTATGCGGGGGCAACTTGCCCAATGAGGATGTCTTCTCCGCCAACAAATGGTCGGCATTTATGAAATGTAGTATCACTCGCCATCGGTTGGCCCTACGAATGTATTTCTCCATCTCCAGTCGAAGGTCGATGGCGCTGTCCACTTCGCTGAAGGATATCATCATTATTGGCCTCTTGCTGTGCTCAGCCATGCATTCTGTTGGGAAAAGAAGTGTCAGTAGTGGCCTTTTAGTTATCTATATAGATGTGAGCTCCGACGGAGAGATCTATCACCTACCTGTAGTGAAGGACTTGCCCACGCCGTGGTCGCCGTACAAATGCAAAACGAGGCCGCTACGGCCCCCCTCAGCCAGACGAGAAAGTGATCGCCTCCGCATTTCGTCCATGATCAACCCGTCCATGGGTGCGTCCTTCCAAGTGAGAGTTTTCAATCCTCGGACATGTACCTTGTCTGGGTTGGATATCAAAGTCAGCATCCCGTTACCACTCATCTACCAGCTAGATGGGCTATGAGAGGGTAAAGTAGAGAAGGGGAAAACAAAGAAAAGATACTTGCGCCAAGTTCTGGTGCTCAAAACGAAAGCCAAGATGGACGAAGGACATAATAGACGTTGATGCAGTGTCAAGGTCTGGCCAGACGTGGGGTCGATGCGGTAATGCTCAAACTCTCGGTCTCTCTTCTTCGAAGGGACTGGCCCCTCGTGGGTTTCGTCATTGCACGCGTCGCAGGTGCAATGCGGTGGCCAGGTGGCCAGGTCTACATCGCTCATAAGTGGCGGAAATCCATCTTCTGTGTGGCGATTAAGGGCCTCTTGATGGTCAACCACCACAGTCGAATCAATCTCGAGACGAATTATTAGTTTGTTTGGGCTACCAATCATCAGATTCTTTTGACAAATCTCACCTCGACTTGCGGGTATTCGTCCGAAGCTCCTTTAAACCTCCAGTATTGAACTTCTTGGATGTTCTGATTCCAGTATCTCCCGCTGTGGATTCTGTCCTTGATATCGAAAGACATTTCACCGCTCGGTAAAACCCCTACGGTGTCTCCTTCAGGGGTATTTGAGGCTTCTTCGTCGTGATGCCAAGAACTAGGCTCCAGGACCCTCCATGGTCTCTCCCGTGTCCCGCGAAATGGGGGTGTGGTAGTTCCGTAAAGCACCCGGCCCAGAACGCGGCCGTCGAATTCCAATTTCCACCCGTCAAACTCGCATGGCGTGACGCCGAACGCATCCGATCCGGAAGTCGAGACGACGAACGGGCCCCGGTTCTTGAAGTCGTCGGGTCCGTTGGGATAAACCGGACGTCGCGGCCAGTATGTGCTATCGTCGCTATAGACGATGGTGGTGCCGGGCTTCTGAGAAACCCACGCGTAGTCAAAGGTGTAAAGGCCCCTCAGGTTGCGCTCCCGTTCTTCATTGACTTGCTCCATAACTGTCTCATCCAAAAACTCGAGCAGAAGCCGTACATGCTCCGGGATGCGCTGTTTCGTGGGACACGCCGATGTGCCATCATTTGCTGCTTCACATTCTGTTGCTAAGTCTCTCAGTTCATCATAGTGGTGAACGAGGAGTGGATAAGGCCAATGGAGCTCGGGAAAGGTGGCCGTCAAATCCAATTCGGGGTAGTATCGGACAACGGACCGAAGGGCGTAGACAAGAGATTCCGAACATAGTACCAGATCAGGTTTGCGATCTCTTTGCCTGCGTACGCTATGGTGCTCTGCAAAGTACTCTCGCGAGTGTAGCAGTTCGAAGACCTTTCTGTTCGTGTGATCTGTTACAACAGGAGAGAAGTCTTGGGGTGGTGTCCGGGGACGATCAGGTGGTGCATATTGGGGCGGAAGAGATACGGATCCGGCTTCGGACTCGTTATGTTGGCTGAGTAGTCCTGGAAAGGTAACTTGGGTAGCGCCGAGGTGGCTCTTGATATCCTCAAACGTATCCAGAATCGGTATCACATAGCCCCCGCCCAGTATATCGCTAGCAATAAGGTGGCCGTGTACGAGGCCAGATTCAGAGTCCATAACCCAAGAACCAGAATCGCCATTGGAAAGCACTAGTTTCAGCTGCTGTTAGAAATCAAATACATCGCCTATAATGCGCCGGGATGGTGTGCGCTTACCAAAAGGTTCGTCGAGATGGACGATGTAGGTGTCAACAAAGGCACGCCCAGGGTGCAAGAGCAACTTCGACGGCAAGAAAGACACGGCCCCAGACTTGGGCCCTTCAGGGCTCATGATGACTACCGCGGAACCTGGGACGTCGTCAAGGTCTTGGCCGGAAGGAACCATCGGTAATAACCGCCGGCCGTCTACACGACGTGCCCCCTCATTGTATACTTCCATATGGTTGGGTAGGTTCCCGAGATCTATTAAAGCCCAGTCGCAATACGCCCCTGACTCTGGATCTGTTGTCGCTTTGATGGTGGCCATCATCACAGAGTTTGACTCCCAGGGGTTGTCGCGATCCTGATCTCGTGGCGGGGCGATCTGTGAATCTACTATGAGATCTTCTTCAACGGGGTCCCATGCAGCTTCAGAACCGCTGTCAATTTCGGCACTGCATGGATTTACATCGCCATTAGAAAAGCTGATGACTTCCGGGTCAGTGTTCGTCATTGCTTGGGGCGTATCACCGTCGTCATCATCTTCGTCATCATCATCAACCTCGTCCACTGCGTGACCCACAGTCATCCCGAAGTATTTCTCTCTTCCATCTATGGTGACTTCAAGCACACCGCCTAGAGTGACCTGGCGTGCTGTTGTTGTTTTGGGGTTGTAAACCCATAGAGGTGCACCGCAGAGTTCATTGTTGTGCGCAAAGCCGTGGATGATTCGGGCGGGCAGTTGGGCAACGATATTGCTACGAGCCAACAGTGTTGCTGGCTTCGCGATGTAAACTTTGACAGCGAGTTCGGACCGTCCCTGGGGCTCGCACAGTCCACGCACCATCGGCCGCCGGAAGAATTGCTTCACCCGCCCCCTTAGGCGCTCTTCGCAGCAAATTATCATCCAGAGCCGGGCATCGACCTCCGTTCTACCAAGCATTGCCGGCCTGCTGACGAAGGGTTGATAGAAAGGTCTTCCCGCATTCCATTCGAGTAGGTCTTCAAGTAATCGGTTGCTTATTTGACTGGCAACACCGCTAAAGTATTGTCGCCTCTCTTGACTTGCAGTAGTCCTAGCAAACTCACGGAGTCTACCTAGCGTGGGGGGTTGATGATTCGATGCATCATTCGAAGCAGCGTTATCATTCTGGAGAGGCTGTATGGCCGTATTCACACGGCTGGCTCCGTCAGTGCTGCTCATATTAGGGTAGTGCCTAGAAGGTTACAACTGTATGGAGGAGCATTCAAGCTGACGCTAGGCACCAAAGATCCGATTTCGAGATGGCCGGATCGTCAGCTTCCTGGTGGGACTCTGTAGTGGCACGTGACGTGAGCGCAGACTCTTTGCATGTTTATAATGATTGAAGCAGGGGTTTGATTTGACCCTTGCCTCTGCTTGTGGGGTAGGTACAGTTGTCGAAAAGTAACCACTACTTCATCCCTCCAACGCTCATCAATCCTTGAGCTTTCGCTACACCCTTATTAGATGAGGAGTCTGAACTTAACGTAAATTTCCTCGAAGCGCCTTCCGGCTGCTTCTGAAAAATACGAGGTCCCGTACATATCTCCTCTTTCCTTTCACTCCTCATCAAGGTTTCCCTGACTACGTTGAGAAGCCAGAAATCCTCCCCAGGTGCTGCAACGAGATTGACAGCGACCGGAAGGAACTCTTCCCTATCAGTCACCCTCGACATGTAGCTAACCTCTCCAATTGGTGCCACGATATCAGGCGACCCTAGGATTGGTGGTAGGTACAGCTGATCAGTGCCGGGAAGGATTGCAGGCGATTCGCTCACAACATCCCGATAATTTGGTTCCACGTTGGCGATAGGCAATACCATGATCGTGTTCTTTGACGTGAAAACATATTGAAGAAGCCATTCTCTGTATACATCGAGTCTGTGTAGAGCATCGACGTGTTCCTCGTGACTGACGGAAGCCCCTGCATCCCACCTTTCGCGGACGAACGGGATGACATACGGTCGACGACCATACTTCTGAGTGAACTCACTCCTGAATGTGTCCGTAGAGTGATAATAACTGTAAAAGTATGTTCGTGGCATGACATCCTGGAGAAAGTCGGACAGTCCCTCGGAGACACTCTTGGGTGGTGAATCTTTCCAAAGGTCTTGGATAGAAACTTTCTTGACTTGAGCTGCAAGACACCTCGACATATCATCCATGAATGACTCAAGAACTTGCATCTGTTGAGGATTCTGGACGGGAAAGTAGTCCAGAGGGTATATCACCTCAAATCGTGACTCGTATGGGACCAAGAGCGTTTCCTTGCACGGGAGCCAGGCTCGGAGAACAGATTCCAGCAAGTGCAGATTCCGCGCAAAGACGCACGGAGTGTCGAACTGAAGGAATGTTGGAACCATTCCATTTAGGGACACATGTGAATGAGTTGGTCTGAATTGATAAACGCCGTTGACTAGTGCAGGTCGTCGTCCACTGCCAGATGTGTCTGTTCCGAGAGCACAATCCAGCCAATCATAAGATGCAACGGCGGCGGCGCTGCCGCTGCTACTCCCAGCGGGAGATTGATACCCATCGCCCCTCGGGTTGAAAGCTGTTTGGAAGTCGACCGCTTCTAGGGGCTCTTCTCTTGCAATCATAGAGCTCAACTTGGTAAGGCCTAGAATCTGAGCGCCAGCAACGGTCAGTGATTTGACAACGTCAGCCGTCTCATGAGATGGCGCGCTGAGTCTGTAGTAGTCGATATTGCAGAGTGAGGTTTTCATTCCTCGTAGACGGTAGAGATCCTTCACTGCGATTCTCGATCGTGCTAAGCCAGATTGGCTGCCATTATCCGAGCCCGCAACTCGAGAAGGTGCAGCCACGGCAATAGCCTGATACTGTGTTGCGGTAATGCGCAACTGCCTGAATACCTCGCTGCATTTTATTAGCGCATGCCATAGTTAGAAAGGTCTATGGCAAGTACCTTGTTGAATCTTGAGGTTTGAGTGCCGCCAAGAAACAAAGTTGGGTATCGTCGTACAAGCGGTAAGCTGGTCGAAGGAGACCTTTGTGAAGATAGTGTGGGCCAGGACTAAGTTGATTGAGATGGCTGTGACCTGGCGAGAGGTATATCCAGCTGTTGCCCAGTTCAGGCAGATGCAATTGGTACTCTGGTTTCGGAAGTTGTTCCCTTGGAGAAGTGTTAATAAGAACCAAACCCTCGAGGAAACTGTGGTGGTAAACATCGTCGGACTCTTCGAAATATCGAATTGTTGACATTATCCAATCCTTAGTTATAGGGATATTTGGTCGACTAGCAACAACAGTGACGAGTTGAGTGGGTGACAATTCTTTCGGAGCTTGGAACTAAAGGGGAATTACTTAACAACAAGCCCGCTACAAATATAAAGAGAGGAGGCATGCCTTCAAGCCATCAAACGCAGCGTACGAACATCCAGCGACCTGGAACAGGTGAATATCTTCCACACCACCATGATGCCGAGAATCATGGTGATCTTCTCGAGTGCGAGTGCGAGTGCGAGTGCGGATCAACTCGAACAGCATGCTCAAGCAAGAAGGGTTGCGGCCTGGAGAACCATATTCGGTATCCATGATTGAAGAAAGTGGGCTTCTCTGTGAGGTGTGGTTTTAAATAAATCATTGGGGGGTCGGACTGAGCCGCTGTGGACATGCGCAGGCAGGGTGGTTGGCGGTTGGCGGGGTAGTTACTCTGCAGCTGCGGTGTGCCAAGCCATGGTGACCACGACACCGTGTACCTCGATGTGAGTAATAGTTAAGGTAAATGACGTTCTGAATAACAAAGATGCGCTTTGGGGTCGAGCAATGGGCTATTTGTTGTCATATCGATGCTGCATTCCGCATCTCAATGCCATTCGCTGTTTGAAGATCGACGTTGGCAAATAATCCATCTCCGATGACTTGAGTCTCATCACTCAATTTGGTCTCCAAGGGCCGGCCTTCCACACGTATTGTGGTGGTAGCTATCTCCCCACTCCGAGGTTAATAGCAGTTTCTGCTACGTTGGCAGTGACGTTTCAGTTCTCATCAGAGCCGGGGCTGACCACCATCTGCCTAAAAACCCCTAAGAGCTCCAATGCGTCTTCCAGATCGATCAAATCGATAAAAGGCCCTGGCTTCTGTTCCCCTTCTTCTCTATCTTCCTCAGTTCCCTCGAGGGGCTTGGTCATGGCCACGGCGCTTTCAATGACTGCATATCGATTATCTTCTCGTCAGCAAGATTTGTAAACCGTGTGTCGCTGTGCGAACCTATTAGCTCCCGGGGTCAATTATGGGGTGATGTATGTTAGTAAGCAGAAATAAACCTGCAGTATATCATGATATCTAATATGCTTATAGGATAATAGCCCTAATATCCATGTGAACCTGTGGTGGCCAGTACCTACGGACTATACAAATCCAGGCCATTAACGGGAGAGATTCCAGGTAGCTACTCATAATGAGTCGAAAGCCCTTACTACTTGGCCAGCCGGCCGCGCCTCTTATTTCATACACAACATAACCAACACAGTTCACTAAAGTGAAACAAAAAACAAAAGGTATTTCATTACTTGTGTAATGGGGTGAATCCCTGTCAATAGGACTCGGGGCAAAGGCTTCTTTGTACAAAGCACGGATCCGCAACCACAATCTATCGGACCTACGAGAAATCACGAGCAACGCCCAGAAGAACAAAGGCATATATATATATAATAGCCAATTCACACGATAGCTAAGGAAAATCCTTCCCTCCCAGAGAAATCTTCTTGTTCATAGAGCAAATAGACGTTGCAGTGTAGCACTTAGCCTGAACCCTTACAGGTTGTCCGAAGACGCCAATCCATATGTCAGGATGATAGCATCTATAGCGAGGTAAGAAATGTATGGCAAAGCCATAGATAGGTGCCCGTAAGCCACAGTGAACCCGAGCACCTCATCACTGATGTTTCCTCTACTTAGCAGGATCTCGCCGGCCTGCCCAAAAAGGGCATCTGACTTTTCATCAAACGCGCGCCCCCAGCCGGATTCCTTCTCTGGAGCGAGTAACTGATTGTTCCAGAGATCGTATATTCCTCGGACAACCCCGCCCAAGTCCTCATGGACACCCATGGGGTTCTTCACCTGCAACTGGGTCCCGTTGCCCTCAATCATGTCAAAAGAGTGGTCAAAGAAAGTATTTCGTGGCGATTCAGGGAGCGATTCTTGATGTATACTTCGGTAGAGAGCACTGACAAGGAGCTCGTCGACACCGGCTTCAGTGACCTGAGCCTTGGCATAGGTATGAATGCGCCAAACCCAATCCCAGAATTGGGGGTAATTGGCAGCGTAGACTTCTATGGTCTCAAAGACTTGGCGGCGGCGAGCTCGGCATAGACTGTAGGGGATCGAGCTTGCAGCTATACAACCATCCTCGCGGCCATGAAGCTTTGCACGTTTATGTCCACGGAATATCTCGCAGAGCATGCCGGAAAGAATAGTGGACATTGTGTCGAGGCTTTGATCGATGGTCAAGGTATTCGGGTATAAGAGGCGCAGAAGGTTGCGCGTCTCGCCACTCGTAATATCTGTATGGAGGTCTATAATATCGTTGTAAAGTGTCGCGCCGATGAGTGAATCCATTCCTGGGCTGTCAAGAAAGGTAGCGCCATCACTACACATGAACGCGAACCCTATGCCATCGAAAGCGCGCATGGCCATGAGAAGATACGGGTCCATGTTTGTGTCAATATATGATTGACGTGGGGTGGATAATTCCCTGATATCCTCTGTCTTGCTCATGGCGCTAAGATAGGCAATAGCAATCCTCCAGAAGGATCTATCCTCTCCAGACAGTCGGTCGGCAAGCGTTGGGACAGCTTCGTAAGCGCGCTCTTCAAACGCCTTAAATCTGTCGCTTTCGTCATTCTTGCCCTTCATCCAATCGATTGCAATGAGGGTAGCATAGACATAGTTCTCTTGAGCCGAATAGGCCTCGAAAGAGAACGATTGACAGAGTAGCAGAAAGAATGGGATTTGAGCAATAGCCGGCGGGTCGCATTCCAGGCCAGTGAGCAGCTTGCCCCAGGGAGCAAAATGTTCATCCAGACTACCACGAGAGTGGATTGGTTTGTGTGCGATGGCGTCGCTGTCTTTAGAAGCGGCGACTATAATATCGGCTCCAACTTCCAAGGTAACTTGATAGACCAGTTCGAGAATATCAAGGTTGTGCAACCCAGTGCTTACAGCACGTTCCTTCTCAAAGAACTCATGTAATACAGTGGAGAGCGGTTGAGATAGGATTTCTGCGTCTTTGGAGGGTTTGTAGTTCCTGAAACTGTCCGAAACCCAATTGGCAAGTCCAGATGTGAGAGGGTATTGGCCAATATTATGCTTGAGGTGCGCCGTGACACTGGGAGTGTGAAGCTTGTTCTTTTGGTTGCCCCATCTACGATAGATGAATGGCGGCTGGCTGGTCAAGTCTCCTGAGTAGCAATCATCAAGGGTGGGATGAAGGTCGCCAGTTTTCGAAGCCTTTGTTGTTCCACTGGTGGATGACATCTGGCGGGTGTTAAGCATGTTTCTTGCTGTGATGAATTCTCAGTTGAAATAAAAGTGGCTGTAGAGCGTGAAGAGGATTTCTTCCAAGTTGCTTCATCTGATCTGACTTTCAACACCCCATCCCTCCTATTTATGCTCCAGCTGGCTGATATACTTGTTACAAGTAATCCCATGTACGGACTTGGACTTGACGGTAGCCCAACTCATTGAGAACCTCTCGGCTACCCATTGCTACATTGCGCTACTCATAGCCTAAATTGTCTTAATGCTTATGCTAGCCACAAGACGTCCCGGATGATAGATAGTGAAAAAAGTAACCATAAAAGTAACAAGACATGCTATGCAGCTAAGCTATGGGCCGCCTGATAGACATGCATCGGCTTAGCAACTAGGATAGCGACTCAATCCTCAGCGTATGAAGGCAATACCGAAGAAGCCTGCAATAGGTTTTGGGTGTAACGAGGAAAAAGAAAATTCTAAGTTTTCATCTCGTCATTATGTCGTGCCTTAAAAAGTGCTCGGGAGAGGGTGGCCCAGAGCTGCAGTAATCTCTTAGTGTAGTTGCCGCGCAGCTATTTTCGCCTCTGCGGTCCCTCGAAGGTCGTAGTTGGATGTCAGATATTTGTTATCTAAGACGCCTGAAAAAACGGAAGAGCTATAAAAGTGTCATGACGGAATATCGACGTAACTGCCCCCTCGTAGCAACTTAGTTTTAACCCATCAGGAATTAATTCCAAGCATGTCTCTCGGTGTCGCTCCGTGACTGTTGTTAGTGGGCAGCTATGCTCGTATCACCACACCTCGTAGACTCGTAGACGACATATAAGGTACAACGTCACTAGTGCAACACTAGCCTTATCTCTCGTCAAGGATTGACGTGGCCCCTCTAACGTATCGACTTTTTTGTCGGAGCAGCAGTGTCGTAGCCAGGAACGTGACGAAGTTCCCGAAACATAGTTGTAGGCAGGGCCAGCCTCTTTACCATCTAATTCTGAATCTCACCTCTTCCTTTCATAACTGGCGCGTCTTACATTCCCGTACGCCAAAAAGGGTACATATAATACGGAGCCCATAGAACGAATGCAGAACATGGAGCAAGATGCATTTGAACCCCTACGAAAAAGCACCTCCTAAGAGGAAATCTTAAACTTCGTAAATGTGCTACATATAAGTCGCACCCTTGAGTAACTATACTGGTCTGCTTTTGACGATAGTATCTCGAAATCCAAAGCCAATAGGGTTGAAGTAGCTATAGGTAGCATGGTTAGAAACATATGTAAACATGCTTTATCGCTTCTAGGTCAAGAGTATATACACTTTAAAAATGTAGCACTGAAAATTGGCGATAATATGGGCCTATGTCGCTTTTTCAGTACTCCAAAAAAGAAAACGCAATGTGGCTGCCTGTCATAAACGTCATCGAACTTCGTCGCCTTAATCTATTATACCGGCCTTTTTAGCAAAGACGTGGATGATGATTGAGCTATCTGGCTGGAAGTCGCTACCCTTAGGCTAGAGGGGTCACCCATGGCTTAAAACACTTCGAGCCCTGTGAAACTCGATAAATGTGCAGTTGTTCTCTATCACGCGGGAGCTATGTGCTATCGTCTTATACATCTTAGAAGAGTCTTAAGTTAAAAAGCCGAAGTTTAAGTTAAGGAGTACCTTACATCTTATATTTAATATAACCTTTTAAAGTAAATTATTTACCTTATTATTTAAAGTTATTTTAAAATTATATTAATAAAATATTAAGAATATAATTTTAATTATACATAATTATATAATATTAATATGTGACCTGTAATAGGTAAGTGGAATCTATAAACCACTCACGTCTAGTTAGGTGTTGCATAGTGTATAAAATATTAATATGCACCGCAGAGACCAGACTGTCCTATGTGTGCCTCGAGAATGATGGAACGCGGTAGGTTCGCTTGTTTGAATTTTGGTTTGTAATCAGACCAACAAAAGGAAGTAGAACAACAACACATTCTAGAGAGCATCTCTCATGCGTCGGGTTCCAGTACCCGAGTGCGCTGAAGACGTCACAGTACCGCCTGAGGTCCCGTGTCTTGTTCTGCAGCGACAAGCGGCTCTTGCGAACACTGGTTTTCTGCCTTTTGGTATGGGCCACGACGGACGGCCCTGGCAACTTGCTTGCCCTTCTTAGGGCCTCAGGCCTTCGTTGCTTTATATCGGGAAGCGGAGGCTAGCGAAATGCGAGACAAAGGCGTCGTTGCCTTTGTAACCTTTGCGGGATCCAGATGTCGGGGCAAACAAAAGAGGACCTTTTATAGGCGCTGATGCTGGGTCTGGCACACCCTCCTAGCTGTAGAGTCGGGTGTGATACAGCAGTGCTTTGAGTCGGTTAGCAAGCCTTAGGACATGCAGCTGGCAAGTGCGCCTGGCCCGAAATGGGGCGCCATAGTATCGGTGCTTGTTTGGGGTCCTTATTCATTTGAGTCTGCTGCTGTTCGCTGACTTTCACTATCTTGAGCAGCATGCCATCAGCAACACTTTAACCCTGAGGCTTACATCTGTCGTGCCGTCGATGATGCATCTTACACTCCTGTATGCCAGGCAAGGGTACATACCGTATGGCGCCAATAATTTGGATGCAGAAGGAGGAAGATGCCTGTGAATAGCTACGAAGAATCACTTCTTAGAAACACCGAACTGGCAAATGAGACCTATAAGTCGCACCGTTGAGTAGTGCAATGGCCCCCACAGAAGCATTTGGGTAGCTTACTAGAAACTATAATATATCCAACACTTTGGGAACGACGAAAATACGAGCCGAGATGGCTTCCTCTTAACCTATTGCTGCACTGGTCTTCCGTCTTCCTCACCCTCGAAACAGTCCCCTTATTTCATCGCCCTGGTCTCTTAAAATGTCCTTTTAGGAAGATACGTGAATGGACATTGAGCTATCTGGCTGAAAATTGCCCGCCTTGGGCTAAGGGGAACACTACAAGGCCCCAGGCCACTTCAAGCCACTATGGAACTCAATGATGATCAGGAATTGGCTATTACGCGGGGGCTGTATTTCGTCGTTTCAAGCGTCCTAAAATAGGGTCAGTCATAAGAGCCGACGCTCATGTTAGAATGGAGCGCCTTACGTCTCGTAACCGGCACAGCCGTAATTGGCACAGCCACTTGGAGTAAACAGTCTCCGTCGCCAAACAAAGTTGTTCCCGGATCGTAACAGCAAGATATCAGGAACGCACTAATAATTGTGCAAAGCAGCGAAATGACACTGTATTGAAACATTATCTCTAGACTTCTTCCCGTGCTAAAACTGAGCATCAAAGCTCACTCGATGGAGCTTTAAGGACACACATTATACAAATGCTGAAGTCCACCGAGAAAATTTAGCGTGACGTCCGGTCGATGATCCAAAATTGTCAAATCTTGGAAAAGAGTAGGATGGTAAGGTATCTGACTTGTAGTCGACATTATGATATTGGAGCTGAATCCATCAACAAGGTTAGTAAACCGATCTACTTCAAATAGTAAGCCTTCCAAGGCGGCGAAGGCCCCAACTTCAAGGGCTGTTCACTATTGCGCCAATACCGTGAAGTGTTAACATATGACCAACGCAGAGGTGCACCAGACCTGGTTCTCATGCCAGCAAGAGCTCAGAATACAACCTATTAACAGCGCGTCTCCAGCCCTGCCAATGCGATTCAGTAGTATCCATACAAAAAGTGACTTATTTGCGAGACAAAAATTGATGGCTCGATTTTTAGCGTGTGCCATTTGACGTAGTTGGGTGTCACATGAGACAGAGAGCAGGGTGGGGACACTTTATACATACAGTATATAATTGACACTAGTCCGATATTCCGTCATGTAAACGTATAGGCCACCTGATGTGCCTCCTTCTACCTTTTCTCTAGTCAAATATGTTCCGGGTTTAGCTAATTGGTTGATTGCGCTGCAACTGCTGCAGGCATCACGTCACTTCTTATCCTTCACACCCGCTACAGAGCTGCATACGATTATCTTATTAGTAATGGAGTAGACCGGAGAAAACCAGTTTCTGTTTTGAATCTTCCATGCATGTTGCAACCATCCTCGGGGGGCACGTCGCACACCGATGTCGTGTTCTGAGGATCACCTATCTATTCGCCGCCAAGGAGCCAATATTCAGCTTGAACCACTCCTAAATTAGGGAAAGAGTTATTAAATTTGCGGTTGGAGAACCCAACACTTCATTAGGCCACACCAGCAGGTCGATAAATATACAATAAAAAACAACTGTATATTCGAGATTATGCCGTTATGACACAATGTGGACAAAAACGACATCAACAATACTGAGCAGGCGTGTATAACCACCTGCACCAGTTAGATATGCGTGAGATGATTTCAAGGAACGCCCATCGCAGGAGCTGCGGGAGCGAATCGTAGCAACTTCAGCAAGTGATCATCGTTGACCCTTGGCTATCCAGGTAAAGCCTAACAGATTATGATCTTTCGAACCACAAATAGAAGGCCAAAATATGAATGCCTGGACTTTATACGATGTGGGTAGGTTTCGGGGTGTGGAAATGGCCAACAGCGATAAAAAAGAAAGTCCGTACACGACCGTAAATCCGCGTAGCTGCAGGACTAAAACAGGTCACGCGTTAACATGTAGAATTTCGGAAGCCTTCACGGCCGATACCATGTCGCGTTACTCATATGGATTTTCATTATGCTGCTAGAACGGGGAGCCGAGAATCTTCTAACCGATGCGACGTGGGCAGTGCTGGCCTTTGACCATGAAGCCCTGACGCGTTATATCCCGAATTACCATAACAGACCACTTGGATGACCGTTCTCTGATGGGCTTGTTAGCATATTTCTTAACATGTTTCTCAAATAAGGCCCGTGCGAATGGTGATCAGCACTGCATACTGGCACACGTTGGGATCTACTAAGCAACCAACTCAGAGCACGTACCCATCTTTATGAAGTCGTACAAATTTGGGCACATGCTTTTCCTGTCGAAGTGGAACGCGGCGAGCAAGTTAGACTGGTTAGCCAGGCTTAGTAAAGACTGCGTACATCTTGTATGCCGACCCCAGGGAGGGGGATCGGAGCTTTGGTGCCGCCTTCCTGATGAAAGCGCCTCCGACCATCATCGCTTCCTTCCATCACCCATAAACTTCGGACTTTTTGAGACGACTGCAATCGATGCCTAGAGCCTGTATACTGCTATTGTATAACAGTAAAGCAGGCTGGCTTGATGGCCCTAACGGATTGGGTTCTGCCCAGTGACGCTATCTCTGGACTTTACTATGGTCTGCATGATCACATGGTCACTTTTGCACTTGGGGCCGTTTTATACACACATAAAGCGTGGTGTGATCAAGCTAACTACGTTTCCCTATATCTTATTCCCCCAGAACCCGGAGCAGCTAGAACAAAGTCTCTGTTACACAAGGAGTCAGTTAATACATCCATAATATGTGCATGGATGCTGTGCTTTGATTTTGTATGACCAATGATGTTCTTACATCAATCCACTGTTAAACTCTATATAGCCGGTCCAATCCACCGGCTCTGCAACTACAACGCACAGCGACGCTATCCACATGCGCGTCGTTGGCCACTGACCTTCCAAGCTTGGCAAAGTACTCAATGCTGTGTGGCACTCCCTGTACCATTCCTTGTCGCTCTACGTCGAACGGCACCTTCTCGGTAAGATAGACTACAGTAAGACGTGTCACGAACGGAGACCCTGCATGAAACTCGCATTATAAAAGTTTAGTTAATGGCAACGAATCATATGTCTTCAATCTCATGTAGCTAGATGGATGTGGCTGACAATGACGTTGGAATACCTAGTAGCACCTGCATAAATCTCGCGATTTGCGCTGGGGGGTGAGGATCACCGAACCAATTAACTAGGATCGCTCGTCAACCCTCTGAAAACAGGTAGTGTAACAGTTGACATAACCTCACAGTGAGTGGCAGTTTGTAGATCATTGCTTCCCCCGAAGATGATGAACAATTTATTAAGTTGCTCAAATAGGCCATTTCGGGTGCTTGAACGGGCCAGTGGCCATCACGGAGGCGCTGATTTGTCTAGTTTTAAAACGGCCTACATACTCCCTTACTACCATGGCATATGGTTTCGGCTTTTCCATCCACAAACCATCCTACCTATGGAGGCGCTTAAATACGAACGATTACCCCCTTTTTGGTTTCGTACTCATTTATATCGTGCACGTGGTTGACCGTCTACAACTTAGGATGACAGGGTTTCGGAAGCATAGATTTAATGGACAAAAAAAGAGGTCTGGCAAGTGGTATCTGACGCAGGAAGCCCAGATCATGGGGGTAGAAAGCACGTCGCGCTTTCAGTTGATTGAACTATGGGTTTATAGTACTACATGTTACCACAAACCCTCAAAGATGAGGTGTAAGGCGAACAGGGACAGCTGCATCTTCCTTGGCCCCTTTTATGCGACTCTTGTATATCCGCCCTTCCTTCATTACCCCTAATATGTGCTTATCCGGCTGGTCTAATACGGTAATATCATCCAGGGGATTGGTGGAAATAATCAGCATATCGGCCTCGAACCCCTCCCGTATTTGACCCAGTGTTGACTCCTGACCCAACATTCTGGCAGGGTTCAGTGTCGCGCTTCGTAGCACATCAATCGACGACAGCAATTGGGATCGCAGGGCGAACTCGTGTGTCTGTGCCGCCCCTAGGGGTCCCAACAAGTCGGTCCCGAAACAGATCGTCACGCCAGCATCATGGGCGATCTTCAGTGCCTTCAGACCCGCGTCCAGCACCTCCGTGTTTTTAGACTGAGACTCGGGCGGCAGGTACCCCGTCCACTTCGGGCTGGCCATTTGGTGGTAGGTGACGAGCGTGGGCGTCAGGTAGACCCCCTTCTCCCTCATGAGGGCGGCCGTGTCGGCGTCGAGGAAGTTACCGTGCTCGATCCCGCGCACCCCGTTGTCGATGCAGTGTCTGATGGCCTTGGCCGTGTAGGCGTGGGCCGTGACGTACGTCCCCGCATTGTCGGCGCACGCGACCATGGCCCGTATCTCCTCACCCGTGAACTGCAGGTGGTCGATCTTGTCGGTCGGGCTGCTGACGCCCCCCGAGCCCATGATCTTGATGAAGTCGCTGCCGGTGCGGATCTCCTCGCGCACCGCCTGCATGCACTGCGGCACGCCGTTGCAGACGCGACCCAGGCCCGTGGTCGCGCCACCGCAGCACATGGAGTGGTCGTGAGGTCCGCGGAAGTCGGCGTGGCCACCACTTTGGCTGAGGGCGTGGCCCGCGAGGAAGAGCCGCGGACCGGGGAATACACCGTCGGCTACGGCGTCCCGCAACGCAGCGCCTGCACCACCGCAGTCCCGCACGCTCGTAAACCCCCGCCCTAGCATCTGTGCGCACACATACGGTTGGCGCAGCAGGGAGACGGCCTCTGGGTTGCCAAACGCCGACGACAACTCCCCGAACCCGGGCACCGCGATCAGGTGCACATGGCTGTCGATCAGGCCGGGGCAGAGATATCGATCAGTGCAGTCGATGGCGGTGAAGCCTACAGCCGAAGAAGAAGGAGAAGCTGGGCGGATGCTGGCTATCTTCCCGTTCTCAACCCTCACATCCATTGAGTGCCGTATCTTCCCGGCTTCGACGTCGACAATGTTGGCGTTGGCCAGCAGATATGACTTCGGCGGAGGCCGAAGCCAAGGCTTGAGGTCGGCTTGCTGCACCATGACTGCCAAGTCCGTAACAGAAACACACGACAAGGGAATGGGGGAGTTTTACGGGAAACTGGAATGACTGACGACTCTTTTGTGTTCGAGACTTGTCTGATTGGGATGAATGTTGTCGGTTTTGGCTTTTGAGTTTGGACGCCGGTTGCGGCCATTGCGTCGGGATTCACGGTATTGAGGGGCCAATGCGATCGTCCGAAGATAGCCGAGAATAGATAACCAGAGTTCGGACTTCTCCCCGATCTGGTTCTTGGCGAGCGCCTCCTCACCGAAATGCCGGATTGACCTTTTAGGACCAGGGTGAAGAGCTGCATTAGATGTGTTGTTATCTGAGCACTCGTGTTTGAGGAGGTCCTTTTACCGTTTACCTCTTCGCGAACGCATCTAGTCTTGAGCTCTGAGGTCGTATCTCGCGATGAAGGTTTACCACGAAGATAAAACTCAGGATAGTGGAATACCCGCCGGTTCCAATGAGGAGGCACGGCCACCCACCGAGGAAAAGGGCCAAATTGTTGATGTGTCTGCGGCATACACGCCGGAAGAAGAGAAGCGAGTGCTTCGCAAGATCGACTGTACTATTCTACCAATGGTAAATGAGCCAAATTATCATCTGCATACATTTTCCCGAACATGTCGCTGATCTGCGCATAGATGTGTGTCGTCTTCCTGCTCCAGTACCTCGACAAGCAGAGCCTCAGCTATGCCTCCGTGTTCGGCCTCATCACCGACCTAAACATGACCAGCGCCCAGTACTCATGGTGCTCCTCCATCTTCTACGTCGGGCAGCTGGTCGCCGAGTATCCCTTCATCTACTTGATGAGTCGACTGCACTTGACCAAGTTCGTCGGCGCTACCATGTGAGACGGCCCAGCATCTGTCGCACGCGCTTTCCACCGTGACTGACACGACCTCCCCCACCTCCAGCATAATCTGGGGCATCATCTGCATGTGCCTCGCCGCGCCCCAGAACTTCGCCGGGTTCGCCGCGGTGCGCTTCCTCCTCGGCTTCACCGAGGGCGCCGTCAGCCCGGCCTTCGTGACCATGACGGCCATCTGGTACCGCAAGCAGGAGCACGCGACGCGGACGGCGCTGTGGGTCAGCATGAACGGCGTCGCGCAGGTGCTGGGCTGCCTGCTCATGTACGGCATCGGCCGGACCGCGGGTCCGCACAGCCTGCAGCCCTGGCGCACCCTGTTCCTCGTGTGCGGCGCCCTGACCGCCGCCGCCGGCGTCGCGTTCTACGTGCTCATGCCCGGCGGGCCCAAGGACTGCTGGTTCCTCTCCCCGCGCGAGAAGGAGGTGCTGTCGCTGCGCATGGCGCAGGACCGCGAGGGAGGCGACAAGACGTCCTTCTCGGTGCCGCAGCTGAGGGAGGCGCTGCTAGACCCCAAGGCTTGGTTCGTTTTCGCTTTCGGCGTTTTGGTCACCATGCAATCGCCGGTACTAACGGTAAGATAAGACCCAATCCCCTAGATCGACTGTCATTCAAAGTCATCACGAGCTAACAATACCTAACCCAAAGTTTGCTTCCCTGGTAATCAACACCATTGGTTACGACAAGTATCAAACCATGCTGTACACCGCCCCTTCCGGAGCTGCTCAAGTCTTGTTGCTGTGGATCGGAGTCGCGGGGTGCTGGCTTTTCCCGAATAACCGCACTCTAGTGGTGTTGGCATTAATCATCCCCCCTTTCGTTGGGAACGTCTTGCTTCTCAAGCTTTCTCTCGACTCGGGATGGGGCATGATCGTCTCTTCGTGGCTGGTAAGTTCTGCTTGGTAGGGGTTCATCGATCATGACATTGTTAATGATTAAACACTCTTCATAGGCCTCCTGCATTACAGCGGTCATGTCGCCTCTCCCGTCACTGGCCGCATCCAACGTCAAGGGAAACACGAAGCGCTCTGTCGTCAATGCCATGTTCTTCATTGGGTACTGTGCAGGGTGCATCGGAGCGCCGCAGCTGTGGACGGAGAAGCCGCGCTACTTCAAGGGTGTCGTGGCGGGTATAGTTACTTGGTGCTTGCTGTTCATCGTCGTCTTTTGCTACAGATTGGTATGCATCAAGGAGAACGCCGCCCGTGATAGGGCTCAGGGGCAGGTGGTAACATCAGAAGGGGCGGGCGAGGTTGCGCTGGATGAGAATGGGGCATTCAAAACCGACTGTACAGATAAGGAGGATGTCAAGTTTCGATACAGTTGCTGAGAAGGCGGTAGACGAGACTTTGCTTGGCTTGGCATCTGTCATGGTGCATGGCATGCACGATGGAAGGTTACCTACCGTTCATACAAGTAAGCATAAGTGTCGGGTAATTATCAATCCAGGCACCCACCTAGCCACACAGGGGAGTTAGTATCTTGGTAGAACCCCTAATTCTAGGAAGATTAAGGTACGCTCTAATATAAACGGACCCAATACTGTGGATGGTGTTTCATTGGCTGCGAACTGTCATTGCTTTTCGGGTAGAGGCTGTGATTGGCAGATGAAATGGGAATGGGGGCAAAACCGGGTCAGCCCCGTATTTAACGGCACAGGGTCGCCGGGGGTTCAATAAGGAGAGCGACAATGTCTGCTTCCACTTTGGCTCCTTGGCCGTAATTAGACGTCGCAGTGGTGAGCCGATCGACGCTTCTGATATTAGTGCCGAGTCCCGTCAATGTCACCGACAGATGTCACTGAGAGGGATCGACAACATGTTTGATGCTTGGCTGTCTGCCCCGTTTTGGTTGGCGATGGTCAAGGAGGCCGTGGAGGCCATGGAGGCCATGGAGGCCGCGCTTTTATTTTGATTTAAATACCATGTCTGGATGTCCTCGTCTACGTCTAATCTTTCTAATCCAATCCATTTGCCACTACCAGACAAGGACCATTACACTCTTTTACCACCAACCAACCAACCTAAGTCACTCCTTAATACAACCGACACGATGAAGTACGCTACTGCCGCCGCCACTCTCCTGCCCTTGGCCTGGGCCGCCAACATCGACGCCCGCGCCGGCAAGGACACCAAGTTCAACATCAGCCAGCTCGAGGCCGGATGCGACTCTGACAAGGGCAAATGCTTGTTCGTTACCCCCCCTCTAATTCCCCTCTTTCTCATGCTGCGAAGCCATCGTTGCATGCATCCATGAACCATTACTAACATCGGGCACCATGTCATAGCTACAACTTCGAAGTCGCTACCGGCGATTCCGACTCCACCACTAGCTGCAAGACCGAGACCGAGACCAGCTCGCTGGGCGCAGCCCCGGAGACCAAGTGCGGCCCCTACGCCGTCTCCGTCGCCAAGCCTCACGACGGCGGCCTCATCTTCATCGTCGATGAGGGCCGCAAGGGCCTCACCGGCTCCTTCACCGTCTACCCCAAGGAGCTCAAGGGCGACAAGGAGCGCCAGTCGTACAAGGACGGTGACGCCTTCGACGTCGCCGCCAAGGCCACCCTCCCCATCACCGGCGCCGAGGAGACCCTCGATGACGACGTCACCTCGTCAGCCGCCGCCAAGTCGGGCAGCCTGACCACCGCCGCCCCCAAGGTGTCGACCATCGCCTCCCACGCCGCCATGGCGCCCCCCACCGAGACCGGCAAGGTGTCCTCGATCATCTCGCACGTCGGCGCCGCGTCTCAGGCCGCCGCCTCTTCTACTGGTGCTGAGAAGTCCGACTCTCCCGTCTCGTCTATCCGTTCCACGGCCGTCTCGGGCGTCTCCACCATGGTCACTGCCACTTCTTCCCCCACCGCCTCGGGCTCTTCCGACGAGTCATCTTCCACCTCGAGCACCTCCGAGGCTTCTTCCAGCTCCTCCGCCAGCGCCAGCGAGGAGACCAACGGTGCTACTCGCCAGAGCGCCTTCGCTGGCATCATGGCTGTTGCCGGCCTGATGGCTTTCGCTTTCTAAGTAACATGGTTTTGAGCGACTGATTTCTGCGCGTCTCTTGACAGGGAGAAGTAGCCCAGATATATATACTGCGATAACGACTATATGTACATATCTAATAGACCATACCGGCTGCAAAGTCTCCCTCAAACATACCCTTTCAATCCATGATTTACTGCCAATTATTGTTCTCACATGAAGGAGAACATTTGGATTGTGTGTCCTCTTGATTACAAGAACATGATCAAAAGTTCTCGCTGTAGATGGCTCCTAGTCATCTTAGTTCTCGTTTGTGAAAATGGTATTAAGTTTTGTTATAAATTTGTGACCATTTCAGGAAATTAATTGCCATATGACATTCAAGTCTACTATGTCCAAAAGAAAAAAAAACCCAAGACCCTTCAGAAGACACCAGCCAGGAGAGTAACGACAAACCATTCACATCTCATAATTAGGAGGCTGATTTGCAGTTGAGAGATACATCGCAGGCAATCTTCTCAGCAAGGGCATCTGTGTTTAAAAACCATCAGTTTCCTGACACCAAGCAGTTTAACAAAAGGGTACTGGGTTGAAGGAAGACTTACAAACAGTCGCCATGGGGTGGCCCGGCGGCAACAAAGGAAACACGGACGCATCCACGACGCGCAGCCCCTCGACGCCGAAAACGCGCGCCTTGTTGTCGACGACGGCGCCCCCGTCGCCGGGCTTGCCCATCTTGCAGGTCGAGGCGCCGTGGTAGACGGTGTTATAGCTGCGCTTGATGATGTCCAGGATCTGGGCGTCGGTCTGCACCGCGGCGCCCGGGAACGCCTCGCCGCCGACCCGGATGCCGGCCATGGCGTCGCTCTCCCAGAAGGCGCGCGCGCGCTTGAAGCCCGCGACGGCGACGGCCTGGTCGACGGGGTCCACGAGGAAGTTGGGGTTGATGAGCGGTGCCGTCGCCGTGTCACTCGCGTTGATGACGACACTGCCCCGCGACTGCGGCGCGCATAGTGCCACCGCCAACGAGCCGTAGTTCTTGCCGTCCTGTGGGGCGTCGTGCCGCGAGTCCTCCTGGAACCCGACCCAGGCGCCCAGCGAAACATACTCCACCTCGGGCCAGTCGGCTGGGTACGCGGCCAGTGTGGCCTGCGTCTGGTTGTCCCACTGGTCCCGGAGGGCGGGCGGCACCTTTTCCCAGCCGATCACGTCCGTCGTGGGGTTAGAGTAGATGCCGCCATGGGTCTTGTGATATATGCTGGCCTGTTCCGCAGCGAAGTCGGGGTACTGCAGGGTCGACATGGTAGGGCCGTTGATGGCGTAAGTCACCGCGACGTAGACATGGTCTGTCAAGCCCTGGCCCACGCCTGGTAGGTCAGCTACGATGGGGATCTCGTGTTTCGAGAGGACCTCTTTAGGCCCTATCCCGGAGACCTGGAGAAGCTGCGGCGAGCCGACGAAGCCACCGGAGACGATGACCTCCTTGTTAGCGGAGAGGGTGTATTCAAAGCCCTTGGTGTCAACGACCACGCCTGTCGCCTTTTTCTGGTCGTTGAAGAGGATCTTCTTGGCAAGAGTAAGGGGGTAAACTGTGTAGGTGTCATACTTGAGGCCCTGCTGGAGAAATGAGGTCTCGGACGAATCACGGGTTCCCGTAGTTGGGTTGATTGTGCACATGGTGTAGCTCTGACCGAGTAGCTTTCCGCTCTGGAAGCCGTCGATAACGGGTATGCCGATGGCCTTCAAGCCCAAGGTAGCCCAGGTGCCTAAAACCTGGACGTAGTTGGAAAAGGAGACGGAGAGGGGGCCACTTCCATCCCCTAGGACTGAGTTGTCGTAGGAAGGGGTGCCATTCGGGAAGCGCAAGTCCGCATTAGGTGCCGTGAAATTGATGCTTTTCTCAAAGTAGGGAAGGAACTTTTCGAACTCGTAGCTTGCATCGCCAACCTGATCGGCCCACATCTGATACGACGATTTTGTACCTCGCTGGTACATCATGTAGTTTCTAGCCGAACTCCCCCCGAGGGCCTTGCCTCGGGCGTAGTGCATTGGTTTGTCATAGGCCCCCTGGCTCGGATGTAAGTATGACCATGTCGGCTCTAGTCAAATCTTGAAGGGTTAGCCTACCTTCTGCGGTGTGGTAATGTAGCCCCAGTCGATCATGGGCTGCCAGTCGCGCAAAGCTTTGCCGGTGAAGGCGCTGTCGTAACCCGGCACCTGGCTCAGGTTCCCGTTCGAGATCTCGTAAAAGTTGCCGGCTTCCACGACGGCGACGGTGCCGGCCTTTTGTTCCACGAGCCGTGTGGCTATGGTGAGGCCGGCATTACCCCCGCCGACAATCACATAATCAAAGGCTCGGTTGTCCCCGGGAATGCCGAACGACGATCCGAGAAGCTGGCGTGCACGAATGCTGTGCTGGGATGAATCTGCGTGTACGGTTGACGCAGCAAGAACGGTGGCGCCGAGCCCGATATGTTTCATGAGGTTACGCATCGTGATCATGACAATCCGACCAGCACGGCAAGATAATAAGGATAGCAGTGAAAGGGTCGGCGGAGTGTATCGATTATAAAGATTTGGAAACGCCTACCCTGCAACACTGACATCTTTGTTTCTTGAGCAGCTTCCTTCCTATATAGCATTTTTTCCTACTTCCCTAATGTTGTCGATACGAGTGAGTGGGTGGGTGGGTACGCTTCCCGCACATTTGAGTGGCCTCGCACAGGCAGCAAAGAGGGTGGGTGATGAGGCTTTCATAAGATGTGAAGGAATGCGTAGATGCTGCAATTGACTCCGAGCGCCAAACCAAGGGGAAGGCCGTGTAATGCGTGTCGACAATCAGATGCTATGTTCGGCATTGCGGCTGGCTAAATTAACCCCTTAAGCACCCCAACACCACCCCACGGTCGTACGGGAGCGGGGAGAGGACGAGGCACAGTCAGCCAACAGTGATGGCATGAGCCGGTGTCCCGCCCCAAGCTGACAGATGCAGATCTAATCCCCATCACTGGCCGCCCTTCCCGCAGTCCACGCTCCATGATATCATTTGAATCTTCCGCTACTCCGTTTTGGTGTGGGACATACAGGTTCACCCTTTCCTGTATCGAGTAACTTTCCTGTATTGAGCAATAGCCATGACCGACACATTCAGAGTTGCCCCTACCAACTCCGGTTCTCCGAATGAGTCTCCAGTAGGGGATGCGATCGCCGCCGATTCCGCCGTCTCCATCACCGCTACCCCAGCTAAGGCCAAGCGACACCAGATCGCGCAAGCCTGTGATTGGTTAATACCAACCCATCCCGTAGGGGTAGGGGCCAGCGTAGCTGTCTACCCTTTGTCGCCACGCTTGCTGATTGTGATGGACTCTATTCTGCTGCAGGTGCCGCAAGTGCGACAGCAACAACGCCTGTAACACCTGCCGGAGCTGTGTCGGCCAATGTACTAACAGGTCGTCTGAGGTGCGCAGTCTCCTGCATGCCTATCGGTAGGTCTTGGCCTGCAAAGTTAAATGAACGATGTTTAACTTCAATACCTGCGCCTGCGGAACAGGGTCCGTGAGCTGGAGATTGAGTTGAACTCGCCTGCCATAGAGACCGACGGCCTGCGGACCCCCGTGGGTGGCATCACTGGCGAGTCCTCGACACGAGATCGAAGCGACGCGACATGTCTTGAGGGAGTCTTCATGAGTACTGCCCATTCGCCCAACAAGACGTGCATGGAACTCGGCCATTAGTTCTTCATAGACGTGGCAAATACTTCGGTCAGACTGCCGGCCGACGACCATGACACGGCCACACACATATGGATGATACCAGTTAACATCATGTATATTAGCGCTTCCGAGTCCCGGCCGCCCGTATGCGATCGGGATTGCAGTGAAGCGTGATCTTTGGTCTCATTCGCATGGCCATATGAATATTTATTGTGTACCAATACCGGCTGATATCCCTTGCATTGAGGAACGAAAGTAGGCACGTCCCCGCTAGAATTGTCTCGAAAGGGAAAATAAGCTACCCCTCCTTTCTTTTGTTACACAGGAAGCAGGTGGGGGGCCCATTTACTCTGATTCCCGGTTCAGTCAGCCAGGGGGAGGAGACAGTGCGAAGGCAATCGGGTGCCTGCGTCGTGCCGAAGAAGGCCACCCCTCTGGCTGGTAGGTTCGCAACTTTGACTGAGTGTAAATCAATACTCCAACGCTGTACAGTTTGAGACTGAGGTGCTAGATCCTGTGAGAGAACCCGTGGGTGCTTTGACCGCTGTCCATCATCGTTACGAGCCGCTGGGGGAAGCAAGGAGGCGCCCTGTCGTCGTCAACCCTAGGGATAACATATCGGGCTTCGTGGACACGGAAATGTCCCTAGGAGACCTGGATGCGCTGGGCCGAATCATCACCTCCTCTGGGATAATAAGTTAAAGGTTTTTTCAAGCCCGTCCCAAGGTTTCTTTTATATCAGAGCTTTTAGGCGGGATACCTATACTGTCCTAATGACTGCGTATACCAGAGGCCGGAACTCAGGCCACCAGGCACAGTCCAGTTGTTCCTTCTGACATGCCCCGCAAGGTATGTACCTTTTTCTGCCGGACATATACTCTGCGTCCATCCTCTCTTACTTGGGTACATTCTTCACTCTCTTGGCGAACCTGATTGGCATTTACAAACGGCCTGTTGGCTCAGGCTTGGCTCAGGCTTGGCTCGCTCAGTGTCACGAGTATGGATAGGCGACAGATTTTGAACAGGAGACTTATTTCATAAAGCCAGCCTTTAAATCCCGAGTCTATTCACACCTAAACCCCGGAATGATCTGAACATGCGGTATACTTCTGATTTGCGGAGAGATTTTAAAATAAACATGCCCCTATAAAGATACCTTGGAGATAGGAAAGTTTATTAATTTATTATAATATTATTCAATAGATTATATACGTATTAATAAAGCTAAGCCCCTTTAAATCCACTTTAATATTAATAATAATTAAAATAAACATTTCTTTCCTTTAAGTGAAAGAATAAAATAAAAGTTAATATAATTATTATAATACTTTATAAATTAAAATACCGGCTTACGTTAACTCGGCAAAGTTCGCGCTTATCCATGCGCGGGCATGACGGTGTTCAACTCGATGCGGCACATGGGGGTGGCGGCGGGCGAGAAGGTCGCGGTGCAGGGCCTGGGCGGGTTGGGCCACCTGGCTATCCAGTACGCGGCCAAGATGGGGTACCGGGTGGTGGCCATATCGCGGAACGGGAGCAAGGAGGCATTTGCGCGGCAGCTCGGAGCGCACGAGTATATCGACAGCTTGATGGGCGACGCGGGCCTGCAGCTGCCGCGGCTTGGCGGCGGCAAGCTCGTCGCCGCGACGGCGCCCACAGCCGATGTCATGACCCCCTGCTCAAGGGCCTCGACATTCTCGGCAAACTGCTCATCCTCAGCGTACCCGGCGACGTGCCCGTCATCACCGGCGCCATGCTACGGTCTCTCTGTCCAGTCCTGGCCCTACGGTCACGTGGCTGACGCCGAGGCCGCCATCTCGTTTGCCGACTTGCAGTATATCGACTGCATGGTCGAGAAGTTCCTGCTGGTCAAAGCTAACGAGGCCTACAGTAAGTACGGACCAACCTCGGTTCCGGGACACATGAGTGCTGACCCTTATCATAGATGCGATGCTCAAGGGGGATGTGCGGTTCCGAGCTGTCATCGTTATGGCGTAGAGAAAACTGTCGAAACCAATGCGGGACTGAGGTGGTATGATGCGAATGTTGTTGAATAATATAAATAGTTATTTTCTGTTTCTTCATTGCCCCCATGCAAGCTTCAGGAAGGCTGGATGTATCGTAATTGCCCACCATTCACTTACTTTTGATGCGACTTTACTCAATCAGTTGCCCTCTTTTTTGCCGCAATCCACAGGAACTTGACCCCGAAGTCCGGGTCGTCCGCATCAAGCTTCCCGTCCCCGGCCTCAAGCTCTTCCGCCTCTACCGACTCGAACCCGACGTCCTTGACCATCTCCACGCTATCCTTGACCGCGTAGCTACTCCAAAACATGCCGTGGCCCATGAACTCCCCATGGATCTCCTCCTCGTCCATGGTCGCGAGATTGAAGACGAGCATGCCGCCGGGTTTGAGCCACTCGTGAATCTTGGCGAGCATGGTCTTTTGATCTTTGCGCGGCAGGTGGAAGATGCTGTAGAACCCGACAATTCCGTCGAAACTGGCGGGCTCGAAGTCCAGCGCCAACATGTCGCCCGCCACGAGCGTCGCCTCCGGACAGCGGGCCGCCGCCAGCTTGAGTTGTTTGGCCGAGATGTCGTTGGCGATCACCTGAGCGCCACGGTCTAGTAGCATCCGTGTGATGGGGACTCCGGCTCCGGCGCCGAGTTCCAGGATGCGGGGCTTGGAGGCTGACGCTGATGCCGCATTCTGTAGGACCTTTTCGGTGTAGCTCTCGCGCGGGGAGTGCTGGCCTTCGATCCAGGCCAGGTACCAGTCTGCAATGTTGTCGTACGCCTCCTCGACGATCTTCTGGGGCGTGTTGCTCATCTTGTTGTCAATGGGACTAGATCGGGCTGGGCAGTGGATAGTAGTGAGAGGAAGGCAAAAAGTCCAGGTACTCCAGCCGAAGTCGGATGGTGTGAAAACTAGCTCTTCCCCAGAAAGTAACCACGCGAGCAAATATCCACTATATCACTTTTGTAGCGGAGAAGATATGAAGGCTAGCGGCAAGAAGAATACAGGAAAGTAAAAGAAGAGATGCAGCTCGAGCTCGATCGGAAATGTGAGTCTCGGAAATTGAGGGTGATCAATACCTGGCATGCCCAGCCCCGTAAGCAGAGAAATATCCCGGCTTACTATTGGATCGATGAAGCGGCACAGGATACCCCCATCAGTCCTACCAGCCCCTCATTGTAGGGGTCCAGAATTCGAATCGCGGAGATTTGTTGTTGAATCCACAATTATCTCCGGTGGATGAATCGGCAATGCCTTGGTGGATAGTTATCACACTATTTTCATCCAGGGGGCGTTTCTCCGGCCGCCTTAGACGCGAAGTTTATCTCTTAACACCTCCAGGACAAGCCATTCATACTGTGTAAAGCCTCGCTAATGAGACATTACATTAGCCCCGAGCCTGACTTTGCTTTGTTGGTAATGGGTTTGTCTCCCATATTTGCGCTTGATCCATCCAGAACAAGGGGGCAAACATAGCTCTCATGATGCAGTACAGTATAGACAGTTGTTTATGAAGCCACAAGATGGGTGAGTCAACTGTACGAAAGCGGGTTGATCTAGGTGTGATCTAGCGTTTGAGGGGTAATGTGAAATATGGTAGAAGCAGCAGGAATACGATGGCAATGAAGCTGTTGGCGATTCACGGTGTTCAAATAAGAATGCCTAAGTTACTTAACAGGCAGCCAGTCGCAACCAAGTTGCATTTGCAATGGAAACGGGCCTACATAATGTGTCTTATTAGGTGCAAACATCACAGCGTCCCTTCAATGTAGCAGTCCGTCCACAGGTATTACTACTTTCCCGGGCGTGACCAATCGTTTTCGTTTTCTCCACTTTCAGAACTGTTGCTCCGTTGTCTCCCTGTTGCTGAGACTACGAAGGCTTTCCAATAGTGACAGGGCCAAGGTGGTGCTTCGTCGTTAAAAGCTAGTTGCTTGGGAGTAAATTTGCCTTTTCCCGAAATGTCGAGTATCTGGCCACCTAAGGCAACCCGGTCAATCATGTAAAACATGGCCGTGGGCATATAAAATATATACTGAAGGTTTATCAATAATGTACAGAACCTTTGACCTACATCAACAGCGATATCGGATGCACCAAGACTTCACCACCACAAATATGACTGGATTCCTTAGCCTACCCCGCGAGATTCGCGATCCGATATAAGAGCTTAGCTTGATTACTAACCAAGCTATCTACACCATTAGACATCATCGGTCATCATGCAGATACTTGAGGCTTATGAAGGGCCTATTTCGCGTCTGCAAGTTCGTCTATCGTGAGGCCTGCCAGGTTTTCTACCGCCATAATCTTTTTGTTTTGGCGGGTCCTGAACCCACGGCCAGGTTCCTGAAGAGAATCGGTCGCAAAGCAAGTTATCTACAACATGTCATCATCGAACACTCAATTGCGAAGCACTTCGATCTCTATTGTATAGGGTCCACACGTTTCTTGGAGAAAGACATCCGTGGCGAAGCTATGGCTTTCACCAAAAATCATTTCACATCTTTTGCGAATTGCCTGACTCGATGCACCAACCTGAAGACGATCACAATATCTTAGTGGTCCCTGCCGTACAATTTACTGGCGCATCTGAGATTAGATGGAAGACGCCGTGGGTGCGTTGTCAATGTCCTGGATCTAGTCAACAAACGACTCCGAGAGATTGCGTCAGTTGAAAAAATCTTCAGCCAGTTCCGTTTTGATGAACGTTATGACCTCGACCAGTGGCTAAAGTACGCCATTTACCGCCAAGGATGGATTATCAATCTGGTGGTTCACCGTTCTGACACAGATACGAGAGACCGACTGTCGTGTTCTGGATCCAGATCGGTTTATGTTACTACTTATGACGATACCTGTTATAGGTATAATTGCAACAGGATGTGAGAAGCTCTTGGCGGAGTGACGATGAATTTAGGAGGGTGGACTTGGAGATGGCAGCAGTTGTCCCTGGTTCTACACAAGGCCACGGCCTTTGAGTATTTACTGGTAACTCCACCTGATATGACAATTCTGTCCTTGCCCGGGGTTACTATATTATCTGTAGGACTCTTCACCAGAAGCCATAAGTGATGCCGCCAGAGCAAAGTATGTGATTACTTAAAGCAATGAATTGTAAATATTTTATATTTATTAACAAACGTAGTCGAGGGATACAAACCGCAACCGCGTCGCATTGCTGATGACTTAGAAATCCCGATCCCGCTGACGCCAGGGATGTGTATAGGCGGGCAATTTGTCAGACCTTTGTCAAAGGGTGGTTTGTACGACTTTCCAATTTCGGATCATTTCGCTCAACACCCGCCACCGAACTACAAATCCGTGCAAGGCCAGTGCCTTACTACCGATGAGGGTGTAGGGCTGTACGTTAAGACCGACGTACCCTGGCCAATAAACCCGCTGCCGCCGCGCCGCTCGACTACATATTTTCGATCCCTCTCATCGAACCTCTGTTGGCAATTTTCCTGGCGAAATACGATGATCCTTTGCTTACGGCGGACTCATTATCTCGATAAAGTAATAACCGCTTTTGGCCATTGAACACCACCCTCTCGGGGGATTTGCCGGGGATATGGGGAGTGATGTGAGTGAGTGAGGGGAAGGGATCATCTGAGCAGTCGACTACGACGTTGCGTGTGCAGTATAAATAACCTGGGGAAAGGCCCCTCCCCATTGAAGCTAGCTACATCATTCTCCCGCAGTATATGAATTAGCTTCAGGTGGCCCCTTCGCACACCAACGCTCTCAGCCACTAAGCCATTATGAAATCAATTAACACGATGCGTGGAATCCTTCTCGCTGCACTTGCCGTCACTGGAGCCGTGGCCCAGAACGCTGATGTCAAGACCCAAACTGGGACTAGAGCAGCCACCACCGACAACGTGGAGTGCAAGAGCCTGTTTGCCAGCGGTGGCACGGCACCCAAGTCGCTCCCGACCGTGACGGCGTCCAACCTGGTCTTACGGACCACCACGACCGAGGCCCCCACCACAAAGCCATCGTATATAACGGTGAATGGCCCAGCTAGCACGTCCATTCTGCTCGTCGCAACAAGCCGGATAGACTACATCGCGACCGTGACTTCCGACATCAAAGTGGTACGACCAAACGGCCCAACCGCGACCTTCGCCACAGCCACCTTCGTCACCACCGAGTGTACCAACGGCGGCGCACCGCCCCCGACCGTCACCGTTTACAACGGCACCTACACGCCGGTGCCCGGCCAGGCCACCACGCTGCCGGCCAGCTACCCCACGCAGGTGGTGTGCCAGACAACGCAGAACGTGCACGTCGTGTCCTACTTCACCGTCGTTAGCGGCGTGGCCACCACCACGGCGTACCCCGTCACGACCATCAGCGACCGGGCCACCACCACGGTCCCCAGCACCTTCACATGGGGCACGACGACGGTATGGAGGACCACGGTGACCCAAACGTCGACGACGCTGGCCGCCGCCGCCGTCACGCAGTCCATCCGCACCGCGTGTGCGCCCACGGTGACCAAGACGTACGCGGCCAGATGCGCACCGACAAACCTCGTCAACAACCACGACGGCCAGGGGCTTTGGTGGAACTACCTCGACGGCAACGCCACGAGCGTGGTAACGCACTTGTACGACGGCGACGCCTCGGCGTGTTGCCAGGCATGCGTCGACAACCGGGACTGCTCGGCGATGGAAGTAAACAGCCGGGGGCTATGCAGCTTGTACTTCAACCACGGCGCGAGCTACCGCCCCGTCTGTGGCTCCGTCGGCTTCACATACAGATCGCTGCCTGACATCTGGCCAGGGCAGGGGATCTGGGCACAGTCGGGATGCGGAGAGGCGCGATGGTTGGCCCCGGGGCAGTAATTTAATGGTGAATATGCTCGGTGCAGACTTGGAAACGCATTGACTCTGGCATGTTCTTTTGGAATTAGGGCTGTTAATTCGAGGAGGGTACCAGCCTTGGAATAAATGAATAATGAATAACACCGAGATGATCGAAATGCCGGAAGCATGTTCCAGGCTATCTTTATACTTCATGGGAAGCGCATCTCTTACTCGTTCCTCACACAAACTAATAACAGTAAGTTTTGGGGTTACGGCAAAAGAAACCTGGGTGGTTTGAGCTAAGATGTAATCTCACAATCTAACAGGATCTCGTATTTGTATACAAGCCCATTTGCATGCGGGTTACAGATTTGGAACACAAGTGGCAGTATGCTTACTGCAAGCTATAAAGCCCTGATTTCATATGTTAAAGAATTATACAAGTGTCTATATGGAACTTCTCTGAACCATTCTTTCATTAACGAACCCGGGCTCAGGGCTGGCCCAACTGTAGTCCTTCCACTCCCCCAACGCAGGCCACAAAATCTCCCTCACCAGCCTGTTCGTGTTATCAATCTTGTCCCGACCTGAAGACGGCGATACTGTGTTGGTCTTATTGTGAGACGCCAGCGCCTCAAGCACACCCTCCCACTCCCGTACCGTCTCCTCTAGCTCATCTATGGAGGTGACGCCCATGACGCTGCCTCCAACTGTGACACCAGACATACCAGGCAGCTCGATGCCGACTCCGGCAAGCGCGCCTACTCGGGCCCACTCGTACAAAGACCAGCGGATGGCTAAGGCCTCAAGCCGCTCATCGGCCGATGCGGCTTTCTCAGCGAGCGTCTTGCAGACCAAACGAAGCGCCGGTGGTGATGGATGCCACTTGGCGAGAGGCGAGCCTGCCGACTCAGTGCTCGGGTCTGGTGGTATCCCCGTAGAGGTGAGAAGACCCATGTTCAACATGCTCGCATTCAGCACGACACCCACCCCGGCCGCCTTGAGGCGTTGCACCGGACTGCTGCTGTCGTCTGTGACGCCCATAACCTCGGACCTGGCCAAGGAGCAGTTCTGCACCGTGAAGTGCCCGTAGCTCAACACGGCGTCGAGCGGGACGCCCGTCTCGCGCACGATCATCTCGGCCAGGTCGCACAGGACTAGAACTGGGAACCCGCTGATGCCCACGGCGCGCACCTGCGGTATGCGGCGCAGTTCCCTGACGGCCTCCAGGACCTCGAGGGGCGAGACAAATTCGACGTCGTGCAGGTACACGAGGTCTAAGTACGACGTGTGCAGTCTCTCCAGGCTGCGCAAGACGCTGGATCGGATGTGGGAGGGGGAGTAATCGAAGACCTTGGGCGCGATGCGACCGGCCTTGGTGATGATGGCGTACGACTCTCTCGCCACCCCGGCCTCTTGCACGGCGGCCAGGGCGTCTCCTAGGAGCACCTCAGACGGGCCGTAATAGGGCGAGGTGTCAAAGGCGGTGACGCCGAGCTCTATAGCGCGGGACACGATCCGCCTGTAGGGCATCTGCAGAGGATCGGCAACATATTGAGTGTTGAAGGTGGCCGTCCCCAGAATAAGGGGAGGTAGAATCTCGGAGAGCGGGCGGTCTTCTTGGCCTGCAAGTTTTGCCATTGTGTCAAAGGGATCAAGGGAATGGGGATGCACTGAAAAAAGCTAATGTTCACAGAATCTAGAATGGTGAATGTTCACAAGTGGATGAGAAATAAGTACGAGATGTTGTCGTCATTTGGATACAACAGCTTACAAACAGTTACCCGTTTCTGTTTGCAAAACAGGCGGATGGGTATCACCCTGGTACGGAATCAAAAAGTGATGCTGCAAACATTCCGCATATGAACTGCAATGTTTCACCAACAAAGTATCACCTCCCTTATTGTGATCTTCCATACTGAACTAGGTAGAGAAACATTCATGCTGAAATGGCATAATTGTTTCGTCTTGGCATGAACATGCGGTATCACCCGAAAATAGATACATTTTGTGGCTGATCCGTCCCGCATGGATCTTTCCGGGATGTACCATGAAACCGTTGAGACATGGGGGATATATGCGGGCCGATCTGGCAATCGCCCGGACCCCTATCCCTGATCAAACACTGATGTGCCAAGACCCTGATCTTCTAGAATACCACACAGTGCTCTTCTACCCAACCCAGCCCAACATTGCTCACTCCTTGCAACTCATGCAGGCACATGCCATCTGATCCCATGGCATGTCGCTTGGCCATACATTGTCCCAAACGGTGTTTCCAAGCATCGGCAAAACTATCCCCCTTTTTGATGGCCGCAACTTGCCGGCTCACTGAAAAAGGCCCCCGAGAGTCAGTTTTGGTAAACCCACTTCTGAATCGCTTCCCCATAGTGAATTTTTCTCATCGCCGGTCGACCTGAGACGTTAGGAAATCCTTTCACTACAGAGCGAATCATTCTCCATTCGCTGCAGAAGCCAACCGCATTCAAACGTCAACTCATTGCCCAAAGATCTGACAATGACTAAGCTGTCTTCGTCGCTTGCCGCGATGGACACTCATGTCCAGTCCATCATCGACGAAGCGGTGAGCGAGAGCGGCATCCCCTTCCGCGCCCGCAGCGCCCACACGCATGCGACATGGGCCAAGACCTTCTCGTCGCGGCCGGAGCTCTATATCGAGCCCGAGACGCAGGCAGAGGTCGAGCAGGTCGTCCAGCTGGCTCGCCTGTGCCGGCGGCGGCTCGTCACCGTCGGTCACGCCCACTCGCCATCGACGCTGACGTGCACCAGCAACTGGATGTTGAGCCTGGACAAGATGAACCGCCTGCTGTCATTTGACCACGACACCGGCGTTGCCGTCTTGCAGGCGGGCATCCGACTTCATGAAGTCACCGCAGAGCTGGGGTCGCGCGGCTTCGCCTTCCCCATTCTAGGCAGCGTCAACGAGCAGAGCATCGCGGGCGTCATCAGCACGGGAACGCGGGGCAGCTCACTGAAGCACGGCCTGCTGAGCGAGAACATCGAGTCCCTCAAGATCACTCTGGGCAACGGCCAGACGGTCCGGTGCTCCACGAGCCAGGACCCGGACCTTTTCCGAGCGGCCTTGCTGTCGCTGGGCGCCCTGGGCGTTATCACCGAGGTGGCGCTCCGCGCAGTCCCGCAGTTCGCGCTGCGCTGGGACCAGACCATCGACGTCGACTCGAAGATCTTGGCGACCTGGGACACGACGCTGTGGACCCAGGCCGACTTCGTGCGCGTCTGGTGGCTGCCCTATACGCGGCGTGCGGTGCTCTGGAAGGCCGACGCCGTTTCCCTGGCCGACCTGGAAAGCGGCCGCGAGGCCCTGCGCGACCCGCCCAAAGGGTACTACGACGGCGCCCTGGGGTACCAGATCTACCACAACCTGCTGGCGCTCTCGCGGTGGGTCCCGCGGCTCGTGCCCTGGATCGAGTGGTTCGTGTTCGGCCTGCAGTACGGGTTCAGCAACGGGTCGTCCACAACCACTGGAGCAGTCCAGCCCAGCGATCAGGCCTTTTGGATGAACTGTCTGTACAGCCAGTACGTGACCGAGTGGGCCATCCCGATCGAGAAGGGGCCCGAGGCATTGGCGCGGCTGGGGTCTTGGTTGAATCGCCTCAAGCCCGGCGACCCGGGGTACGTCAACCACGGAATCCCTTTCAGTGCCAAGGGCGTCTATGTGCACTCCCCTGTCGAGGTACGCGTCTGTGACAGCCGCGTCCACACCAGCGCTGAGCAGAATAACCGGCCCTGGCTCGATTCTACAGTCAAGGACGGCCCTACGCTCAATCTCAACGCGACCATGTATCGCCCCTACCTGCGGGACCCGCCGGGCCTGGAGCGGTGGTTCCAGGGGTTCGAGTGGCTGATGCGTGACCTCGGCGGCCGACCGCATTGGGCCAAGAACTTTGGCGTCTCTCAGTCTGAGATTGCGGACTGGTACGGCGACGACCTGGTGCAGTGGCAGCGTGTCCGGGATGCGGCGGACCCAGATGGACTCTTCGTCGGTCCCTGGCACCGCCAGCATGTCTTGGATCCGGATACTCCGCGGTATCCGGCCGAGGAGATGGAGACGGGCCGAGTGAGTGTTGGGGCACAGACCGGGGTCACGGTCATGGGGAAAGTCCATAGCTTTGACCGACCACATGGGGGTGTAGTGGATGTGATCTCGTGGCCTCCACCCAGCAGCCTGGTTAGTTGATTGATGTGGTATCATTGACTTCGCTGCCCAAAATTTTAGAATCCTGATAGATCATCACATTTTCAAGCAATATAAAGCCGTGTTTTCCCATTTTGGTATCGACGCCTCACACTTCACCCTTTTACTACGGATCCATATGCACCATTTCGTGTTACCTCAATCTCATCAATTGGGCTCATTTTCATGACCAACCATCCCCTGCCAGCTTTATGACCCCCATATGACTTACATATGCCAATAAATTTGAATCACGTTCATATTCACAGATTTCACATGTGGCCATCCAATAGTTGGAAGTGGGATAAGGTTCGGCGCATGAGTGAATAGAGATGCATTCTATCAATCGGATAGAAACTGGGCCGAGAGCATCTCTTGGCAGACTGGACGCCAAGAGGCATTGGGTGTGATGGCTTCTTTTTAAGTTTCCTTTTAAGTGTATTGCTTATGCTTACTTAGTCTAGATTTTGTTGATTCCGCAGGACCAGTGGCAGTTATTTAATCAATCAAGACGCCAAGGGTGGTATTGCCATCTCGCATGCCAAGAATGAGGCAGGCTGTCTAGACCCCAGTCGTACGTTCTCGAGTCAGCAGTCGTCATTGAGGCTGGCAGCTCCATGTTGTACATGACTCGCCCTGTATGAGCTCACCAATGCTTTTTTCCCCCCAGCAGATGCACATTATGCGATTCATCGGACGAGGCGCAAATAGGCTTTATTCGGTACTACTTTAAAGTTAAATTCGACAGTTTAAATCAAGCGAATACCAGAATCAATCACACAAAATGGCGACGCACCTTTTCATTCGGCAACAGATAACAAATAATTTACGCACATTAAAGCGAAATGTATCCTATAGATGTCATGGCTCTTAGAGAATCACAATCAGAATATATTGCTCTAAAACAAAAACTATACACATGCGCACAAAAAGTGATCTTCCCGCTCAAGTAATACCATCGCACGCCGCTAGCACGTCAATTATCGAGCCTGCGAAAACTGTATGACAGCCCACTTTCCGCTCCACGCCCACTTGCGAGGTCCGCTAGTAGAAGAAGCCAAGCCGGCGACATATTCGCGATCGGTAGCACTCCGAAGTTCCTCGTCCCTTCCAGCTGGTAGGCCAACCACAACATCGGCCTTGCATGTGCGTAGTGCCAACACGTTCAGGTCTGCTAGAGACGCAGAGTAGTTGTTGTCTTCTTTTCTATCGCCGTGCTGCTGACAACTCCCACTGGGCGCAGTCGCCGTGATGGCCTGGACAAAGGGGGTAGTGGGAGACCAAGCCCGGTCACCTGTCAGCTTTCGGTAGTTCAGGTCACCCTTGAAAATCACCAGGTGACTAGTGCGAAGCTCGGCAAAGAGCTCAGGATCCGCTCGCGGCAAGGCGGCAAAGCCACACGGGAGCGTCCAGAAGGAACTAGTGCGCAGTGACAGCCGGCCCTCTTGGCGGAACGCCTCGAGCTGGGTCGAGAGGAAAGCGAGGTCCTCCAAGAGGTCGTCGTTTGCTGCGCTGCCGAAGAATACTGCGGGATCCGCGAGCACACCCATGATGGCGTCGAAATCTGCGGGTGTCACGTCCGAGACGAACCAGGGGATGTTCTTGGGGTGAAACACGACCTCACGGGCCAGGCCGGAGGCGAGGAGGTAGCCAGCGAGGAGCAGATCCACGTACAGCTCGAACCCGGAGTTGTCCAGGATGATGTCTACCCGCGACGAAGTCCCGGCCGCCTGGGCGCGTTTGAGAGTCTCGTAGACCTCGGGTAGGTCGTTGACGAGGATGTTGGTCTCGGCCGCCTTCCGCGCCTCGGACCCCTGAAGCTTCTGGATGTCCTCGTACGTGAGGTTGGTGAGCAGGGATAAGTCGGTGGCGTTTCCCCAGAGGCATATCTCAAAGATCTCCTTGAAGATGAGCTCCTCGCCGCCCTGGACCACAACAGCATCCTGGAGAGAAGATGCGAGGCTTCTGTACCGCGCTGCGAGCTCTGCGACCGCTGGCTGGGAGGACTTGAAAGTGCTCATCTTCTGATTCATGAACCCATCATAGTCCTTCCAGTGCTCGGACAGGCTGAAGTAGGTGCTGAGGCGCTTGAACAGGTAGCATTCGCAAAACAGCCACGGCGAATCATGCCATGTCGGCTGGCCCAGAGCCACGACTTCTTCATTGTACGATGCTATCTCAGCACTGCCGTCATCTGCCAAGCGGCTGTTGGCGAAAAGCGGTGGATCAGTAACCGGTTTTACGACATGATTTAAGGTTAGGGAGGCGAAATTTACCAAAGCTGCGTACCCGCTAAGATCTCCGTCTTCAGGTCTTGCAGGGTTGCGATTATGGCACAGCCCTCTTCCACCTTGGACTTGACGTGTCCCTGCTGGAAGACGGCTTTGCCAAAATCATCTATGACCCCAGTCTACCCCAGATGTTAGTTAGAATCGCCACTTGGATTGTGTGGAGAGAGGTTCGAAATGGAATGGGATCATACTTACAACTATGATGGGCCATCTCGTTCTGGCCGTGCTATATCCAAAAGAGGATGGATCGGCAGTCGAATAGGGGGCTGGGTAAGACATATTTTCGCAAAATACTAAGTGGTGCAACTCAAAAAGATGTGTAACGAGCTCAAGACTTGTGAGGCGATGGTTGATGGCAGTCGATGAGATTGATGGTCAGTCTACGTCTGCGGTGCAGTGGTGATTGGCTATATGGACAGAACTACCCACTGATCGGACTCGACGCCGCTAAGACAGCTAGTGTGGTCGCAATCCGCGGGCCATGGAAATAGTATTATTACTTGGCGTCCAATAAGCAGTTCTATACTTAGGATTTCTGACGTGAACGTACCCCACAGAGTCCAAGCAATCGGTACTAGTTCAATATGGAACTGATACGACATGGTGGCAGTAGTAGGCGCTGGAACGTCTAGAACGGCGGTTGAATAGGATGTGGGGTATTCAATAATCATATCCACCCTCTTATCCCCAGGATTTATGATTAATAACAGCCAGTTCTGGAAATATGTACTGGCGGCATGGATTCGAATCAACCCCGGTACCTGGTTGAGATGAAACGTCGAAACATTGGCATAAAACTATACAATTTGACGGGGCTCACGGTGTGGGGGCTATGCTGGAACAGGTCGATCCCGGATTTGCCCGATGATTGCCAGATGGGTTGGAAGATCCATAGGTAGATAGAAACTCGTGGTGATAGAGTTCTTCTCGATGTCGTTCCAACGCATGAACGGTTACTTGCTTCCAGGAACTTCCCCTTACCCCTGGTCAAAATGTGACCCTGTCGTGCATATGTCTTGCTTTTGGAGATAACCCCTTCTAGAACAGTATTCACATGAAACATACGTCCAGCTGATGTCATCCAATCGGGAGGGGTGCCTTGGGGAACGGGCGCATGCGTATTATCAGGGGTGATCGATCGGGATACTCACCACTGTGATATTTATTTCTTCGCTGGACTAGAAGTATGTCACCATGAAGATAAGCTGCATGTATAAGATGTATTAGATTCCCAAGAAGTATTCAGATATTCACTTCACAATCATCATCAATAACATCCATCAGCTTCTACTTCCCCTTCTTTCTCTTCTTCTCACCAGCCGGTCTGATCATCATTATCAAGCCGACAATTTAATAGGTTTCATAACTGAATTTCGCATTCAGTACCTCAATCTTCTTCTCATCTTACCATTCCACTTCTTCACCAAATAACAAGTCTCAAATCCTTCCGCAACAATGGTTTCCTCACCCATGAACTGCAAGTCCAACTTCGCCATGTTGAAGCCTCTGGACATCTCCCGTCTATCTTCGCCAGACTGCGGGAGGATCTCGTCTCCCAAGTCGCCCTCGTCGATTGTAACCTTCATGAAACCGACTGTGCTGCCTGAGTCGGAGCCCACCACCGCGAGCCGTGTGGCCGGCGCTTTCCATGTACTGGCCACTGAGGCTAAGTCTCTTCTGGCCCTGAGTCACCTCTACGCTGCACACCCTGAGGCGCAAGCGGGTTTCACGCAAGCTGTGGAGGTCATCGCACAGAAGCAGAATGGGGGCAAGATCGTCCTCTGCGGCGTGGGAAAGTCGGGCCATGTCGCCAAGAAGCTCGTGGCCACCTTCAACAGCCTGGGCATGCAGACTGTCTACCTGCACCCCACCGAGGCACTGCACGGCGACCTGGGCATCGTCGGCCGGAACGACACCGTCATCTTCATCACCTACTCTGGCAAGACCCCTGAGCTTCTGATGATGCTACCACATCTCGAATCGTCGGTGCGTGTCGTCGTCCTCACCGGGGCGACGCAGCCCAAAGACTGCGAGCTGATCCGCCACCGCCCTGACGCCATCCTGCTTCCTGCCCCGACCTATGAGCTCGAGAAGACGTCTTTTGGTGTTAACGCGCCCACTACGTCCGTTACCATGGCTATCGCCGTCGGGCATGCACTGGCTATAGTCGCTTCCCGGGAGATGTACCGATCGGTGCCGGCCGTCTTTGCCAAGAACCACCCCGGAGGCGCCATCGGTGCCGGCTTCAAGCCGAACCCTTGAGCGTCGCGTCTACTGGACCAAAAAGTCTCAAATTTGTTTGTTTTTAAGGTTCTGCAATGACTTCTCATAGAATTTGGATGGGCTGGAATTAGATTAGAGCACGCAAGGCCGCTTTGCATAGATTGTATTCTTTTCTTCATCTTGCCAGACAAGATCACCGCACATAGATTGTACTCATTTTCATAGGCTTGCGGGGCAAGACTGCATATTTCCTTTTTGTATATAGAAAGATATTACCAAATCATTACAATACATATTTTATCCTTCACTTTCTAAAATCTTTGCTGGTGTGATCAACTGGGTGTAACACATCTCCTAGGCACCCCGTTTAATCCTAGGGTAGACCGAAAGCTCGACAGCGTCACCGTCGAGTTCTGGCTGCCACGCAACGTTCCCGCGGTGTCAAAGTCTCTTTTTACTTTGTTCATTGCGCCTCAATACTGAAACTCATATGTCTGTGTGTTCATGCCAAGTCATGTCATGTTTGATCTCGCCAGTAGAGCCACGCGATAAGACGACACTCACGACAAACCCTACCTCTTATCATCAACCGGTTCCCTGGGTTCGGCAAAGAGCCAGATCCACGTAATTTTCCATGTACCCGTACACCGCTGCAGGGTCACCTTGCGATTACGTGCGAAGAAATACTCCGTACGCAACTTTATGCAGGGATCTGCCGTTCTAGAATCTGAGATCTACTGGCTAGCAGGGGCATAAGTGGATGCCCCTTTTGAAACCATGCAACCTGCCATTCTATACATAATTCTTGGCACTGTGTGGAATGTATGCATTGTTTCCAAGATCCCAAGATAGCACATGGAAAGACCTTGCCTGACAACGAGTAATGTGTATCGGTATATACCGAGTCAGTCGCCATGTGGATCGAGAATCGAGACCCGACAACCCTGCGTGCTTCAGCTTGGCACGTCAAGCTCGCAGATTCACCATGTGTAGTCGGAGGAACCGCACAGCAAGCCCAGAATAGCAGCTGGGGATGGTGGTCCAGCGTTCTCATATTCGATACAGGGCCTGGTCGATGATGTCTGACGATCAGCAACCCTGCCATGCTCACACACCCTGCAATCCATTGTTCGTTTCTGGTCGTCCCGGTGCTCTGTATTGAACATGTGGGGGACCAGCGAGCGCGGGCAGGTACTGTGTTGTGTGTGTCCGTATAGTCCGTATAGTCCGTACGAACGTTGATGCTCATTTGCGCAGTTCGATTATAGCCAAGCTCACGTCGCCATATCGATAACACCTTTTACCCTAATCACCTCACAACGACACAGAGCTCATCTTTTTGGAGGCATTATTCCTTCCTCTGTTCTCGCTACTAGTTTTGTTTCTTACTGTGATGTCACTACCGAAGTCACCTACGGCCTCCTATGCGCCCGAGGTTGGCAGAGACTTTGCACCGCCCGGAACACTTGCACCCACAAAGCGAACATCCACGAACCGCAAGAGCTGGTTCCGACAGTCATCACCACAACAGCGGACATGGCGTTCGTCGCTGTGGCCAACCCCCGGCGGGGGCGACGGCAACGGAGGCCGTGGCAACAATAACAACGCCAAAAGAACCTCCGTGTTTAACACGATGGCCCAACAACTCGACCAGATCTTTTACCAACAGTCCGCCCTACCGGAGCAGTGGTTCTTTGAGATCCCCGACTACAACTTTGTCAACCTGAGCGAGATCAAAAGGGATAAGAGGAGTTCATCATCATATACGTTCTATGAAGAAGACGAAGACGAAGAAGAAGGGGGAGAAGATGAGAAGGACCCTACACCAGATCCCAAAACGGACCTCAAGGGCTTCAAGGTCAACTTCGCCCCCGGTCACGACTCGGCGAACCCCAAGTGCTGGTCCACGGCCTACAAGATGGTCATCGTGGCGGGGTTCGCCTACACGGCGCTGTCGACGGGCATCTACTCGACGGCATATTCGAGCGGTATCCCCCAGATGTCGGCGGAGCTCCACATAGCTAACCCAGCGCTACCCTCGCTCGGTATTTCGCTATACCTCGTCGGGCTGGCGGTGGGTGCACTGATCATGGCACCTCTCAGCGAGACGTTTGGACGGAGGCCCATGTACATTGCTGGCATGTCTACCTTTGTTGCGCTGATTCCTGTGGCGGCTCTGGCCAACAGCTTCACCGCCGTACTGCTCGCGAGATTCTTTGGGTAAGCAATTTGGTCTTTCAATATGTTACCTATATTGTCTTGCAACTTAGAGATAAACAAAGAGGCTGGTTTCTAATGATTTCCTACAGTGCTTTAGCTGGTAGTGTCATGTTATCTAACGTGGCGGGTTCCATCATCGACATCATTGAGCCGGGCTACCTTCCACTCGCCCTGTCCGTTTACAACTTTGGCCCGCTAAACGGACCTGTACTCGGCCCTCTTGTTGTAAGTAACATGTACCTCTACCCATGCCCCTATTCGCACCCGACTGACATGAGCTTTCGTTCGGATAGGGTGGTTTCCTGGCCCAAGCATTCGGGTTCAGGTCCCTAAGTTGGCTCTCCCTCATCACCTGCGGCATCGGCGCCATCTTTATTATGACGATCCCCGAGACTTACCGGCCGGTGCTCCTGCGGAAACTAGCGGCGCAGCGCCGGGCCGAAATGAACGATGACCGGTTCTGGAGTGAGCATGACGCCGACGGCCAGCTGCCCCTGGTGCGCCGCGTGAAAACAGCGGTGTCTCGTCCTTTCATTCTCTCCTTCACGCAGCCCGTCCTCATGTTCTGGAACGTTTATATCTCCGTCATCTACGCCATCGCTCAGCTGGCCTTCATCGCGTTCCCCATCGTGTTCACGCAGATCCGTGGGTGGTCGACGGCGCATTCGGGCCTGGCGTTCATCGGCATCTTCGTGGGCATCGCGTTGGTCCTCGCCAACGAGCCCCTCTTGCGACGCCTCGTCAACCACCCGCGCCTCCACCCCAAGAACCCCGACACGGGCCGCCCGGAGCCCGAGGCGTCGGTGTCGGTCGTTTGCATCGGGGCCGTCCTGGCGCCCGTCGGGCAGCTGTGGTTCGCGCTCACGTCGCTGCCCGTCGAGGTGCCCTTCTACTGGAGCGTGCTGGCGGGCCTGCCCTTCGGGTTCGGGTTCGCGCTCGTCTTCATCTACGGCACGGGCTACGTCTCGGCCGTGTTCGGGATCTACGCCACGTCGGCGTCGGCGGGCAATTTGGTGTTTCGCTCGCTGCTGGGCGCCGCTTTAGTATTTGCGGGGAAGCCGATGTACGCGGCGCTCACGCCACGCGTCGCGGGCATCGTGATTGGCGCTGTCGAGCTGGCGCTGGCGCCCATCCCGTTCATATTCTACAAGTACGGCAAGCGGATACGGCAGCGTAGCGCGCTGATAAGGGAGCTTGAAGCCAAGGCTAGACAGTCGACGTGAGTAATCACGGGAAATGACTTTGAGCCGGTGTTTTTGTTTTGGTCTCTGTAAAGATATATAGTGATTACCCTTTTTCGGACCTGATTATTAGAGCGTATACCCATAATGCTAGATTTTGCGTTCTCATACTTGCGAATGCCAGAGATCATAAAGGCACGAGCTTCAAGACGTCTTCGTCATACTGCATGGTGGGGTGGAAGATTCTCCAACGACAACCAACTGTAAGAGGGGAAGTGGGCAGAGGCTGAGCTTACGACCGCGTATTGAACTTCCTTCCATAAACCTCGCCCTATTGTAAAAGAAAAGCTACTTGGTCAATTGACATCGTGCCTATTCATTTAGCTAAACCGCAAGGCAAAAGAAATATATCTCTTTATATATATACCTCCACGTACACAAGCGTTCGTGGTAACAAATATAGTCCCGGTTGTTGTTGAAATCAGAAGGTAGCTGCCTATTTAGGACTACTGCGCTTCCGCGCACGCGTGCCCCACAACCACTAGAATTTAGGCAACAGGAACACAATTAATGGCCTTAAGTTAAGTACTGTCGAACACGCTACTTGTCGCTTACTTCCTATCCCTTTCAAGAAACACTGCCCCCATTAACCTATATATATTTGCGATGACCTCATTCCACCCGTTCCCACGGTTACCCCAGGAACTGCGATGGCAGATCTGGGACCAGACCATCTTCTCACGCTACGTCGAAATGGAAGTGGAAAACAAACATCAACCAGGTTTGAAATGCGGGTGTGATGGCGAATACGTGGTTTGCCCTTCGGCTGCGGGTCCTCTCCGTATATGCTTCTACAGCCGCGACAAGATACCGTCCGCTCTGCAGGCGTGCCACGAATCCCGCTCCTACCTGAGCAGCTCAGGCGGCTACACCAAGGCCTTCATGGGTGGATGGCAGCCCTCGTATACCTGGCTGAACTTTGAGGTTGACTGGGTCTTTCTTGGTAGCATATCAGCGAGAGGCTACCTCCCCCATATAATCCGGGCGGAATCCACCCGCATCCAGCGTTTGGTTATTGATGGCGAGCCCGGGATGGATGTCTTCTTTACAGACACCCTAGGGTTGTTCGACAGTTTCCGCGGCTCCAACCTCAAGCACCTGATGTTTCGAGACTCATCCAGTGTTTATCTGAATAATCCTGTCTATTGCACCAGAGTATTGATACAGGTATGGGCCGTCACATAAAGTATTTTCATCTGAATATGTCACGTGTCGCCCCTAAAACTGCTAATGAGTGGAAGCTCTATACCACAGGGAGATGTTCCGGCTAACCCTTCTTGAATAGTTTGCCTACGAGGCCATGAGCCGTTTCTATCTTCGATGTGATCCGGCGCCCTACTACATCACTATTATCATACCAAAGGATTTAAAGGGCTTTGAGATAAACACAGACAACTTCGAAGAGATTCAGAAACACACGAACAAAGTGTGGGAAAATTCGGAATTTTTGTGCGAAATGGAATGGACTCATACCGAATCATGTACTTGCGAAGATAAGAGCGTGTAGTCTTTCTATTTCAAAGCGTCATGTCAAGTACTGACATGTAGAGACCCTCCTCGACGATAAGTGGTTGATTAATGGCAAGGTTATAGCGCTTCTCTCGAGCTCACAGTGTGCATGGTCCGGTAACTGCATACTCAAGTCAAATGTCCTCCAGAAGGAATCTGCACAAGGGTTATTGGCTTGAGGCGGAGTTGACATCGACCGTCTATGCTGTTTATCTATCCCATAGATGTTGGCCACGCCAACCCATCAGATTAATACCGAAAAACACGTGGTACAGCCACCTCGCGGCTTACAGCATGCCAGTCCTACTTAGACCCCCTCATTTTCTTTGCAGACCTGCTATGTTCGGGTTGGCTTGCAGCAGGCGTTGGACGAGTCTTTTGATTGTCCGACATAAAAGCAATTGTCCGATGTGAAAGCGAGCGCCACGTGTAAGGTTGTGTGGCCTGGCAGGAGGGGTTTGGGGAACCCTTTGACCAGACACGGACGTATCATTGACCCGGACAACCGAATCAACAGTGCTGTCAAACGTAGCTATAGAATCGGTCAAGAATAAAATGTGGATCGAAGGGGTGTGACATGAGTGCATGGTAACATAATCTACGTTTGATTGACGGGCTGCCTTGTTGCCTTATTGTGGTTGCATCTCGACACACGTGCTGCCTGACAGTGGTTCATGAATTGGTGGTATAACATGGCGTAGCTATGGATCAAAACCACGTTATTAATCTCTTCCTCGACATATCACAATCTTGATTCCCATTTTAATCCCACCGCGTCAGATATTCACAAGGCCATCGAATTTACGGTATCTACGTTCAGACCACACAATGACGGGCTCTATCTTGCCCAAGCCAGATGGAGAAAAGCGCTCTGGTCCCAACTTAACATCTTCTGGGATGGCAGATAAGTCAACCATACATGCTCACGAGATAGCCTCCAGTGGTGTCGAGTGCGGCGTGCAGATGCTGTATCCGGGTCCCCCAAACTGCCAGTGCTGCACCAACTGGGTCAAAGAGTACCCAGAGAACCTCAAGAGCTCTGTCGAACACGAGCTCGAGTCGAAGCGCAAAGCCCTCGTGGTTCGCATGGGTCTGAAGCATGATGAAGGGGGGAAGATGTTGGCACTGGATTCGGTCGTCGTGCAGAATCAGGATATCAAAAACCTGCTGGTCGATGTCTTCAAAGGTTACGAGGGCATCAGGGCCGACCTCAAGAATCTGGTCTTTAAAGCACCCTTCTATGCCTTTTACTATCGCTGGTCACGATTTCAGGAGCTCCTTGCGCGACAGAAAGATGAAGATCCACGTGCTTCTGCGTACTCACAGCTGCTCTACGACATCTTGGAGCGCGAGCTGAAGGACGCCATGGAAGAAGCAAAAGACCTCCAAAGCAAGGGGCTCATCACATACGACCTGCTGTGGACCATCTTCGAGCCGAGCACCCGTGTTTACGCGTCGGTTAATGGAATGGATCGATTCTTTGTTGTGCAAAGTACCCAGCAGTCAGATGCATTCAATATTGCCGGCAGGGGCACGGGCTGGAATGCTCATATGTTCGGTTTCACTGCTGTGAGCCTGCCCATTAAGCGATTCTCAGGGGTGAAGGAAATTACCGACTTGTATGTACATCCTACATCATATCGCAAAGACGAAGGCCAGATGGAAGAAGCTCTTCATAGCAGAGGCAAGAAGATATATGCACTTCGGGACGGTCAATACAAAGCGTACCGGGGCTCATGCCTTCTTCTGGACCATAAGCATCACTTAAATCGCAAAGTGAGTACGAAACAGGTCCGTTTTATTGCGATAATGAACTCACCAGTTGCTGCAGCAACTCCACGGCAGGATAGTCCTTGATGCCTCCTTAGCCCCACCACCGGTCCAAGAAGGCGTCGTGGTTTCCCTTGCCAATACATCCATGTCCCCGAGAATCGACGTGGGCGACACAATCACCCACTGCGGAACTACGGGCCCGTCTACTGGCCCTCGGGGTCAACGTTTGCGTCACGTTCCCTATGCCCAGCCTGCAGCACAGATAGTCATGACCCAACAACAAATGGGTCAACAAGAAACACCTCGAAGCTTTGGAATAGGGGTGATGGATATTCTATATCCAACTTGGTTTGAGATAGAGTCCCGAGGTAAGAGGCGAACCATCGCTTAGATCTAGTATCAGGAGGCTAATCCGAGAGCGCCATAGTCAAACCTTCCAGAGAAGAGCTGATGCTCACCAGCGGTCATGTCAAGGCCTACTCACTGACGGACAAATGCTGGGGCATGTTTGATGTCGACTCCATCGAAGACATCAACTGGAACAAGGACGCGTTCAGGAACCTCCAGCTTCCGGAAGGGCACAAAGATCTCATTCTCACCTTTGTCGATGGACAGCTGTCCAAGTCTCAGTCCTTCGACGATATCATCCAAGGCAAGGGCCTGGGGCTCACAATGCTGCTTGTCGGGAGCCCGGGTACCGGAAAGACCTTGACGGCCGAGGCCGTGGCTGAAAGACTGCGAAAGCCACTCTACATGCTGAGCGCTGACGAGTTGGGCCAGGACGCCGAGGCTGTCGAGGGGAAACTTCGCCAGATACTTGAGATGACGGACAAGTGGGGAGCGATTATACTCTTGGACGAATGCGACGTCTTCTTGGAGAAACGATCGCATAGCCACCCGAGACACAACGAGGTGGTCGCAGTATTCCTGCGGTAAGCTACTAGGTCGTCTTTTTCGAGTCACACATCATCCCCTACTGAAACTAATCAAACCCCAGGACTCTTGAATACTATTCTGGGATGCTGTTCCTGACCACCAATCGTGGCGAGGCCATCGATGCGGCTTTCCAAAGCAGAATCCACCTGACACTGCAATATCCCGAGCTCAGCTTTGACGCCAGATACCATATTTGGGAACAGTTCCTGGCGCGCACCCCGTCGAACGCCGTATCTGGTGATGAGATATCGAAACTCGCAGAGCTGCAGCTCAATGGGCGGCAGATCAAAAATATTGTCAAGACGGCTTTGCTGTCGGCCAGAAGTCGGGGTTCTTCGCCAGTATTAGTCAAACATATCGACACCGTACTAGGGGTAACATACACCGTGTCCGCTCCCAAGTCTGAGCATGATACTGCAGAGGAAAACAGTACCATGTCTTTTCAAGGGAGCCCTTGGGATGGTATTTGAGTCTCCTTGACAGAGGCGACGAGGAACCGACTATCACAGTCCGTATTGCATCTCAATCTGGTGAATGTAGCTTATACGACTGCAATACGGCAAGCCAAGAACGTCGTCAAAGATGTATCGCATGGAAGGGCTAACGTTGTGTAAGGCCGTATGACACTATTGCTATTACACGCAAGTTTAGCTTGGCTAGTGTATGCTCGTATGCAATGCGGCATGTCTCATTGGGGGGATTTTGTGCTGTTGTGCTAGTTGATTACAGAATGGTGAGATTGGGAAAGATTGCCAAGGATTATAGCCGAGGCGATTCATGAGAAAAACGGCAGCCTACAGTGGTGAGATTTCTATGGGGCGCAACAAACGGGTATAAAGTCGAAGCCTAACAATCTTCAAGCAAGAGTCGACAAGTCAAAGCAACCCTCCCACCACTTGCAGTTTTCATAACACCTTATTCTGTTCTTAGGAGTATATTACAACATGCCCGTCACTATCAAGGTGGCCAGCCACGAAGCTAGCCTCATTAGCAAGCCTCGGGCAGCTGACAGCCCCACGAGCCTTCTTAGAGATGTCCATCAGACTTTCAATGGAACCATTCTACAGTCTTCACTTGATGGCGATAACCTTCCGCCTGTTCTCCTTCCCCACAGACATGGTTTTGTGAACGCGGCGACGACAGCCTACAGCACGCATCATCACCTCACCATCCGGCCCGAGGACATCTGGATCGCAATTCTCTCCCAATTCAGCCTCTACGTCAACAGGCATGCCGAAGAGCTCCGCGGCAAGTTCGTGGCACACGAGGGCCATAAGAAGCTGGAGATCGTCTATTCAACTGCGAGCCGACAGACCGTTGATTTTGCCGACTTCGCGCGGCAGATTAGCGTCCTGATTTCGCAAAACGTCGTGGATGACGAAATTTGCCGCTGGATCACCCTTGACTTCAGCACCACCACCGACGATGATGTGGTGGTGGCGTCCGTTATCATGATGGGCACGCTGAAGGCATACTTCAACTACCAATGCACTATGATGTGCGGCATACCCTCCGTCACGCTGTTGGGCACCAAGGGGGATTACTAGAACATGCTGCGCCGGCTCGACAAGCTGTCGGAGTACGGCGAAGAGGCCGACGCCTTCGCCCAGCTCCTGCGATCCGTCGTCCAGAATATCATCCGCAGCTTCGACGAGCCGGGGCACCCAGACGTGCGGAAATTCTGGGAAACGATTTGCGACGTGGAATCGGGGAGTGGTTTCGACCGCTACTCGGGCTGGATCACCGCCTTCTGCTTCTGGGACGAGGAGGGGAGACGCCAGGTGTTTCCCAAACGAAGCGTCGGCCGACCTATGTGGGACCTCGATGGTGTCAGCTACGGGTGCGTGACAATGAGTGACGTGCCTGCCGGTCACACCACTGTCCCTGTCCTCCTCGTAGACAACGGCCTGGCTATCGAGGCAGAAATGCTGGCCGGGTCGGTGGGCGTGCGTTGCACGAGCAGCGGCAAACCATCGGCTGACGGTACCGTGGGGCTGGACACGATGCAGAACCACTTGGGATGGTTCATATCGGATAAAGAGAGACGTGATGAAGAGGAGGATCCAATACAACAGGCGTGTTAGATGGGTCCTGTTTGAGTTCGGTTTCTGTCTAGTGCATAATTACCTCACAGGTTGGTTATGTTTTATGGTCGCTACTTAAGAGAAATGTGAGATACTCATGATGTTATTAGGGGTAGGCTCCGTATGTGACATGCATTTAATCAAAAAACTACGTAAGAGAGTAGAAGTGTAAAGTTCCTCGTCGATATATCTTTACCAAATTTGTGATCGTGGGCCATGAACATGTCGTTAACGTATTGTCCACTTTGCCAATGACAAAGGGACTGGTGCCAGGAACCGCAATCCATCTCAGTCCGCGAGTACAGCAAAGAGCTCATGAGTGATCGTTTAGTCCGAAACCCGCTCGAATCTCAATTTACCCCCTTTTACCGCTCGCTCCTCGTCTCCCCCGATCAGCTGGGCCTTGACCTCCTTTCCCCATTCCTCTAGAGTTTCCTTCCCTAGTTTCTCCCTACCATTTCGACCCCTAGTAAAGGTGTCGAACTCATCCTTCTCCCATCCACCTGAAACTAGAAACGCAAGGCCACTAGTCTTCCATAGAGGCATACCACCGGCGACGATGATGCTTGCCACTAGGAGCAGGGCAGAAAAAGTTATCTCCAGAAGAGGAAGGATCATCCAGGGCCAACGGACTCGCATGTATGTCTCGTCGTAGACGGCTTTGCCCTTGACCGTCGTTGCATTGTGGTTGTCTCCAGGATCAGCGCTACGGATCTGGTTGGTTAGGGCCGCCGCGAGATCAGATATAACTTTGTCGAGTGGGGAGTTGAGCAGTGCATAGCCCAGGTCAACCCGCACGTTTTGGTTGAAGTCTGGACGGTAGGTGTTATTTTTGACTTCTGTCGAGAACATGTAGTTCAGGACGTGCGGTAGTAGCTTCATCGCCATCGAGGAAATGTTGTAGATTCGGCCCGTGGAGTTGGCTACGAAGAGCTCGTAGGGGGCACCCATCTTGTTGCTGGGATTATCAAATTCAATTACCTCAACCATATTGGTGAGAGGCTCCGAGGCCATGTGGACATCGACATTCGAGATGCCAGCCGGCGTAGCGGTCACGTTGTGGTACCGTTGCTCGCACCAGCCAATTTCGGCATAGGACATCTGGACCGGAGGCGGTTTTAAGCTTGTGTGGTTAATCGTCGTCGGGCGGCCCAGTTCAAGTCCCTTTACTGCTGTGAATGTGCCAAATGACGACTGGGTTTGCTTGTCTAAGGGGAAACGTGACCTGAATAACATGGTTCCTAGACCATGACGTTGCAGACTAGAGTTCTCTTGAATCCACGTCATGCTAACACCGTCAGTTATGGACACTATATTCTTGTAGTCAGTGTTCCCTGTTCCAATAATAATTATAAGGAAGTACCGAGTCATCATAGATCAGTAGAAATGGGTAATTTAACTTACACATGCCAGGGAAGGTATAAGTGCAGTTAATACTGTCTGCCGCATTTGGTTTCGTGCAGTTAGCCTCTGCAATACTCGATACGTCTCGATAATTCGCGCAAACCCCCAAAGTGGTAATTTCTTCCCAGTAGCAATGATTGGCCGGCGGAGGGCATGACACATGTGGTTGAAAAACAGTCCCCACTACGCTGTTGATGATTGAAGCCTGGAGATGTAGGAGGTCCGCGTTGGGTACAAAGATGTTGTCTTCATGCACCAAGGTCAGTATGACACCGAATGTACGGCCATGGCCGGGGGGGCTTCCGCAACTTACTTCGTTCGGATGTATTCTCTAGCATACCCTTGGAAAAGTATTGATATGCCACGCCTATGTCGATAGTAACATTCTCCAATGGTGCTGACTGGGTAGGGAACTCCAGAACCTGTTGCGCACAAGGATCTATGCCGAGTGATACGATGGTCACCAATGCGAGTCCAGAAGTAACCAATATAGGGGCGCGGAAGGATATCAACCATAGCAAGGTGGCCGACCCCCAGGGCCCTCGGCTTGCTTCATCGAAGGTGTCGAGGTCTAGAAGCTTCCTGGGATGGCGGAAGTAATGCCCCCATTTCAGCTGGCTGATGCAGCTTGCCACGGACAGCATCATGGAAGACTTGGCTACTGTCGTCAACACAGCGATGAGCGAGTTAGGTTGGATGGGTAGCCACCAGTGAGGCAGAGGGACGTTGTCAATATTCGCAAGGATGACAACCAGCCCAACCATACACGCCATCGATAAAACAGTGGCCATGATCTCCCACCACCACCACCATGACGTAGGCTTCTTCCCCTCTGAAGCACGTGGGTTGACTATTTTCGGTCTGTTATTTGAGTTTGCCTGTGTCTCCGGCGAAGCAATTCTGCCTCTTTCTTGGTACATGCTACTGCCGTACTCAAACGACGGTGTATCTGCTGCATCTTGATCATGTACATTGTCTTCTGTTGCGGTTGATTGTGTATCGCTCCATTGAGATTGGTCAATCGAGCTTAAGTCAATTGGATCTGGGGAAGGAGCTCGATTTGATGATGACTGGCCGTTTTCAGAACAGTCCAAAGGGGAAATTAGCGTGGTTTGTTCCAATGAACGCACCATACTATCATCGTACTGGCAGGATGGTGCAGACATGTGCTTTCGTTAGTATGCAATGGATAGTAATAATAAGGTAGTATGAGGATAAGAGTGGCAGCTACAGCAAGGGTTTGGAACACCATTGCCTTAAATATTGTGCAAGAATAGGTAAACCAGCCTTAAATGTGGAATTTTGTAAGGAAGGTGGTGTCGCTGACAGTGAAGATCATCTTCTTGGCGGTGGCTTAAGCAATTTTGTGCATTAAGGGGCCAATTGTAAGACATAGTGCATTCATCGCCATGCGGCCAACTCTAGCCTGACGAAGACATGTATATAACCAATAAAAGGAGAAAGCGAATCTGCTTGTCAAGGTTCTGTTTCCTATTCTATTTTTGGAGTAGCAATGGTCCCATGGCACACAATTCAGTAAGACTACATTCAATCACTACCCTATCAGCTCCCACTATCGAGACCGCAGCCTTTTGGGGGCTAAATTCGAAAACATTTCAAATTTGGGGGAGAAAATTGATTTATCGCCCAGCCTGATCAACCTAGAGGAGGGAACGCCGTCGAGAACACGCCATGTGGCAAACAAAAATCAGCCTACAGCAAATGGGTTTAAATGTAAGTAGTGCGAGCATTCGGTCAGCATGGTAAGTCCTAAAAGGCGGTCGTTCAAAGCTTTTCATTTTCCATCTATCTACCGAGTCTATCTCATGTCATGTATAAATGCCCTTGGTGTCTGATCAAATGCCAACTTATCCCTTTTGAACATGCGCCCCATGGAGCACATAAGGCATTCTCAAACCTTGACGTACCAATATTTTCTACTAAGCCATACTGTATGTAGCGCTGCCGTATTGGATTAGTTTCTCATAAGCAGGAATCTGCAAACCATGATGCGCAACTATGACAAGCAATGCAGTAACCAACCCTATTCTGAATAGGATACGGGCCTTACCATGGTCGCGAAAGGGTTGCTGACTCATCCACAATCGGGTGTACAGATTACCGTCTTTGGAATATATGCCGTTCCGTACCCATTCCCATAGCCGTAAAATGTATATGTTACTAGTACGACGGGGTGGCTTGGCGGCAGATGAGAAATATGGAATGTAACGTCACTGTTATATAAGGTCGAATAAATGTCTTCCGGCTAAATGCAAAGAGTCCGAAAGTGCGCGAGTGGCTATCGCTGCATTTGTGACCCCTGTCCTCCCTCCCGGTAGATAATGGGGCATTCTTCCGAACATTAGGGAAGATTGACCTTCCAAGCCGGAATAAACGTATCCTACCATCTATCGCCTGTGGCAGACCACATGTACCGAGTTTGTCGCCGCCTTTGATACTATAAGAAGCGACATTAGCTCTAATCTATTTCACGCCCTCAAGTGGTGATCTTGTAGCATGGTATTAGAGACTAGGTATATATCTGTCATAGCCGTCAAAACTTGATTACCCATCTCTCGCTATCTAAAAGACTGAGCCATACCCCTATTTCTGAAGTAATTCTTCCTCTTACAAGCACAAGCATTTAGATAAGAAAAGGCCTACATCCTCGAGAACAAAATCACATAATGAAGTCAAGCCCCATCGCCCTGCTCGTTGGCTTCGCCTTCGCTGCACCAGCGCCTCAAGGGTTCGGCTACCCCGGCGGAGGGTTTGGCTACCCCGGCGGAGGCTGCTACCCCTGGGGGCGCGTCGCTGCCACCACGGCTGCCGTCGACACACCTATCCATACTGCTGCTACCACCACTACCCACACCCCAAGATTCGGGGAAGGATACGAGTCCCTCCTGCCCCCCGGCTGGCCCACCAGCATACCGGACGGCTGGCCCTGGACCGGCACCAACCGCCCGCCCACGTTCCCTTGTGGCATGTATCCGGTTGCTGTGACGCCCGCGCCGACGCCGGTTGCCGATACCACTCTCACTACTGTCACTAAGGTCATGACTACTCCGGCCCTTGCGGAGGACGCTTAAGACAGGGTTGCGCGGACATCTGTGGTTGTAACGGATGATATATGGACACATGGAACCAGATTGCTACCTATATAATCTATCTTAAACAAAAGTTGTTTAAGCCCTTATCATTATTGGCGCCTGCCTCTTGACGACGTAGGGAATTACATGAAAGTAATGTAGTCCGGTTTTTGCTTCGTAGTGAGTCTGGTTCTTTTCAAAACATATCAAACCACTTGTTCAAAACCATCTAGCGCTTCAGCGTCGGCAACTACGTCTTCGGCGAGGGGTATGCGCCCTTCGACGCCCCCGCCATGTACCGCGCCCCCGGCAAGTACGTCTCGGTCGCCGTCGAGCTGTCGCACCCGCTCTCCCGCGGCTCCGTGCATATCACTAGCGCCACCCCCGAGAAGACGGGCACGAACGAGGGCCTGCGCGTCGACATGGGCTTCTTCGCCCACCCGCTGGACCTCGAGGTGCTGGCGCGCCAACTGCGTTCCACCGAGGACCTCGTGTGCCGCGCGGACTCTATTGCAAAGTACCTGAAGCCGGGACAGACGGGGAAGGAGAAGCGGCGGTTCGCGGATCTCGAGGTCGCCAGGGAGTACGTCCGGCGCACGGTGGACGGGGCCTACCACTACACCGGCACGTGCGCCGTGATGTCGCGCGACCTGGGCGGCGTGGTCGATGGGCGGCTGCGCGTGCATGGGGTTCGCGGCTTGCGGGTGTGCGACGCGAGCGTGGTTCCGCTGGAGCCGACGGTGAATATGTAGGCGGTCGTGTATGCGGTGGCGGAGATGGGGGCGGGGTTTGTCAAGGAGGATGTCTAGGGGTTGCTTGGATGGGACAGGGGAAGTCGGAACTAATAGGTTGTCTGACCATTGAAGTTAAGTAAACTAGCATGAAACGATTGACAATCTACATTTACCTTTCTTCCCGATACATACCACAAGAACCATTCTACAAAAACGCGGGATGTAAATGCCCGACCATCTTGGAACACCACAGAACCAATGACCCTACGGGCATTAAATGTCCTAAAATTGTCGGCACTGACCCGCAATTGACTGCCGTCGACTGTCGGTCTGCTCCCAGATCAAATCACAATGACGCCTTCGAAGAGGAGCCCTTCTTCTTTGTGTTCCTTTCCAAGCTCACGATCATTGCCACATGATGACTGAGTGCGATGATCTCTCCTTCTAAGTCTCTTACGAGAACCTCCAAGTCAAATCGGCCATCCTTGATCTGCTTGCAAGTGACGCGGACTGCCAACCATTCAACGCCTTCCTCCGGAAGAACTGACTTTGCCTCCAGATTCATCACCACGGTGGGGAACCACATCGTTGCTCGCTGTTCATTCCGCTCCTTTAGCTCTGCTCGTTGGGCCCGTTTGTCCTCGGCTTCTCTATCAGGGTCTGGCTGCGATTGGAGCAGCTGGCGCACCTCCGCCGAGGCTAGAAAGGTGTGCAAGTTGTAAGGGAAGGAGTCGACGATGTACGGCAGCGCAGCCTGCGTGATGGGATCACCGGTCGACATGCGCATCCACATATCAACAACGCCCGGGGCCAGTGGCTCTTTCTGAGGCAGGTAAAAGTGCAAGTTCTGCAGCGACCGCATCATGTGGGACACCGATTTGGGCGTCTTGGGCTCCTCCCAGATACCGTCGCGGCCGTTAGATTTGAGTGCTTCGAAGTCGGGCAGCGGCGGAAGCGCGGCGGCGTCTGTACCTTCGTATCCGGTGGGCAGCGAGATACCAGTGAAGGTTTGGAGATCGGTGTGGGTAGTGTACGCTAGCACGGTACGGCGCGAAGCCTTTGGGTCGACCCATGGCGCCTTGGAAAGAAGACCTTCTCCCTGCCAAAGGGTGAGGTGGAGAGTGGAGAGCTGCTGCCCCATCTTGATCTCCTCCACCGAGATCACCGCACGGCCGGTGGAGGTTCGGTTCGGGAATTCGAAGTGAGCAGTGAGAGTATCCGGCTGTCGACGCGGAGTGAGATGCATCCTGGCTGCGGCAAGCATGCATGATGAGACGTAGCCGCCATTAGGAACTGTTAAGGATATATCAGCCTATGTATTTCACTGCTTGCAAAGGAGGGGATTGGACCACTTACCCGCGCCAACGCAAAAGGCATCATTGAACCAGCATTCGTACGTATCGGAACCTAACTTTGTGACCTTGATCGCTTCAGAGAAACGAGGTTTGACATTATTTTGCGATGACATACTGAACAAGGGTTTTCCCCTTTCGTGGGTTGTGTTTGAGAGCCGTGGATCTGATCGTCGTTGCGAAGCAATAAAGGGGATTGTGAAGATAAAAGGGAGAAGAGAAAGAGGCAAGCTCGGCAAGTTTAAACTGACCTAATTGACAGGACGATGTTACACAAGCAGATGCCTGCCCCACTCTCACATGTAATGCCTAAAAACGAAGAGCGCGGAAGATCCGGCCGATACAGGGATGTAATGTTTGGCAAAGAACCAACAGGGCCTATGCAGCAAGATGCAGGAAAATAGGGGATGCAACCAGTACGTACCACCCTATTTATGCAAAAACACATCTTAATACAAATGATTGTGCATTGGGTAGTATCACACCAGCCTACTTCGTCACATTACCACCTAGATCAGCCCCAACCCGACTGGTGGTGTTCATCTGCACACCCTCATCAGAATCGATTTCCTCCAATCCAAATTCGGTATCGAGACTCTTGCGCAGCTCGATTTCCTTCTCGAAAAGGGACAGTAAAAAGCCCACACCACCAAAGACAATGGCTATCTGAAAGACACGCTGGGTTGCTTCCCTGTAAACCGCGCGGATCTCTGTCTGTGTCGCAAGCGAAAACTGCCTGACGAAATCCGCCGAGGCGCTCTGATAGGCACTGCCCGCACCCATTGCTAACCTGGCCTGGGGGTCGTTGACGGCCCCCTGTGCCAAGAGCCCGTCAACGCGGTTGTTGAAGATGGCGGCGGGGATGGCCACGCCCCAAATGTGACCGAATAGCCGGATGAAATACCAGGCCGCTGTACAGGCGGCCAGGTCGCGCTCATGGATGAAGGCCTGGAAAGCTGGCAGTAAAGTGGTGAAGATCATGCCTCCGCCCAGTGCAGTGATGCACTGGTACACGGCCCACTGGGCAACGGTCGTCCCTTCCCGCTGCAACGTGAAGAGCCCCAGACCGAGGGTTTGGATGGCGAAACCGACAATGTGGATGGGCTTATAGCGGCCCCAGCGAGTGAGCGCAATGGCGCCAATGATGGAGCCGGGTACTCCCAAGACGGAGATGGGAAGCATCGCCACGCCCGACCGAGTCGGCGAGTACAACAAAACGCTTTGGAAGAAGATGGGCAAGAAAAAGATGCACCAGTAGAGGAGTCCCGAGGACAGGAATGTGGTCACCGCTAGGATGATCGATGTGGGGGTTGCAAAGAACCGTGGTGGCATTAGGGGCTCGGTAGAGAACTGCATTCTCTGCATGAAGGCGAATAAAAAGAGGCCTAGGAAGCCCAGGAGCAGCGGCACGAGCGTGTGCCACGAGCCCCATGAGTAACGCGTGTCGGCGTAGCTTAGCGCGTAGAGCATCGAAGTCGTGCTTGCCACGAGAATGCCGTTGCCGACTAGGTCGACGCGTTTGAGCTTCCGCCAAAAGGACATCTCCTTGTTGTAGCTCACGCGCAAGAAAGCAAAGAGCATGACGAGGGCGACGCCCCCGATAGGAAGGTTCAAGTAGAATATCCATCGCCAAGTCGTAGACGAGACGATCGCGCCGCCTATGAAAGGCCCCAAGGCAGAACCGATGCCGAAAATGGCCATCAATATGGCCGAAAGGTTCCCGCGTTGGCGGAGTGGGACCAGGTCACTGATGACAATGCTTGAGACCATGATGATCCCTCCTGACCCGGCCCCTTGAACCGTCCGTCCGGCTATCAGCATGCCGCTTGTGGTGGCGCCACCGCATATCCCACTTCCCAGCATGAAGACGGCAACAACTGCTAGCATCACATATCTTCTGCCAAAGACATTGCAAAACTGCCCAAATAGGGGCAAAGTTGCTGTGCTTGGTTGATAGTTAAAAATTAGCCCAGCACTCAGTTACACGAAGCAGTGGGTTACTGAAATGGAGATGGGATTAATACCTGGAAAGAAAGAACGCGTTGATGATCCAGATGAAATTGTCCCCAAGATGCAAATCGGACAAGAGAACTGGGGCGGCTATGGAGATCACTGTATTTTCAAGTGCCGCCAGAAGGTTCGTGATACCTAGGCCGGCTATGATGGCATACACACGCCAACCCGGTTTAAACGTCGACCGTTCACCTTGCATTTTAGATGGCGCTCGCAACGTGGGAGAAACCTTACCAGGCATGCCGGTGCGATGTGTGTCTTGAACGCTCGGCTAAGCTACGCAGTTGACGATTTATGATACGATTCAAACACGATGACAGAGGTCGCAATGATTGTTGCCCGACAGGGAAACGATATTGTGATATGCCTGTTGGATGTTAGTTTGATTCTATAGCGTCACGAGTTGGATGTTGGTTGTTTGATTCTACAGCGGCACATGAAAGTGTGTACCGAGGCTATTACAGCTGCGCGCTTCTGTCGTACAGCCTCGCGGTTATTGGCCAAATGGCACAGGGATCAGCGCCCGTTTTGATCAGCACATAGCCTGGTAGAAGCGGTGGGACAGCAGCTTCGGTTGCAATACGAAGTTGGCCGAGCTCATCCAGTAGCAAGGCCCGCTGCGTCGATGGGATACGCGGTGATGGCGTCATGATGCAGTCGGGTAGCAAGTCTCGTTTACATTACTGTTCAGTGTGTGGGCGACTTGCCCCGATGAATTTATTTATATATCGTAGCTGTTGTGATCAATGCTAGTAAGCGCCAGGCTGCCTAGTGGGGGAGAGCGCTTTGGGAGCGGGTACCATAGCTTAACGAGGCGGCCACATATGGAGCCTCAGCCCTAGCCGGCCAGGCCGGTAGCCGGGAAGCATTGCCGGATGATGCTGATCTTCCTGTGCCCCCCTCTCCGCATGCTTCACATGGAGCACTTGGCTTTGAGAAGTGGGTCGGGCGTATTGGGGGAGTGGGGTGCCTCGTTACTACATAGGCTGACAGGCCGACAGAAGTGGTTCGATATCAGGACACGATCCACGAATTTGAGAACAATATTGTGCAACATTAATAACTGCATGATGCTGACAATCTGATGCGCTCAGCCTTATTGATCCTACTATTATGTAAGTAGTTACATGTATCTATGATGCTAGTCTGAATCTGACACGAAACTCTGGCTTTTCATACATTCCCCAACCCTTCATGTCCTTGTCCATGTCGATGCCATGCCCCGAGACCATCTCCAGGTCGAAGGTCCACAGCGTTTTAGCTATAAACAGCCTGCTCTGCCACCAGGCGATTTCCTGCCCCGCGCACATTCTTGGGCCGAGACTGAATGGGTGGAACCCCTTGCGGTTGTCTTCGTTGAATTGTGGGTCGTGAAGCGGGTGCTCTTTCGCAAGCCAGCGCTGGGGATGGAAACGTAGGGGATCGTAGAAATTACGTGGGCTTCGTGCCAACGCGAACGGGCTGGACTGACAAACAACCTGAAGAAGTTTCTCGCTCATTAGTAATGATATCTCGTGAAGGCTGCAGCTGTCCTCTCAAAGTAATAACTTACCCCCTTGGGAATCCAGTGCCCATCTACTGTTGCACCGGGGCTGACAACTGGCATACCAGTGAGGACATTGGGCATGAGACGTAGGGATTCCTTGAGACATGCCGTCAAGTATGGCAGTTTTGCAGCTTCGCCAGGGTCAATTCCTTCGTAGCTGTCGAATGCGTCCCGGATCTCGCGTGTCAAACTCTCCAGGGAGCCAGAGTTTTTGAGGAGGTGGTAGATGGTGGAGTAGAACCAGAGAGCCGGTGGTTCGTATCCCGCGACCAGTAGCTGGCCCGCGACTTGTTCCAGATGCCGGAGTTCATCTCGATCCTTTGGGGGCTCACGATCCTCCGGGATCATTTGTTCAAAGAAGTCGAGATGCAGAGCAGAGCCTTTGCGCCGGATGCGCCTTTCCAGCTGCGCCCTGCTGTGGTCCCGGATATGCGAATGTGGCCTCATCACCGTGAACAGAAATGGGTACTTTAGCGGGCTGAGGAGGGGAAACCGCCAAGACATCTGGATGACTACCATAGCCTTGTTGAAACCTTCAATGATGTCGAGGTAAGGTGGTGATTTCCCTGGGCAAAGTAATTTAGCTCTCTTTGGCTATCGTTGCCTGGTGAAGAAGGGAGTATCTCACCGTTTTTCAATGCGTCCATTTCTCTGTTATAAGCCATGTCGGCGGAGATATCCACGCACAGCCAGTTCGTCCAAGTAGGCAAACTTACGCCTTCAGGACTGGAGCTCAGTTCTTTCATACGTTCAACGAATAGATTAATGTAACGATGCAATGTCGGTTCCTTGGCTTTCAGAGCTGACCCCTTGAACGCTGGTGCCAGCTGCTTGGCCACTTGACGATGCCGCACGGGATCCCATTCCCAAATGAGCCCGCCGTGTTTGTCGTTTCCATGGTTATTGATTTGAGTCTTGGGGAACAGCTCCAGGTTCTTTTCGTGCGACCCATATATATCTAAATAGTGCCTCGCATGCCAGTGTCAGCGTGTCATATGTTCATCGTGTTGCGATAAGCAACAAGAGAACGGAAATGCCGGATTATCACTAACCTGCTAATGCTTTCGGCGTGCTGAAGACTAGCTCATTTGGCCCAATCCGAACAACATCACCTCGATTGCTATGTTAGCTATGGAATACGATGTCCGTTGTGGGCGGCCATAAGATGCAAGGAATTGATGATTCCTGTATTCACTCACCGTACTTTCTGACGGCATCTTCAATCGCCCAGGGCCACCTTCCCGCGAGACTAGTTGAACAAGGGTCAGTTTGACTTACAGTTCATGCATACGCTAGAAGTCCTAGCTGAGGTCTGTAATGGTAGATGATGATGCTGGCTTACTAATGATACGCATACCACAAGTCCGAAACGGCAGCAATCCGCGGCCCAGGGTATCTGGAGAGAGGATGGAAGTACAAGCGCCAGGTGTATTCAATAACCCATACGATCAAGAACTGCCGTGATGCAGGCGGAGAATCAGTACTTGGGCTCTCAAACCTGACAGGGGTATGGGTGCACTTGCATTTGCCAATATGAAAACCAGTAGCTGCCAGATGGGGCCTTGGTTGGAAAGCCAATCAAACGCAGGCGACGACATGGCGTACTATCGATGTGGTGCAATCGTCTGCTTCGGTTGGAAAAATGAGGTGAAAGCTTGGTGATTGAGAAGCGACCGGAGGGGGTAGCAAAGCAAGTGAGAGCCTTATCAGAATCAAAGCCAGAGAGATGCCTGAAATACGAAAACCAATGTTACACCACCGAGCAGGTTGGTAATGCAAGGTGACATGTGCCAACACCCTGCCCCCCTGGCTCATGTCAGGAGTAGTTGAATATCAATGGGAGGGTGGTGTGGGTCCTCCCTTTGGGGGCCAACAAGCTTGGCCCATGACCCTTTTTCTCTTTGTAGTCGGTTTGCCCACCTCCGCTGCCATAAGCGTTGTGTGTTGGGGGCGGAAAACTGATGGACTGACTGGACGTTCTGATAGGGCCCTGTCTAAATCCCCCATGTCCTTCATTCTTTCCACACATATATAATTCCAGAAATCTAGTAAACTCCTCTTCATTAAGCCTTTCGATCTTACTCTAATAGTCGACCGGTATAAGGGTAAAGGTTCTATTCCTAAAATACCTATTAAGCTTATATTATATTTAACCCGTAATAAGTTACTACTTTAATTAAAAGTATTTATATTAATATAATAATATTAACGTCTTTAAGGTTTTTTTATTAAGGATATTTAAATAAGTTAAAGTTATTATATCTTTAAATAATATTAATTATAATACCTTTAACTTTATTAATTTAATAAACTTTATATACCTTTTTAATATTTTTATTTTAAAGTTATATTTTATAATAAAAATTATTTAAAATATATTTATAAAGTATATTTTATTTTAATAATGTTACCTTTAACTTTTTAATTATTTAAATTATCTTTAAAATATTTTAAAGTTATAATAATAAAGTTATAAACTTAAGTTATATAAATTATAAATATTATATTAAATTTTTAATTACCTTTATTATAATAAATTAATTAATTATTATAACGTTTTAATAATATTAAGGTTAATATTTCTATTTATAATAAGCTTAAAATCTTAGATTTTAAGGCTAAGTTTATAGTTAAATTTTAAATTATTATTAATAAGTATTTTAAAATTATATTTGCTTATATAATTTATATTTATATTAAGCTTAAAGCTTAAGCTTTTAAAGGGTTTATTATTAAATTAAAAATCGTTATTAATAAATAAATTATTATCTTTTATATTAAATTTAATATTATTACTTATATTAACTTTATTATTCTTATTAATACTTTTATTATTACCTTTATTATTATTATTATTATTATTATTATCTTTATATTATATACTTAAGTTATAAAAGGTATTTATTAAGGGTGCTTTAAGCTTTTACTTAAATATAAGCCCCGGAACCTTTTATATTAAATTTTAAAAAGATAAGCGTTAGCTTTATTTTAATAAAACCTATATATAGCGACGTAGTCCTTAATATTCAATTAATTAACTTAAATAATCCCTTATACTTTATTATTAATTTAATAGAGTTTTACTAGGTATAAGGTTATTATTTACCTTTATTAATTAATAATATCCTTAAAGAAGCTATAAAATTATTATTATTTAACTTTTCTTTATTTAATAATTTAATAAGTTATTACCCTTATAGTTATATTATAATATTTAAAAATAAATCCTTAATTAATTATATATTTATATCCTTTATTTATATATATAATAAAATATAATTTTAAACTTTTATTATTATATTAAAGCTTTATAATATTTTAAACCCTTATTAAATTAATATTATTATAATTAATAACTTGATAAATTAAATTAAAACTAATTTTATTATAACTACCTTTTAATTAAGAAAGAAGTAAGTTATTTTAAAGCGTTAATTTTAAATTTTAATACCGTCCTTTATTTTAATAAGCTAAATAATAGATTAATAAAATTATATACACTTTATTAATTATTATAAAACTCTTATATATTTTAAAGCTAAAAGTAACTATATCTCCTTTAACTTATCGCGACTTAATTAAATATTATCTTATTAAGTTATTATAAAGAGTTTAAATTACTTTAAGCCACTTATTATATTTCAGCTATTAATTATTTATAAAATATCGAAACTAGCTTATAAATTAATATTAATTAATAGAATTAATAATACTTAAAGTTATAAAGTTATAATAATATTATATAATAAAATAAAAAGTAATAAAAATAAAGAATTATATTTCTTTATATATAATTAAATATTTATTTTAATATAATTTAACTTATATTAAATTTAATATTATAAATTTATTTCTTAATTTCTCCTATTATTATTATAACCTTAAATCTTAATATTTAAGGGTATTAAATATAATTTTAATATAATAATATTATTAATTTATATATAAGTCCTTAAGCTTTATTTTTTATTTTATTTAAAAACATTATTTTTAATTAAGTAAATAATAAAGAATAATATATATAAGTATAATATTAAAGTAAGTAAAGTTTATAATTATATATATCCTTTTATTATTAATTATAAAATTTATAACCCCCCCCCCCCCCTTTATCGGCCTTAAACTTTTAATATTAATAAAGTTTACTTTTTTTATTTATTTACTTCCTTTATCTTATATATATTTATTTATATTTTTAAGTTATAATCTTTATATTAATTTAATTAAATATTAATATAATAATAATTATATTATTATTATAATTATAATTTATTATCGTTATAACTTAAGCTTTAAGTTATTTATTATAAGTTCTTTATTATATTAATTTAAATATATTAATTTATATTAACTTTAAAAAACGGGTTTCTTATAATTACTTTTAAAATAATATATATTATATTATTATTAAAGACTTTAAGCCTTTTAAAGTTTAATTTTATAATTTTTAATAAATATATTTATTTATAAAACCTTAATAAAGACTTTATAAAATAGATTAAAAATAAATTAATATTATTTTTAAATATAATATTTTATTAATAAATAATTAATTAAGATTTAATAATTTAAAATATAAATTAATTAAATAAAAAGTAAATAATAAAAAGAAAACTATTTAAATTTACTTTATTAATAAATAAAGTATAAGTTAAATAATTATATTTATTTAATTAATTTAAACTTTATAAAATAAAGTTAAGATAAATTACCCTTTAATAAACTACCCCCTTTATAAACCACCCCTTTTTTAAATAAACCTTATAAATAATAATAAATTAATAATATAAATAAGGAGCTATATATTAATTATTCTTTTAATTAAATTAAATTAATCTTTTCCTTTTTTCACCTCTTTTTAATAATATATAATATATAAATAAAGAATATATTAAAGCCGTAATTTAAATAATTTTAACTAATTAAATAATCTACTAAATCTTTAAATAATATTATATTAATAAATTAACTCTATCTTAATATATATAAAGATTATTAAACCTAGTAAAATCTTATTAATTATATTAAATATTAACCCCTTATAAAGAGTCTCTTTTTATATATTAAACTTTTATTTAATATACTCTTAATTATACTCTAACCTATTATATATTTAAAAAATATATTTAATATATCCTTTAAACTAATTCTATTAAATTAACTTTTAATAAAAAGTAAGTATATTACTTTTTAAAGTATTACCTAGCTCTTAAAACTATAAAAATTTAATTAATAAATTTTTAATATCTTTATACTACTTTAGATAAAACCGTATATAAATGGTTTAATTAAATTAATTAATTAACCCTTAATAATATACCCCTTTAATATAAGTTTAATATTAATAAAATTAGCTCCTTTATAAAGATTAATAATAACTATTTTATAATTAAACCTATTAATATATATTAAATAATATATTATAACTCTATTAATAAAGGTTAGATTATTATATTTAAAGCTATTAATATTAATAATTAAATATTCCTTCCTTTCGTTATATTTAAAAGGATATTAATTTAATAATAGTAATTCTTTAATAATAATAATAAGCTAGATTTTTAATTAAAGGATTAAATATTTATTACCTTTCCTAAAGGTTAATTTAATAATAAAATTACTTTATTATAATTTAAGAACTTTTTTATACTTTATATATAATTATTTAATATTAATTAATAAAGGTTACTAATCCTTAATAATTATAATAATTATTATATTAAGAACTTTATAATAATTTATTTAAAATTTAAAATTTAACTAATATATTTATTAATATATATAACGAATATTATTAAAGGTTTAAAGGGAAATCTAATAAGATATATTAAAGGGTTTATATTTAATAATATAAAAGAGTATCTAAATATATAATAGAAGCTTATTTTTATTAATATAATAAGTAATATTTATAAGAATAAATATAATATAAAGGTATAAATTTAAAGGTATTTATAATAAAGTTATGAAGGTAATATACCTTATTAATAAGTTAAAATTAATATTTAAATTACTTATTAAGGTAAAGAGTATTTATATAAAATATATAGGAAATATTTATTATTATATATTTAATCTCCTTCCTTATTAATCTATTAAATTATTTTATTAATTAATAATTTATTTTAATTAACTTATTTAAATTATTATAATCTATTAGCTTTTAATTTATTAAAAATATTATAATCCTTTTATATAACCTAATATATTATCTATTCCTATTTATCTTATTTAAGTTATTCCTTAAATATTAACCTAGAATAACTATATCGGTTATTATTTATTATTATAATATTAATTATTATAATTCTTTATTATTATAAATAGGGTTATAAATAATAATTAATAGGGTAGGTTTTTATTTAATAATTTATAGGCGCTCCGGGCTATTTTAATTCTATTCTAAGGTAGATATTAGCTATATTATTAAGTTAAGTTATAATACTTCGTAATAATATATATATTTTATATTTTATAGCTATTTAATATTAGCCCTTTTAATATATTAAAAAGAGGTTTTAAATAGAGCTCTTTATTTAATATTTAATTATATATAACTTAAATATAATTAAAAGTAATTTCCTTTAAGTTTAAAATAAGGTTTATAATATTATATTTATAAAGAAAATAATTTTAAAGAGGTAAAAAATAATTAATATAAAGTTATATAATATTAATAAATTATTAAATAATTAATTATATTAAGGGATAAGGCTTTATATAATTAAGGAATCGATAAAAGTAAAGGAGGGGTTATACTTAAAGGATTTAATACTAGAATTTATAATTATATTTAAAAGTAATTATTAATTAAAGGATATCGGTATTTTATTAATTAAAAAGAATCTAATTTATATTAATATTACTTATTAAATCTTATTCTTTAAAATTAATAAGGGATTTAATATTTTAAATATTAAAATTAATTTTTTAAAAATAGAAAAGGATATATTATAAATTAATTTAAAGGTAATAAAATAAAAAAAAAGAATAATTTTAAATCTTAATTAAAAATTTATTAATTTATATAATATTAAAAAGATAAAAAGAGAGTTATAAAATATTATTAATAAGGTTATAATTATAACTTTATAAGAAAGTAATAATAAAGAATTAGAAATTAATTCTAATATTATTTCTAAGGTTAAGAGTATAATTAAGGTTAATATATAAAGTATTTAAATATAAAAGTTATTATTTATTATATAATTAATTAAATAATTTTATTTTATAATTTATTATTATTATTATTTTATATAGTTTATTATTAAGGTGGTTTAGTAAGGGGTGGTTTAATTTATATATTTAATATATAAGAATAATTATTATTTACTTTATTATTTCGTTATTATATTATTATAAAATAAGATTCTATACTTACTAAATTAAGGCTTTAAAATAGCACTTTCTCTTTTTAACCTGTAATTTCTAACTTTATTAAATTATTAGATATTTCTCGAATCCAGTCCGTGGTAATTCTTAAGAGTTTAATTACAATAAAATACCGATCCGAGTTTTCAAATGTGTTACTGGAACTCGTCTCAAACATGAGCCTAGCTCTTAATGTCGAGTCCAGTATATCTTCGAGCTATGTGTCGTTAGCGACCCCTTTCGTAACTTGGCTACCGTTCGCTGATATGACAGACCCATGGAATGATATACTTACGCTCACACGTAACACTCTGTCAAGCCCAATTAGCAGCTTCATCCATTCCAAGTGCCAGTTATTAAAGAGCTCGACGAGAATCCCTTGGAATACAGCAATGCCGCCATACCACATGCAGGTCCTGGTGGTCTGATTATGGTTGCAAAGTCGGGATCCAGACAAGCCCAGGGAGTCCGATAAGTATATGCCGTGGAACATTGGCTGGGCAAGGTCAACGCTTGTTTTTGACCATATGGACAATCTTTTCTCGGTAATCTCCAGTAATTCCACCGCATTATTGTCTTTTTGCCTAGCGGAGATTCCCCCAATACTCCCCACTACCCGAAACATGGCTATACCACCCGCGTAGTTTTCCCTGTTTGCACCAATTGCGATCTTATCTTGGATGGGTGAGAAAACCCGAATCGAATGTTGAAGGGTCCACCAACAGATTTTCACAGGTACCTCAGCTCGATAAGAGTTTCCAGTGTCAGTCAAGTGTGACATGAGTCAATCATGAGAGGAAATCGGATAGTCGCAATCTTTCCAGCGACTTGCAAAGGAAAACAGAAAGCGCATAGCCTGCGCTACCGAGTCGTAATCGACACATCAAAGTGCTTGTATGGCTGCGTGATGGATAGTCTTCCCTACAACATGCAGTGGAATCCAATTCCTGCCCATATAAACTCCAGGGACTTGAAGTGTAATGTACTCCCCATAACATGTTGCATGCGGATTAATGTGGACATCTGGTTTACAATGCTCACTTTCTTCATTCGCATAATGCGTTTCGTTTGAAAGCGCTGTCATCAAATGCCTTACAATAAGTCGCGTCAACTCTTGGACCGAAGACTGTAGGGATGTTTGTAGTGTCTGCGATCCAGGCCACCAAGATGAAGATTTGCAGTCTTTCTCTGCGGAGGACTGCTTTATTCGAATGAAGGTGCTGTCGTGTTCCAGCCAGATATCCATGGCGCCCCGACACCTTATTTCATCTGGCAGCCCTGATAAATCATCGAAAAACTCGCGGAGTGATTGGACACTCGTACCAGGTACGCCTTCCTCCTCATAATTCAGATAAGATCTTAGTGATATTTCATCCACCGGAGGATATCTCCTTATGCGCAAAGCCTCGAGCGCCACATCATGTAATGAATGATGAATGTCTGGGCTACCGAAGATGCAATCCTTAAACCCCCAGATCGCCAGAAATATGATCAGACTCATATTGTAGCGATCAGACAGGACTCTCCGACGCTCACTGACGTCGGCTAAGACGTAAGTAGGGTAGTCTTGATGTTCGTCCATAATCCCAGTCTCAACATCCACGGGGTTTTCACTTGAAGTCAGCCATGGTTCTTCCGAGTTCAAGGCATCTCGAATCTGAGATGTTTGAATCGAGTCTCGCCAGGAGTCAGACAGCGAAGCCTTGAGTAAAGTGATCTGACGTTCGCTATTGTCTCGAATCTGCTTGAGCAACTCTTTGGTCTCCCTTTTGACCGTGTTTTGCACCAAACTGGCCAGGGTAAGAGCCAGCTGTTGCTGCGCATCCTGCGGAGGGGAATCTTGCAGATTGGAAACATTCCCATTATCGGGGATTCTTTGACGATTGGCTAGTTTGTCTTGGGAGTTTGTGCTCTCAAACGTTGCTGCCTCGGTCTGGGATTCCTCATTGTCGTGCCCTTTTTCTCCTTCTTCTTTACCCCGCTCCATTCTACCGATGAAATGCGACAACGAAAATATTCGAGTGTTTTGAAAACGAGCTTCAAGAAATTTGCTGGAGGAAGTTCGGCGTCAGGCGAATTTGAAGACAATTCTGGCCAACTTCATCAATGCCCCCTACAACAAGTTACCGAGAGGAAACATGCCATGTCATAAAGGCAGAAGGAATATTGGCAATACGACTGACAAGAAGCAAGTTGCGGGGTTGCATTCAGATTACAACGTACAATCAACAGTCCAGCAACGAAAGGGGTAAGGTGCAGGGTCGCGGCCTGACCACTCGTGATTAGACAGTTCCGTGATGCCCGAGCTTCCAATAGAAAGTGACAAATACGGTAATAGAACCCGGGGCTCGACGTTTGAATTAAACCGCAGGGTGATTCAGCACTCAGGCCCACCTGATCCGCGAGCGACATTCTCACGACATTGGTGTTGTCTGGAAAAGCTCCAGACGAAAGGACCCAGCTAGGCGGGATGTCGGGACGGACCGTAGCGGGGCTTTTTGGGGGACGGAGCACATGGTCCACAAACACCTTGTAATAGGCGCCGAGCTTGAAGCAGCTTGGAGCGAAATACATGACGTCAACGAGTCGCGCCGCCATCATCGATGTTTCGCAATTGAGTTGACGCTGTTAAGACTGACGTGCATGTGCGTTTGATCTGCCTGTTTGTTTCCATGAGTATCTGGTAACAGTAGTTCTCAAGCAATCACAAACACAACCACTTTATTTCAATCAAGACAGATTAGATGTTTGCGCGATCATTCATAGTGCATACCCGATTACTCTCAACGAAGATCAGCCGACGTTCAGTGATCCAATCTCTGCATAGCAGAACCATGGCTACAGGCGCCCCCTCCGCAACTGCCCAAGCGCAGGAGAAGGCCAACACGACGTTTGACTCATTCACCATGAAGAACACCAACCTCAACGAGGGGCCCGGCGTCAAGCTCAACGACCAACAGAAGCTCGTGGTCGCCAGTGTACTAGACGTAAGTCGGTCACTCCTACTAAGACCACACAATTCAATACTCCCTTTCAAGTGCCTCGGCTAACTAAACCCGTGCCCGCGCTGTCAGCTCTTCGAGGGCAACCCCACCTTGAAGCACCTGTCGCTTTGGAAACGCGACGCCATCTTCGCCGACCCATTGGCGTCGGCCGAGGGGTTCGACCGGTACGCCGCGCAGTGGTACGGCCTGGCCTCGCTGTTCCGCCCAATCCAGATCCAGTCGCACCGCGTGGTGAGCGGGGGCAACCCGATCGAGGTGGAGATGACCAACAAGTACGTCGTGGCCGGGTCGGTGCCCTTGCTCAAGGGCAAGGAGCAGGTCATTCAGTCTCGCGTGCTCATCCACGTCGACGAGGCCGACGGGCTCAAGATCACCAAGGTCGAGGACCGCTGGGACGACAAGCTGCCCGACGGCGCCGTGAGTGAGGTAGGTGACGTCCTCCCGGTGGCGGCCCTGCGCGCGCTCGTCAAGACGGGCGCCGCGTGGGGCTGGTGGGCGTTCATGAATGCCAGCTGGTGGCGACCCTTCTTGGTGAGAGAGACAAGAATGAAGGCATCAGAAGACTTTGGAGAACACAAAGTGTTTGGCTAACTTTGTGGCACAGGCTTTCCGAAAGCTGAACGCCATGACTGTCCCTACTTTCGTCAAGGTACCGAAGAACGAAGAGGAGGACATGAAGATGAAGGCTGAGCGAGATGGACAACATTGAGAGTGGCGCGTGGGGACAGACTGGGATAATACATACATATCCATGTAAAATAGCTTCAAGTCAGGAAAGGAAGGTATAAACGATCAGTTTTCGTCCTGTTTAGAAAGCTGCTTCCGATATGATCTCATCCTAGTGTCATCGACAACTTGAATGATGTTATGTTTTACATGGAGGTGGTCAGGGCATTGCCCCAGAATCTTCAATGTCGTCCAATGCAAGGGAAACCTGGGTATATATCCTCCACATCAAGTACGAAGAAGAATATCCCACGTGCTGTTGACAACTCGTATCTGCTTGTCGCCGAGAATTAGGTCAGCGTTGTTATGTCCGTTCCCCTTCTCCGAAGTTGACCCCTGATCTCGACTCGGCCCGGGACCAACGGTAAGGGAATTGGTTGGATTTCTAGGAATCACCTATCCTCGTATATTCTAAGATGGGCTCTCATCATGGCCAATGCTATTTTCAATGAGGAGTGGAATTTCCCTAGGATCTTGGGATAAGGGGTTTGGCTGACCCAAAGTCCGTCTTGTCGATGCCCTCTCTGACCGGGTCGGCGGCTCTATGTAGGACCAGAAGCCTCATCGCTTGAGATAGAGTGTTCTGGGCTTGAATATTCTCTGATCTGTAACAACTGGCTGACGCCATCACCAACACCACCATTGCCCAGGTCACGTCAGCGCCTGCGGGTCAGCGATGTCGGCGTCAAGCCGACCGCCTACAGCGGGTGAGCTGAGACCATCAATAAGGAGTTTTACTGGCCGTTTGAATGTCTTCGACAATTCCACAATCTAAATCGACTGCAGCCTCCCAGCTCATCATGCCCGAACCACGAGATTTCTTGATGAGGGTGGCTTGTCGATCATGATTCCCCCCCAGCCACCCTGGTCAGCCTGTTCTGCTGCTTGTTCGTCACACACACAGAGTGACCCCGTCGTGCAACCGTCAAGCCGGGCTACGGCCAATCGGATTTCGCCACAAGATCTCTTCTTGCAGGTCATACAACACCCACTCGAATGCAGATACGGGCCAGCCGCACGAGAACTGTTCCCCCCGCATGCCCGCAGATCATCGGTTCGGGCTGGACTGTACGACCCACCAACCCCAAGAGAAGCAAACATTTTCGACGCACCAGGCCCAGCTTGGTGAGCTTGCCGTGTGTGGTTCGAGGGCAGCGCCCCTTCCCCAAGGCTTGTAGGCTTGCTTCCGGGGCACTCTTTATCGGGCCCCCGGGCCCTCTAACTGCCAGTTCCCATATTGGGGATCGACGTCGAGGCATGCTGCCTCGATATACGAATGGGCTGTCCAATGATAAGGAGATACGGAAAGCTCCTGCAAGCCATCCACATGGCTCGATTGAAAACGAAACGGCTTGGTGCTGGTGTCAACTTGGCACAGCGAGAATCAACGTCGTGTCAACGAGCCTTGAGCCATTGCTGTTTTGGTCGGGCGAGTGGTTCGTCTGCTGCCAAAATGGGCGTCCTGTGCAAGGTGAAGAAGGCTGGGAAGATCAGCACTAGCTACTTGGTCAAACCACACCAATCTCGGCCCCCACGGCAACAGAGGGCACAACATGTAATAGCTTATACCGTGACCCGCGCCTGGAAATAGCAAGCTCCGTTTTCTGCGCGAAGATCGGACGACGGATTGCGACCAGGCCACGACATGGAAGCAATGATGCTACTGCAGAACCACGACGGCTTTCTCACCGTCGCTCATGTCCTACCTCGACCCGCGGCGAGTTCCCCGTCCAAGTCCCCATCTCCCTGTCAGACTACGGCCTCGTGATACCTGGGCGATCACGCCTGGTTCATGTCGTGGTTAGCTACGCAAAGGAATGCCTTGGAAACGAGATACGTTTGTTTTTTCTCGGAACCCGGGCAATGTTTTCTCTCGTAACAGAAACTAGTTTTCCCTGTCCTCTGACGACTTCGGATTAATTAGACTCTTCCGAGTCCACGGATCTACGGACGGGAACGGAATGATCGAATCGACAAACCAAACAATGTGTTGCGTGTGGCTTCGTATCACTGATTAACATCATCTAAAGGCACTTTCTTCGGCTTCATACTTGCGGGTAACTGAGTATAAAGTCGTCCATTGGTCCCAGTGTTTCGAGCAATCACTCTCCCATCAATCCAAGGCACACTGAGGCTTAGTCCGATCAACGTCTCCTGCTTGGTCCCTCATTAACCAGACTCTCTCGCTCGGCCTGACCATCAACCTGACCCCTTGGCTGCTAAAGACCTAAACACTATTTCTTTTCTCCCAGCTACCATCATGATGTTGTTGAATACCAGTCTGTTGTTGCTCCTCGCAGCGTAAGTGACTTTTCCAGTTCTTCTCTAGCTTCATTTCCCCCCTTTCTTCGATAGACATTGTCATACTAACACTCATACAAAGGCTCGCCGCCGCGAACCCGGTACCGGGCGGCGGTGGTGGAGAGGGAGGTGGTTGGGGTGGAGGCGGCCACGGAGGCGGCTATGGGGGAGGTGGGGGCTACGGCGGCGGCGGTGGGGGCTACGGAGGTGGGTACGACACCCAGTCTCAGTGTTACCCCGTGACCACCACCGTCTCGGAGACGACCACGTGCACCGAGCTGGTCACCCAGTCCTGCATCCCCGCCATTACGACGGTGACCTTACCCGGGACCACCGGCGCCACCACGGCCACCGTCACGGCCACGGTAGTATCGAGCGGCAGTGTCTCGACGACGACCGTTAGCCTTCCCGGCAGCGTTGTTACCCTACCTGGTGGCACCGCCACCGCGTACGTCACTACGACCTTTACCCAGCCAGGCAGCGTCACCACGGTGACCCTTCCCGGAAGCACGGGCGCCACGACTATTACTAAAACAGTGGTTTCGAGCGGCGGGTATACGACGGTGACGCAGCCGGGTGGCACTCTCACCGTACCCGTTACTGTCACCGGAGGCGGCATCACGGCGACGACCACGGTGACAGCACCCGGCGGGACCGTCACAATACCCGTCACCGTCACCGGTGGCGGCAGCACAGCGACCACCACGGTAATTGCTTCGGGTGGCACTGTGACTGTAACATCCACCAAGGTCGGTGGTGGTTATGGCAGCTGCACAGCCCCACCCACGACCGTGACGATTACGACCACTGCCAACGGGGGTGGGTACGGAACGAGTCCCAAGCCGACGCCCCCGCCACCCGTCACGACGACGACGACCAAGGATGGGGGAGGCTACCCTACCACCAAGGACGGAGGCTACAAGTGGAAGTTCTGAAGAACTAGCTAGGTTGGTTTCGCACTTTTACCTCAATGAGCACATGACGGTTGGGGACAGGGAAAGGCGCTTGCTTGACTATGGGGACATAACGACTGCAATGACGAAACGCATCACCCTCCTTTAGATACTACTATAGTATTAATCTCTTCACTTCTATACCCTCATTATGTAGCCACTTTATATAGAAACAAAAGATATTACTTTTTCCTAGTACCCCTATTATACGGGGCTACATTATGGATCCCAGTGACACATCTTGTGCTTTGTTCAAGCACCACATCCATAAATCAAGACTTGTTAAGTCTGAGACGGGGTAGTCACGACAGTGCATCCAAGACTCTAGCAATACAACAAGTTACATTTCGCCTTATATACACCCCTAACCCTTCGGAAATACCAAGTTCAACTGAGCCCCGTCCCATACCCCTTTCTCAAAGTATATATAACTACAGCTTCTCTAGAAGCTGGCTAACCTGGCAATACCGTCTTCAGTTAGCTCAGAATGAAGTGCAGCATCCTGGAAAGTAATACTTAGTCTATATGGCTATTAGGGGGTAATTATTCATTCCTAGCGGCAAACGACCGTCTTCCTTCGTCGTCTGTTTTCTAAGGAAACATCGAGAACCCATACCGGTCTGCCAGTCGCTGGTTTCGCGTTCGCGACGAAACAGTACCGCCGCCCGAGGCGGAGCCCGACGTGGGCGAGCTGGAACCGTTCTTCCGCGCCCGCTTGGCCGACGGCGAGGCCTGGGCCCCGCCGCGGGCGGCCGTGGGGGCGTAGATGACGGCGGTGGCCGCTTTCTGGCGGACTTCCAGGGGGTGGATCGACGAGGAGGCGGGGTTCGCGGCCACGGAGTCGTACACTCGCTTTCGGCCATCGGGCTTGGTGAGATCAATTACGACCCGATCAGCCCGCGGACGAAATTCGTATATTGGACGAGCCCTGAGTGGCTCCGGTGCCGGGGCCACAGCCGTCTGGCCTTGCTGTTGTTGTTGTTGTTGTTGTCCTTGTTGCTTTCCTTGCTGTCCTTGTTCTTGTCCTTGTTGTCCCACCCGGGCGCGCACGGCCGCCCGCGCCTCGGCGGGCCAGGCCTCGTAGTCTTTCGCTTGCGGCGCCGCTGGCAAGTTCATGGCGTCGCGCGCGGGCTGGGAGATGGGCCCGTCGACGTACTCCTCCTGCACGACCTCGATGGCGACGCGGGCCTGGTACTGGCACGCCCGGACCACGGCGCCGGCGTTGCTGCCGATCATCTCCCAGCGCTCGAACTCGTAGTGGAACCAGCCCGGCAAGGGCTCGAAGAAGAGACTGTCGTTGTTCGTGTTGGTGGTGTTGTTGTTGTTGTTCTGGGCGCCACCATTACCAACAGCAGCAGCAGCAGAGGGCGGGGTAGTCCGGATCTCTTGGCTTTCCCAGGCGTGCGCGAGCCGGCCCAGGAAGTTCTTGATGTTCACGTAGGCCCGGACGCCGCACGAGGTCACGTCTTTTTGGCGGGGACACCAGATGGTGCGGCGCCAGAGGTCCACGTCTCGGGTGTTGTCGTTGGCGTTGGTGGTGGTGGGAAACTGTAGTCCAACTTGGCGCAGCATGTACTCGATACGCAGGTAGACGCGTTCCGTATCATCGAACCGCGCCTCCTCCGGGGTCAAGTCGTAACTCTGGAAGCCGTCTATGACGGAGATGCGCGAGACGTGGCTGTAGTACCCCTGCGGCGTGAAGTCGTCCGGCGGGCCCGTCAGGTGGATGACGACGGTGACCCAGTGGTTCTGGTTGATGTTGACCGTCAGGACCGACCAGGCGGCGCGGCGGATCTGGTGGAGCTGCCGCTGCCGGATCCGGCCGGTCTGGTCGATCCGCACCGTGTCGAGGTGGGCTACGAACCCCTGGTCGGCGTTAGTGGCCAGGAGAGATAGCTTGGTCACGTCAGCCCCCTTGGCCTCTGCTTCGTCCATCAGCTGGAAGAACCCCTCGTCCTCCCAGTTGGCGACGTAGACCATGCGCCGCAGCGGGTCGGGCAGGATCCGCTCGGCCAGCGTGCCGATGGCGGTGGTTAGGGCGCCGCCCTCGACCCAGGACTGCATGTCGGCCTGCAGCCGGTGCACGCTGTCGATGTTGGCCATGGCGGCGGACTCCCGGGGCAAGACGATGTTGGCGTTGGTGTCGGGTAGGGGGCGGATGTGCTGGTACTGGTCCAGCTTGCTGCAGATGATGAGGCCTAGCTGCAGGTTCGGCTGATCCGCGCTTCCTTGGGCAACGCCTGGGGTTACACCTGGGAAGCCGGTGGAACCGGTACCTGCGCCCTTCTTGGCGGCTTTGCGTCCTTGGGGGTTGGGTGCCGGTGTTTCCGGGGCTTTTGTGCCCCCTCGGCCTCCTGGTGCCTTTCCTCGGCTGCCTGGTGTTCCACGTTGGGAGCCCGTTCCTTTCCCTCTACCTATGCCTCTATTGGATGGTGTCTTACCGCTCGGGTAGAACGTAGGGTCGTCTCCATCGGAAGAAGAAGAGTCAAGGTTGAAGGGGTTGAATGGCGAGGATCCTGCTGCGCCCGACATCTTTTTATATATAAGGAAACCTCTTTTAATGAAGTACACAAACCCAATATGGCTCCGTCTTATGGCTGCTCAGCTATAACTGTTACAATGTCCCAACAGCTTCGAGGATAATATTTTCGAACGTCCAAAAAGGAAATCATCAATAGCAAGGTGATTATTCTGGAAGAGAACGTAAGAGAGGACAGAGCGCTCTGTCTAAACAGCATACCGCGAGGTTTCCTTCGCAACAGATTTCTTTCCATTGTTGGCGCTACTCGTGTTGAAAGGAGATCGTATGTCAAAGGGCGATAGGGGGGCGGAACAAAGAGTGCCAGTCAGTAAATATCTCGTTGCGGAAGTGTAGCCAGCTGAATGACCTGTCAGCTTTGTTCATTGTTATATCATACTGCTCCCAGATAATTGCAATTGAGCAGTAAGGAGGTCTTGGAACAGGCCTGTAGAATTGGATTTCTAGTCAACCTCTCATCATCATGTTGCTTATTGGTTGCCGCTGTGGTATTTTAATTACATATTTTTTTGACTGTGGACTCAAGAGAGGACTATGTGAGTGACTTATACATCAAGAACTCATGTCCCGCAAATGGTGTTTTTGAGCCGTCTCTACTCACAGAGATGAATGGAAATGCACATATCTTAAATAGCAGGCGGTACCGCGAGCAAGGCAGGTAACGTTCATATATGGAAAGGTAAACCTTTCGTAGTAAGACATCTTTCAAGCAGGGCAGAGAAGGACACCAGTCCTGTTATATGCCAGTCTCTAAGTCACTAGTTGAGAAGGTTTTCGCAGGCGCCGGCTAATAGCGACGATTTCTTTCGATCTATTGGAGTCATCTTTAATATAATTTTTAAAGAGTCTAGAAGGTATTAGGTATAATGCCTTCTTTTGAGTTGTAAGTTAGTATTTAAGAGTACATCTCGTTATGAGTCTTGGTGTCTATTGTATTAGCATTGAACAGGAAAGATGGGTAAAAGCCCGAGGTAGAATGGAATACGCAGTACCAATGCGCGAACCCGATGATAAGGGCAACCAGGAAGCTCTAGAGCAATAGGAACAGGCACAAGACCCAGAATGATTGTGAAAACGAGGATAGTCTAGACAAGTGATGAAATATTCGACTAAAAACTCACTGAATTACAGATCACAATAGAGTAAACACACGACAACTTATGACGAGCCACCACAGACACTAATTGAAATGAATGAAATAATTTGCTTGAAAAATATGTATTAATGTTAATATTAAGCACAAGACTTGAGCTATGCTAATCAAGTCGCCAGCATGTAAATGGGCAGTTGAAAGGAAAGAAATCCAACAACCCCCATCACGACCTATCTCAAGGCAGATTGCTTAGGGTATAAGAAGGAACTATATATCCATCATTACGAATTCATCCAATCATTACATAAAAGTAAGAAGCAGGGCAATCAAGTTGTTGCTGCTGCCTTAGCCGGCCTGGTACATGCCCAGCGCCACGACGTGCGGGTTGATCATGGTCAAGTTGAAGGGCGTGACGGGCACCTGGGCGTCGGTGAGGGCGAGGAAGATGGTGCCGTTGACGGCCGGGTCGCCCTGGAAGGTGCTCATGTCGGGCTGGACGGTGAAGGCCGAGTTGCCGCTGACGTTCTGGAGCGGCGTGTACGTCACGTTGAGCTGCGAGACCCAGGCGGCGTACAGGGGCGCGCAGGCCGACGTCGACGAGACGTAGCTGTTGTTGGGCCCGACGGCCTGGCCGGGCTCGTCCCACGACAAAAACACCTGGCGGCCCGGGTACGAGAGCGGGTTGGTGCGGTTGTGGGTGATGGCGGGCGCGCAGTTCTCGCCCGTCACGTTGGAGTTGAGGCAGTCCTCGTCGGGCTTGACGTCCTGTGTGGAGAGGGTGTTGGTGTAGCCGCCCGTGGTCTCGTTCCAAACGTCGGAGCCGTCGACGCGGGCCGGGTTGGGCTGGTTCAGGATGTTGAGCGAGGGGATGTTCTGCCAGATGAGGCGGGTCTGGTCGGCGGGGCACGACGAGATGTAGGGCGCCAGCAGGGTCCAGGCCCAGGACTGGGGGATGCCGACCTCGAACCAGACGGGCATGGGGAACAGGCCCTCGAACTGGCGGAAGATCATCTGCTGGCGCGCCTCGGTGCTAATGGACTGTAGCAGCAGCTGGGCGCTCTCGCGCGAGTCGAGGTGGTTGAGGAAGCCGTAGACGCCTGACTCGCCGAAGCGCGTCAGCTTCTGGCAGAAGTCGATGTACTCGCGTACGTTGGAGACGGGGTAGTTGTAGGTGCACTGCACGGGCGCCTCGGCACCGAGGATGTTGGTGAGAAGAGTGGCGTGGCCAACCTCCTGGTCGGCCATGAACTCCAAGAGATAGCGGTCCTCGGCAGTGAGGCCGGCCTCCTCGAAGTCCTCGACGCTAAACTTGGCGAGACCCCAGTGGAAGAGGTCGAGCTCGATCCACTCCTGGTAGAGGGCCAGGGCTAACGACTCGTAGTCGAAGTCACTGATGGGTCGGTAGACCGGGAGAGTACCGTTGGTGCCTAGGCCGCCGGCGGGGGTGTAGGGGGCGGGCTCAGGAGCGTGCAGCTTGCCATCGGCCGGGTAGTCAAACTTGAATGACTCAGCGGGCAGAGGGGCGACGGACGGGGCCAGGACATCTGTAGACAGAGCGCCCGTGGTGGTAGGGGTGCCAGTGTAGGGGCCGTGGGAGGTCACGTTGGTATTGGGGACTTGCGACGGGGTCACGGTGGGAACTGAGGTGAAGGTAGTAGTCGCCTCAGACACTACCGGGACGGCGAAGCACCGGGACGCGAGCGCTAGAAGGCTTCCGCCTGTGAGAACTTTGGAGAAAGTCATGATTGTCGGGTAAAGTGAGGTACTTGGGTGAGGATGAAGAGGAGAAGCAAGACAGTCTAGTTGGTCTCCGGGTGTTTCACTCACCTTATATCTACCTACTCGACAGCGACCCACGGGTGGTCTGCGATCTGCAATGGCCTGTTGCAGATTTTAATGACGACTTCGCCGGAGCTGCTTTGCCCACTGGCATACTTGCCTATTGGCAGCGTTACATGGGGGAGTGCTCAGGCCGTCATGATGACAAGCGCAAGAGCCTCGCGTAACTGGGCAACCTGGGTAGAGCCTTTCCCCTTCACCCAAGTAAGTACTTACATACCCTATCGTTCGCAGCAATCCCCAGCGGAGATGGGAAATGCAAGCAAGCGTACCCGTTACGTGAGCCGGGCGTATGTGGTGCAGTCGATGCGGTTCGAATGCGGCCAGGCGGCCAAGCGGCCCATGCAGGGACAAGGCGCACCCGCACTAAATCCTATGTACCCGTCATCGTTATAGAGGACCATGTCCAGCCTGCGTGGGCCCTGCCTGTTGGAAAGAGCAAATGCGGCAGCGAGGTTGGACCAGGCTGAGCCAATGCGGCAATCGTCGCGGTGCCAATTAGCCAGTCAACAAATCCGGCAATACGCAAATGGCGCCGATGGGTATGTCTCCACCCAGAGCAGTATAGGAGAGCAATATGTATGACTACGATATATGGTGTTTCCATCGAGGGACCCATAAATAAGTCCGACTTGTCGAGGTGGTATCCTTGCCAAAGGCTGCATCGGGTCACTATATCAAAGCCAGAAAGGTGGTGCGATGGGATGCTCGCTTCGGCACCTGTTGCGGACATGGGGTGGCATTCAACTGCCGTCCGAACTGATCTTGGTAGAACGAGATGGTTGCTGTCGGGTCGCCTAATGGCCACCACGTTTTCTTCCGATCGATCTGTTCCAATAATCGTCCAAGATCTATCCGAAGGCTCCGAAGCATTGGCTGGCCATCGGAGTTCAGCAGGGTGGCAGCTCAAGTCGATGCGAACCGGTCAGGGTCAGCCATCCTGTGCAATATTTGAGATGGGATGGCGCCTGTGTCAGGCAGCTTAGTGCATTGGGAAGAATCAACAATATCAGGAGTCGGACCTGGTACCGAAACCCAGAACACGCAAGCAATTGAGCAACAATACAAACGAGCAGAAAGTAGCATACACCCGCATCTTTCCTGCAACTCTCGGCTCAGTTATTTTTGGGGAGGGAGGTGGTGGATGCAAAATCAAACCCATTGGGCATACTGCAGGCCTGTCAGTGAGAAAGTGGTGACGTTTAGAAGTTCAAGATTCCAATGTTGTGGCGGATTGTTTCCTCCGACCTGATCGATCCCCTGTAAACTCCCGCTAAGTTAAGCTACCCCCCTGTTAGGGATAGCGGGTCCAGGCCGCCATAGTTTCTATTCCATGCTGTTAACACCGAAAGAACCATCACCATGGCATTTTATCCCGACCAGCTATCGCCATCTTGTCTCTCCGATTTACAATTGATCTCCAAGTAAAGATCTTGTCGAGAGATATGATCGCGGTAGCCGTTGATTGCCGCCTGGGATGCATTGGTACTGCCGAGGGGCCGAACCTCCTTCTGCGTCTGCATATGCGGACTGTGGACTGACAACAGGTCAGTTGTTCGTCAGTCCAGCCTGATCCTTTCCGGCGTGCCTCCGGCTGTGCTTCTTTTGACATTTTGGCATATGTGTAAGTATATATAGATGTATATGCATGTGTAGGCCAGGCCAAAATCAACTCTGGAAGACCTGCTTACCGCTCGCTATTAACCTCAAGTCATGTACGTATGATATCTGTCACTAAGCGAGCGTATCCCAATTAGTGGTGTCTTGCATTCGGATCTGCAGTCATGGAGTAATGACATGAGATCTTCACTCGTCGGAACGTCTTCCAAATTACTTGAGCCTCACCGCCAACATAATCACTGCAGGTAGGGTTTTCCAATGCACAAACAGCCTCATCGCTCTTCGAAGTCTCGGGAAACTTATACAGAGTACTTGTACCAATCAATAACCAAGCTATACTATCTAACAGTGAGGACATACTACTACATGTAGTTACGTAACGGTACACGCTTCCTTAGAACATCTTCTTGGAATATCTTCTTCTCTCCCATGCTTCAAGCAGAAGCAGTCTTGTAACAATCCTCGCCGGCACCAACGTACGCATACGTCTATCCCCCAAGTCCTCACTCTCTTTCACTTCTCTTGACGCATCTATATATAAGCATTGGAAGGTTTCCTCTCCTCTCATATGGCCACAGGAACGTTGATCTCGTACCCAATCAGCACCTCCGTATTCGTGCCCTCCCAGCCGCGTGTGCCGGCCGCCGAGAGCATGAAGCGGCTCGTCTGGTCGATGTAGAGGCTCGAGATGACACCGGCCCTAGGGGGCCCCGGCACGATGAGGAAGGGCGGGGGCGCGCGCCGCGTCGATGCGTCCTGGGACCGCAGGTCGTACAGCCGGAGGATGTCGTGCGAGGCGCAGATGAGGTGGCGGCCGTTGGCCATGGGCCGCAGGCAGCTAACGGGCCCGCTACCGCCGGGGAAGCGGAAGACGCGCTCGGGCTGCCACCCCTGACGGCCGCCGCGGGCTTTCGCCACGCTGAACTCCTCGACCGTGCCGTTGCGGCGGCCCACGTAGATCCAGTTGCCGTCGTTGGACCAGCACGCGCCCATGCACCAGGGCGGCACGCCGGGCCGGTTGCCGATGCGCGCGATGGGGTTGGGCACGCGGCGGTCCCAGATGCGGAGGGTTCCGTCCATGGACGCCGACAGGAATGTCGAGTCCGACGTCTGCGACGGGTCGAAGTGAGTTGCCGCTGGCTCGGCGAACAGCATTGAGGGGGATTCTGGGGCTGGGTCCGGGTCTGGGTCGAAAAGGGCCGAGGGCGTGCCGGGCGCGTCGGCTTCGTGCGGTTGCGTTAGTAGCTCTGGCTGGGTAGACGCATCCTCCGTAAGAGCTTGGGATTCTTCCATGGGCGGCTGTAAAGTGCTTTCAAAACTGCCGTTTAATGTAGTGGCGTCTTCTTGTTGTGTGGGCTCCTCGGTCGTAGTACCCAAATCATTACTGGTCTCTTGAGTCGCCGTATTGTTGGACGGGTCAGTATTCATGCCGTCAAAACTGGGCAACGACATGTCAAACTCCGGCATCGTGGTGCTCTCTTGGGCTGCTTCCATGTTTTCCTGGGCTGAATCCTGCATCATAGCCCTCGAGAACTCGTTGTCGTCGTCGCCCCCGAAGTTATCGCCAAACAAATCTGACCCTGCTGCGGGACTGCCGAACAGACTGTCGTGTGCTGGGCTTCCCTGGGCGTCCATGCCGCCATTAATGTCCCCAACAGCCCCATTGGTATCTGTAGCAAACGTGCTGTTCAAATCTCCGTTCACAGCACCGGTGGCTGTGTTGTTCACGCCATCTAGGGAAAAGTCAAAATCGTCCTTGATGGGGGCATCGTTGTTGCTGAAAAAGGTTTCGCTAATGTCTTCTTCGCTCGCTTCTGGTGGTACAGGGCAGCCTCCCATGGGCCGCGTTTCGATGGCCGATACCTGGCCTCCACTGCCATCAAATGAGCGTTTAACGTTGCCCGTGTTGAGATCCCAGTCAAATATGTTCTTGTCCCAACTGCCGCTGATGACACTCTTCTCGTCCGCCGCCAGGGTCAACACACTGACGGCATTGGTGTGTTTCTGCAAGCAGGTGATGCGCTTGCCTTCATCGTGACGCACACTCTGTAGGTTGATGCCGCCGCTCTCCAGACCCGAAAGAAGCCACAATGCCTCTGAGTGCACAGCTAGAGAATAGACTGGGCTCAGATTCAGGTCCTCGTTGCGCATAGATGGCAATTGTGGCTCGGCATTCTCCCAGTATGACATCAGAATACCGGCTTTTGTCACCGAGTCCACGAAAGGGTGTCTCTGGGCCACGGTGAGCTGCTGTTTCCCATTTATTGTGCCGGGTCCGTCGTATTTCCTGATATATCCATCACTGCCGCCTGTCATCCAGTACCTCAAATCTGGCGTGACCGACAACGCATTAATGCTGGTCGACATGGGCGCCGCCATGGTGGGCACGATATCGTAGGTTCTCGCATTCAAAACCTCAGGGCGGACCATAGGCGCCCACTTGGGGGTGGTGAGAGACGAAGGCCCTGGGGTGGCGGAGGTACGCTTGATGGTGGGCTGGGATAGCGAGCCTTGGCCGTCGGGCTGGGGACTCCCACTGCCGCGGTTGTCGGCGGTGCCGTTGACATGTTGATGATGATCCTGCTGAGTATTATTATTATTATTATCGTCCTCATCATCGTCGTCGTGATCGTCGTCTTCGTCGTCGTCTTCGTCGTCACTGTCGTTCTCGTTCTCGTTCTTGTTTTCGTCGTCCTCGTGGTCCCGCTCGTGCTGCTGGTCTTGCTGGTGTTGCTCCTGTTCTTCGGCGTCGGCCATCATCTCGTCCTCGGGCTCGGACGAGCTGGCGTTGGAATCGCGATCATAGTCATCCATGGTGACGACGGGATCGGCGACGCAGCGCAAAGCAAGCTGGTAGGATGTATATTGAAATTGTTGGAATTGTTGAAGCTGCTGGCGGCGGGGCCCGGACCAGGGTCGACTGTGATTGAGTTTTGGAGGGGTTGGAAAAGGGGGATGGATGCAGGTCGGACGGTGGGCGTAGACGTTCGCAGGCGGCGAGATTTGTTCACGTCGCTACGGGTTGAGGAGGTCGCAAGGATATGACTTCATTCTGGTTGTCCTTGTTCTTGGGCCGGCCCAAAGAAAGAGATGGGTATCCAATAAACAATAACAAAATTGAAGATTTCACAGTTGAAAAAGACTGTTCTCGACGATGGGCAATTGATATTCCCGAATTTCTATGGAATGGGTGAGCGAATTGATCAGGTAGCGAGTTGTCGACTTGGGCAGAGCTCTCTTTGGCAGACGCGACAGCAGTTCGCGACAGTAGAGAGGCAATTGCGACAAGGTTGGCAGGTTGGAGCTGAAGATCTTGCAGGGATGCTACATACAGGTTGTGGTCTGTGTCGCAAGCCCCATCATCCATCTTCCATCTTTTGACCTGGAAAGCGCATGTGGCTGAGGCTTCAGATGCGACTCCAATGCTCCCAATACTCACACCGGCTCGGCTCACCTTATCCAGCCGCCCAGAGGCAATTGTGTAGGCATTCCTTTCTTTCCAGGAGAGAATATCAATGTGATTAGAAGAAGGCACATAGCTCTAGGTCATCCTACCTTTTCCATTACAAGTAAATGCATAGGGCCGAGACAACTCCCCATCATTGGAACTTTCGGCCAACAAAGAAACTACTGACTAACCTACTGCATTTCTTCAAAATGAGCTAGGTTACCTGATTCGTCGGATGCAGCCAATTGCTGGTCTTGTCGTTTTCGTACCTGGCAGATGTAACCAACACAACATGTACCTGATAAGTCGGGATGCATTGCCAGGGTTAGTGGTTCACTGGAAACAGGCATCCGAAGCGACTTGTCACTGCAAGAATGGAAGAAGTTTGGCGGTGAACATGACTGCAATTGATATTTGCCATGTCTAATGTCTGATGTCTAAGCTTAAGCCGGAGGTCGTGTTACTCAACCTATCATGGCGATATCGGCGACAGATAATATGACAGCACTTTCAGTAAGCAGTCGGTTGTCGGCTATAGCCACGCAAGTTAGGGACGGTCAATGAGTCGATACTGGCTAGACTGGGGAGTTCAAGTGCACTAAGGTGCTCCGCGTAGATCAGAACAAGGACATGTTACATATGAGTTACGTGACAGAGCCGCCAGCCGTAAGGCGTGTTGTGTGCTGCATGATTTGCTGTGCTGTGTGCTGTCTGCTGTCTGCATACTTAGCAATTAGCGGGTTTAGGTTAGCTGGTTAGGGGGGGTTGCTAGCTTGGTTTAGCTTGAGGGTTTTTGTTCCTAACCACGAGATAACCACGAGATTTTGGCAATCGTCTTCTACCTACTTAGGTTATGTATTCTTTTGCGACCGCGATGCCCATTGGACTCAGGCTCAGTCTCGGCAATTGATCTACTCTGTAAAAATTGGTAGGTAATCAATCAATTAATATAGAGGAAAAGCGAAAGGTCATGCCAGCAAACTAAGATGCATCAATGCCAGAAGAATGTCAAGCAGACACAAGCACAGTGGAAACCCTCCACGAATTGAAGATAGCCCAGGCAGACGAACCACTATTGCATCATGTTACTGGAGACATTACTTGGACCACAGCCAGTCTGCCCCGCTAACCCCTCCATTTCCCTTCCATGTTCCCCCTTCATAAATTCACGCGTCCGCCCGCGGGGTAGGATTTTTCCCTTTTGGTGGTTCACTCTTGCTCGCCTTGCGACTCTAGTCCGACGATTTCGTGTACGCTACCTCCTGTCGAAAACATATCGTTGTAACTCTTTTTTGCTCTCTATCCTCCCTGTGCATATCTCCCACCATGTCTGAAGCTGGGAAAATCACTATCATGTAAGCCTGTCCGCGAACCGAACCCATGCTGTCTCGTGCCCTTTTGCGCCTCGAGTTGGACCTACCATCTCGTTCAGGGGATCGCGCTCACCTGCGATCCCGGGTTGCCATAACATAATCTAGACATAGCTAGAAATACAATACAGTTGCTAATACCTTCATCGTGCAGTCTCGGCGCCCAATGGGGTAAGCATGACCTCCATTCCCCTTCCCCGAGCTCCAACGTGATGCGCCCCTCGACAACGCCTGTATAATCCCACCGACACGTCGCAATCCATCTTGATCCAATCGAGGACTATGCCTCTGAGCCCATCTTGTACTGCGGCTGTGTGGCGAATCGACCGATCTTGCAGCATATACGTGCTCGGAAACATGGCGCAAGACGAGCCGCGATCCTGGACTCGTTCTCGTACTTGATTTGCGACATCGTCTCGCGTGGCGCATCTACCAGTCCCAACATACCTTCAATTGGTCTGTATCGCAATACCGGAGTCGCTGACACTTGGCTATTGCAGGTGACGAGGGAAAGGGCAAGCTCACCGACATTCTCTGCCCTAAAGCCGAGATTTGTGCTCGTGCCGCTGTACGTCCTATCCATGGCCCATTGTATCTCAACCAGTAACGTTGCTAATGTGATCAAACTACAGGGCGGCCACAACGCGTAAGCCATATGAACCCCTTTATGGCGATATTAAAGCGAGAGGCTTGGGTCAATTGGCCGTTTGAGGTTGCGATGCCTCGGGCAGTTGAATTGATTCAAGCCCCAAGGAGCTATTCGGACAATGCCAGGACAGTGCTGACTTAGCTTGTTGGACCATAGTGGACACTCCATCGTGTGAGTTTCCCCAGTCAAAATGGTGTCACAACTGCAAAAACTAACCTACGGTCTCTATAGCGCAAACGGTGTCTCGTACAGGTAAATCAGACCTCTGGGAGGCAGTCGCACCCCTTTTGCGTGCGCCATTAGGGGTGCGTACCGGCCTCAGCCAACCACAACTCTTCTCTTTGCGGTATACTGACAACTGCTCCAGTTTCCATCTTCTCCGTGTGTACTCCTCTGGTACCCGTGCCATGTTCGCGTTCGGATCGTCTAACATTTCGATATAGCATCGGGACTGATCAACCCCAAGTGCCTCAACTTCATCGGCACAAGCGTCGTCTTCCACGTGTAAGCACACTCAATTATCGTCCACCGGATACCACGGTACTCACGCCGGGACTAATACGAACTGCGCAGTCCCTCTTTCTTCAAGGAGCTCAAGGAACTGGAAGCCAAGGGTCTTACCGGCGTCCGTGATCGCATCAAGGTCAGCGACCGCGCTCAGGTCAACCTCGATCTCCACGCCGCCGTCGATGGACTCGAAGAAGTCGAACTCGGCACCCGCGCCATCGGCACTACCGGTCGCGGTATTGGCCCGTCGTATGCGACCAAGGCTGCCCGCAGCGGTATCCGCGTCCACGACATTCTCGACGAGGAGAAGTTCAACCGCATGATTCGCCAGCTCGCCAGCGGCTACAAGAAGCGTTATGGCGTACGTCCCCAAATTCCTCCAAAACTGTTGTTGTTCTGAACATTTCAACTTGGGTTCTGTTTTCACGGACGACCGTTTCGCTAACCAATTGTTACTCATACATAGGATCTCCTCAAGTATGATGTCGAGGAGGAAATCTCCAGATTCAACGACTACCGCAAAGACCTGAAGAAGTACATGGTCGACGGCATCAAGTTCATGAACGACGTCGTGAAGGCCAACAAGAACGTCCTCATCGAGGGCGCCAACGCCCTGATGCTGGATCTCGACTACGGCTCCTACCCCTACGTGACCAGCAGCAACGCCGGCCTGGGCGGCGTCATCACCGGCCTGGCCCTGAACCCCTTCAAGATCACCGAGGTGGTGGGCGTGGTGAAGGCCTACACGACGCGCGTGGGCGGCGGGCCCTTCCCGACCGAGGACAACGGCGAATCCGGCACCAAGCTGCAGGAGATCGGGCGCGAGTGGGGCGTCAGCACGGGCCGGAAGCGGCGCTGCGGCTGGCTGGACCTGGTCGTGGTCAAGTACTCAACTTCGGTCAACCACTACACGTCGCTCAACCTCACCAAGCTCGACTGCCTCGACACGTTCGAGGAGATCCGCGTCGCCGTCGGCTACCGCGACCCCAAGACGGGCGAGGAGCTCGACTCCTTCCCCGCCAGCCTCGAGTTCCTCGACACGGTCGAGGTCGTCTACAAGAGCTTCAAGGGCTGGATGAAGCCCACGACCAGCGTCAAGACGTTTGAGGACCTGCCCCAGGAGGCCCGGGAATACGTCGAGGTGAGTTCCAACGTGACATGCAAGATAGGGATCGCGGTCGATGAGTATATTTGCTAACATTGCTATTACCTAGTTCATTGAGGGTTTCGTTGGTGTCAAGGTCAAGTGGATTGGCACTGGTCCCGATCGCGAGGCCATGATTGTCCGATAAGGGTGTTTTAGCACTCGAGGCTGCTGCATCCGGGGTCTCTTCTCACAGGGGACTCTTCGCAGCAAACATCTCCAAATCCTGGGACCAGCTCGATCGAATCATTCGGAGCTTGCCCAGGTAAAAAAAGCTATCCTCACCATTACCATCGTATAGATAAGACACGTACCGAAAAGTAACATACATAGAACATTGTGTTTTCTGCACAAAGTATTGAATAAACGCATCGCAAATGTCTCATTGTCTATCAATATTCCCAGTATTATGTCTATCTATCATCTTGTCATGATGTTCAGTCTTCTCACGCCTTCTCATGCCTTCTCGTTTTTGGGGGTGGAGCCCTTTCTCAGTGGAAGGGAGCTGCTGTATCCATGGTGTCTACGTTGTTGCTGAACATGTGGTGTCCCATTAGCAGCTAACGAGGTGCAACTGTGGACCAAAGCCGTTATGTTGCTGTCAGTATGGTGATGCCATGTAGTTATGCCGTTCATCCATGTCACCAGCAGTTTGGAAGCACCGCAGATTTGAAGACAGTTTAGACATCATACTTGGGTTTAGTACTTTTCTTATTAATCCATATCTCATGAGAAGCGTGTTTCCGCCAAATCAGATTTCTTCGTGTACCACTTGTTGTGTACCGCAAAATATCCATACAAACGAGCCTTCAGAGCTTGATGATACATGCTTCATGCCGCCGCGAATGCGCGGCCCAATATCATACCTCGGATTGTGTCCATATGATCCATCTGCGTGGCTCAAGATTCCTGTCTTGACCTATCAGGACACTTTCGAGCCGAATCTGTTGTTTTTCTCGGTTTTCTTTTTTCTTCCCTTTTTTTCTTTTTGCGATTTTCTCCAAATCAATACCCACAGCAGAATCTTCCTCCGTTTCTGCCTAGCACCTAGTCAGACGTGTTGTTGTATGCATAAACGTTGTGTCAGTGTCCGGGGGCTGACGATACAGACTGCTTGTCGTGGTCGTGTAGCTCTGTATCAAGCCTCGTATCGTGTATCCATCCGGTCAGTGTCTCTGGTCAAGAGGTCTGTACTAGTATGGAAGGATACCATCAGGGGCGAGTTGTGTTGACTCAGACCTTGGATTGAGTCCATTCTGTCAGTTTGAACGGGGCAAGTGACCGATCGGTTGAGCTATGACTGTATGAACAAATAGGGGTAATCTCTCTTCTTGCACCACCATCCTCCACAACGAAATGGAATTTTGCCCCGTCTCGAATGTGCTTTTGGGCTGCTTTCCACCAGGCATCCTCAATCTCATCTGGGAGATACAAGCCCGGGGAACTCTTCCACTCGAATTCGGCGCCAGATTGGTCGGGCCGCACACTGTAGCTCAGCGCGCAGTCCTCGGCGGTTGCCCAACCCATTACAACTTCTTTGAGCTTAGGCATCTGCTCCGCAGCTCGCGCAAGGGCGAGGTAGTAACGATTGAGCGGCTCGGACGTCGTTGCGAGTGCTTTGTAGTCTGGCTGTAGTTGTGGTGACCAGGCGGCCAGGGAGTTCTTGAGTATGATTTCACCCTGGGGCGTCCGGGGCTTGATGTATTCCAGGCTGATATGACGCAAGCGCGGCCAGAGAGCCACCTCGTAGTCTTGAATGTTCAAGTCTGGGCGATGGAAGAACTCGCTACCAAGGACCAGACCAAAGAGCTCTATGTGCTCAAGCTGCTTGCAGAACTCTCCCAGGACCATGCTCAGCGGATCCGTGGTGCCTGCCCGGCAGATTGGCCAAATGGTATCCAGCCCGTCTTCCTCTACTGCCTCTCTAGGGTCCACCTGATCGTGTTCATAGACCAGCCTGAACTTTCGGACAGACGCAGGAAGAATGAACAGTCCAGCAGCAAACTCGTTGCGCCGCTGAATATGCGGGTTGGTCGACGCAAAATAATCCCATCCTTGGTAGCCATCTTCCAACACCCAATCGATGGTTCGTAGATTAGGGAATCGACTGGCGATCTCACAAGCTGATTTGGGGTTGAGAAACATTTCTTCCTCGGTCAAGGAACCGATTCTGAATGACGTGATCTTTGGGACTTCTGGCAGTCGGCGATACGCGCCCTTTCCAAAAGCCACGGCGCCGGGATAGGCATTGTGGTTCTGGTCATGTAGATAGCGCGGAACCGCCATGTTGTTCTCGTGGTTGTTCTCGCCACTGGTCACCTCTTCAGCAAGATCGAGGCTCAGCTGAAGGCCAGAAGGTGGGGATGTCCATGTGTTCATATACTCCAGCACCTCGGCTACATCTCTGAAAAAGGCCTCGCTATTCTGTCGAGTGGCTAGCAGAGGGTTTTCCCGGAACTGGCAGTTGGGAAGCTCCACGCAAATCTTTACGTAGCGGACGTAGTACTGTCTAGCTGGGGTGAGGATGTCCTTGGCTCGGGCGTCCTTGATGCGACGATGGTTCAGATTCAGTGAGGCGAAGGTGATGGGTTCGACAATAGCTTGCCATCCTCGAGAGACAGTCGCGTACGCCCCGGTTATCTGCCGCATGGCAAGGAATGTGTCGGCCGGTGTGTTGTGAATGGCCATTCGCAAGATCTCCCGCTTGATCTCTGCAGGAAGTCGATCCATGATTCAGAAGCCCTACGGTCTAGCGACCGATTCTATGAACATCAGTGGATTGAACCAAACATGAAAAAGGCTTCAGCGAAATGGGTGGAAGGGTATGGTGTCTTCATGAAGTAGAGTGAAGTCATAGTGTTGGTGATGGGAACGGTGCAGAGGATGCCGCAAACTAGAGGCAAAAATAAAATTGAAACCTGAAGAGCGTCGACAGTGCGCACCTTCCGATGGGAATAAAACACTTACTAAAACTTTTGCTTGTCGAGTTTTGCAACTACTGGGTTTGGACGGGTGCTCCGAGAACTTGTGATTGTGTTGACAATGAGGTCGGATGTTGAGGGAAAAATAGACGGTTGTTTGCGCGCAAGTCGGAAGATCTCAAGTCTCGAGTTTTTGTTTCTTGTCGAGTGAGAAAAAAGAAGAAAAGTCCAGGAGGGACCAAAGGAAGAAAAGGTTGTTGGTGGAATGGGAAAATAGTAAAGGTTATTGAATGGATTGTTGCCTTTCTACGTGAGGAAGGTGCGAAGTGTTCCAGTTGCCCGTTACCAAACTTGTTACCTCGGGGACTTAGGTAGGTTTATAGCACTGAGGTACTTGATATTCCAGGCATGTACCTGTCAGGTGTTTCTGGGGGAGGCTCAAATGGACGATGAAATAATAGGTCACGCTCAGATTGAATTTCACGGTTTGTTCAGCAGTCATGTGACTTTGTGTGCCCACCACTATGGTTGTTCGCATTTCTCTATTGTCTTTACCAGCTGACCTTATCAAATTGCTCCGCCGTCCTAAATCTGTTTCCCTTGCTCCAAGGTCATGACTTGCTGCCCTGCGCAGTTGTCCTGGATGACTTGGGCCTTCCACCAGCTTTCTCATCCAGCCGAGCTCTCCAGCTTCTGACGGAAAGCAAATAGTCGTCAGACAGTTCGAGTCCACTTAGCGCAAGGTGTAGGATCATCATGCTTTTCGTCCGGATCAGACGTGTCTTGCTGCTCATGAATCTCATGTTCGTCAAACTTGACTTCAAATTGCAGCTCTCCCCCCTCTCCAACATGTGCCCTGGCAGCCTCGCACCAGGCCTCCGCCACATCTTGCGGCAGACCCGACTTCGATGCGTTCCGGACAGTAAGAAAGGCTCTTTGGGCTTTCTGCCGGACCGCGTAGTAACAACCGGTACCGCGAGTGGCATACCAATACACCTTGAAAATTCTGAGCTTGGGCATGCGAGCCGCAGCCTGACCAGAGGCGAGATAGTATGGGTTGATCATGTGATGGATTGGAACGATAACGATAGGCTTGAATGGAACAATAGGGCCATTCTCTTCGCCATTGCGCTTGAAAAGTCTAACATCTTGGAGTGTACGGCTTTCAAGACGGACGTCAACTACACGCATACGTGGCCAAAATGGCTCTTCAGAGGTCATGTCGGGGTCGGGTCCGGTGAAGAATTCGGTGCCGACGGCCATCCGAAGCGACACCAGCTCTAGCTGCTTTGACAGCCGCCGCAAGGCCAGACTGACGGGATCGAGATTGGGTGGCGGCCCTCTTCTAAATCTGTTTGGCGACGGGTTTGGGAGTTTGTTGTTGTAGCCCAAGCAGAACTCCCGCACAGACTCAGGTATCAGATCCAAGGCCGCTGCGAAATCATTACGACGCTGGAGTATCAACTGAGGAATACAAGCAGTGATTTCTCTCACATCCCAATGTATGCTTCGTAGGCGGGGGAACCGGCTGGCAATCTCGCAACATGCCTTGGGGCTAAGCCAGGATGTCTTTGAGTCGGCGAGAGATACGAACTTGGTGATGGAATGGACTTGGGGCAGTTGGCGGTAGGTGTCCGGCGGCAGTTCGAGGCGTGAGGGAAACCAGCTAACCCTGTGCGGCTCCTCGTCGGTTCCTTCGGTAAAACGTAGGTCCAGGGCCAGCTCAACCTTTGCAATGGGCATATTCCATCCGTGTAGACGGCCGAACAGACGAAACAGCTGCTCAAACAACGCGTTGGTCTTCTTGATGGTGCGTTGCTCCCGCTCTTCTCTTCCAAACCCCGTGTCCTCGACCTCCGGCAGTCTTGTCTCAAAGTTGATCTTCCGAACGTAGGATTCTCTAAGACGCGTCATGAATTGCTGGGCCTCGGACAGGCGACGTGGACTCAGGTGGAGCGTCTCGAATAGGACCGGCTCGGCATGTGCTTGCCACTCTCGCGACACGGCGGCATACTGTGAACGATTCGCCTTGCCTTCCGAGGTTTCGATGGCGAGGCGGATTATTGGTCCTTTTATTTCGGGCGGAAGTCGGTCCATCGTGGAAGGTAGGGATAGTAATTTAGCTGTAAATATCAGTGGACTATTTCAAGAGCAGGGTGAAGCGCTCTAATAAATGGTTATTTGGAATTCATCCCGCTGGTGAAGGGACAAGTCCAAACGACGAAAAACGGTTGCGAAGAGCTGAATTGGGTCGGGAACAATATGATTATGAGTAACAGGATCGATTCTAACAGGCTTGCAATGGCCTGTCGAGATCGGTGACACGTCTTGGGGAAGGGAAAGCAATGGGATGACTTACGCTGCAGTGATATCTCCTGCGTGACCGTTGGGTAGGGTGCAGAGCCTTGCGCGTATGCGAGACACGAAATCGGGTTTGGTTGTTTTGTCAGAAGAATGATTTCTCGAGAGAAAGATGTTGCGTGGGTTGACCTTGGGAAGGAAAGGAAAAGGAAAAAGATGATACCGGTTGGGAAAAGGTAGGCTTTTATAACAATCTTGCCATGGCGAGAGCATTGAATATTTCTGAGCAACCGAAATAACGGAGCTCCCTCCTTATAGATATTTATATTCAATAGCTCAGTTGGATATCCAAGAAATTTCCCAGCTATTCAATCTATCTACACCTACTTCTTACCTACCTTGGCAACTTCTATCACGGCCAGTAGGACGAACGACGTGGCATCCTAATAATACTTATATTAGGTTGTCCATTTGCTCTTATTTACTACCTACCTACATATGAAACTTATTTGGCAACACCAAGGTAAGGGTTTGGAAGATCACAAACAAATAAGGCGTATCAAGTGGCTTTTTCATAATTGGCATGGAAACCACACCAGCGCGGTACCTGTTGCTGAGCATGACACCCTTTTGTTCGGACAACTCTGGTTGCGATATCTAGTTGGCCAAACAGCCTACTTGTTTGCGCGAACACATTCTATGTAGTCACCCGGTTCCCATGCCTAAATCGGGTCTTCTCAGCATCCTCGTTATGAGGAAGAAAGGTATTCGCTTAGGAGATCCTCAAAGTAGGAACACTGGCTGCATGATAATGGAAATCCTGCCAGCAGCAGGGCATGGTACTGGTACTCGGTGGCAAAAGTGGACGTCTACGATACTTACTTACCAGACATCAACCAAAGAGCAAAACGACCTGAGCCAGTGAGGCTACCTCATGGTCAACCCAGATGATGCTCAAGAGCGGAAGCTCATACCCAAACCGCCGCCAGACGGTACCTTCATATGGACCCGAATGGTGTCAGGCTTTCCAAGTGTCACATTACAGCAGTATCTAGACCATGGCCGAAAGCAATTAACATGATAATATTCCTACGCTACGCTCTGCAATATCCACTGGGTACCTAATAAACCCACTCGTAACGTGTAACATGAACCATAAAGTCGTTAAAAAAAGGGTGCCAACATTATCAAACCCGATGTCCCAGCAACTGCATCTCCCTCAGATGTTCCCGCCACTCCGCCACCGGATCAAACTTCCTCTCAGCGGCAGCCGCAGCAGCCACCAGCGAGCCGGCCTGTTTCTCCTCCTTCTTCACCCCGTACAAGTACGGCTTCTCGTCCGCGTAGCAAGCCGTCTCCTGGTCCTCGGGCAGCGTACCGTCCAGCATGTACGCCTTCAGATAAGCGTCGGTACAAGCCGAAGGGTCGCGGCCCGACGAATGACCATAGCCGTGATGGGCGATGAGCCGCGCGTTCTCGACCCCCATCTCGGCCGCCAGCCGGCGCCCGTTGCGCAGCGGCGTCGCCGGGTCGTACGTCTCGGCGACCAGCAGCACCGGGTGGCGCAGGGTGTGGTTGAGGTCGCCGCGGTAGACCTCGGCGGGCTTGGGCCAGTACTGCGTAAAGTGGCGGCAGGCAAAAACAAAGAAGCGCGAGTCGCCCGCAATCCAGGACTGTCGCGTCATGTCCTCCCATGTGTCGCTCCACCACTTCAGGTCGTAGTATTCGGCGTCGTAGGCGTCGGAGCAGACGACCAAGAGGCTAAGGTCGTCGGACGAGGTTTGCTTGCTGGCCGCGGGGCAAGGGAGGGACGGGTCGTATTGCCACCAGTTGGCTTCCAGAAACTCCCCCGCGAGGGTGGTGTTGCCTTGACCCAGCTCGTACAGCATCTCAGCCAGGGCTTTCCAGCTGTGGGGATTGTACATGCTCTGGTAGATGGCACCCACCAGTACCGAGTACGTCACCAGCGAAGGGCCGCTCTTCTCCGTGTAGGCGGGCAGCGGCTGAGAAACCAAGCTGCCAATAAACCCTTGAACCCAAATATCGAGCTCGGTCAGGGTGCGGCTTTTGCCGTTTTCGGTCTTGGCAAGGGCGCAATGCTCCGGCCCCGCTTTGAGACACTCGCCCAAGAAGCCATCGTGCCAAGCATTGGTGACGTTATCGAGAGCCGTCCACCCAAACCCGCCCGCCAGACGGTGATCGCGCACATACTCAGTCCCGTCTAGGATCAGGCGACCAACATTGTTGGGGAACATGTTGGCATACGTCTGGCCGATACCCGTGCCATAGCTGACCATGAAGCCCGTCAACTCGTCCTCACCTAGCGCCTTGCGAATCTCTTCGACATCACGGGCGACAAATGCGGTGCTGACAAAGCGGCCAAGATCGCCCTGGCGCTCCCAGCAGGCACGGAGGGTGGCGTTGTTGTAGGCGTCCATGAGGCGCAGCTGCATCGCGTTCGAGTCGACGGCGGCGCGGTACTTCAGCCACGCCAGCGACCAACGGTCCCGGTCGGCGTCGTGCGGGAAGCAGGACACGGTGGGCAGCGAGGCATTGACGCCGCGGGGGTCGAAGCCCAGGACGTCGTAGCGGCCACCGCTGAGCCGCTCGGTGATGTCTTCGGCCGCACGCCACGTATAGGATGTGCCGCTGCCGCCAGGACCGCCCGGGTTCACGACGATGGTGCGCTCCGTCTTCTTCTTCTTGTCTGCCGAGGAGGAGGAAAAGCCGGTAGTGTGTTGAGAAAGACCTGAGACCTGGAACTTGGTCACGGCCAACCTTGCAATGCGAGGGTCGGACTTGTTGGTGTGATCGAGCGGGACATCGAGGTAGCCGCACATGTAGATGCCGCGGCCGGCGTACGGGTCGTTTTGCTGTTCAACGGTGACCGAAGACGAGGAGGTTCGGTTGCCCCAGCTCCAGTGGTCGGGATTGGGGTCGAAGCGCTTGGCCCATGATGCGTCGGGTTTGGGGTCGTCGAGGGCGGGCGTGAGGCTCGTGCCCGTGCAGGGGATAAAACGGAAGGGGTCGTCGTCTTGGGGAAAGCGGCCGAAAGGCGACGATGGGGTCGAGCCGTCGCAATTGGCCGGAGGAGCCCCGTGTGTTGGGTGTTGCTTCACGGGCGGGAGGAGCTGGGCGATGCCGGGCAGCGACGACAGGGTCGGATAGAGAAGGTACAGGAGCTCGAGGAGGATGATGAGCTGCCAAACAAAGTTGGGGACTGTGAATGGTTCCCTCCGTCTTGGTCTTGGCGGTTGTTGCGACCCCCCTTCTGGCTGATCGCCTTTCATGCTAGGCGCTGGGGCTGAGACTTTCTCCATCATGGTCAATTGAGGGGATTGGCGATGGATTGATGCATGAGACAACAATGGCAGTTTGGAAAGGTCTTCTTCACAAGAAAGGGAGGACTCGAGCCCATTCCTTGCAGCGTCAGCCAACCCCATCAACAGCAGGATAGAATGAGATTGGATGGATGGGGGGGTTGGTGGTTGGTTGGCTGGCGCTGACTGTTTCGGGAAGGTGCTGTGCCTCTGACGTACACAAACAATCGATCAAGATCCAAGATGTCCGTGTGTGGGGTTGTTGTTAGTGGTTGTTGGTTGTTGATCCGCCGAGTGCCAAATGCCAAGTTCGCTAGACCCAACGTTTCTTAGTGGCCGGGCTTGAGTCAGACGAGCTCTTTTCTTAATACGACCTCACTTCAATGAACTGACTGACAGCTTCAATTAACAGATAGAAACAATGGCATACTGTCTTCTTGGTAGAAAGTCCTGTCTTGATTAGATAGAAGGGATTGCGATACCTTCAGCTGCAGATTTCAGGACTCTTATAGCAGATAGCAGGTCCATGTCACAGCTTGACGCGAGTACCCCATCAGTCCATTCGTCTCGGTAAGCCCTTATCACCCTTGTGTACGTGTACCCCAGCACATTACACGCGTACTTCAGCTGTAGCTATGTTTTCTCCCGCGCAATACGTGACGCCTGTAACAGACAATCCTCCCACCTCCCGTCTGGTTCAGAGATTATCCCGAATCTTCCGTTTGCCTGTCACACGTCAACCTACTCGTCACTGTCTGTGTGAGATTCCCCTTTTGGCTTTTCTGGTCAGTAGAATTGGTAATCAAAGAATGGTGTTCGTCATGTTTTCCAGAGCACACACTCGAGTCTCGTAACAGTCGAGGGTGGTCTTCAATTTCAATGGACTTCAATATTATGCATATCCTCTAGGCTACAGTATCAAGTCTCAGCATACCAATGGGACATAAGCATACTCAGGTACTGGCATTCATGCAAGAACTAAAGAAACATCATGGGCTTTTGCGTAAATCTGTTTGCATCTCAGAGTCATCAGTGTCATTGAAACACCGTCAAGTACGCATGAGTTAGAACAAGCAGCCGGTTCTACTCCATGATGACACTTCAAATACGGTTGGTCTCCCCAAGAAACTCGATCAACAACCTAATTCAATAACGAAGTCCAAACCAAGCACACCAACCGAGCAAAGGCAAGCCTATCTGCCCACCCTCACTCTACCCATTCCCAAACCCGTCAATATGTGCATCGTCGACAGCAAATTCTTCCACTGCGAGAAGTGCAATCAGGTGAGAAAGATCGTCGTTAACGAGATCTCGACTTGCACCAAGTGTCCCGAGAAAGACTACGACCATAAGCAATTTGAGTGCCCGGATCTCAAAGACAATACCCTCCCTAGCATCAACGGTGTATGTGCCATCTGTGAACCCATATACGGAGTCCCTTGGTGGAACTGGAGACCCTGACCAAGTGACCGACATCTACTGGTCTCTGCTTTCGAACAACCGATGAATAGGGCAATTAGCAGGGCGACAAGTAGTTGTAAAGCAACATGTACAATGGCACAGTCATGTTACAATACAGTTCCAAAGATGGCAATGATTCAAGATACTTGGCATGCTAATGAATATGAATACACGAAACTCTGCACACCGAATAGTGAGTCTTTGTGATAAACTCTATAATAGCAAGCACACATGTGGAGGGTTGCATCATATAAGACGAGATTCGGCCTACCATAAAGTCACAATACAGGAATCTACGTGGTGTAAGGCAAACAAACAAATGAAGTGTTGTTTCCTTTCAGGGGAGATTGACACATTACTCCTCTATTGCATAGTGATCTCTTTGATCGCCAGTCTCGAGTAGTTTCCTGCATGCAAGATACCCAAACACCGTACGGTGTACTGTGGAATGTGCTCTGTAGGCGAGAAACAATTATCAATACACTAAGGGCAACATGAATAGCAATATGAGCTAAGCGATAATTCTTTGTTAGTAAAATCAAATAACAAGTGGCAGATTCGAACTGGGAACCAATTGAATTATGATCCAAAATAGGAAAAAGATGAAATGGTTCACTGCCATCCTACTAAGCGTCCCATGGCAATGAACCAATTCATACCAGTCGCCGACTAATTGGCCTATAAGGGGCCTGGTAGTGCTAGTCGAGCAATGCTTCTAGGCTAGAGAACTCAAGTGGCACATGCTGAGATTCGAACCGGAAACCGCTTGAATAGTAGGCAGGAATGCAAAAAGATAAACTGGTTCATTGCCATCCCACCACATGTCCCATGGCGATGAATCAATTTACAATAATCGCCGAGTTATTAGCCCATAAGGCACATACCTAGTAGTACTAGTTGCCATAGCACAATACCTATTTACCTCATGTGAATACAAAAGTAGCAAGACACTTTACAAAGAACAAGCCCAAGGGATCATGAATACTAGAACTCAACCACTTCATCATATCACAACATAGTAGATACCCTTACTGAAGTACTTTGCCGCCACTGGGATCCCACAAGAGACCAGGATTTTGCTTGGCACTCGGTAGGAACTGAGGCCCGGTCCAGATTTGAAAACCCCAAGTCTCTGGAGCTTGTTTGATTCCAGAGTTCAGAATCAGTTCATACTGTCCAAACAAGAAGCTCCATCCTGGCCATCGAGCCTGTCCATAGGGGTGCTGAGGTCACCAGGCTTTGTGACACCTGATACTGGGGCCAAGGCCTGTACATATTCGAGGCCTAACCCCAGGCGCCAATGCAGGCCTGTCAAGGTCTGGCAAGATGGAAATGTAGATCTGGTTGAGCAATGGCAATCTATCCGTTATAAATAACCACTTCACCGAGACTGCTTGCCAATCTTCGGGCCACAGTAGCTTGGTAAAAGTAGAAGCACAGCCTTGACTCAAAATAGACAAACCCCTCAAATTGAAGGTCAAAAAGGTCAAACCCATTGGCGCAATGCATCACCCCTACGATTTTGCAGCCCACCCGGTTTTAATATTCGAATGTGTCACTGGTATGTTGACTCCTCTAGTCATGAATCGAAGTGTCTTCTCCCTGTTTTCTCCCCCTCCTACCTTCCCCCACCACCCCTAGGCCACATGAAGATAGCACATACAGCTTTTTAAAGCAGCACATGAAACACATCGTACTATGTGTAGACGTTTTGCGGAATACCACTATATCAGAGAATAGGGGTTACCCCTAAACAAAAACTTGCAAAACATATTGCTCGTGCATATGCCATATGTTAGCCATGCAAAGGGGGCACTGGGTGTTGAGGGCGGCACAGAGCCCATTATTCACGACTATCACATGATGCGTCCTGTTATCTCCGCGGTGTTCGCATATGAGAAACGACAGTTCTCTTCATTGAGGCTCGTCCCAATTCAACCTTGTTTCACAATTATTTGAGTGAGCAATTGTGCAATTAGTTAAACTTTAGATTTCCTTCACCTGGTATTCTCTCCTGGCGTGCAGAAACCAAAGTGACAGTATCGAAATAGGGGTAGCTACCAGGATGACGGACGAATAGTTCATCTGGCTAGCAACAACGGAGAGATGGGTCGGAAAGCAGTAAAACACAAGTGCAATCGCACTCCACGCAACCATGACAACGTTAGCAATCAGACCAAGCTTCGGGTACCAGAAGCCCCCCTGCTGGAAAGTCGAGCGACCACGGAAGAGCACCAGCACAACAGGCAGGGATATTGTAGCTGAGATACTGAAGTAAGATGCCCGCGGAAGTGAAGGAGCTGAAGGCCACTTCGGAACCAAGATAGAGACACCCAAGAATGGCGGTGCCCGTGGCCGAACCGATCATGGACCAGATCGGGGTGTGGAAGGGGGCCGGGGCGATCCAGTTGAGGTGCCGATGCAGGGGGAATCCGGACTCGCGACTCAGGGTCCATGCAAGCCAGGACTGCCACGTGTGGATGGACCAGACGGAGCTGGTGGTCACTATCAACACCGGGATCCAGAGACTGACAGTGGCGGCCTTGCTGTTCGTGATGCGGTAGATGACGGCCAAAGCCGAGTTGTCCGCGAAACCGTGTGTACTTGGAAGATTGGTGAGAATTGCCAATATGACGGAGAGCACCACGATGGTCGAGCAGATCAACAGCAGCACCCCCTTCAAGATCCGGGGCTGCGCGTCCCGAAAGCAAGCCGCGACGCACGCGAGCACGTTGAGGATCTGGAACCCGACGAAGCCCATCCAGCGCCGGTACACGAACCCGGGCCGCAGGAGCCCGACGAGGGGCGCCGTGCCCAGCAGCACCAAGAGGTTGGCCGACGCGCCGACGAGGACGGCGGACAGCCAGCCGAGCACGGCGGTCGCGTACGAGAGGAAGCGCCGGCACGAGGGCGGAGCCAGCCCATGCGTCCAGCGGTACTGGCCGCCCGGCTGCGGCAGGGCGGAGCATAGCTCGGCGAGGGTGACGGCTGTGCACAGGCCGACCAGGGTCATGAGGAGGAAGCCCCAGAACAGGAGCGGGGAGCCGCCTTTGTCCAGGGTGGTGCCCAGGGTCAGCAGGATGCCGACGGCCGTGTTGGTGATGCCGTAGCCGTTGCCGATGGCGGAGAGGGTGGTGAAGGGCTTCTTCTCGCTGCTCTTCTCATCGTCGCCGCTGCGATCAACTGATCGGTCTGAGAGGTCGCTGGCCATGGCTCAAAGAGTTGAAGTATGCTAAATAATTTCGACCTATATCCCAATTCCGTCGGATGTTCCGAGAAACAGTATTCGGGGCCAAGGTGGTTTAACCGTTTAAGTGCCGCGCCCGACGTCGCAGGCTGCGGGATGCTGACTCGCGAGATAAATCTCATAGCTGTCAAGGATACGGAGAAGCAAGATGAGTTATGGGGTACCAATGGGCTGTTACCCATAGAACATTCCGCCAGAGGTTTTACTCGAAGGTGGCGATTTGAGGTGAGTATCGGCCTATATTCTGCAATGAAGAAGGGTGTTTTCATACTTGTCACATTCAGTCCGTTCCGTTGGCCAAGAAGGACTTGTATTATTGCTTAATTGATAAAAGGGGGCCCAAAGTAAGCCAGGTGTGATGATCCCAAAACCGTTTGCTCAACCAGGCTGCCAAGCCCTAGGGAATAGATCCAGTTCTAAGGTCGTCTCCTACGTGAGCCGAGGCAATCGCCAGGCAGTGTTTACTTTTTGTTGTATGGGCAGCTTCACACCAAGAGATGCCATCGGATTTGAGTTCATCGCCAACCTGGGTTCGGCATATCGATGGCAAAAGACACTCCCACTGTCGAAGGGTTTATAAACGAGTTAACCCCAAATCCCATTGACCGGGCTGGTGTAGCCTAGCGGTAGTATCTTTATTGTATTATACTTAAAGGTTAGAGGAGTTCGATTCCCTCTTCGGTCATCTATTCGATCCCATCAGGGGTCACTCCTTTTTACTTTTGTTTCTTTTTTTCCCCTTCCAAATCTCGAGAACGACCAGAACTGTAAGATAAAAAGCACCACGCAATTGGGCAGCTGTTGGCAGTGATGGAAATTTCTTACTTACTTACCATCGCGCAATTATGCGACCCTCGGGCGAAGCGACAGTCATCGCCTGGGAACACGTTGGCAATTTTCCGATCGATGGGATAGCAATAAGTGATATTCACGGCCATGACGAAACCTCAACCCTAAGGGTACGAACGATATACAGGCCTCATCGAGAAGACGGCGGAGGCATGCTCTCAATCAGGCAGGATGAGCATCTGTGTACCATGGCCATTCACTATCTGCCATCCAGAATGGGAGCAGTCTCGGGTCTCCAATACTATTGAAAGCTGTGATCAATCACTGTCACTTATTAAGTAAGCAGGTGGAAACACGAGCTGATTACGGAGGACTCTGCATTGGTTTACTTTTTCCATATTTGACTGCTACAAGTTCTGTCAGGGAATCAGTTAGCAGTACTACCCTTTTATCAGGTGCTCCGCTCCGTTTCCCGAAGATCAACGACATATCGCAAGCGATTGAAACATCTTTTTCGAGATTCTCTGCCGTACCCAGATTAGGATCTCGTGAAAGAAACGCGAATCTCCCGTTGAGCCCCTTTTGTTCTCCGCAGGGAGCACTCGGGGCCCAGGGCTTTGATGGGCAGAGCACAGGCCCAGAATATCCCGTTCCGTTTCATTGCAAATCAAACCGCGCCGCTCCACCACCACTGCGATGGACGGAGCGCTAATATCTAGGGTACAGAAATAAACGACTTTCGAGAAATAAGGATTGACCAGATGCATTCATGGTACAGTTAACGAGGTGCATGGCGGGAGAGTGTCGTCGCTTCGATTACTTACGGCCGCTGGTGACCGCCAGGGCTTGTACAAGTCGTAGGGGACAGTTAGAAATGGGCAATGGGTAATGGGCAATGTGATTCATATTGTTAGAGTCACAAGGTAACATTGACCGTACATACTGATTCCACCTAATCATGAATGGGATTAAGATGTATTTTACAGTTTTGGTTCATTATATTCTATGGTAGATGCATTTTATTTCGCCGTAGCCTCCTCTTCCTCATCGGGCACCTCTTCCCCATTTTCAATGGCCTTCTGCCGCCTCTTGGCCGCCTGATCTTTCTTCTTCTCCAGCAGCTGAGTGAGCTTCTTCGCGTTGTTGAAAACACCACTCGTCCCTGAGCCGCAAGCCGCACAGCTCGGGTCCTTCCGGTACCGCTGCAGGGCGCACGGCTCACAGAAGTAGTGGCCGCACCTTGTGACGATGGGGCTCCGGTACGGGCCCTTGCAGATGATGCAAGCGAAGGGGATCTTTTCGAGCATGGCGGCCTCGGCCGTGTTGTCGTCGTCGTCGTCGGCCCCGCCGCTCCGGTCGGCGCTGGCGACAACGGTGCCGCCGAGGTTCTTCTTGCCCTTGGTCACGTTCTCCCACTCGCGGTCCAGCTTCCAGCCCTGGGCGTAGTCCTCGCGGGCGTGCAGGTACTTGCAGTTGTCGCCGAAGCCGCAGAAGCCCGTCTGCTTGTAGTCCTTGCAGACGTCCGGGGCGAAGTCGGTCGTCGTCACGGTGCGGATGTTGGTGGGCGCCTTGATGGGGCCGACGGACCGCTGGGGCGCGTTCGGGTTCTTCTGGATGAAGTTGTTGCTGTTGGCCAGGCCCTTGTAGGTGCCATCTGGCAATGCCAGTGCTGCGTTATTGCCGGGCGTCTCTCCTGCCGAGCTTTTATTCGGTAGTTTCCGGGTCTTGCCCAGCAGGTTCTTGTCTTCGTCGTACCAGTTGCTTTGTTTCGTCGCGTCGTTGGTGCTGGTCATGGGCACGCTGCGATCGGCCTCGAAGAGGGTGGCGGATTCGTGCTGAGGCGCCGCGACGTTGTTTTTGGAGGATGCTGTCACCACGGCGCTGTTCTTCTTCCGCCGCTTCACCCTTTGGCCTGATTCGTTTTCGGAGGAAGTGTAGTCGGAGTCGGAATCGCTATTTCTTTCTGCTGGTGGAGGCGTGGCCGGCCGTTTTCGCATCGCGGCCTTGCCCTTTGCGCCTCGCTTCTTGAAGAGTGAAACCGGGGCGATGGGGCCGTCTGCTGGCGCTGCAGCAACTGGGGCGTTGGTATCGGCCATAATGAACTCGGGGGAAACTTCAGGAACACGGAGATGAAAAGAGATATTAGAAGTTGACCATCAATCGATCGCTATTGCAATAGCTTGACTTTCAAGGATCCGCCAAGGCTGTGGTTGGTAAATAGTAGGTAGGTTAAATGACGAAAGATTACTTGAACATGGCCCAGGAATTAATTGCCACAGCGCAACCAAGCCATCTTCAAAGCTCTTGTGGCTGGAGCTTACAAATGCAGGTTAGTGTAGCCTTGTTCTAAGGGGAGCCAATTAAAACCGCGATAAGGCATGCAGCAGTCTATGAGTGTGGGGCAGTGGGGGTGTTGTTGCCCGTAAGTTCGCATGTCTTGGGGTGGAGTTCGAAATAGGAGCAGCAAGCAGCTGTTTGTTTCCATTGTCGCGAACGATATGGCTCACGGCAAACGAAGCAAGAAGGCAGAAGGGGCAGTCCCCATCGGTCGGCATGAACGGTTGCCGGCCAACTCAGCAGTGCAGCAGCACACGAAGCTGACGAGCGGCTGGTCATGGAGCTGCTGGAACAGGAAGAAAAAACAAAAGAATTCCTACTTGCCAAAGTTCTGCCAGTTACTCCGTACTTGCGCTTCTTTTCCCATAAGAGTAAGAGACCCAGAGACCAAGAGACCCCACCATTAGCGTCATGTAAGCTCCGCAGCTATAAAATTGGTGTCTGCACCATTATTCATGCGCGTGTCAAAGGAATGCCGGCATCAACCAATCGATTGACGCGTCGCCGCCTGTTTTGAAGCTGCGCATGTCAATAACTCGTAAGCTGGACAGGAGAGTTGATTGTAGTGCTGGGCAACCGTGAATGCTCATGACCAGTCGCAGCCATTCACGCTTGCTTTTCGAGTGAATGCGACAATAACAACCCGCCTGTACCGAACTGCACGCATGCGTGTGCATGCTGCAGTCATCGTTCGAAGCTGTGAATATCTTCCGTGTTTGGGTAAGCACTTAGGTAGGTAGTTGGGTGGCAGGTGGGACGCATGGACCGTCATAAGCCTCATAGCACAGTTATGAGTGGGCGGCGGAGACTGGAGAGAGAGACAGACAAATGTCAAATGCAACCTCCAGTACACCAATTGCACAAGATCCCAGCTACCATCATCTCCAGTCGGTAGATCTCATCCATGCCATAATCGCGAACAGCATTGATGGGTAAACAATAATCATATGTCGAGCTTCAAGCCTTGGAATGACGTTTGCTAGTCCTGCTTCTTAGACTGTTGTCAACATGTACAAAACTAGGAAGCTCCGCAAAGAAGCATCTTCGGAAGGTCTTAGCAAAAACGGTCGGGCATGAAGAGATGATGTATTAAAATAGACGGCCAGCAAGTAGTTTGTCCTCGTACTCTGTGTAGAAGAAAAAGATGACATGGCAAGTCGGATCTCCCGTATTAAGCGCATTTCCCATCTTACCGCATCCTAGTCTGGTACGGTGGTAGTTCGTGGGTGCTGCAGTCTCGTAGTTTTTGAGTAGCGTGCTGCCGGTGCCAGTACTGGTGTGCAGTGGTGAGGAGAGTGGTGCCAGGCACAGAAGCACTTCCCGCTTCGCTTGATGCTGGCGGTCGACCCTTGACCCCTGGATAATGCCCTGGACTGGACCCAACAGCAACGCAGCCAGCAGCAGCACCAGGAGCCAGGAGCCAGCAGCCCAGGTGCGCTTTTGCCAGGTCCCCACGCTCACACTCACGATGCCTGTCCTGCTCTGACCTGGATGCCCGATTGGGAAATTCGTCCACAATATCCCATCTCAACGGGGGGCACCATTTGACCATTTTCTTCATCAATCTCTGGTGGTGCTATGCTGCTTGCGCTCATTCTACTCTCTCCCTCTCTTTCCCCATCGTCGACCTTCTTTCGGTCAGTCTGTTGGATACTAACCTCTCTATCTCTAGATCTTCTCACTCTCCCTCTTTTTTTTTCTTATCTCCCTCTTCACTCCCTTAATCGCTCCTTTCTATAGGGTTGTTCCCATCGCGAGACATCTCCCTTATAACAAAGACATTAAGTCTGGGGTGTCCAGAGTATCACTGACCTGGTCTCCCGTGCCTCCCCTTCCCGTCTCTTCTATCTATTGTTTACTTGCACATGGGAATCTGGACCAGAGACGCGTTCTCCTCCTATCACCACCCCTCCACTCGTTTGACTCACCACATCGACTAATTGTTTACTTATTTCTTTACTATTGTGCATCTTTTGTTTTTTCTCTCTGTTGGTTCTCTTATAGAAGACTAAAAAGCCCACCCCCGACGACCGAGGATTTTCTGGCGACTGACTAATTCGACGACGACGACCTTCACGTTCAATTCGACACTGTTATTCTTTATCTTCTCGCCTGAGAAAAAGTAATTGTTTTTACTCATCCCTGTTTCCCGGCAGTTGGGAACATTTCGATTCGACGACAGCTACCGCGTTACATTCGACTTTTTCCCCAATTTGCTGGCTCAGACTTGCGACCGCCTCAGTAACCTGTTTCACGGCCACCTCGTTTGGAAACACAAAAACTCCAACTACAATTCAAACCCAGAGCAGCTGTGCTTGCGACAAGATACGAATTGGCAGTTTTCTTGGGCTCGTTCTCGTTCATTTCATTTTTTTTTTGTTCGATTACCTTGTGCATGTGAGATATCCCCCCCGGATCCCTGCATCTGCGTGTGTCCCCATCTTTTCCTGTTGTGTATCGCCAATTGTGTGTGTGTGTGTTCTGGAGCGCCTCCAGTAAATCCATACAAGATCGCCGAACGGTTGCTAAAACAGAGGAACGTACAGCTGTACAAAAAACACTGGAACTCGACCCGACAAACTTACATACCGACAAGGAGGCGAAATTCCCAAGCACCTGGCCCTTCTATCTACCTTAGGTTAGGTACTGCCCGCTTTGATTGCATATTGAAGCATTTGGAGCCCGTCAGAGCGCGACACGATCAAAAGACCGAGCAAGCCAATTACAGTAAGCCTAGTTCCAGTCCGACCCGATCCAGCGCAATTCCAATTTCTTGGGCGCGTTCTTCCCTCCCATCCCCCGTAAGACCGACAATCCGCCCAAAACCCAGTATTGAGACGCTGCACCCATTAGCCTCGAACGCATTCCGCCCTTTTCGTGTAACTGAGACTAGAGCAACTCTCGAGTCTCCTGTTGGCGCTGTCAATATCAGGGGGTTCTTTTGAACCGCCCAACCGCGCGACCTGTGCATTCTTGTTGAGAGAATACATACACAAACAGAGCCAACTCACTAACTGGACTTTCTCAGGCCTAGCTGCAGACAGGTCTGCCGCACCTGCCGTTTTCTGCCTCGCTCCTTTCGGCCCCGCGGCAAGTTACACCTGACGCTCTTTTTGAAGCACTCGGTGGAGGATTCACAACACAACAACCCCCGGAGCTCTTTTTGTTTCTTGTTGGTTGCTTCAGCAGGCGAGGGACTTCGGCCTGCATGTCGCACATCTAATTCAAGGGGAAATTGCGCACCTCATGCAGTGCATTCCCTCTTGAATCCGCCAACCACGAAAACCCGCCCACCATGGGTCCTTCTTCAGCTGCCGGCGACGATTCGCCCGTACCTGGTTTCGCATTCCACGATGATGGATTCGACGACGAACCGATCCCATATCCCCTGAGGGACAGCACGCGACAGCGATTCGGAAACTACGACTCCCAACTCCTCGCGCTTGGCCCCCATGCCTCGCCAGATCAAGCAAAACGTGCATTAGAGGCGCATCTCGCCGAGACAGACCGTCGCATGGAGGAAGCCGGAAGATTGGGCACCGCTCTCGTGGCCCAACGGAAAGAACTCGAGGATCGACTGGAAGAGGTTGTCAACCAGCAAGCCGAGGGCGAACTTTCCGAAGAACTCAAGGAGAAGCTCGTCGAGATCGAGAGAGAGTACAATGAAGTCGCCAAAGAGAGCGCGAGGGCGTTCTTGCCCAAACCCAGAGTGCCTAGCAATGAGGCTGCTGGAGGTTCACCATTCGTGCCCGAGGGCAAGGGTGGTAGGGTGAGTGATGCCCTTATCTCTAGACACTGTGAACCACTGATGGCCTAGAAAACGGTTAACTAACTTGCTATACTACAGAGGTCTGTCAGCCCTTCCAAATTCGAAGCCCAGGCGATCGCCTCTCCGACAAAACTGAGTGTCCCCAACCGCAAACTTCGCAACCAGCCGGCCCAGCGTGTACACGATATCGAGTTCGCAGCCGAGATAAGCACATCCTTGATCGCCCAAGTACGAAACCTGCAGTCCATCCTATCCGAGAAGGAAGAGGAGCTGCGCGACATCAAGGTCGAGAAGTCGAGGCTCGAATACGACGCCGAAGGGTTCCAACAGCGGGTCAAGGTCCTGGACGAGAGCGAGAGCCGCTACAAGGACGAGAACTGGAGCCTCGAGACACAGGTCCACGAGCTCATGACTGCACAGAAGGAGGCTGCTGATCGCGAGAAGAAGCTTCAACAGAGTGTTAATATCCTCCAAGCCGAGAAGAACCTGGTGCAGAGAGACCTAGATGAGGCCAAGATGAACCATGCTAGGTTAAACGACGAATACGTGGCCTCCGTCAAGACTCATGATGTTGAGTTGGGCGCTGCGAAACGTAACCTTGTCATGGCAGATTCTGAACGTGCTGCGCTGAACCGGAAGATCGAGGATCTGACTGGCCAGAACCAGGAGCTCGCGAAGGCCTTCTCGCAACAAAGAGGCAGGACTTCTGATCGTTTAGAAGTCCAAGGATTGACCGACGAGGACTACCAGAGCGCCCACCGTGGCGATACCCCAGATCACTCACCTCCGCCGTCACCGATCAAGGGCACACCCAGACACTCCATGCTCGAGTCCGAGACACTCAAGACATCACTTGGCCATGCCCAGCGAACAATCCAGAGCTTGAGGACCAATGTCCACAGGGAAAAGACCGAGAAGCTCGAGCTGAGACGCATGCTTCAGGATGCTCGGGACGAGCTGGAGAAGGCTCGACAGGATCCTATGCCCGAGAAGAAACGCCCCAGGAAGAGCGAGCACAAGGATTTCAAGAAGCCGCCACCGCGACTGCTTGGTAACCTGCGACCTGTTCGTAGCGAGATCTACATCGACGAGGAGGACTGGGAAGACCAATCAGACGCCGGCACCGTCAGGGGCGATCACTCGTTCTCAGCCCGGCGGTCGCCTTCTGTCTTCCAACCTGTGATGGAGAGCATCGAGACAGATGATCACTTCGAAACCGCCAACGAGACCAGCGACCAAGAGCTGGCTTTCGACACGGCCAATGATCGTAGCGGTAACACCACCGATGACTTCCACACCGGAGCAGAGGAGTTTTCCAGCTCCGACGATGCCATGACAGAGACAGACAGTCCTTCCAAAAACACGCTCAGGGGCCGCCGGCCACCGAGTCAGATCCTTCGTCAAAACAACTCCATAGACAGCACGGCGTCGACCGACGACGAGTCTGCATATGACGGGAGACGGACGCCTACGCATCAATTCCCTCCCCTTCAGGCCAGATTCCCTCTGCGTGTGGGCCGGGGCGCTCGCAGGCGATCCCGACAGGGTAGCGAGGATCCTAGCTTCCAGAGCCCAGCGAGCTATACTCAAAGCAGCGCGGCGACAACACCTCAACAGGGTGTTCAAAATCTGGCAGCTGAGCTAGGCGACTTTGATGGCAGTGATAATGAGTCCAACCGATCTGCTACTCCTAGCAGGAGTATCTACTCGAGACCTGGTTCTATTAGGTGTAGGACCATGTCTCCTGTGCCTCCGGTGCCTGCATTGCCGCGTATTCTCATGGTTGAGAGTGGCATGATGACTGAGCCCATGTCGGAGTTGCCTATCATTGCTCCTGTGCCCGGGACTGATCGACCCTTGTCCATGGCCACGGTGTCAAGCGAGATGGGCACTCAGTACCTGGATGAGAGCCTCGCGAAGTTCCCTTCCCCTCCGACGTCAGCCAAATTCTTCGGTATTTCTCACCAAGATGCCGAAAACCTCAAGGAGGAGCATGCCAGACAAATCGAGCAGTTGCACGCCGAGAATGCGACTGCCCATGCCACCGCTGTGGACTCCCTCAAGACAAGCCATGCTGATGCTCTGAGCCGGGCCTTGGGCGACGCCAAATCTGTGCACGCCCAAGAAGTGGAGAACATGAAGCTCACCCACGCCGAACTTGCCAACAAAACCGCAGAGGCTTCCGCTGCCCACGCTTCGGAGCTCGAGGCTCTTCGAGCTGATCATGACGCTAAGATTGCTCAAATTGAGTCGGAACTGAAGGCCCAACATTCTTCAGAGCTGGAGGCTCTCAAGGCGAACCACGAGAAGGAGTTGGCTTCTGCCATGAAGCAAAGCGATGACATCCACCGCGCTGAGCTCGCCGCACTTCTTACAGCTCACACAGCTCAGATTGAGCTCGCGAAGAAGCAACTCAGTGCAAGCCACGAAAAGGATCTCGAGTCACTGAAGACGAAACATGCGGAACAGATCGACCTGTCAAAGCAGGGAAGTGATGCGGCTCATGCCGAGGAGCTCGAGAAGCTCAAAGCGGCTCATATGGCACAAATCGACGAAGCGAACAACAATCTCCGCTCGACGCACGACCAGGAGCTTGAAGCTCTCAAAGCTGCCCATGCTACACAGGTGGAGCAATCTAAGGATGCTTCTTCCTCTTCGCATGCTGCTGAGCTTGCCGCCCTCGCAGTTGCTCATGCTCTGCAGCTGAAGTCATCCAAGACTGACAGCGATGACAGCTTAGCCAAGGAGATCGGCTTGCTCAAGGCTTCCCATGAAGATCAACTACGAACTTCCAAGGCCGACGCGGACGCTTACCTCGCCCGAGAACTTGAGTCTCTCAAGGCCACTCACGCCGAGCAGTTGCAGTCCACCAAGGCTGACGGAGAGTCGACTTTGGCCAGAGAACTCGAGGCCATGCAGACCAAACATGCTAAGCAATTGGAGACAGCGAATGCTGAAAGTGCCGCACGTCTAGACCAGGAACTTGAAGGTCTCAAAGCAACCCATGCCAAGCAACTGGAACAGTCCAAGCGGGACGGCCAGGCCGCGCAAGAGTTCGCCGTTGGAAACCTGGCTGCCTATCATGCGACCACTCTCGAAGAAACGAAGGCCAAGAGTGAGGCTTCTCACCTGGCAGCTATCGACAGCCTCAAGACCACCCATGCCAAGCAAATCGAGGACTTGAAGCTTGAGAGAGATGCCGCACAAGCCGCTGCCATTGCCGCTCTGATCGCTTCGCACGCGAAGGCACTTTCGTCCACCAAGGCAGATGCCGATGCCGATATGGCCAAGCAGCTTGACTCGCTCAGGAAATCCCACTCTCAAGAGCTCGATTCTCTGGTGGACTCGCACTCCAAGGAACTTGCCTCACTCGAGGAGTCACACTCCAGCAAGCTCGATGCACTCCGGGCTGAGCATACTGCCGCCAGTGCCCAAGAACTTGAGGGATTCAAGGCTGCCCTGTCCAAGCAAATGGAATCGTCCCGATCCGAAGGCGACGCCGCTCACACGCAACAGCTTGAGGCGATCCAGTCTGCCCATTCTGAGATCATCGAGGCCCACAAGAGAGATAGTGCTGCCGCTGTTGCGGCTCTGGAGTCTGCAAAGGCGAACCACGAGCGACAGCTGGAGACGTTGAGAAGCGAGCACGCCGCTGCCAAATCCAAGGAACTTGGCGACCTTTCCTCCAAGCATGAAGCCCAACTCGCGGCTGCCGCGGTCGCGCTTCTTGCATCCAAGGGCAAGGAGATCGATGAGCTGCTTTCGACGCATAACGATCAACTCGCGAAACTCAAGGACGAGCACAGCGCATCGATGGCCAAGTCGCTGGAGGATGCTTCTTCGGAACATGCAAACCAGTTGCAGGCGCTGCAGGCTGAGTTGACCGCCGTTAAGACTAAGGAGTTGGAGGCGTTAGCATCTACTCACGGAAAACAGGTAGAGGCCCTGCAAGCCGAGTACGCTGCTGCGAAGGCCAAGGATTTTGAACAAATGACTTCCGACCATGAGAAGCAAATCCAGGCACTGCATACCGAAGCCAACAACACAAAAGCAAAGGAACTTGAGGATATGTCCAAGACTCATGAGGAGGCTATCAAGGTCCTCAAGGCCGAGGCCGCCGCTGCGAAGCTTGTAGCACTTGAGGAACTCTCAGCTAGTCACGGGATCCATACCAAGTCTCTCAATGCCGACGCTGAAGCCCAGAAGGCTAAGGAATTGGACGAACTCTCGGCAATGCATGCAGCCCAGTTGGAGTCTCGAAAGGCTGAACACGATGCTGCCGTTGCTAAGTTAGCGGAAGAAATGGCTTCAAGCCATGAGCTGAAACTGAAGGCGTTAGGCACCGAAACTGGTGCCTCGCAGGCTAAAGAGCTCGAGGCACTACGTGCAGCCCATGAGAAGGATGTGGCAGCTCTTCGTACCCAACACGAAGCTTCTCGCGCCAAGGAGCTTGATGAGCTCAATATGCGTCACGGTGGTCTCCTCGATTCTCTCCGCACGGAGCATAAGTCAACGTTAGACCAGGCCCTTGCGAACCTTAAGACAAGCCACGACAAGGATATCGATTCACTGAACGGCACCCATGCCACGACAACCGCTGCCGCTCTCGAGGCCCTCAAGTCCAACCACGCAAAACAATTGGATGTTGTGAAGTCGGAGAACGAAGCAGAACTCGCTCGCCATCTGGACAGCATCCGCAAGGAGCACAACAGCCAGCTGGAGACCCAGAAGTCCGGAAGCCTGGCCGAGAAGGAGAAGCTCGTTGCCGCCCATGCTTTGGAGCTAGAGGCGCTCCGAAAGTCACTTGCAGTGGCCAAACCATCCCTGCAATACTCCGCTGTCTCTGCAGTATCAACCGAGCCTATTGAGCAGACCAATGAGGAGACCGAAGCTCTTCGCAGCCCCAAGCGGGATGCATTCATCATCCCCCGTGAGCGTGATCCTCACACGCCTACACACTCTTCCATTGGTGTCATGGGCCGAAGAAGCAAGGACAAGGGCGCCGCTCCGGTTATCGCCGAGGATGAGACCCGTCAATCGCCAAGCTCTGTGATGGCAGGACCCGAGACACCTGAATCCCAGCGACCGTTCAAGGAGATGTCCACTAACACTGACGCACGTCCTGCACGGAAGCCTAAGGTGCCCACGTCGGACAACAGCTGCCAGACTGCTCTCACTTCGGAAGGCATCGAGCATCTGATGTTGAAGAAGCAACACCAGCGGACCACGTCCTCCGACTCCATCGCCCGCACGCCATATGTCGCTACACCGGGATCCCCCATCCGGCACCAGCGACGCACCTCCCAGGACAGTGGTCGTGGCATGCCCGGTGACTTTGGTCTCATCGCCGGAGCCGAACCCATCCCCGCACGACGACCGGGAAGCTCAGCGAGCGCGCAAACTTCGACTTATGCAGTCCCGCCTCTGCCTGCTAACCACAGAGAGGTTATCGAAGCAGCACGCACGGGTTCGTCAAGTGGACCTAGCGCTAAGGGCGCCATGGGCCCGCCGCTGATGCCCGCCTCCGCCTACAAGAACTCTTCGAGACCTTGGACACCGCGCGAGAACCGACCCATGTCGCCAGCATCTTTTGCCTCGCAGCCCCGTCTTGGCACCCCGACACCTCGAGCCGGCCGCACGAACTCGACCCAAGGACATGCCGAATTACACTCTCCGACACGAGTACCGGGACGGAGTAGGCAATCGTCCCTCTCGTCGTTCACTTCCGAGATCGAGACGCGTTTCAACGCCAACGGCGGTGCTTTGGGTGTGGATATGACTGATCTCGCCGGCACTGATCCTCGCATGATCCAGGCCATCACTCAGACGATGATTGGTGAATATCTCTGGAAATACACGCGCAAGGCTGGACGCGGCGAAATGTCTGAGAACCGACACAGGCGATACTTCTGGGTCCACCCTTATACGCGCACCCTGTACTGGAGCACGAGCGATCCTTCAGCAGCGGGCAAGACGGAACTGAGAGCCAAGAGTGTACCGATCGAAGCTGTTCGTGTGGTGTCGGACGACAACCCCATGCCGCCTGGTCTGCATCGCAAGAGTCTGGTCATCATCTCGCCCGGGCGAACCATCAAGTTCACGTGTACCACTGGTCAACGTCACGAGACGTGGTTCAATGCGCTTTCTTACTTGTTGCTCCGAACGGGCGAGGAGGGACACGCTGACACGGAAGAGATTGCTGGTAACATCACGCAAGACGATGTCAACGAGTTCAACCCAGCCATGAGCCAGAGAGCCGCCAACGGCACCCGGCCGCGGGCACCGCCATCTTTATCGTCGTACAACTCGCGGACGACAAGGACCGAGTCCCCCAACATCGACATGATGGCCATTCCGACACTGACACCTACACACGAGAGGGGTCCAGTGCGACCCAGCACGATTGGGAGGTTGAGTCGCTATGGTAGTGGTTTCTTCAACAGCGTGGGCCGGAAGAGCAAGACGGGACTGGACAATGCTATATATGAGGCCAGTGAGGTGAATGACAGCGCTGAGGAGCTGCGCCAAATTATGGAACAGCAGGACCGTGAGTCCGATAGGCTCGAGAATGTTCGCGCATGTTGCGATGGTAAGTTCCAGAACCCCTTCATCATCCACGCTATCCCTCTGTCAGAACATTGGTGCTAACAACCACACGCAGGAAAACATGATGTCGGGACACTGTCGCATAGCTCCAAGAGGAACCGCAACAGCTCCTCGAATCAGCTCAACAACGCACAACACAACCATGCCCACCCTGGGCGGTCATCGACGCCGACCCCCTCATTACCTACTACTCTGAGGTCCCGGGCGTAACCCGAAAACCAAAAACACACACTCTTGACCTTGACTCTCTTGAGTCCAGCATTCATTCTCATTGCTGGGCGAAACAATATCCTTACATGTTCGATAGCCTTTGGAAGTTAATACCATTCGAGCCGATTTGGCGACGAAAACATCTTTTCTCTCTCTGTCCTCGATTCAAGTCAATCGCTATATCCACACTTTTGAAGCAAAAACAAACCAGCCTCCCATTTGAGTTATGAAAGACCACTTATGGACACTTGACGACGTCGACGACTCTTTTTTCTTGTTGTACATTTTTCTTCCTCTTTTTTGTCGCTAATCTTATTGTCTTGTCTGCTTTGTTGTGTGTCACTTCGGTTCGATCGATTGAATTGGTGTCGACTCTTTTCGCCCTGCAACTTAATCTCTATACCCTTGTATGCGTGTACAGGCCTACTTATGAAAGCTCGTGTTTGCGGGAGTTTTATTTTTGAGAAGATGGGCGTCCCACCACCAAACCTTTTTGACTTTGGACATCCGGGTTCCTCGCCCCCTCTTCTTTGTCTTGTGTTGCTCATGCTGCTGCTTTTCGGGAGCTGGCATGGAAGTGAGCGAGGCATCGGGCCTGGATTGGCGGGAATAAGGAAGGAAAGCGCATCATCATCATTATCATCATCATCATCATATTAGCGTTTTGGCTCTTTTCTGCTTTGAGAGAGGTACTCGAAAAAGGTGGTTACAGATGTATGGCAGCGGTTGAATTGAAGATCGTCTATACTTGATTGCCTCTTGCATTGGTGTTGCTCGTGACGGATTTGCTCATAATCATGGCCTTGTCGCTCTCCCCTCGCGTGGATTGGGTAAGTAAGATGTGAAGAGAGGTAAGACGGGGGGAACCGACATTGCTGGCTCCGACCGGGCAAAGAGACAAGATGGCCTGCCAGTCGGCAGTCATTCCGTTCGGCATGTACCATAACCCCGTCCTCACCTGACTGCCTGCTTACCTATCTACATCTTACCTGTCCGAGGTAGGTGTGTGGATCCGGCAATCAATCTTACGCGCCGCGGCTTGAGGCTTGTCTCGCTCAAGCTCACGTCAAGTAAAGCTTGGTTGGCTCAAGCATTACCCATCTCTTGTCCAATCCTGCATCCAAGCAAGCAAGCAATGGCGAGAGAGTGACTGAGGGGATTGGGTATGTAGCGTATCATCCTGTCCTGTGCTGACCGACATTAATGTTGCTGTTCCAAATCCTTCGTAAGCTGACAACGTTTCGAAACTTGAGTAAACTCGTGTCGTCCTCGGACGTGATTGGCCATGTTCCCATAGAGCTGAATGGGAATCACCACGTCCCCTTACCCTATGGGGAAGGTGGTGGGCGGCTGAGGCATCCGCTATGCGGGATATGCAGATTCGTAACCGGATCAGGGGGGGCTCTACTGGAGAACGACATATACAGGCATACGTCATGTCATATACTGCTTGGTAGGGAGGGCTCTGGGAGTGATATAATTCTCCGGGCACGGATAAATGTGGCATTTTGGTTCATATCTCAATATAAACCAGTAGACACGCTGAGGTTCTTACGAATTTCCTCTTCCTCCACGCCTACCGCGATCGTCACCTCTTCCAGATCAATCACTCATCTTACCCAACGACGAGTCTAAACATCATTGACGTACACACACACACACACATACGGTCGCCTATCTAGACTCTAAAATACAAAAGATGCAGCTTTTTACTACTACCGCCGCGGCCCGCATCCTGGCCTTGGCCTTGGCCTTTGGCGCCGCTACCGCCGCACCCACCGTTGGTGCCGAGGCGGCTTTGGAGGAACGGTATGTTTTATTTGGTTTTATCTCACCCGAACCTTGCTTTCTTTTCCCTTCGAACCCCTGCCATTTACCTTATTGATACAATATGTGCGGCTATACGCGCTCGCTTATCGCATACCTGGCGTGCCATTTTTAGCTAGCTACTGGCGAAGATAGGGGCGCGCCTTTTCCCTCCCCCTTCTTTATGATGATGGATCTATTCACCTGATTATGGGTTATGCCGAACGATTAACTGACTGATTGACTGACTTGGTACGATCAGAGCTTGCCGCGTCTTTCGCAGCGCCAACGCCTGTGCGGCCGCTTGCGATCACGCCTGCCAGCATGGGGACCTGATCTGGAACTGTTGCTAGACTACGGGGCTGTAGAGAGAAAGAGAGAGAAAACCTTGGGTACCCTTAGGGGAGGAGACAATACTATATTGTAATTGCGTGTGCTCTGTGGGAGGGGTATTGAAATATTGTAACTCTCGCTCAACCTATGGCTTTGATTCGATCAGATAGCAAGTCACTTGACAGGAAGGCGACTTGAAGACCGTGACAAACACGAACGCAGGTTATTTAACAAAGCAGCATTTCATTCTCCAAGTCTTCCCAGCTCATTTCTTGATCTTCTTGAGCCAATGCATGTCTGTGTGCTTGGATCTTGATCTTGCAGTCGGGTCGTCCACGCAGGCCATGTGAGCCTGACTGCGGGAGTTGGGTAGGTAGGTATTGCATTATATGGGTAGTAATTTGTTCTCTCATACTGATGAATATATATAGGTCCCTCGTAAGCCGAGGAAATTTTGGAAGACAAGACATCCCAGTTTCCTCGTCACAACTGGCTGACTGTCGGAGCGAGGTCAAAAGAACAAAAAGGGCAATTTAGTAGACACAAGACCTCTCCCTCACTCTACCGAGAAGGTGGCAATATACGGCCCTGGTATTCGTCGGACGGTAAGCTACGTGAGATACTATCTCAATAAGGCGCCGCTTCTATACATGCCTACGCTCATATACATTAATACGTTAGGCCACACGTACATAATGTCCTCAGAAATGGGCGCTAGACTAAGGACCGTATGGCTACTATATGATGCTTGCTAGAATACGCCAGTTGTATATTAGAACGAATATGAATAGGATTGTCTCCCCCTTTTTCTTTTTGCATCATTCATCTTACAAACTCGAACTAAAAATGCAATTCTTCACCACCACAACTACTCGTCTCATCGCCTTGTCCTTGGCCTTCGGCACCGCTATTGCTGCGCCTATGGCGGCTCCCGAGCAAGAGTACGTTTGTCTTTCTTGATTGCACTCTCCGCCTTGCCACTAATCCCCCCGTGAGCTGCTAGTCCTCTTATTGTGTGTGGTGCAGCTGTCTGATCAGTTCAGGTGCTATCCGCACGAGAGGTTCTGGGACTATCCTTACCTCCTCCCTCCTTCTTCCTTCCCCCAAACTCAGAGACCTATCACTATAACCATCATCTAAACCCTGGGTGATCGATCCCCTTCGTTTTGCCTGTCATGACGACTGACCCGCGTGTTTAACTATTGTTAGAGGAGCAGCCAAAGAGTACCATGACTACGTGGCCTGCGTGAACGACTGCAATTGCAGCTGCAAGTTGTCGGGCCAGGGTTGGACATACAACACGCAGTGCGACTGGGGTATCTGCTGTACGTGGGCAGGCCGTGGAGATCCTGGCATCCTAAACACTCTCAAGTCTAATACCTAAGGGGTTCATATGGCATATTATTATCTACTTGCTTATTTTATGAAATGGGAGAGATTGAGAAAGAGAGATCGTGGGTGGTAAAAGTACCAAAGAGGAGAAAAAGCTTCTCAACAGAGTTGCGTGTTCACCCCCGACGACCCACGGTAAAACTGAACTCAAGCAAGGCATGCGCACTGGTAAAGTCTATAATTCACATGTGCAGCAGAAACCAGGCTCATAGCGCGTAGTCTACCCATAAATGTCATCTCAGATGTAGCCTTAAGAGCAAGGCATATGGCCCACACCTTGATGGTCTATAAATAAAAGCCTCTTCTTGTTCTTATATATTCAGCTTGACATTGTCTTTACTTACTCATTCATCTCAAATCAGATTAATCTGCAATCCAACACAAAACCCACCCGCGACCTACACAAACGCCGCATATCTGATATTCTTCAAGCCGAAACAACACTGCTATAGTTCCTTACCCCCCTTTTTTCAAGATGCATATCTCTTTCTCCGGCGCTGGCCCCTGCGTCATGGCCATGGCCTTTGGTGCTGCCGTTGCCGCTCCGGCCTTACGTGCGGCCTCTAGCACTCTGGCTGCCTCTAGCACTCTGGCTGCCTCTAGCACTCTGGCTGCCTCTAGCAGCATGGACTTAAAGTAAGTACCTGGATTTCGAGTCAGCTTCCACACCCCCAATGCCCATTCGACTGGCTCAATGCTCCCCCGATCCGTCTCCTAGTCGCGGCTGATAATCTGACGCTTCTACCACGAATAGGATTGACCACCCTTTTCCCTCCTTCTCGTCGGAAGCCATGTGCATCGCCTCTTGTGGCGGCCCCTGCCAGTACAAGGTGATTTCGGGCGACGCGGTACCGATCTGGCCCATATTTGTATGTGTCAACCTGTAGACTTCCGACATCGGTTAGTTCTGGGTCTGGGAGACAGCAGCTACACTGCTTAGTGGTTGGGGATTTAGGCGTGTTTCGGATTGGAAGGGAAACATGGCGGCTGTCCGCTGGACGACCTGCTCGGCGACGCGTTCCGGATACGGCAGGGACATGTTCGGGAATATCATGGTATGCAGAAGAAGCTCTAGGCATTTTATTTCACTAGGGTTTTGAATCCAAAATATAATTCAGTCAACTATACTTGCATACGAGAAGAATACTTGTGAGGTAGACACCCCTTGAATACGTTGTGCGTTATGCCATACTTGGCATTGCTGTAGCCGAGTCCAACGCGAGCTCATATAATCACTTTTCACGTATTCTGCTTCGAGATAGAGTCGTCCATTTGCACCGAACAGTCTTGGTTTCTGCTCAGGCATTGAATCGGAGAAAATAACAAAACAAAGGATTACACCGAACAGAGGCGCCAGAGATTTTATCATTTTTAGGGTAAAATACTCAGATCATTCAACAATAGACTTTGTTTGTGGATAGGTTCCAACATTTGATGGCCATAGATTGTGCAATACACATTCGTTTAGTGCTGTTTCTCTGATTTGATGCAGTATACTACTGATCTGATGTTTCTTCGATTCAACGCAATAGACTTGTCATGAATCTATGAGTGTAGTAAACGTACTCAGTATGACAAACTACTTCTCACTTTCCGTTCTACCTATCGTGTCACTTTGAGCCCTCTTAAAGCTCTCTCTACTGCGATTTACCGCCGCCCATTATAGTTCGCTTCATAGATGTTACCCATTACTACAATTATAAACACAGACAGACCCCCCTATCTTGTTGATTTACATAACGACGCCATCAACACCCCCAAAAATGCAACTTCTCACTGCCACTCGCGCCCTGGCCATGGCCATCATGGCCTTTGGAGCGGCCGTCGCTGCACCCGCCGGCAATAGCCAGATGGATGTTATCGAAGAACGAGGGTAGTGTTTCCTTTTACTCTACTCATCCCTCTATCTCTCTCTCTTTCTCTCTCTCTCTATTTTTCTCTCCTCTCTCTGCCCCTCATTTTGTCCTTCTGGTTATGGAGAGGAGTGAAATAGCATGCTAACGTTTTGGATGCTCTGTTAGTCTTTGCCAGACCTACTGGAACTACTACCTCTGCCAGAACTCTTGCGCCGAGGAAGTCTGCGAGTTTGACGCCTTCCTCTGGAAGTGCTGCCAGAAATAGGCAGCACTTGCTTCGTGGACGGCGTTGGCAGCCCTTGTGCCCTGGGGGATAGGGTGTCGACGTTTCGGCGACGGACTGAAGGATGATGGCCGTGGAAGATTTCTTACACAGGAGGCTAATCATCATCGAATCAATGGGTGATATTTGGGTTGATATTTAGGTCAATTTGACCAGACATCGAGATGGACGATGATTATTTATCTCGACACCAGGCCATGGCTTCAACACCATTTACTTGGCGGAATCAAGCAGCGTTTAATTTATCTACTTAGTCAAGAAACTGACGAATGTCTCTTTTGTATTTCTGTTCCGTGTTGGCCCTTCTGCTTGTCCCTTTCTGCCTCTATCCCTCTGTTCCTCAGAGACACCCATCACGATACGTCCGGGTAGTATGTCTATCTCACAGCTCGTCCCTCTCGTCGCTGCCGCTGCTCTCGGGCACCGCCTCGGCCACTCCCAAACTCTCCACCCGGATCGTGAATTGTATCTCGCGCTCCTCCTTGGCCCGGTCCGGCGACGTGTGCTCCGTGACCCAGCCCACGACGGCGCCGTCCGCCGCCTCGGGGGTGTACTTGGACATATCGAGCAGGGTGCCTGTCGCACAAATTGGCCATTGTTAGCTTCAAGTTTCCGAAATCCTTCTCAGAGAAAAAGAGAAAAAAAAGCAAACTACTCACTTTGGCAATCACTGCCCTCGGCTACCCAAAGCGGCAGCGTCTCGTAGATGGCGCCGGGCGCAAAGATGATGACCTTGTGGTCCTTGGGCGCGCGCGCCTTGCGATAGACGGCGAAGAGGCCCTTGCCCGACAGGTCCTCCTTCTTCTTCAGCGCTTGCTTCTGCTCCTCCGTCATCTCCTTCTCCTTCTCCTTGTCATCCTCGGTCTTCTTCTGCCGGGCCTGCTCGTCGATCCAGCCCCGCACCGGCGCCGGCACGTCGTCCCACTCCATGAGCACGACGTTGCGGTCGTAGCCGTGCGGGTCCATGCCATCCCAGCTGCCCGGGTACTCGCGGCCCTGGAAGAAGGTCTTGAGGCGGTCCGCGTAGGGGCCCAGCCCCAGCGGCGGGGACTCCTTCAGGTCGTCCAGCAGGTACTGGCGCGCCGGGAAAAAGCGGGTGGCGCTGCACGACGGCTTGAGCAGGAGGCCCGACGCGGCGTCGGCTGGCGAAGAGGACGCGGAGGAGAAGGGGTTCTTCCAGCGGAAGTCCTTGGTCGCCGTCGCGGCGCCGGGGCCCCCGGGTCGCTCGTTGGCTTTGTTGGGATCACCGAAGCCGATGTTGATATTTTCCTGCGCTGCGGCGGGGCTGCCGAGCAAGGATAGGGAGCAGAGGAGGAGGGCGGTGGCTAGTTTGGGTGCCATCGTGTCGGTGGTTAACTGTTGCTAGAGGAAAGTCGTGTAGCTCGTGTAAAGGGGGGAATTAGTAAACAACACTCGCCAGCCGTAATCCGAGATGAACATTGACAGGTTCGAGAATACCATGGTGATTGGCATTTTCTTATTTAAAAAGATGGGCAAAGTTGCATTTTTTGTTGACCTGTCCTTATCGGAGTCTCCCTCCGTACTTCCAAATGCGAAGCTCGGCGAGGAGATCCTGTACTGCAGATTGGGACATGCGATGCGGGGAATTTGGGGTTGTCAAAAGCGAGAGCCGGGTTTCTCCAATTCGACATCTTCACAACAGAATGCAGGGAAATCTTGGCAGGATCATTATGGACTGTTGTCGGTGGATGAGGCGAATCAAAGCTGGCTCAGTGATGGCCATGTATCAGTGGCGTGCGACTCTTTCTCGACGACCAGGCGACAGAGCTTCAAATGTTTGCTGTCGTGCATGAGGCCAATTGGGGAATTGGGGGCTATGGCACAATTCAATTGGTGTTTAAGGCCGCGTTTACTTTGATCAGCCAGCTGAAATTCTGGTCTAAAGCGACGCCTTTTTAAGTGGCTTATTTCGACCTGGCTAATCGGATCGGCTAATTCAGCTGAATTTATCGTTAACGTCGCCGTTACCGTCGCCGTCACAACGGCCTCTTCCGTACTACCGTCGAGTTAGAGTCTTAACGTTCGTCGCACTAACGAGAGCCTCTCGAAGGACGGACGAGACCGAGCACGAGCAATCCCACACCTATACAAATCACCCTCGATCAGCCAGAATCAGCTAGATAAGCCGTAGGTCTAACCAGCTGATCAGATCAGCCGATCCAATCGATCCTATTGGCAGGTTTATACGACGGCGAGAAGCCGAAGAAGTCAGGATTAGCTAGAGCATAAGTATACAGTAGTTTAAAACACGTCACTGAAGTATGCAGCTTACGGTAGTATAATATATCTAGACGGTATTGAATCAGCTGGCTTATAATAAGCCGCCCGAAAGTAAACGCGCCCTAAAATACTTGGGGGCGTCTACTCCGCACAATTGGCCAACATTTGGGCCTCACTTGCTGCGTCAGCAAATGGCACACAACGAAAGGTCTTTCTACATAAGTCGTATTGGAACAGCCTGGCAGGCGGGTATATTTTCATTATCTTCATTCCATCTACCACCTCAGTGCAGTGTGCATAACTTCCTAGACTTTAAGCTCATACTGAGTGATCTGTTTCTGCTGGGCTAGCTAGCCTCTAGTATGGACCGGAAGCGCAAATTGCAACAAACCAATTAGGTGTTTTCTATCTCAATCTTCAAGTTGTCGTTTCGACAACATAGATCTCCATGATGATCTATTTGCTTCTGCTGCCAGTTGGGTTCCTCCATTCTTCTTTGAGGGAGAACCCAACGAATACCCCCATTATCAAGAGGATGGTCCCATCTTTGGAGAATCTTCATGCACCTCGGTGCTGCCAGGGCATGGCCAAGAATGGCGAATCAATCAGCCTGCATCGCGACCATGGTCGCATGCTGACTGTATAGATCCATCCTTCTTGGTTACCAGCTGCCCCGCCCCCACGATTTACGAGCCAGATCCAGGTTTCGAGGAACATCTACAGAATACTCTTACACCTTCATCCTCTTTATCTATCATTTCAATTGACCACTCGGACATTGCCTCCGCCCCACCACTCTTTACCCGGGATGTAAGCTCCGTGACCGAGCTCACCCCTGGAACCGGTCCTTCCAGCACACCCTCCCAAGCTACCTCTCTCTCGTCGCCTAGGCGTTTCGTTTGCCAGTACAATGGCGATAAATGCCGGAAGGAGTTTCCCGATGATATCTCGCGCAGGTTGGTCCACAATCCCACTATTCGTGGTGGTGTACTACGGAGAACTTATCAATCTGAGTTTGACACAGTGAACATGAAAACAAATGTCACCGATATCCCTGCCAATTGGGCTGCGACCGTACGGGGTTCCTCTCAACTCGGGATCGGACGCGACACCACAATTCGGACTTGCACAAGGACGGTAATGGCTACGTTAAGTACCGCTGCGCTTGCGGTTTCTCGAATTACCGGCGCGACAATTACATACGCCACCTGCGGCTATGCGTGCCGCTAGCAGGTGCTGGCTATACATGTGGCAACTGCGGCGTCGATACTCACGAGGACAAGGCACAGCACCTTGCGCACGTCGAACAGTGCAAGCAGCGTCGTGGGAGGAAACCTCATATATACACATAAGGGATGACTGGTGCATGGATTGAAGAATATGGTACTGCTGCCTCTGCAGAAAACAGTCTTGATGGGATATGTTGACGTTGGAGTCTCAAATGGTTATAGGACCCTCGTTACAAAGCCAAGGCTATACGACACCGAGGGAACATAAGACTTAGGCACTGATAGGAGTTATACATTAGCATTGTTAATGACGCATAAGATCCATCGCGCTGCGAGTTTGACATCAAGGCCGTGCATATCGCGTGGAATGCAGCCGTGGGCACGGAACATGTTACTGTTTGGGAGATCAGCAACCACAGAGACATCCGGAAGGAAACTCAAGCTGTGAAGGAATTATGCTTGCAGGGTGTTGGTTTTAACTTCTGTGGATCTTTCTTTACACTGGTAGATGTCTAAACGGGCATATTGGACGACAACCAAAGTGTTGCACACACCAGGGACAGATCAGTGCAATTAGTGTATGCTATTTCCCCATAGTCTAGAAAACGGCTTGCTCTCAATATCTATGAGGCGGGTCACTTGTTTAATGGGGCATTTGCTAAACAAGCAAGGTGACACTTGATGGCGATATGGGTAGTACTTGCACTCGCGCATGAATTCGGACAACTTGACGACATGAAGGAACCAGAGAAGACTTAGGAACCCGGACCACGGCATGGGGATGAGACAGTCTTAGATCCCGTCTCGCTAGGCTTTGGGAGATGTGAGACATGCAGATGGTCGAGGCAGTCGTTCTCGGTCATATATCCACAGTAAACAGAGAGTCCAGCCGCTCTGATCTCGAGCGTTTTTAGAAGTCACCTATGATTCCTGCTTGTAGGACAAGACTCCTAGAGTGCCCCAAATCCTGGGCTCGAAAGCAAGTTGCCGCTTCGTTGGGCACGAAGAGCCTCACCAAATGTTGCAAAATAAAGTCCGAAGTCTCTGACCGCAGATATATAGGCTGGCCAGGACTAACAAAAACGGTGCTATCTTGGCTACTTGTTGGCCCTCCCCATTATACCTGGCCGCGAAATTTCATGATGGGAGTGCTGGACATTATCTTCCCGGCAGCATTGGTGCCCTCATGGGTGACCTTCTTCCTGGTCCCGGCTGCTACCTACTTGGCCGTGATCTTCTACAGATTGACCTTTCATCCGCTGGCGAGATTCCCAGGTCCCAAGATCGCAGCATGCACAGGGCTCTATGAAGCCTACTACCAATGTTTCAAGGAGGGTGGAGGACGATACTGGGTCGAAGTTGAGAAGATGCACCAGCAATACGGTAAGATCAATCCAGCCATTGCATACCATTCGAGCATTTGGGTAATAGTACTAACTCTCGTCACCAGGTCCCATCGTCCGCATCAACCCCCGCGAGGTCCACATCTCGGACTCGCAGTGGAACGACGTGTACAAGTACTCGTCCAAGGCGTCGAAGCCCAAGTGGTTCTACTTCCGCTTCTTCGGCAAGTTCCCCAGCACCAACGTGGCCGAGTCGCACGAGCTGCACCAGCTGCGCCGGGGGCCCTTGAACACCTACTTCGCCTCGTCCAACATCCAGAAGTATATCCCCATGGTAACCTCGCTCATCGACAAGCTCGTCGACCGCGTCAATGAGCTCGAGGGCCGATCGGTCAGCCTCAGCGACGCCTACCGCTGCCTCGCCACCGACGTCGCCACGGGCTTCGCTTTCGGCAAGCCCTTTGGCAACCTCGATGAGCCCACCTTTGACCATGAGTTCAACTTGAGTGTCCGCACTGTTGTCAAGGTCAGCACCTTCAGTCGTCATGCCTACGGCTTGCTGTTGCCCATCCTACACAGCATGCCCGAGCGCTTCGCCCGCAAGATGAACCCGGCCTTCGGACGAGTCAAGTGGTTGATGGAGGTAAGTGATACGCATGAGAAACTACCAGATTCCAGCGATTGATTCAATGTGACAGACGATGCAATCTTGCGTGCGGCGATCCATGGACAAGCCCGAAGCCGCCCCGGGCCAGAACCCCGACGTGGTGCAGACCCTGCTGGCGTCGAACCTGCCGGCCTCGGAGAAGACCTTCCCCCGTCTCTTCTCGGAGACACGCAGCGTCATCATGGCCGGCACCGAGACGACGGGCAGCTTGTTGGTCGCCATCACTGCCTACATCCTCAACCACCCGGACAAGATGGAGAAGCTGCGCGCCGAGCTCGGCGAGGCCGAGCGGGCCAAGGGCGGCGCCGCGCTGCAGTACTCGGACATCCGCGAGCTGCCCTACATCACGGGCGTCGTCAACGAGGGGCTGCGCCTGGCCAACCCCACGCCGACGCGTTTGCCTCGCGTGTGCCCGGACCAGGATCTGACGTATGGCAAATATGTCATTCCCATGGGTGTAAGTTCATGCTTGTTTAACTTTGGCTCTCTTTTCTTGTTCATATGCATCACCCAAATACATCAAATATGTGTGATATTTGACATCACGAATTGTGGTCAAATTGAGGCAACTGGTGTACATCTTTCTCATCCGCACTGCCTCTTTACCGTGATACTTGGGCTTTGCCATCTCTCAAACCACAACTAACGTGCGTATCTCTCACTAGACCACCATCTCGACCTGCGTCCAAGACGTGCACAACGACCCTGCCATCTTCGACCATCCGCGCGAGTTCCAGCCAGAGCGGTGGGCGGACCCCAAGGAGCGGCGGCGGCTGAACCGATACCTGCTTCCCTGGGGCCGCGGGATGCGTCTGTGTTTGGGCATGGAGCTGGCGACCATCGACACGTACATGACGGTGGCGCGGCTGTTCAGCCCCAGCTGCCCGTTCCGCATGCGCATGCATAACACGCGCGACGAGGACTGGCAGATCTTCCACGAGTTCTTCTCGGGCTTCCCCAAGGGCAAGGGGCTCGAGGTCATGGTCACGCCCGCCCCACCGACCACCAACGGCGTTGGTGGCAGAGGTCTCAACGGGTACTGAAAATCGACGAGGACATGTGCGGGGGGGTTGTTGTGCGGTTGTTGTTGTTGTGGAGTGGTAGCGCTGGCCAACCAGGTTGAGTGGGATTTGACAAGTGTGTGGCTCCGGGGCACGAATCCGGGGTAAAGTAACTCTCTCAATAACTTTTAATGAGTCGAGACGGTTTTACGCACGTGTTTATTAAGGTGTATCGACTGGGGAATGGGGAAGAGCGGGGATAGAGTGTGAAGACGTTAGATTACTGTTAGCTGTACGAAACAACCAAAGTAAATTTCGCTCAGAACACGATTGCATCTTGACCTTTTGGTCGATACCGCCCATTTTTGCATATGGCTCTTAAAACATCCAATTAATCTTCTGTTGAACTTGATGTGGATAAACAGTTTACCTTGATGGCATGGCAAATCCGAGCCAAATATCTCAAGCATGCAATCCGAGAAGCGCCTGTACTCACGCAAAGCCTCTGTTTTCCTCCAAGACCTTACTGTCTATAGAGTCGCCCGGGTCCTCGATATAGAGAGGGACGTTGTCGATGTTGGTGAAAAGAGACGATTGGTAGTTGGGAGAAAGGAGGTATAAGAAGGGGTCCTCCCTCCAACTGAGATACGATTTCCCCAACCAAACCACACTCATTTACAGTCACATTACCGATCCCCATCTTTCTACATTCTCAACTACCCGATTCATCATGCCGGGCTTCATTTGCTCGGCGGCAATCGCCCTATTGGTGCCTCTGGCGGCCATGGCTCCCGTCATCCTGGCAGCCCCCGTTACCGAGAACCTTGCGTCTGCCACCGCTATAGTCATCGAACATAGCCCCCTGCCTACCACTGCCAGCTCGGATTGGCTGGGTACTTCTGTTCCCCGGAGCCACAATGGTGGGTGCTCTTGTCCCGGTGATGATACAACTATCAGCGTTGGTGAATGGATTGAGCTAAGCAACAAGACAGATAAGATCTATGCGCGGGAGAACGAGGAGGACGGCAAACCTCTTGACCTCCCGACTCCCAAGCCCGAGGAAGTGTCGGACCACCCCGTCGTCGACGAGGCCAAGCTGCAAGACGTCCCATCCGATGAACCTGCTATTCTTTCGACCAATGGCTTCTGCGGTATCAAACTTAATAATGGGACCACTATCTTCAAGGACTGCGCAGCCCTGAGTCGGTTGGTTGATAATTTCCACTGCGATTCGCTTAAACCAGCCAACCGCGTCCTATGCTTGAGTGAGGTACGGAAGGTCGCTGCCGTGGGCCCGCAAAGTCTAATTTTAAGAAACGACGAAAAAGTGCTGGAAGGCTTCGTGGACGTCTGGCTGTATATCATCAGCCGCGAGATACCTCGCGACGCCAGGGGCGAGTGGGCTTTTACCGATCTCAACTTTGCGATTTTTGGAAAAGACACCATCAACTGTGACAACCTGTATAGCCCAGCTAACAGGCAAACGCTGATGGACATTGCGAGGCACGTAATGTCGGCGGGGGACAGTCACTACCCATTCAAGTTGGTTCCCATCCCTTACCGAGAGCTCATTGTGAATCACCTTGTCGAAGATTGGATGGAGTACATCGAGGAGTGGCTCCCCGTTAATGCGAAGGGCCTGTGGTACTTCCACGACGGCACCGTCTTCAACGCCGACGGCGACCGGTCGAGCCCGCGAAACGAGAAGGCGTTGGAGAAGCAGGTGAGGGAGCAGCTGAGAAGACATGACGCGGACGGCACCGCCTATGGGCGAACGCCTTTGCCGACCTGGCACAAGCCCTTGCGCGTATCGGACAAGAGCACACCTTTCGCGGTCATCCGGCTTCAGGAGGCCTTGGACACGTGGGAGGCGGTCCTCTACGGCCAGATCCCCCCCGCGGCCAAGGGCGTGTGGTACTTCCCCGGCCGCAGGCCGTACAATGTTGAGAACCTGGAAAACCCGCAGAACAGGCAGGTCTTGAGAATGTTGGCCACGGTGATCTTAAAAGAGAACCCGGGAATCGATCCTATAGAGGCCGGTTTATACCCTAAGCTTAGCCCCGAGAAAGTCTAAGAACGTAGAAACCAGGCTAGGAAACGAAGATAACGGCGTTTGGAACTTTGCCATTACTAAGGAGGGGACGTTATGACTGATCGCAATATTCGGATGGATGTGCTTTCCCCTTTGCTGCAATCGAGCAGCCGTTTGCGCCTCCAACGGGCTCATATTCCTTTTGTTCATTTCATGTTTACTGAACCGGAGAAAAAACACAAAAGAAAAAAAAGAAAACAAAAAGAAAGAAAAAAGAACGCGAAGGAGACCGGTTGGTCTTGGAGAACCAGAAATTGGTATTTCAGAGAGACAGTACGGGTTTATACTATTGGTACAAAGGGGAGATGTAGTAGTGGCGTGCGCTGCTACGAACTTCCAGTGCGTGCCGGTGTTGATATTCCTCTAAGTTATTAATCAATACTACATCATTTTATATAACCAAGTCTATCCATCATTGCTGGTAGTGATTTCAGAATGTATTAGGTGCCATGTAATAAGGACCTGGGGTATGCAATGGAATAAGACTTGTAAGAAGTCCTATGGTTTCCACGCCATCATATCTTCAAAGTGTGCAGGATCAACGAGATGACAATGTCTCACCAGAGTGGTTCTGGTTGTGGAGGGCAGCAAGACCTTGGACGTTTACCATCCAACCTAGCTCTCTTATCTTTGTTTGCATTATACGCCTCAAATCTCCCAGTATAATCGCCCTTATCGGCGGCGTCCTAGGAATCCGTCAAACCTCGCCGCCGTGTGGCGCGCGACAAACGCCTCAATCTGCTTGCCACCGATACAAGCGACAACCCATTCCATCGGCACTCAGCTCCTCCGTCGGGCCTAAGCTCGTACTGAGCTGCATTCTATAGTCCAAAGGAACTCTCTCCTTCGTCAACTACATTGCGGGGTAATGAGGTTCTACAGGGCGAATAAGAAAACAACAAATCCTGCCTATCTCTCGTGTAGGACTTTTGCGTTCTATGCGGGGAACCGGTGGATGTACTCAGTACAGAACATATATCTAAAGTAAGGGGCTTTAAATAGTGCATTTGAATCGCATCAAGATAACACGAATGGACATAGATGATCAGGCTGTCTTCAGATCGATAGATTGCGCAGCAATGAAGGTCGCCTGAAGCCGAGTCCGGTCATTTGCCCCAGGACACATTTTCATTGATCACTAGTCCCTCTGCTGTAGCGAAACGCTGTTATTCATATTTGTATCACTTAAACACTGCCAAGAGAGTGTGCTCTCTTCCAGTCTGCGAAGTTAATTACCGACAGCCACACCAGAAGACGTGGCCCAATCAGCTGATTCTCTCCTCAGACAGCCTGCCGTATTGCCGATCCATCTTCCGTCATTTGATGTCAGGTGGGCTGGATGGGCTGGTAGTACAAGTTGGGGCTCGACCCCGTTTTCTGGGAGCCTTATCTTGACTCAGCAGAAACTATCTCGCAGCCTAGTGATCACTGCATCTCAACTACAACAGTGACACCAATTACCACCTCCGCGGTCTCGATTCTCGGAATGACTCCGCGGAGCGTGACCAAATTAGATCCGTCTTACTCTCTGTCCGAGTCCTATGCACATTACGCAAGTCGTCTGGAGTACCCTACTGATAACGGCGGTATGAATACTGAATTTGTGAAGTACAAGAGGCGGAAGTAGTGCAGTACGACCTAGACAGCGAGTTTGGGGATTCAGTCAAGCGCCCTAGCACCGTACCCAGGTTCAGATATCGATAACAGGATTGACAGCGAGACAGGCCGCAAGGAAGCCCTTAAGAGAATATGAATCATCTTAGTCACCGTCTACCTCTCCTCCAACTTCTTCGTCGACATCCTCGTCATGAACGATTCTCTCAAGTCGCTATAGTGGCTGAGCGTTTCCTACTGGCACAAGATATGATTCATCCAGCTTTTAATGGGGGGGGGGGGGGGCGATCTCATGTCAAGGATAGATAGCCTTTGTCTTCAGATGGATAGTATGATGATCTGACGTAGCCCGGCTTACTTTGGCTTTAACTAAATATAATAGTATTAATATAATATTAATATATTATATTAAGTATCGATTTGCTAGTAAAGGTATTACAGAGGTACTAAAGATAAAATGTTTAAAAGGCTCTTTCCTTATCTAGTTAACCAGGTGCGTTATAGTAAGGGGGGAGGTGCGACATAGGGCTCCCGAAATATCATACCCAGTATGTACTGACGCATGGCAAGGCATCCGTCGTTCTGGGGGTTGCACTGTTGGTCGATATGCCTCACTCCATCCGTCGTACAGCCTGCAAAATAAATTGGGTGGGGGCTGATCTGGGGGCCGGGCTGGAATTTGGTCTTGCGATTGGTTCATGAGATATTAAAATAAATTTGTAAGGCGTACATATGTAGTCCGCAGGTGCTCAATTTCCGGGATGTTTGCTACGTTATTTTCTGACCAGATCCTCAAAAGCCCCTCTCTCTCCAAGCTACCCGATTCACGAGACAATTGTATCCTTCTCGTTGCAACTATAATCGCAGCCAACATGGGCGAAAACATCCCACTCGAAGTGCTTTCTCAGCGGTATCCAACAATCGAGTCTGGTATTTACAGATACCAGCAGTTGGCCCAACGAAAGGTTGGCATCAGCAATGATCGGCTGCACGACAGTATACAAGTTCTGTTGGCTGAACGTATGCTCACCAGCTCCAATGCAAAATCTTCCTCCCACATCCGCCTTCTCCAGCGGGACTACATACGCATCAAAGATCGTCGAGCTGAATTCCATCGCAAGAAATCGGCAAAGAGGTTTCGGCTATCAAGGCAACCATCTGGAGCTGATGAGAGGTTATCCTGCGATAAGCTATTTGCTTACTGGCTATTTACTACACCTGGTTCTGCAATAGGTGAGTCTTTTTCATTTATGCCTTGCTGAGGAGCACAACTGGTTATATGATCAGATTACATCTGACTTGACTACTGTATTTCAGAGACTCAGAATGAAGCGACAAGTGTCCAGCCAAATGACTCCTTTTCCGAATGGACTTGCCGCATCGCCACCAACCTAGCGACCGAACAGGAAAACACTCTCCAGGTTGTGTAAGTATAACATTTCAAGACCCTCACATTCTAACAATGCGAACATAGCTGATACCATGGGGTGTACGTAGGTCAATGACGGAGATGCCAGAAGAAAAACTGACGAATTTCATGTTCTCCTCTTGGCATTACTTCATAGCCACAGTTTCTGGACGGCTGGGCACATTGTACTTTATACCGGTTCGGGTTTTGCAGGCCACAGTGGCTCGCTACTGGGGAGTTGAGATGATGATGGTTCCTGGGACAGAGGTGTCAGATCCTCTGGATCCCTCCTTCCTCAGCCGCCCAAGACCACTCATGCCTCCGTCTATGAGACCAACCAAAACCTTACAAGATCATGTTCCTTCCTCCCCAAAGATTATCTGGGGCCATAACAACACCCGTCCAGGCAACCTTGACCCATTCCGGGGTGACCACGAGATACTTCTTACCTGGAGGCGAAGTGTCACAAGATTTGACTCAGATCTGGCTGTGTATATTTGGGAGCACCACAAGTCGATACCCGAAGTCGAACACGCCAAAATTGTACTCTGTCCTTTCACTGCAACCCATGAACATCCCAGACTCATCATATCTTTCCGTTCGTCTCACAGCAACGAGCGTTTCCGCAACATGCGAAATATGACCACGAATAAAGCGGCGGCAGAACATCATGGTACCATATCGAGCAACCAGATCAGCTGGTCGCCCATATACGAAGCTTTCGTCTCAATATCTATAGTCTTTGAACTCATGATTGGGGACACCGCAGAGTTTCTAGATGCGTGTCACACTGAGGTTTCTCGGATAGTAAGGGGCCCGGTAGTCGAATCACGATTTCCATTCACAACTAATACCGTAACAGAGTTTCCTTGGCCGCCAGAGCCCATCGACTGGTAAAATGCGATTCCTGATCCATCTGGAGGACTGCCGTAAGGTGGCCCACAACGGTGTGCGGCACGCTCTCGAAGTTCTTGACTCACTGGGAAAGTGGGCAAAGGAGAATCAAATAGTATCAGCCTGCCAGCACAGGCTGGGTGTATTGGAACGAGACCTCCTATACCTCGATCAGGAACTCGAAAGGTTGAGAGACAGCATCCGAAACGACAAAGACATGCTACGGCAACATTTCCAGCTCTCATCGGACATGACGGGGTTTCGCCTTACTCTGCTGGCGGGGATCTTTCTACCCCTTTCGTTCACCACCAGCATTTTTGGAATGAATATCATGAACTCTACCGAAGAAAGCCTCGGCGACCTTTCCGACTTTACCAACACCACCCTAAATGGCCTGCCAGTCGACGTGCGGAATGCGACTCAAGCTGTTGTCACTTCAGTTGCAAAGAGTGGCCCCTTAACCTATGACTGGAAGACTTTCGCGATAACATCTCTTTGTGTACTCGCAACGCTTCCCCTAACTCTTACAGTAGGATCCATCATACGGAGACTCGTGGTCCTCTCCGCTGAATATTTTATCTATTGGAGAGCTACCTTGGTCGTGATAGGTATCCCTTTCGCCTCTATGAGCATGCTTGGCTCGTTTGTCGGCTATCGATGTATCCTGCTCTCGGAGCAATTAAGGACTAAATCATACGAAGGCCACCCTGTCGAGGCCGTAGAAGGTCACCCAGGTGTGACCTTCCCGACTTACTCGGCTGAGATTATGGCCACTGCAAGAAAGTATTTTTACGTTAGCCTTTCCTTGATTATAGGTTCCTGGACTGTCAACATGCTTCTATTCGTTTACTTATCGGTGCGGACTTACCGCGCCTGGGGTGCGAGCCACCAACGTGTCTTCTGGACAACGGTGACCTTGGCTACCTTGGTGTGCTGCCTGGTTGAGTCAATTCCGCAGCCCGAAACCGACTGGTTATTACGGAGCCCCATAAACTTTCCACTCATGATCATTCCCTGGATTCTCATTGCGGTAGGGTACCTGATACCTTGGTTAGGAAACCGGCGACGAGAGTCCATCTACATCGCGAACCTCAAGCGCAGCACACTAGAGGCTAATGGATTGCAAGGGTAAATTGAGATAGAAGCATTCCCCGTGATTGCTCGGAAATGGAATAAGACTTGGTGCCCAGACTCCGATTCCATGAAGCAGAAGTGAATCGCTCCGGTTTCGCACATGAAAAAATAGTCATGTGCTGATTATGCAACCTCATATGCAAGATAAGTATGATGTGGTGGTGGGATGCTACCCGCCCAGAGCCTGATAATGCAGACGTAGCAACCCAACCACCAGATCTTCTCCCTTTGGCGACTCCAACTCCATCTCCATCCTGGGAACCGAGTACCCCTCTTCGCTTATTTTGCACTAGCTATCCTGAGTACCAAAAGCAGTTTTGAACCCAGCACGATGCCAAAACGGCGTCCTTATCATGCGATGAGCTCTAGTAAGCCCAGTATCCTGAGTGAAAAGATACATACGCTTACTAAGAAGTAGTGCCCTTGAATGCATCTGTGGTGTCATTCCAGATGGCTGTTCGAGATGGTGATATGCCGGGCGCTCATATAGACGACAAAGAGATCATGCACCTAGCCAAGACACTGGCGATGGCTGACATACTTTGCGTGGCTATGGTTAGTACAGTATCCATACCATGACCATAGCACCGCTAAATGCAGTGCAGATTGCCCCCAGGGTCTACGAGTATCTAGAAGGTACAACTACCAGGCTGCACGATTGTCCTGATCCCTGGCACCAGATTTCTGTGGTTGAACATAACGCAACATCACCAGTCCAACAGATGCAATCTTGGGCACACTCAATCCAGGCCCATGCCGAGAACAAGACCTTGGATGAGTGGCGATCTCAGCTACGGCACCCCATACACGAAGAGAATGTGTCACAGACCACTTGTCATGAGATAATTGCCGTACGAGATGACCCTTGGGCGAGGGAATGGGCGCCGATAACCCAGGAGGTTGTCTCGGACTACAATAATATCAGATATGGAAAAACACAGTTTCACAAGCACTATCTGGGGGATAGTGAATATGCCCGGTTGTGGGACCAGATCTTCACAGGCGCTGTGAGATTGGAAGAGCAAAATCATGGTGGGGTAGTAATCAGTTGGATGGAATCATTGAAATATGCATCTGATGCGACAGGAAAAGCTCTCGAGAGACTCATGACTCAAAGAATACGCGACATCGACAAACCGGTGTGGCACACTATCAAGAATCGTGCTTTAATTCTGGAAGAAGTTTGGCGCAAAATGGATCATCGTTTCCGTTCAAAATCTTTTCGAAAATACAATAGCCGTTGGAACGAGTATATCTGGAGCGAGACCTGGTGCGTGTCGCTTTACCAATGACCGAACATTACCTAACTCTAAATAGGGAGAAGCGGGAAGACCGAATAATGAGTGCACTGCAGGCCAGCTCAGATATGCAGACCCAAGCCGCTAAGGAGCCATTACCGCCTCCTGGAAAGGTACACCAGCAGCTGGTATCCTGAATCCGGGGAAGAGCAAACCACTGACTCTACGCATATTGACTAGGCCCTCCTCAAGATGTCTTCAGCACATTTGCACGCCATAACTGGCCTTACGATCCTGGCTGCCGCGGTTCCCGCCATGATCGGTTGGGCACATTCTGAGTCCGCGCCAGGAACGGCCGAGGATGCCGATTTCTGGTGGCTGCTGACGAACATCATATTCCAGTTTCTGAGTCTATCGATGTTCGCGGTCATGTTGTTATCGGAAACTTCACCGACCATGATGGGGCAGCGCTGGATCTATGCGTACATCTTGGTTGGCATGTTATCAGCGACCTCGGCCTTTCCGCTTTACCTCTGGATATCGGTCCGATACAGCTCTGCTGCCATGTTCTTGAGCAGCGTCGACACTGCCCTACTTCAAGTGCAAGTGTCTTTGGCTGCCTTACCTATCGCCCCTGAGACGAAGACCAAGGAGGACTAAAACGCCTCTCCCTGTGATTTTATCAGATAAACCCTGTGGGACGAAACGAAATCCGCACATCGATCGCATTTATTTCGTTACCTTGGCTTCTGTTACAATGGTCCAGCGGGGGGCTGGGTGCGTGGCTGGGGGCTACTGATGACGCAAGCGAAGACCTTCGCGAGATAATATATAATCAGCAACCTGAACGCACCGTAGACGTTAATTAGTCGATGAGTTTTGGCCATAAGCCCTGCTTTATCTGGCGAACAGGCAAGTTATGGATCGCATTCATACATATTATTATGTCTGCCTAAGTCAAGGGCCCGGCTAGAAGACATTCCATTGTACGGTGTAAAAATATTATCAACGATTCATATCATCAACATGTTTATTATGCGCAACGCTATGATGAACCAACCCCTACAAAACTCACCAATTTTCTATGTTGGGATCTCCTTCTCTTCCTCCTTCCTCCGCGTTATTTATGATATTACCCCTTCTGCCCCTTCTGCGTGCCCGTTGCCGTCTGTCCTGTTCCTTCCTAGCAGGCGATGGCTCCGTACTTGTTCCTGGTGGCCTCGTACCAGGTGGAGTGGACCATGCCGGCGTTGCAGGTGGCGCCGGCACGGAAGCGCCACTCGAGTTTGCCGCCGTCCCCGCCGCACCAAGTCTCCGTCGGCGCTCCGCAGTCGGAAAAGCGCTTCAGGTTGTCCCAGAGGCCGCCGCATGTGCCCGCCGACGACTCCACGCCGCCGTCGACCCGTATGAAGTACGACACGTCGACGCCGACGGGAGACACTCGGCGCTCGCAGGTGGCCGCGGCGTAGGAGGCGGCGGGTGCCAGGGCGAGGACTAGGGTGGCTGTGGTGGCGTTGAATTGCATGGCGATGATGAGTGGTTGGAAAAGGGGGTGTGTGACGAGTCTGAGAGGGAAGGGCAGATCAGTATTAACCTGTAGGTTGGCAGTCTCATGGGCTCCTTTCCTAGCAGGGTGACTAGAGCGATGTGCTGACTTACCGTTCAATAGAATCTAGAGATGAGGGTCTGGCGTAATTGAAGTTGATTTGTCTGGAAAATTAAGGATGAGGGAAACCGTGAGCAGAGATCAAGATATTCAAGAAGCTATATATAATGAACTCAGGGCGCCAAGATTCTCTTTCCAAATATTCAGGGTTGATATGTGTAAGTTCTCTGGATGATAACTTCAGGGGCTTGATAGTATTCCGCCGACACAATGCATGCCCTCAGTTAGAGAAGGGGCATTTAACGGATAATACCAGCACACCGGAGGGATTGTCCTATTGTATCGGAGGGATTGTGTTGCATGACCGGTCGAATCATATTTGGAAGGTCGCTTACGACCTACGCTGCGAGATTTGACACATTTAAAAACCATTCGTATACTGCAGGGATTCTGCTGAGTGTTCGGTCAGAACTGGAAGGTCGGATAAGACCTGTGGCATGGGATAGGGGAAATACCCTGATCCACTGGAGGGATTCTGATGGGTGATCGGTCAGAGCTGGAAGGTCGCGTACGGCCTACGGTACGGGATATGCCTTCGATAGAAAATAAAGTCACACCGGAGGGATTGCCCTAATACAAAGAAGGAACTGACTTGGCCTCAGAATCCTCTCCGCTATCGCCCACTGGAGGGCGGCTCTGGTTATAGCCAGCTTGTCTTTTGCTCTCGCTAGTATATTCAGTTCGTTTATTGGCTAATGTATGGCCCTCTTTGCCACATCCTTCTTGCTTACAACGCCTGAAATCCTTCCCCTTTTATAATGCCGTCAACCCCCACATTGGTTAACACTTAACCATCCTCGAGACGGTTAGAATTTTTGATTATGCCGGTTTCCCTACCCTGAACCAGTGTAATAATTCGGCTCACCTACTATGATAAAAAGCTTTTAACTTGGTTTCTGCCGTAGAGATGTTGACGACATGGCCACTGACACAGCCCGTGGCATTGTTGGGGCCCAAGATTAGGGTCGCCACGACCGTCATCCGCCACCACCACTTGAACCTCATCCAGTGGCTCAGCAAAGGCTGACTGTATTCTTGTTTCTTCTTGTGCTATTCTCTGATTCGATGCGCTGAAAGGCTGAGTGCATATGTGGCTGGGGGCTACTGCTACTTGGCATGTGCAGGCTTTTAGGCAAATGCTTTGAGCGATAACCCAACCAGACCAGGGTCAATCAATCCCCCAGGAGACTCGCTTTACCCCAACCGGGCTGGAAAGAATATCCCTGTTTCGGGGCCAAAACGAAATGCTCGATGCACAGCCCCCGCAGATGATTGAAGAGTTGGAAGGTGTTCGGTAAGAGAATTTACTTCAAAATAAGCTAATTTCAGAACCACGCCATTCTTTGACTCCCCATTACTGTTCCTCCCGTCATGGCCGAGCTCGCATTTCTTGGTCTCGTGGCCAACATCTTCCAGTTCGTCGAGGCCGGGATCAAGATCGCCTCGACCGCCCGCGACGTGCACCAGGGCTCGGGTAGGTTGAACTTACAGACACGCGAGATCAGGCTGCTTCTGGATGACGTGAGACAGACAAGTACGGCGGTGTCGAAGTTGCCCCGAGGCACTCTTTCAGGGGACGAACTGGTCATCTGCGACTATTCGGAGGAATGCTACGCCATAGCCACCGACTTGGAAACGATAGCGGCCAAGCTCGCGAAAAGAGAAGGTGCCAAGTCTCGAACACTGGACAGCGTGCGGATCGCTTATCACAGTGTCACCAAGAAGAACGAGATACAGGATTTGCTCACCCGTCTCAGCCGGGTCGATGAGAGGCTCCGGACGAGACTAGACAAAGTTCTGCATCGGGAAGCTGGCCTTGAAAATGAGGACCGGTGGTCTAGTGTTATGGCGGCCATTGAACGCCTCGATCTCAAAGCCGAGAGTATGGACATATCGCATGGAAATTTGCTGGAATCAGCGGCGCAGAACCTCAGAAGCCAACTCAATACCGACGCTTTGATGAGCGGCTTGGTCCAACTGCTCGCCAACGAGATACAAAGCATGCAATACTACCAAAACCAGTTGGAGAGTTTGCTTTTCCAGGATATACAACAGCGTTATTCGGACATCAATCCAGCGCACAAAGCCACCTTCCAATGGGCCTTCGATCGCGCTCACTCAGGGTTTTCTCAGTGGCTAGAGAGCGGCAGTGGCTATTTCTGGATTCATGGGTTGGCTGGGAGTGGCAAATCAACACTGATGAAATATTTATACGACCACGGAAGCAGCAAAGCTCTGCTGCGAAAGTGGGCAGGAAAGAAGAGATTAGTGAAGGCGCACTTTTTCTTCTGGGCTCTGGGTACACGAATGCAAAAGTCGCAGCTGGGCCTCTTGCAGAGCTTACTTTTCCAGTTGGTCCGCGCCGACCTGTCTCTAGCCGCCACCGTCTTTTCAGCTCGTCGGTATCGCGAGCCATGGACCATCGAAGAACTACGGGAGGCCTTCCAACTGATCTCAGCGCGTGCAGAAGAGAATACACGATTCTGCTTCTTCATCGATGGCCTGGACGAGTACGAGGGCAACGAAACCGACATAATATCCACGGTTGCCGAGCTTTTGAACTCACCCAACATCAAGATATGCCTATCCAGTCGGCCGTGGAACCGCTTTCGAGAAGCATATGCAGATTGCCCCGGCCTCACTCTCGAATATCTTACAAAGATCGACATATTCGGGTACATCAAATCCGAGCTACTTTCCAATCGCTCCTTTCATCGCAGTGTGGATGAGGATCCAAGATGCGCTGGCATCATAACGCAAATCGCCAGCCAGGCACGTGGAGTTTTCCTTTGGGTGTTTTTGGTTGTTCGTAACCTCCTACGAGACATACAGTCTCGAGAGCCATTCGAGCACCTGCAGCAGAGGGTAAACGAGCTGCCACCTTCGCTGGAGGACTATTTCCAGCGCATTTTCGACAGAATCGATGCCATTTATCGCCAACAAACCGCCAGGCTATTTTTAGTCGCCCTCTACCTGGAAGAGCGCGATGAGGACCCTTTGCCGCTCATGGCTTACAACTGCCTCGAAGTGGAACTCCGGGATCCATCATATGCTGCCAAGCAACGATTGTTGGCTCGGGATCCGGACTGGATCCGGCACTTGCCCGAAAATGTGGCCGAGTCCCAACGTATCGCGACAATCCGGCTCGATGATAGATGCAAGGACCTTCTGCAACCGCGGAGGAATGAATCCTTTCACCCGGCCTCAATTCATCATTTCCATATCAGTCTACTGCATCGAACTGTACGAGATTTCTTCCGAGACAATTTCTACGGGGCTCTCAAAGAGAAGGCGGGCGGCGACTTCTCACCGGAAGGATCGATAGCCAAGTGTTTACTTTGGCTTTTCAAGACTTACCCGATCAAACTGTTCTTCGCTCCCTCGGTGAATGGAAGGGACGACTTGCCCGATGGAATAAGAGTCATGGTTCCCGCATCCAGACCGCACGAAGATTACAAGATGAGCCTCGTCTTATACCGTTTTTGGTCCCACGTGATGCACCACGCGCTACTGATAGATGATGAGGTCATAGAAAGTTTTTTCGATACCATGGTCATACATTGCGGTCAGAACTGGGCCAAATTGATCGTCCCACCACAACTGGCACGGTACTTCAGCCCCTATCCTGCAGATCTGATGCTGACACCCTGGGCATCCTACCTGAACCTGGACGGCTACTTGCGCCGCAAATGGAAACCGGGGAAGGCTGAGGGAGGCTTCTTCGACTACGAGGTCCTGACGCTCTTGCTAGCTCTCGAACCGCGGTGCTTATTGGCACTTTCACCGCCCTCCGAGGTCTCGACAGCTCCAGCAGGACTCAAACGGCAGAACAACTACACCGGCAGCGTGGTGGTGGCGGACGGCGAGCAACAGCCGCCCGCCGGTGGGCTCCTCACCATCCCGACCCACGAGCAACCCACGCCGGTCCCCATCCGCCCGTCCACGGTCCAGGCGCTGCTGGAGCTGGGGTGCGACCCGAGGGACCAGAAGCTGGGCCTGCTCTTCCTGGACCGATTCCAGAAGGCGCGGTGGGACACCCAGACGACCGTAGGGCTGGCGGGGGTCGGCGGCAGGGCCTACGTCTACCTGTCCAACCGCAACGTCTTTGCCGTCGCCCGGCTCCTCTTCGAGCACGGGCTGAGCGTGCCCCTGGGCCCCGACGAGGAGTGCGGGCTCTGCAAGGCCAACTTCGCATCCGTCTTCCGCCCGCTCTTCGGCGCGGACGGCGTGGCCGAGCTCGCCGAGATCCGCCGCCGGCTCCAGGGGCAGGTCAGCTGGGCGAGCCGATTCTCGCGGGCATTCGGGGTGTCCCGCGCTTGATTGACGTCCCGACTACCTAGCCACACAGAAACGAGTTCTGATAAGTCGGGTTACATCGACTATATTTGTAGTCACGCAACTGAAAAGAGCGGCGTACTGGTTCCCACATGGAAAGGGACACTCCAGATATTTATTTGTGTACATATTCTACTGATCTTTGGTTTCCCGTTTTTCTTTTGACAGTGGAAATGGAAACGGAAGGTTTCAGTGCATCACACGGACGCGAATATCATTGCAGCTCGAACTATGGCTTGCACGTTGCCAAGTTAGACTTTCTGACGCTCCGGGTGGCTCCGGCGTACTCACTCCCTTAGTTGCCGTTCTGAGCAGCCGCATTGTTGCTGCCCTGGGTAACCCCCTGGATGGCACCGTTGTTCTGGGGGGTGCCCCCTCCCTGGCCATTCTGAGTAGCACCGCCACCGTTCTGGGCCGCTCCGTTGTTATTCTGAGCCGCCCCGCCCTGGCCGTTCTGGATAGCCCCGCCCTGGCCGTTCGGGACCGCACCTCCCGCCTGGCCGTTCTGGACGGCCCCGTTGTTGTTGTTCTGACCAGTCCCGCCCTGGCCGATCTGAGCGGCACCCCCTCCCTGGCCGATCTGAGCTGCTCCGCCGTTGTTCTGGGCCGCGCCACCAGCCTGGCCGCCCGCGGCTGGGTTGGCACCGTTGTTGCCCTGGGTCACGCCCTTGTGGCTAGTTGAATGCCATGTCAGTATCAAGCAACCTACGGATCCATAATCAGGGTGACCTACTGGCGAGGTTCAATGGCAATGGCCGAGGCGGCCACGGCAAGGGCGAGGACTTGGAAGAACTTCATTTTGGCGATAGGGGTTGACTGTACAAACTTGATGTGGGATAACGATTGAGATATAAAGATGAGTAAGTATATGCAAGTAAGATAGAGTATGGACCAGCCAAGAAGAGAAAGCAATGATGTAAATCAGGAACGATCTGATGATTGGGATAGTAGGAACATGGGAAGCAGGAACCTCAGAGATCTGGCGTTTATTGGTTTTATGTACCCAAGTTGTAGCTAGATGTGTCTGTGTAAATACCCGCTACTGTATTGCCGGCGATGGTTTTCACAATTCTTGTCTTAGGTAGATTATGGCATCAAGTTTGTCTATGCGGCTGCGTCGTCGGCAAGGTTTCACACGCCCAGCCGCCGGTTAGTTGCCACAGCCGCCACCGAGTCCGCCCACAATACGAACCCCTAAAATCCGAAGGCGTGTTGGGGAGAATATTTCCTTGTGTGCTCATGCTGCTTAAACTGCGACGGCTCACGGTGAGTTGAAGCCCTTACCATTGGCATTGGCCTTTTGCCAGAAGTGAAAAGTGGTTTCATGTCTTGCTGAATACATCGCGAGACATGGGCTGATTGCGGCACCAAGCTGCCATTCAGCTGAGTGGTAGAGCCTAAACAGAACAGGGTATTTTGTCACCCAAGTCATCCCGCGTCGCCTGCCTGTCGGGATGTCGGGTCATCACCCTAAGCACCCGGCTCTCTGCTTACCGATTCCTACCAGCGTGTGTATACCTACTTACACACCATGCAATGCAATGCAATGCTGATCTTCACCTAACAGAAAAATGATGAGTCTTCGAATGTTGGCTTCCTGTTTTGATTGAAAAGGGGTTACAAAGGGGAGGGGGAGGCAATTCCCGCAATTGAGCACTCGCTTAAACCCCACTAAGAAAACGTGCCTAAGTACTTAAGTAATTTTGGGGGGAAGAATTCACCAAGTCAACTTTCTATTGATGTTCTGAATGCAATTGCGAACAGTGTTGTCAGGACCGACCCATGTGCAAAAACGTGGCAATCTGCCCAATTGCGAGACACGATAGCATGCTAAGATGCCGGTTCGTCGCTGTTGTGAGTGTGCATACGAGCAGTGCCTCATCTGGCCGCCTTTTGGTGTCAAGTAATTCGTCTCGTACCTCCACTGCCAAGCTATTGCGGTCTATCTTACCCAACCACCAAAAGTCCGACCATGCGTGTGTGTGTGTGGTAGATATCGCATCGCATTCTCTCAGCATGTACCGGTTAGCAGTGAGATTGGTAATCGTTGGCGAAGACCCTGGCGGTTTTGAAGTGCACTTGATTATTTCCAGCCTTCATACGCTCATCTTTTCGGCGCCATCCGAACAACGACTCAAGAATGTGGGATGGTTCCATTGCGCGGTGAACAGTTGAACTCGTACCGCTTCCATTTCGGTATTGCGACATACGGCGATAGCAATCAACGATTTGACGGGTCGTTTGGTCGATTTGTCAGCGCTGTGGTTTGATTGAGCTTGTCGAGGCAGTTGGGGAAGATAAGCGGCCGACCAACCGAAACACAGCATCTGCCAGCCGCCGTTGTCTGATGATGCAAGAGAAACAGATTCTCAGAGGACATCCGACTCGTCCATATCCAGAAGTTCCTCAACGTGAAAGTAGAGGAGGGCGCAGCAGTGTCGCTGGTGGAAATGATCTGTATCTCTGCGCCAAGCAGACCCATCAAGGCCGCCCGGCTTACTGTAAGTGGTGATCTCTTTGGAGTATCATGAAGCAAGAAACAAGACGGGTGATTCCTCCCAGGCGGCCGAATTCCTGGGTGTTCACTTTTAGAACAAAAACAAAAACAAATTTCAGCTTGAGTGGGGAGAGATTTGCCCAGATTACTTTTGGACAGGGACGAAATCTGGCTGCCTGCGATGCGATCCATCTCGGTCCCATCGACCGAATTTGAGGGGTGGAGCGTGGAGCTGCTGTAGCGGGGCCGGCTCAGTGCTTGGTCATCCATCAGCATCAGCATCAGCATCGTCAGGACATCAATATCGCAATCAGAACATCGCAATCAAAGGGACCAGCATGGCACTCAGCACGTGTAAAGAGAGAAAACAATCGCGGGAAATGCAGTCAGCAGTCAGCAGTCATTCCCGACGGGATAGTAGGAATTAGGACGGGAATAAGAAGCAAGGCAGGTAAGAAGTCATCGTTGCCCCAAGAAAACCAACATCATCAAGCCTACTACTACTGCTGCATGGCTAGAATTAAGGTTATTTGACCCAACCTCATCATCATCAGCAGCAGCAGCAGCAGGATCATCTACTTTAGAGTTATCTCGGTGCCTGCGTTCTCGTGGTCCCGGCGATGCGGTAAGGCCTAGTAATCAAGTTGATCCTTTGAAGAAATCGAACATTTGGAAAGAGAACCAGAGCATTACCCATTACCCCGTTGCGCCACGAACCAATGGCAGGCAGCGGCTTTGTGTCTCAGCTTCATGCGAGCTCGTACTTTTGATTTTGATTTGCCCCTCTTTGGCCCCTCCTTTGGCCCCCAAAATACCCCAGTCCAGCCCAGTCCTCCGTCCCGACGGCAAAGCAATTAGCTAATTGAGCCCTGAAAGGCAGTGGATTGACAGCGGATTGACCACTAAACTGCTAGACAGCAGCAACCAACTTACAGGGCTGCCGAGCCCGCCGGATTGCGGCGAGAAAATCGAATGGTTCGACCGACAGGGACATGGGCCGATTCAAATTGATCTCTATCACACCTTGGACAACCTTCTGGACAACCTTCCACAACTCGCCCTTCAAACTTCTTCTACACTACATGGCCATGGCTGCTGACTGCATGCATATGATAGTACCGGCATGCATGGCGGTTTCCGCTTAGCCAATCAATCTGCCAGCCATTGAGATCCGGGCCAATGCCGTCGTTCGACAAGTTGCAAGTCTAGTCGAATTGCGGCAAACGATGACATGCTTTCCGATAATGGGCTAGTCCAACAGCTCAACGGCGGGTGAACCGCCTCATGTCGCATTCGCTACATTATGCTTTCTGACACTTGGTCCGTCACTAACGGTCCCTTTGAATACCAGAACCAAGCATCACCAACGGAACTTGCCGCTCACTACTTCAGTATACTCGTACACATCTTTACAGGTATGTTAAGTACTTAACCTACTGACCCGACTAGCCTGCTGCAGAACCGGCCCCGACCCATACCCATACCCATAACCCTGGCCCTGGCTAGCTGGCTAGCTGTTTTACGTACGCTACTGTACTGCCAGTTCGCCAGTAGCAGCATAGGGTCAATGGAAGCAATCTCGAAACGCCAGTCGCAATAACGGATATCCCCTACTGAATGGATGACTAGTTGAAAGTACGATGCAGGAAAGTGGAATTGGCCCAACCCGAATTCGTTAAATAAGCCGTTTCCGGTATTTGCTTTGCTGTCTCCGCAACAGTGCACATGGCAGTAAGATGCACCAGCCATGCACTGCGACCCCCCTCAGCGTAAAACCTACCAATCATCTCGCGACGGCGCAGCAGTCGGTATCTCCATCAGCCTTATGCCAAGCGGAAACGCCAAGCCCTTGCTATGTCATGCTATCAAGACTTCTTCACGAAATGGAGGCCCGCTCGCCCCCCTAACAACCCCCCGCCAGTCTAGGCGTTTGGTCTAGTCGGCATCATACCCTAAGTCAGATCCCATATTTACTTACTCAGTTCAGTATATCTACTTTATTTGTCTACCTGGAGGGATTCGAAACTAAAACCTGTTGGCCGGGCCCTTCCTTCCATAATTATGACATAACCCGTTCTTCCCTCTCTCTGTATACTATTACTATTCCTTCCGCATTGACAAAGGAGACTCCACATAGCACGAGAATACCGAAACGGTTTTCATTTTTCCCGTTGCAACTAATACCTACTCCTCCTAACAAGCCACCACAGCTTACATCACACACTGGTGCGTAAGACGAAACACACAACCCATTCAGGGCCACGAGACTGTTCAGATCCGGGACTAAAGATTAGTGATCTATTCCTGGTGGGAGCCCTCTGAAGGCAGAAGCTTTCTTTTCAGCTTCGTATAGGACAGCCCTACTGCGCTTAGGGAGCTACTCCGCCTAGTATTATTATATAATACGTTCGTCCTGAACGACGAAACACAACAACCCCCTTCAGCTCAACACAATGGCCTCGCCTCAGATATCGTCACCGTCTGCATGGACACCCGCTAGTGACCCTTGGAGCAGCCAGCCAGCCGGTAACAACAGTAATAACGAAGACCACCTCTCCCCCTTCGCCTCGCCCTTCCTGGGCCTGTCCGACTTCGACAACATGTCGGACCACGCCTCCTCAACCTCATCAACGGCGCACATGCTCCACGTCGCCATCGTCGGCGGCGGCCTCGGCGCCGCCGTCTTGCTACGCGGCCTGATGCGCTACCCCCACATCGCCGCGGAGCTGTACGACCCCCGCCCGCGGTGCCGCGACGAGGGCCCCGCGCTGGACCTGAGCGAGGCGCACCAGGAGGTGCTGCGCGCGCTCGACCCGGCCCTGGACGCGTGCCTCGACCGCGCCGGCGCCGTCTACAGCTCCGTGGCCCTCTGCGTGGGCGGCACGGCGTCCGCGCCGCACCACCGCGCCGTCGACCTCTCGGGCCTGCCCATCCCGGGGCGTCGCACCGTGGGCCGCCAAGCGCTGCTGGACGAGGTCCTGGCCGACGTGCCGCCGTACCAGCTGCACCCCAACACGCCCGTCGTGGCGGTGAGCGGCGGGGCGGTCGAGACGGACATCGGTGGCGGCGGGGCGTACCTCGAGTTCGTGGACGGGACGCGGCGGCGGTATGATGTGGTGATTGGCGCGGACGGGACGCACAGCCTGGCGCGGGCCTTTGTGCTATCGTCCAGAGGCTCAAATTCGCACTCACATTCCAATTCAAATAATACGACAACAACAGAAACAGCAGACGAGGAGGAGGAGGACCCGGCGCACAAGCCCGTCCCGGCCGGCAGCTGGACCCTGCCCATCGAGGTGCCGCTCGCGCGCGCCCAGCAGGCCATGGGCGGCGCCTACCTGGACCCGGCGAACCCGTGCCGCGCGGGCTGGATCGGCGACGGCACCTTCATGCAGCACGACTTCGTCAACCACGGCCGCGACGTCCAGATCTCGCTGTCGGCGCTGCTGCCGCCGCCGCCGCCCTCCTCGGCCGCGGCGGGCTGGTATTCGGGGGCCGGCGCGGCGGCGCCCAGCTGGGCCAAGCTGTTCACGACCGAGGAGTTCGAGGAGACGTTTGCGCGGAATCGGTCGCCTGTTTGCCAGGGCATGGTCAAGGTACGTCATTATCACTAGAAAAAGTAACTCGCAAAGAAACCATTGCGAGTGAAGCGAGAGAAAAGACAAGCAAAGCTGACTCCCAATAAACAATAAATAGCTCGTTCAAAGCGTCTACACCATCCAAATCGCTGGCATCGTCCAGATGCAGCCCGTGCACACCCCGCGCTACAACCGCGGCCGCGTCTGCGTGCTGGGCGGGGCCGCGCACGCCGCGGGCCCCTACGACGGCGCCTCGGCAGGGCTGTCGCTGGAGCAGGCGCTGGTGCTGTCGACGCTGCTGGGCCACTCGGCGTCGTCGGGGGTGGGGCTGCGGGGGTTCACGCGGGCGGGCCACGACGTCGAGGCGTCGCTGCCGTACTACGCGCTCCAGGCGTACGACGCCGTCTGCCGGCCGCGGGCGGACCGGGTCGTGCGGGCGGCCGCCGAGGTGACGGAGACGCTGCTGGGCCGCGGTGGGGGTGGGGGGATTATTGGCGATGGTGTGGGTGGTGATTCGACGGCGGGGCGGTTGCTCGACCCGGCGGGCATTGCGGAGAGGTTGAGGCAGGGGTGGTCGACGGTGCATAACCTGCATGTGGCGGGGTTGCAGAATGCGGCGCTGGATGCGATGGAGCAGTTTATTGCCGAGGACTCGAAGTGGTGAAAAGGGGTGTCGGGGTGCAAAAACGGGGGCAGGCTCTACCACCGGGTCGAGCCCCTGAAACGCCTGCGTCCCTTGCTTTGAAGCATATGAGACATTTCCTCTTTGCGATTCTGGAGGTTGAACAGTTATTACTTTTCCCTATTCATTACATAGCCCTGCGAGGAGCATATTTATGGCGTTTTGGATGGGTTACCTTGGGTTACTGGAAAGCTATATAGATTTCACCAAATGTTGATACCTGCTACATAGGAAGATGCCTCTCACTTCTGGATTGTGTTGTATTGGGCACTTTTGATGATTGAACGGCAAATTCCGCATTCTTGTTAGTATCAAAATCGCATCCTTCCGATGCGGCACAGCGGTAGTGGTGATCGAGTCATGATCCTGCGTCGTGACCCGACCTACCGGTACCCAATCAGCGTTAACATCTCCCTGGAAATAGGGGGCTAATTAGTCCTCGAAAAGAACCACTACCCGATACGATGCAGCATAGGAGGAGCAGTGGCAGGATTACACAAACACATCGATGCATCCTTTTCGTGGCAAAGCCCTAAAGTAATGCGCGAACAAGTTTAAGGAAAGGAAATAAACTTCGGGGTGGAGATGCAAAGTGATTGGTTGACGATGACTTCACGATGCATCCGATATGACGTCTAGGGGGAGGGGAAGGGGATTTAAAATCAACCCCAAGCCCCCCGTGATTGAGGAGATCACTGCAACATGCAACACCTCCAAACCAATGCCAAGAGCAAAGGGGAAATCAGCTCAATACATTCATCAAACTGTTCAATTAATCCTATAAACCAACTACGTTCTGCTTGGCTCCGGTACCAAACATCATGGCCTCTAGAATCGCTGCCCTGAGGGCTATGAGCAGCGCCGTCCGAGCGCCAAGGCCAACAGGTAAATAGAATGCAATTTGGCATACTACCAACACAATGATTCAGCATCGTCGTCCCTTTTCCACGACCACCTGCTATTCTCATCCCGCAAATGACTCGACTCAGCAACTAGTAGTAAGTCAGTCGACTGTATGACTAACCCCCTTTTTCTTTCTGCCTTCGTCACAGCCGCGACGACGCTGCTGCGCCCTTGCTACTACAGCACCGAGCACCACTACACGGGCGACACGGGCGAGCACCATGCCCACCAGGACGGCATGCCCAAGCCGCGCAACTTCGCGGCCGCGATCGGGGACAAGCTGGGCCCCAAGCCGAAGCAGCAACAGCAGCAGCAGTACCAGTCCTCTACCGGGGGCGAGGGGCACGAGAAGTCGGGAAAGCAGTGGGACTCTCTCGAACACGAGTTTCAGGATAAGGAGTGGGACAATATTGGGAATTTGTGATTTTGAAGGGTGGATGATGGGGAAATCAATGGAAGGTCAAGACACAAAAAGAAAAAAAAAGGAGAGAGAAAAACAACGGTAGGAGGCAAGTTTGGGGTGTAGAGGGGTAATCAATCAACAGGTGGAGGGGACACAACAGAATGTGGCATAATGACGGATTGTATCTGCATTCACTTATGTAACTACCAAATTGCATGAATGTACTCTACTCAATTATCCAAACAAGAATATTCAATGGAATTCACCGAGGACTCTAGGCCAAGAAAGAGGCCGAGAAAGAGGGGACACTATCGGTCGGGTCGGTCGGGGAGTGACTCTTCGGGGAAAGGTGGGCCCCGCGATCGCAATCGGGGTTGGTAGCGGTTTGTCAACTTCCACTTCGACTTGGGAATTGAACTGGAGTCTCATTTTCACCATTGGAAGACTTACGTCACGCCGAAAGTGAGGACGAGATCTTTCTGCCAAGACCAAGGCAACCGTGAGATTGGACATTGCGGCGAGCCCGTTTAGGCAAGGTGGGCTGAGGCGCAGAAGCCGTTAACCTAGCCATTTCCCAGCAGCATGGCCTGCTTGAGTCCCGACCTTAGGATCTGATCACCACCGTTGATTCCTTCCTACAATGGTTGATCACAACCATTCAAATAAACGGCTTGGTGAGTCAACGGTGAAAGAAAAACAAGTTTGCATTGACCAACTTGTGATCCTTAAACTGCTTCATCCTTGGTAGTTGCAGTGTATGGCGCAGGCTGGGCTTTTCTATAAGTATTCAATCACCCAGTCACTTCCCTCCCAAGTAGAAACATCCCTTTCATTCCTTGCGCTCCTGTATTCACAGGAACCCATCACCTCAGATTTGTCGGCATCGCCCTATATATTCTGACCCTGTTCCTGTCATTAGCCATTCATTTCTTTGTCTCTTTCCTTACCCACACTCTCCGAACCTGGAGGCCACACACTCACTCTTCAACACCAACGACTAATCAAACCAATCAGTACATTCAAGATGGCCGAGAGTGCACCCAACAGCCTGCGTGCCACGCAGATGCGCCAGCGTCTGTTACTCGACATTGATGAACTGGTTCGGAAGCCCTATCCCAATATCCGCATACATGCCGGCGACAACTTGGAAGAAATGTGCCTCGTCTTGTCTCCTCCTGGGTGGCAGCGCATGCATCTCCACGTTACCCAGCTTGGAAACTTTCCCATGCGCCCTCCCCGCATCCAGATGGACACGATTGTGAATCACCCCAACATCTTTGAGTCATACATTTGCGCCACCATCCTCAACGACGACAACTATTACACACCGGCCTACACACTCAAAGGAATCGCCATACAGCTTCTCAGCTTCTTCGGAAGCGACAGCATTGAGCAGTCGCATGGGGGAGAGGTCGTTGACCTCGAGCGTTACCGACAGGGACAACATGGTTCCGCCTACCAACAACCCTTCGCGGCTTGTGAGCGCTGTGGTTTCGCGGCCGACGGCAATCCGTCAAATGAGCTGGGAAGCAACAGATACCGCGACGCATCCGGCGAGATGAAGGTTCGCGAGGGCCAAGCGCCTTCGGTCTCTGCATTGGCTACACCTAACAGATGGAGCCTGCTGGAAACGGAGACGGCATCACCATCAGCACAGACCGCAAACCACCAAACGCACCTGTCCGCTGTGATGGACACTTCCGTAAACGGAGACGGAAACGGACCTTGCGCCATCGACACCCTCCCCAGCGAGCTCCTGCTGCAGCTGCTCGAGGCCCTCGGCGACTTCGAGGACCTGACCAACCTCGCCCGCGCCTGGCCCCGCGTCAGCGCCCTCATCGCCGAGCACGACGTCGTCCGCCAGCGGGAGCTGCAGTGCTTCGTGACCAAGAAGACGTACCGCGACGCGGGCGTCAAGCTGGGCGTGGGCGTCTCCACCGAGCGCGGCGAGCTGGCCTCGGAGTTCGACCTGCTCTCGCAGCAGGCCTTTGCGCTGTCAACGCGCAAGTCGGTGCAGAACGTCCCCTTCACCCGCTGGCTGCCGCTGCCCATCTCGCCGCGCCACTGGCACTCAGTCCGCCACAACGCCGCGGCATCGCTCTCGCTGCTCCGGGAGCACGTCAAGCTGCCCAACGCCACGCACGCCCAGGTCCTCTACACCTTCATGAACGACATTGTCGTCAAGCTCAACCTCGTCGACGCAGACGACCAGAGGAGCAAGAAAAGACAGCTGCAGGACTTGCAATACAACCCCCATGCCCAAGCCCGTGCCAGCAGCACGCTCAGGCACGCGTCCGAAAAGGCCATCGAGTCCTACTTCCACCTCTTCCACCTGCTCGTCTGCCTGGCGACGGAGCACCCGGAGATTGTGCACGAGGCCAACAGGCTCATCAGCTCCTTCCTCGCCGGCCGGCGCGACAAGGCCCACTGCCCGAACCTGGGCCACCTACTCGTCGCCCTGCTGGTCAGCGACGTGCCCGTCACCGACGAGCTGCGCCGCGCCGTCATCACCGAGGCCGTCACCCGCAACGTCGTCTGGCTGCTGAACCCCGTCCCCGCGCGCGGCGGGCGCCACTTCGACCCCCGCAAGGCGAAGAGCCACCCGGAGCTCGCCTACCTCGAGCCCGACGCCGTCAGCGCCTACCGCCTCGACAAGACGTTCCAGGGCTCGCGCACCTCGTACCGCCTGCTGATGTTCTCGGAGCTGTTCCGCCGCACCGCGAGACCCTCTACGTCTGCATCTACTTCTACGTCACCGGCCCCGTCTACGCCCGGGAGCAACGACTCCAGTAGTACTACCCAGTCGACGTCGACGACAACGATGCCTGCCACCCTGGCCCAGATCCGCGACGACCTCTTCCGCCGCCACGGCGCCCCGCCCCCGGGGGCCGCGGCCCATCTTGCCGCCGAGGTGCGTCGCCTGCATGCCGTCGATGACTTCCCGGCCTTCCTGCGGGAGATGGGCCTGTCGCCCTCGCAAGTTCCGTCGCCGGCGCAGTTCACCTCTGTCCTCCGCGGCACCGTCGAGGCCAGCATGCGGCGGGGCTATTCGCGCTGGGCGCTGGCGCAGTCGGACGCGCTGGCCCTGCGGCTGGGACGCGGGTGCGAACCCTCTGTCGGGATCCGGCCCGAGCTGGCCGAGATGGTGGGCGAGGCGCCTCATTTGCCGCATGTCAACCTGGCGGGCGTAAACTTCTTCCCGAACCGCGGCGGTGCCGGCGGCAGCGGTAACAAGAGAGGTGGTGGACTCCGACAGAACGGCAGTAGTGGCAGTGAGAGCGGCAGTGTCTCGCCGCCTCCCCGGGGTGTGGCTTGGCCTCGACGCAGCACTGGGGGAACAGCTGTGATGGCTAATGCGGCTGGTGAGGCTCAATGGACCACCGCTCCTTCTTCTTCTTCTCCTTCTCCTACTCCTACTCCTACTCCCGTTCCTGCTGCTGACGCCGGCGTTGGCAGAGGCAATCATACCTATCGCGGACGAGGAGGAAGAAGAGGAAGAGGAGCTCGGGGCGCTTACCGAGGAATGTAACTGGGCGTGCGAAAGTGGTGCCAGTGGGTGGTTCGATTCCTACCAAAATGGAGAGAGCGATGAGCACCCGACTTCAGCTCCTCGGTTGAGCAAAATAACAAAATAACGAAATAATGCTGGCGTTGCGAGACGAGCCGCTGATTTAGGGGTTGATACACACTACATACATACATAGATTTGCTCCTGAGAGTACACATGCACAGCGGAGTTATGATTGATACCAAAAGTGCTTGAGATTGGCATATAGCTAGTCCATATAGTAGAAAGAAAATCTAAGAGATGAGAAAACCATATCCTTATAAAACATGATATTATGTCACCGAAATGTGAAATAAAAGAGGAAAAAGGAAATAGACAGAACAACCTAGAGTTTCTGGCGCACAGGGGTTCCGCCATTGGACACCCTTACGCTCGCCAGACTGAATCTCCTCCCTCCCATCCAAGACCTTCCTTCCGCCACGGCTACTGACTAGCAGCGTCTGCAGTCGTACAGTGTCGGCAAGGCCAATGTCGGCAGGGCGCTTGGCTGAAGACGGCGGTGGGGTTCGTGCCATGCCTCTTCCCAGCGCGGTTGGTGCTGCCGCACTGATAGGACGCCACCATCCGTATGGTATAAGATATTCCGTGGCATATCATTTGTCTCGGGGACAGACGTTTCGGACTGTGGTGGGAGCGGTAGGAAGAGGAGCACAGCGCAAAAGAGTTGCATGCTGGCGATGACGACGGTTGGCACGGACGGCGTCTGGGCAATCTTCGGCATTCGGTGGGGGGCGTCGGGACACGGGACAGGCTCCAGGGACGCGGGTTGAGCTAGCGACGCCCTAACCAATGGCAATCATGAATCGTTTCCTGTATCCCGTCGCTCGATGTGAACCCCTCATCAGACAGCTGGCCCCATCACCGTCGCCGCCACCGCCGGGGCTCCCCGACAACAGTCGGCTACCGACCCTCCCGGAATACCTGTTTCCGCCCTTTTACGTCTGCGAGCTCCAACCGGCCGATGAAAAGCCGCGGCCGGTTCGCCTGGACATTCAAGACCATGGCTGGTCTAGTTCCACGGTGCGCGTCGACGACCTCTTCCTGAGCGACTTGGACGGCTGGACCCCATCCTATCATCCAACCGAGGTCGAGCTATGCTACGACAATCCCCGGGACGTCCTCATCAAACGCCCCACCAAAGTCGTCGCCGTCGCAACGGGCAATGGCAGCACGGAGCCCGTGGCTTGTTTCTTCAAGCGCTTCGAGCTCTCCTTCGGTCTAGCACATGCCCGAAAAGAGGTCACGACGCTAAAGTTAATTGTAGAAGCACACATACCCTCGGCCCCCTCTGCCCGGATCTGTCGTCTGCATGGGCTCATCCGAGACGGGAACAGTCTGACGGGCACGCTGTTCACTTGGATCCGTGCCAAGGGCCCGCTATCCAAGGCCCGGGCGGACCAGAGTCTGGCGGCACTGCGGAAGCGCTGGACGGCCCAGATCACCGGATCCGTTGCGCAGCTCCATGATTTGGTACGGTCTATATGACTAGGGGCTTGCACAGAAGAACTGATCGTCCCATGCCGAGCCGTCCGCGGCGCCGATGAAGGACCCTTTGATGCTTCGAAGTTCGTCGAAATAGGTTTAGAGTTTTTTCATCACTGATTCCTTCGTCTCCATGTCCAATGTCGCCCACGCATGGTCCAGCCGGGTTCCCGCCACATATTCCATGACGATACACCAAAAGCCTGTTTGTTGGTCCTCATCATACACGTTGTAGACTTCGGGGACCGGGATGCTGGTATGCTGTCGTACAAATTTCATCGTGTTGCCTTGTGCTTCTCGGGTACATGCCCCGATCTTGACGACTGTCTTGCCATCTTTGAGAAGCCGGACGCCAGTAAAAGGCTCTATAATCACGGCCTCGTCCATCTCTTCTTTGGTAACGATGCGACCCATTTTGGCTAGACCCGACGGGAACTGGGTCTTTTCTGTGTTGAAACATTGGCTTCAAAAAGCAAAAGATATGATTGATCAACTGCTTAGAAAGGGGCAAAGATATCGATAGCCATCGAGGCGGTTAGTTTTCAACTTAAGTATCCTGTTTTGGGCACCATATATATGTAGATACATGTAGTAGAAGCGGGTCACTTTAGGCGCCCGTTAACCAACATAGATTCCCCCGCACTTCACTGGCTCCCTTCTCTTATCTTCCTTTCATCTCTCTGGCTCCAACTAACTGCCACAATGTCACATATCCCAGAGCCCTTCATTATCGAACCTTCATTGCGGCATACCCACAGTCTTATCCTTCTTCATGGACTTGGCTCCAATGGCCACAAGTTCGGCCAAGAGTTAACCGAAACTGCCATTTGCTCGAATGGCCAGGCCATCACAGAGGCGTTACCCAATGCAAGATTCATCTTCCCAACGGCAAAAAGGCGTCGATCTAGCGCATTTGGCCGGTCCATGCTCACACAATGGTTCGACATTGCGTCTCTCGACGACCCATCATACCGAAGTCACACACAAATTCAAGGAATCGAGGAATCGCATCGTCAGGTTCTACACCTAATTGATCAAGAGTCGGCGCAAATCTCCCGCAAGAATGTGTTTCTTGGGGGCTTGAGTCAAGGCTGCGCCATAGCACTTGTGACCCTTCTCACTCTGTCATTTCCCCTTGGTGGATTTATTGGCATGAGCGGCTGGCTTCCTTTCCAGCAAGAGATAGAGGAGGCAGCCCAACCCGGGGATGACCAGGGCGGTTCAGATCCTGATGAAGAAGACCCTTTCGAGAATCCCTTTGGCGACGAAGACCTTATACCGAAACAAGACTTACGAGGCGCCGAACCCATCGTGAGGGTTAACGAGTTTACTAGAGACCTTGTCTCTTCAGATTCCTCGGGTATACTGCATAAAGCAAGGTCGGCTGTCTCAACTCCGGTCCTTTTGGGACATGGAGACGCAGACACCAAAGTCAAGCCCATTCTAGGAGAAACTGCTTACAATACCCTAAAGTTATGTGGCTTTGATGTTTCTTGGGAGGTCTATGAGGGTCAAGGACATTGGTATACAATTCCGGACCAGATTGATGATATCTATAAGTTTCTAAGAAGTACGATGAAGTAGGTTTCACGACGCGGACAGTGTCTGTAAAGTCGTCAATAAAGGCGATTGCGCCCCCGTAGTAATTGATTCGCCGCTGTACCAGATCCCCATTAAAGAAGAGGAATAGGATCGGAGACAGGGGAGACCCTTCGTGTAAGCCGGCTTGTGGTAGGCTATAGCTTTCGGACGTGTGTCTGTTTACTAGGATCATCGCCGTACGAGCTGAGTAGAAAGCGCGGATCCAACGGAGTAATTGATTTCGTATTCCTTGCGCTTTTATCCTCTAAGGCAGCCTGACGTCGAATACTCCGTTATATGCCCCTTTAATGTCGAGGCTCACGAGGCTGAGGACCTTAGGGCCTCGCTACGTAGCGTAAATCTATCCTTGTAGGAGTATAAGTGCTTGCTCTACTGAGTGTCGTTTCCGCGTCCTAAAGTGGTTAGTTGGAAGGAGCCAAATGTCTCGATTAAATGGGAGATCCTCTCCGCTATGACTGACTCTATCACCTTTCCCAGTGTGGATAGTAGTAAGACCGGCCTCTAGGCTTTCGCCATAGCGTAGTCTTCTTTGCCGTGCTTTCTGAGGTTTCTAGCAGCTTAGAAGGTAGCGGTTGCTGAGCGCTGCGAATTGTAAAGCTATCTGCACTTCTTTGAATATCCTTCGGATCCTCCAAATGATGATCCACCACCTCTATCTTGTTTGAGATGGTGGGTACGTCGTGATCATTAGTGGATATGCCATGTCGTCGGAGGCGTTGAAGGCGGCGCGGGGCCCGACGGCTGTTGTGTTTATTTGCAGTCCATGGGCTAACTTCGATGGTGTAGTCAGCTGGGGCAGGTCAATATCGTCTCTCGAGCTCGAAAAATATCTGAAAGATCACAGGGTTGCTGTTTCGCCGCTCCCGGCCCCGAGCTGTGTTGCACATTGGTATAGCTGGATTTACGATATGGCACGGTCGAAACTACATTTGGGGACCGTCCAGGGCGGCGGGGCTTGCTAGCCTAAGCGATTCTCCCCGCGATTACCATCCATTCTGATAAATTGTACCTTCTTCACCATAGAATGCGCGCTCCATACTTTCCCGTAAATCGCACTGAAAGTGGTGTGGCAGACATGAGGCGTTCGAAGGGGTCTATTATTTTGAACTACTTTAGCAATTCACTGTTAAGGACAAGCAAGGTATGGTGAGCTTATCTGCTACCACTGCCAACGGATCTCTCATAGAGCGACTAGACTAGTGGGACGCCAAGGTAACCCCGGTAACCGTGATGGCTGGGAGAGCACGCAAGCGTCAGGTTCACAGCGTGCGCTCTCCGTGCAGTAAACATACACACAAATGTTTGCAACACTATGATTCCAGGCATTAGTTCGCCACAATGGTAGACCACTCTCAGTTGGAATCGATTGCGAAGTATCATCCTATTGGGGAAGGTCTTGATGCCTTTCGCGCTTCATTTTAACTCATCTGCGAAAGGTAAGAATATTACTTCCTCCCCCAACTCATTGAGTCATCTGGACCGAGAAGGTAGCACCAGTTGGACTAATCATCCATCAGGTACTCTATTAACTGTCATATAGACCTGCAAGAACTTGCTATCGATCTTCTCTCAGCACTGCAATGTCTCCGAACGTCGCGTTTACTACCTTAGCGTGTCGGTTCCGCCACCATTCGGACCGATCTCCTCAGCCTTATATCCGCGGTCGCGTCTGATGGTTTCGAAATCCACCGCGTCACTTCTGCCCCACGAGCATCTCTTGCCGCCGAGTCCGACGAACTGATCTGGAAGCAAATCTACAGTGCTGCTACTGAATCCACCCCGCCTCCCCGAACGATAGCCTCCTCTCTCCAACAGACCCCATAGCTCCGGAATACGAGCAGCTTTGTGAGCAACAAGTTGGCCGAGTTCGCGGAGGAATACTGCCCAGACAGACGAAGCCAGCGAAGACCCTTAGCCAAACCGAACCGACCAATTGATGGATCTGTGGGGAAGCGCAAGTTGGACGTCGGTTTTGTGAGCGACCCGAGTGCGGCGCGAGACTCGAGATGTCACTGGTCCCAGATATTGGTGCCTGGGGAACTCAAGAGCAACCCGGCAGCAGACAAGGCATCAGAAGCATGACTTGACCTTGGGAGATACGCAAGGGAAGTTCTTGCGACCTAGGACACTCGTCGGTCTGTCCTGGGTTTTACTATCTGTGCGCCGGTCTTGAGTATTTGGATGTTTGACCGACTCGGCGGTATTGCATCAGACAAATTTGGCATTAAAGAGGATGGCCTACGGTTCGTGTTCACTATACTGGGTTTCCTATGGATGGATGAAGTGGAGCTTGGTTTCGATCCCTCAATCAAGACATCAAATGGCCAGCGGTTTATCGAGATCGAACGAGACGGCTTAACCGAGCGCATCGACGGAGTGATGCAGCGTGTATAGATGGCCGGGCGACAACCTGCTGGAAGGCGCACTGCGAGGGTCAACCGCAAAAGCCCCTTGTGATCAAAGACTCATGGCAATCAATACACGGAGCGGCCAGAAGAAGGCGAGCTGGTTTGCGAGGCGACTGAAAAGGGTGTTATCAATGTGGCCCGGCACTACTATCACGAGACCGTACAAGTGCTTGGTATTGATGACGACATTCGACGCAATGTACGCAAGGGTTTGAAGCATGTTTTCAGCTCTGGTTCAGTAACCAACAACCTAACGCGTCCCTTTTGCGCTCCCGTGACCCCCTGGTCCTAGCCTCCACGATGATTCTGGTGTGAAGGAATAGTGTGCGACGTACAGGCCACTCCCTATTCAAATCGGATGACTAGGAGAACATCCTTGCGGTAGGTGGCAAGAAAGGCATTCCCAAGGACCCCTCCAGATAGCTGTCCTTAATATCTACGCATGGCCATGCTTGATGAGCATACTTCGTCCGGAACTTCACCTCTGGCAACACCTAGAAGTTCTGGGTTAGTACGCCCCAACTGGGGCAGCCAATTCTGCGCCTGACAGCCCAGCCTACAAAGTCTAGCTAGGCTAGCGTCCATTCTTACTACTTTGCCACAGTATCGCGAGGTTCTAACTACATGAATACTAATCATAAGGTTAAAGCCCTTAATTAATTATATATTCCATCGTCCTTCATCGCCTTACTCTCCTTCACCGGTAACTTACTCCACACGCCGCTATACTCCCTTCGCAGGCACACGGCACGCAGCGTTCGCGCCATCCACGGTAAGCCTAACCGTTAACAGGCCACGCTACCACTCCGCCCACGACTACCTCCACACCTAACTAAATATACACCCAAAACTATCGCTCCTTCTACAACACAGCTCCAGCCTGCGAACCAACCACCATTAGCCTTTCCAGGCATCCATAACATCTTCGATGGCCAAGAAGATCTCGACTCGAGTCCCTTCAGCCCGCCGCCCCCGTATGTCCCTCCACCTCCACTACAACGCGCGAACTGGATGTGGAGGAACTCCCGTGCGACGGGGAATTTCCACTATAAGCGCGTTGGCACGCCATTCTGCTGCGCCCATCGACTCATGACAGGAGATTCAAGGGTTACATTACTTGGCAGGAAGAAGCTTTCGCCAACGTTGCCTCCTGGAACAATGGTGGTTGTCGGGCGCCGGGGCTCGGCTCTCGCTGCGCACGTTGCCGCGGGCTGCGGGCACTTCACCCCTTACAGGGGACGCGGCTTTATTGGCATACTTATGTCCTATTACACTGAAGAGCTACAAGTGTATATTGCTTCAGAGCGACGCCTGGCTAGTCGGCTACGTCGGCAAAGCCATGGAGCCTCTTCACCCATCGTGGCTGTCACCTCATCATTGTAGAGTCGATTCAATCTCGCATCCGGAGTGTCGCCGAGGAAGTACCGTAATCACCAACCCCTATAGCGGTCCATGGTATTTTTCCAACATTATAGCTTGAACCTACGCAAATCCACGTTATGCCGTCAAGGGGTGTCGTTATATTCACCGGTTATGGTAGCTTGATGGTAAACAGCTCACAAGTCGACGCTGGACAAGTTTATCATTCGGATGAGGTTTCACAACACGTGTAAAATGAGCAGCGCAATTTACCATGCAGGCTTGGGTGTGACAGGAAATGTTACGGTAAGAGCTGGGGCAAATATTTGATATGCAAATCTATCATGGGCTAGTCACAATCCTCATTTTATCCACAGCTTCCTCAGGACCAACTCCAAAGACGGGTTGGGCGCTCCGAATGCCGTCTCTAGTCTCCTCAGCTCGTCCAGGAGATCCTGCTGCATGCACCGCAAAAGGTCGTACGTTTTGCCCAGGGCGCCCGTGGCATTCATCTCGCGTATGATGAAAACTTTCATCTCCAGCTCCATCCCGCAGCCGCCGTCTCTGCGCTTCAGGACCCGCGAGATGGCATCCCGGTACGACGACGACTGCAGCGTGTAGATGAGCGGCAGCGAGATTTTGCCCTCGTCCAGGTCCTCGGCGAAGCCCTTCTCCTTGGAATACTGGTCCGACATGAGGTTCTGATAGTCATCGCGGATTTGGAAGTACCGGCTTAGTTGCGTGACGAAGACCTTGGAGTCGATGCCGTTGCAGGATCCGTCCGTGGCGAAGGACTCCATCAACCGAACACAAAGGCGAAACAGGCCGCCCGTCTCTGTAGAAAAGGGAGGGTTTGTTAGAACACGGGATAAAGGCTGGATCACAGTAGTAAGGGGACACTCACTGTTCATAATCATCATGAGGTACTCGTCGACTGAAGGGCAGTGGACGTGGTCTTTCCAAAAGAGATCGTAACTCTGTCCCTTCTGGAGGTTCTCAACTTCGTCTATGAACATGTCGATGACTTCGGGCCTTCCGTGCCCGAGCTTTTGTATGCGCGCAAAAGCCTGCACGAATATGTAGTTGGCCGAGTTGATGGTCTGGCTACGACCGTAGACAGCATGGGTGGAAGGCTGGCCGCGTCGCAGCTTGGAGTCGTCCTCGATGTCGTCGAGCATGAGGGATGACTGGTGAAGGTAGCCGATCACGTCCTTAATGCACACGAGCTCGTCATCAGGGACGTGAAGCCACCAGTTTAGGGCCGTTATGAAGAGCTCCCGGATGCCCTTCGACGGCATGGATGTGAGGTACTTGTAAGGAGCCAACACCAGCTGTGAATAGAGTTAAAAATTGCATTTCTTGTCTGCTGCGTTTTCGTCACTCACCTCTGATTTGCACTCCACATCCTCTGTGATACCCTTGTCGGGGAACACTTCTTCTTTCTTCAAGGTTCCATTCATCTTACCGTTAGTATGGCCATTGGTATGGCCGTTGGTATGGCCGTTAACATGGCCGTTGGCATGGCCATTGACATGACCGTTGACATGGCCGTTGGTATGGCCGTTGGTATGACCGTTGGTATGACCGTTGGTATGACCGTTGGTGGTACCGTTGGTGGTATCATTCTTATAATCGTTAGCCAAGCCATCAATATGATTATCAATGACGTCGTTAGTATAGCTCTTCACAAGGTCATCCCAGTGCCTGTTGATAAGACCATCCTCCTCCTTAGGAACTACCTCGACCAGTGAAGACTGCGTGACTCCATTGATATCAGCCGTTGCGGTCCCCATCCGATAGCGGAACGCATCATGTACAAATTCCACCTCAGGTTGCGCCATGTCTTCCTTGGATGGATAGCGGGGCACATGTACACTCCAGAACTCGGACCCGGAAGCCGCATATTGCGCGGCATAGATATAAAGCTTGTGGCTCTCCAAGACCGGCCCGGCCGCCTCGAGGTCCTTCAGCATGGTGAGATGGCGCTCCTGCAGCTCGGCCTGCTTCTCCCGCAGCCGCACGAACGCCTCTGCTTCGGACAGACCACCGTGGCGCATGAGGATGGCGACAGCGTTGAAGGGGTATTCAGACCCCGGGTGCTCAATGTGGTGTTTGACTTCCTTGGGCCAGCTGTGGATGTCGTTGATGAGCGTTGTGGAGAACATAGCTGTGTTGATGAACTCGCGGAGTTGATCTTTCTCATCGGCGCCCAGTTTTAGGCCCATGCCAAAGCAGCTCATGGTTTGGAAGACGCTGTAGGAATTAGCAAAAGTTATTCAAATACATCGGCTCTGGGGCTGGGTACATACTCAAGACCCGAGTTCACCATACGGATGGGAAGATAGTCGTCGAGCGTCTTGAGCGTGTCGGGCGCAAAGGTGGCCAGCTCAAGGCCCTTGCTATACGTCGTCATGATGTCCATGGCGAGGTCGGCGTCCATGTTGACCATGTCAAGAATCAAGCTGGACTGGAACTGTTTGGACTTTGTCATGTTGGACTCTGTGGAGTTGGAAGGCGTAATGGCACCCATCAAGACGCTCTGGATGTTGCTGTTGGTCTTGTGGATTTCTTCATTCTTGGCTATGTCGTAAAAGTCGTCGTTGAGAATGGTGAACTCGGCAAACCGTGTCAATACCGACAGGCGCTCGGGCAGACAGTTGGGAATAGTGAAGGCAACAGCGTGTAAGCGACCAATACCCGGCACAGAGGCAACAGTCTTACAAAGGGTTAGTCATTGCCTTATACACTCTCTCGTGGATTCAACTCACGTTTGTGATAATATTCGTGTCCATGGCCTTGTTGAATTCGCCTTGCAACTGTTCTGCTGCCTCGGTGCATATCTTATGATTGCGATGCATCACCGTCGGGAACTTGGTCTGGGAGCCAGACTGCTGAACCAGCAGCTCTGGGATGGGTGTAGAGAAATACGGCATAGTGACATAGGTGTAACAAGGAGGGGATCTACAGAAGGGACAAAGGCAAGACTCCCGGAGGTCAGACCAAGGACTTCAAGGTCGTCTACTCAGGGCTCATATCTAAGCTCGAGGGCGGTTTAGTAAAACCGCGGTGCGGCGTCATGATCGTGAATGGCATCTCGGCACACTATCATGACGTGTGTTAAGGTTTAAGGGGGCTTCGTAGCATATGGTGGTATTGTGCCATGCAGGACGTGTATCTGGAAGGCTAGTGCTTACCTGGTTTCCTTATCCTTGGCAATCTTGCCATGACTCGGAACACTGCATGAGACCCTTGGCTACCAGCTTACGTATGTATATTTTATAGCGGTCCCTGCTCACGTCCCGAATATCCGTATTATTTGGCTCCTTATGCCCACAATCTCTACGACGTCGCTATATACCGAGAGTCAGTTCTCCCAATTTACGTAGAGAATCCTTCAAGGTAGTGGGTACGATAACATTGGAATTTCACCTGGCCGCTGTCGGCTCTATTCATATAGCACCGAGCACCCCTGCGACGTCGTTGAGCATATACGATGTGCTGTTTGGTGTTGCATTCCGCGTGCAACTTCCCGGTCGAAACGTAGCGGGTAGCCTCGATCAAGTCTTCGGTGACTGACTAGTGTTTTTGGTCGTGGTGGATACCCTATACCTCTTCTCCATATGATGGATCACCCTAGCCTACACGAAAACAGTTGTCGAGCTTTATACGTTTTCGGACAGGAGAAAGCGGACAGGAGAAAGCGGCCGGCTCATAGTGATACGGTTTTTGGCCCCGAGAACATAAAGGGTCGCATTCAAGTGTCCAAACGACGGGCTTGAACACAGCAAACGCAAATGGCGGTCTTCAACTTTCTTTGGCCCATGACGGGTCTGGCGCCTTCAGCTTTGCTGCGATATATGCCGCTTTTTCTAGCCGGAATCGTCATTATCTTCATCTTCAGTCTCATCTACAATGCCTACCTACATCCCCTCAGCAAATACCCTGGCCCGCGATCATGGGGCGCCACGCGTCTCATGTACTCGTGGGAGCTCGTCAACGGGCGCGCGCACAAGTCGGTGCTGGCGCTGCACAAGCAGTACGGCGACATTGTGCGCATCGCCCCTGATGAGCTCTCGGTGTGCTCGCCCGACATGTGGCGCGAGGTCTGGGGCCGGCGCAAGACGGAACTGGGTGAGATCCCGAAAGACGACATCCACTACGCTGAGGCGCGCACCAGCATCCTCGGCTGTCCCAAGAAACAGCACACGCGCTTCCGACGCATCCTAGCCGTGGGCTTCACGGGCACTTCTATCGTTGAGCAGTCTCCCTTCGTCAAGAAACACGTTGACAACTTGTGCGTCTGTCCCCGAACACGAAAAGTGAATGCTTGCTGACATTGGACATTTAATCATGACAGCTTCCGACATCTTCACAACCACGTTGCGGCGCATGGCCAGAAGGCCACTGATCTGAGCGAGTGGTTCGACTTTGCCATGGCCGACATCGCCAGTGACTTGAGCTTCGGCGACTCGTTCGATTGCCTCAACACGGGCAAGTACCATCCTTGGACCCAGCTCTTCAACGAAGCACACAAGGGCCACGCCTACGCCAAGGCCACACAGCGCTTCCCTTTCGTGACGCCCCTGTTGCAGTACGTGGCCAAGAACTCGCCGCTGCAGAAGCGCTGGGATGATAACGTCACTGCCACCCGACGGCTCGTCGACAGGCGCTTGCTGGAGGCCGATCGACCCGACTTCATGCGTGCGCTGGCATCGCATGGCAATAGCGACGAGAAGGAGGTAACACGGTCCTTTCTTTCTTTCTTTCTTTCTTTCCCGCAGTGCTGTCTGAAGAAGTGTGATACTAACGACTTGATGGCAGCCCCTGACACGCGACGAGATCCAATGGAATGCCCAGATCCTCATGAGCGCCGCCTACGACACCACAGCTGTGGGCCTCACGACCGCGACCTACCTTCTTGCCACACACCCCGTCTGGGCGCAGAAGGTGGCCGACGAGGTGCGGTCCAAGTTTGCAAGCGAGCACGAAATGGTCGGCCTGGCCACCGTGGAGCTCAAGTGCCTCAACGCTGCTATCGACGAGGGCCTGCGCCTACTGCCCCCTGCCGGGTCCGCCATGCCGCGCGTCGTGCCGGAGCCCGGCGAAGAGGTATTTGGCGAATACATGGCCGGTGGTACCATACTTACCATGTGGATGTGGTCTACGTATCGCAACCCTGCCAACTTTAAAGATCCCGATGAGTTCCGGCCGGAGCGATGGCTAGGGGACAAGGAGTACGATGGGGACAGGAAGGATGTGTTCATGCCCTTCTCGTTTGGCATGCGCGCTTGTGTTGGGAGACAGTAAGTTTGAAGTCCAATGCAACACCCAGTATCCACGCACAGGGATGGAGATCGGCTAACTCTTCTTCTCCACAGACTGGCTCGTGCCGAACTAGGCATCCTGATAGGTCGCCTGCTCTGGAATTTCCACCTTGAGGTCGATCCGAGCGAGCGCAAAGATTGGATCGACCAACCTAATCTTTTGTTGTGGCAAAAGGGAACCCTCATGATCAAGTTAACCCCGCGGGTCTAATGTAAAGTGTCAAGTCGGAGGGGTCAATTGCGACCTATCCATTGTATATGGCCAGGGTAGTAATACTAGGGTTCTATAAGATGGATTCGAATTGAGCTTGTTCATGATACATAACAGGGGGTTCGTTCTTAGTTTGAAACTACGTACACGTATGTAATCAATGTATTGGCATTGTAGAAGGCATAGTCTTAATCCAAGTGAGATGTTCTTGGTAAATCGTGAGATCAAATATGTTACCACTACTAACCCCCTGTTTCGCTCCTATGCTACAGTTATTATGTCTCCAGCAGCGGAATCGCATTTCTCCGTCTCTAGATGCTACATCTTCTTGGTGCTCGACTCACGAGGGTTTCATTACATGACTCGAACGAACCGAAATCTACAAGTTCCTTATAATATGATCTAGGGGGGCTTGCTTACTACTTACACCGCATTCCAGCATTGCATTACTAAGTAATCTCTCTCGTTGGTCGAGGTCCATTACTCCATAACGCAAGTAGTGGGGCTTGCAACGGCGGGATGACCCGCTCCCGCTGTCACAGCACAGTAGTAACCATAGTGGACTCGTTCTAGTCATGGACCTTCTTGTAGACCGCGGACAGTTCGGAGCTATAGGATGGGGCTACCTGCACACCCCTTCCACTAGGAACGCACCGCTTGTGCCCCTAGTGATTATTGATATTTTTTTATAAATATATTATAGTGCATATGAGAACCTAGCTTACACTTGAAGTCCGTACTGACATATTCGTCTCGCTTTCTGCACTTCATTGTCATAGAGTGGTGTGCTTTCGGTCACATGATCGCCATGGCTCATGGCGTCAACGACACGGTTGGCGACAACGTGGTTGGCGATATAGCCTCCGCGTCTGTCATGATAGCCACCAGCAACTCCATCTTCTCGGGGCTCACGCTCGTCATATCTACCGTCCTGCTTCTGCTAGGCGCTCGCATCACTCTGGCCTGCGGCAAACGCGGTGCCAACTACCCGCCCGGGCCGCCCACCAAGCTCATCCTAGGCAATGCTCTCGAGTTTCCCAATGACTACTTGCAGTACAAGTTCTCGGATTGGGGTACGTAAAGTCGCCCCTTGGATGGGACTGAACTGACGAAGCACGCAGCAATCGATTACGGGGATGCGGTGTCCCTTAAGGTCTTCAATAAGACCATCATCTCCATTAACTCGCCTAGCCTAATGCACGAGCTGCTGGAGAGGAGGAGTCTTTCCAGTAGTAATAGGCCGAAGAACACGCTGACAAGCATTATCATGCCGACCAATCTCAACATGGGAACCGCTAATCTTGGTGCGTCATACACCTCCAAAAGAATGCCAACGTGCTGATGCGTGATCGTAGCCGACGACACATGGAAATCCATGCGCAGAGCAGCGCAAAACATGCTGAGCCCCACGAACCTCAAACGCATGGAACACGTGCAACACGCCGAGGCAACGCAGATGATCCAAGACCTCATCGTCGACCCCGACAACTGGATGCCGCACGCCAAGCGCTGCGTTACGTCGTTCCTCCTCTCGATCGTGTACGGCTTCCGCGCCGTGCGGCACTCATCACCGCCAGTCCGCGGTCTGGTGGCTGTACACCGCCGCTTCGTCGACATCCTCGGTTTCGGTGGCGCGCCGCCCGTAGACCTGTTCCCCGTACTCAAGCTCGTGCCCAAATGCTTTGCCTACTGGAAGCGCGAGACGGAGGACGTGGGGCGGTGTCAGCAGGCCCTGTTCAAGGGCTGGGCGGACCGCGTGAGAGATAGGTTGCAGAAGGGAGAAGCGACGGGGAGCTTTCTGGAGGATGCGCTGCAGGACATGGAGGGCTGGGGCATGAAGAATGACGACTGGTTAAAGTAAGTGAATGTTTGAATGTTGCTATGAAGGAGCTGATCTGACGTCAAATTTCCGAAACAGCAACCTCGCCGGCACCCTCATGGAAGCATCCGACACAGTGCCCGTGACCATCTGGTCTTTCATTATCTGCTGCGTCAAGTACCACGACAAGGCGGCCCTCGCAGCCGCAGAGATCGATCGCGTCATCGGCCCCGACAGGGTGCCCCGACTCTCCGATCTTGAGTCCGGCAAGCTACCGTACACGCGCGCCATGATCGACGAGTCGATGCGCATGTACCCCGTGGCGCCCGTCGGCATCCCGCACGAGATGGCCGAGGACGAGGTTGTCGATGGCGTGCTGTATCCCAAGGACGCCACCGTCTTCCAGAACACCTGGTTCATGTTCCGCGACGAGCGCTACTTTGACCGGCCCCACGAGTTCCTGCCCGAACGTTTCCTCGACAATCCCTTTGGCACGCGTCCCGGCGTCGTGGACGATCCAGCGCGACGCGATAACCTCCTTTGGGGGAGCGGCCGCCGCATCTGTCCGGGCCAGTGGTCGGCACGCATGTCTATCGACGTGGTGTGCCCGTACCTCCTGTGGGCTTTTGACTTCAAGCGTGGCGTCGATCCTGTCACTGGTCAGGACGCCGGCGAGCCAGAGCTGGTGTTCGAAAAGGGCATTGTGGCCGTGCCGACCGAGGTGCCGTGCAAGCTGGTGCCGAGGTCCGCGAGGCATGTAGAGACGGTACAGAGGGAGTTTGGCAGCGTGGCCGAGGACTTGGCCCGGTACGAGCTGGAAATCGATGCTGAGGATACTGCGTGGAACAGGAAGCATAGAGATGTTCACGTATTGTAGTTTAGTATCTTAAACCCATACACGCCTAGGCATTAATCACTCGGTCGCCGCTATGCAATTACCTGACTCCGATCGTCATGACGGTAGGATCGGATGGAGAGGCCCTAGAAGACGATATTTTGAAACAGAGACTGACATTTGTTTCTTCATTCAGTAGCTTTAATCTTCTTGTTATTCTTTTGTGACTAGGCCGCAGACAACCTAGACACCAAAAACCACTAGAATGAGGCCAACTGTACTGCAACTTCCCGCTTCCCAGCGGGCCATCATACAGGACGCCGAGGGAAGACCTCGAATTGAGAAGGCAGTGAATCTACCGCGGCTTCATTCTGGGACTATCTTAGTCAAGACTATTGCAGTGGCTCTCAGCCCTAGTGATTACAAGATGGGAGCAACTTGCCCAACGCCTGATGCAATAATCGGAGGGGGGGGGGGGGGGCTTTTCCGGCACGGCCACCGTCACCATCACCGTCCACCATAGTGCTGGTGTACGGTGGTAGCACGGCGACCGGCACTGTGGCCATCCAGCTGCTCAAGCTCTCGGGATATGACGCCATCGCTACATGCTCGCCGCACAACTTCAGCCTGGTGCGCAGCCGCGGCGCGAGCACCGTTTTTGACTACGCTCTGCCAGAGGTGGCGGCCTCCATCAAAGCGCATACACAGGGGCACCTCAAGTACGTACTCGACTGCATCTCGGACGCGCAGAGCGTCTCGACGTGCTATGAATCGTTCCAGCGTGTGGGTGGGCGGTACGTCTCGCTCGAACTGGTTCCAGAAGAACTACTACAGCGACGCCGAGCGGTGAAGCCGGCCTTCATCCTGGCACATGAGGCTTTTGGGGAAGGGATCAAGCTGTCCAAAGGATACGAGAGGCCAGCATGTCTGCAATATCGGGAACTGGCCGCTAGGTTCTATCCCATCTTCCAGAGATTACTAGATACAGGGAAGCTCCTACCGCATCCGATCGAAGTTCTCGAGGGAGGAATGGAAGGTGCCTTGGTTGGCCTAGATCTTCTCAAATCCGGTTCAGTCTCAGGAAAGAAGCTCGTTGCTGTCATGGATTAAAAAAACCCCGTCTTTCTGATTCCGGTTCCATGCCCAGCCACCTTAGCAGGAACGAAGGGTCCGACAGCCAGATTGCATATGGTTCTAAGGTCCTAAGGAATCGAGCCTCGCTCTTGCTTTGTAGCCATAGGGAGTTCTAACAGGCGATGGCTACTTTCAGTATTGAAGATACTCTAAATCCGATTTCTTTACTCGTCATTCCTTGGCGTGGCGTGGCACGGCGCAACTTGCTGGTTGAACCCAGACAGATATGACATGAGAGCTTGTGTTTTCCGACTAATTGACGAGCGTGGTTCTTTTGTGATATGTCAGTAAGAAACCACTGCATCTTTGCATACGCCTTTTTCCTTATTCTTTTTTTTCTTTGTTTTTCTTTTAAGGTGATAGGGTGGGTGGGTGCATCGGGAGGTATGGGTGCATTGAAGGATGACCACCCTTGAGCGTCCAACGCAAGGGGGTCTTGGATGCTCACATCGGACAGTCCAAGGTTGACCTTTTTCTATCTCTCGCTCGTAACTCCCACACAACCAACACAGCTTCACCCCGCACGTCGGACTCGGGCAGTCGGGCAACCCGCACACACAACAACACTTGACAAGCACTCGGATACTCTGATTCAGCTACTCATCTCTTCAAAATGGAGCCTTGGAGGCAAATTTCCGAGCAGAAGCAAAAGTCGCTTCTTTCCAAGATACCGGAGCCATGGCTCTTGTCGGAAGCCTTCTGCGCAATCCCCACCACACCCGACTGCCCCAATCTCAACGTTACGACAGATGCTTTCATGTCTGAGGCAGGCCTTAGTCCCAGAGAGCTCTCTATTACCTCCAATACGATCATCCCTGCCATCCTTGCCGGCTATAAGTCCCAGGAACTCTCCGCCGGAGAAGTGGTCACCGCTTTCTGCCACCGAGCTGCCATCAACCACCAGATGACGGAGTCCTTATCCGAGATCCGATTCGCCGAGGCCATCGCCGAGGCCAAGGCTCAAGACGAATATCTACGCACCCACAAGAAGCTCGTTGGGCCCTTGCATGGCATCCCCATTAGCCTCAAGGATCAGTTCCGAGTGGAGGGACTCGAAACCGCCATGGGCTACATCGGATGGCTCGGCCCTGTCGAGACCGCTGAGTCCGAAAGCCTTCTTACCCGACAAATCAGGGGGCTTGGTGGCATTATTGTCGCAAAGGCAAGGGCACATGTCCTCAACTAATGTTACGCCGGGCTAACCAGTAGTATTCGCGCATAGAGCCACGTACCGCAGACCTTGATGATTGGAGAGTTGCAGTCCAACTTGCACCATCCAGGTTTGAACCCCCACAACCGTCTGCTGTCACCAGGAGGGAGTTCCGGGGGCGAGGGATCCCTCCTTGCCTCGCGCGGCTCCGTCTTGGGCATCGGCACCGACATGGGCGGCTCCATCCGGATCCCCTCTGCCTTCAACCACCTGTTCGGGCTAAAGCCGAGCTCCAGTCGCTTCTCGTACAGGGGACTCGCCAACTCCCTTGGCGGGAAGCCCGTCGTGCCCAGCGTCGCGGGCCCATGTCCGAGAGCCTCGAGAACCTCATCCACCTCACCCAGGCTGTTGTCGACGCCGAGGGCTGGCGCCACGACCCGGCCCTGGTCCCGCTGCCGTGGCGCCCCGAGGTCCTCGACCAGATTCGCGCCACCGTCGCCGCCGCCCCACGCGGGGGGCTCTGCTTCGCGGCCTTCCCCGGCGGCGACGACGGCATCATGCGGCCGCATCCCCCAGTTGCCCGTGGTGTGGAGATGGCGGTGCGCGCCGCGCGGCAGGCCGGAAACCGGGTGATTGAGTGGCAGCCGCCCAACCACGCCGAAGCGGCGGTGCTCTACGCTGGCCTGGTTTTCGCCACGTCCTACGATGTCGAAGACGCCCTGAAGTTGAGCGGTGAGCCGCTGATCGGAGGCGCCCAGGCCGTGTTCCGCCGGGGCGCGAAGCTTGCACCCAAGAATTTTCAGGGGTATTTCGAGCTCGTCAACAGGTTCAGGAAGTACCAGGAAGACTACGCCGACTATTGGGAGTCTACCAAACGTCTCACCGGGACGGGTAAGAGCCACATGAGATGTAGCCGGTTTGGTTGTATACTGATGTATGCTATTCAGGCCGGCCCGTGGATGGAATCATTGCCGCCGTAGCTGCGACTGCAGCCGTTCGACACGATGCATTTCACGCATTCAGTGAGTCAAGTAATACCCCTGATAATTTTTATATTCACGGTGATCTGACAGGACAGACTATACTATTGTTTACAACATTCTCGACTATTCCTCTCTGACCATCCCCGTGACAAAAGCCGACAGAAACATCGATATAGCCCGTATACTAACCCCCGGAGCCCTATCGATGAGGCGAATTGGAATTCCTGTAAGCTAAGTGTAGTCCCGCACGGAGTGACCTTTTTTTCTTTCAACTAACTGGAAAACGTTTTGTTCCAGACGATGCGGAAATTTATCATGGCGCCCCTGTCGGTGTTCAGGTTGTAGCCCGTCGATTGGAAGAGGAAAAGGTCCTTGCTCTCGGCGAAGTACTTTCTGACGCAATAACATTTCTTGGTGCCAAGTTGTGATAAGTTTCTGTTGTCATTCAATGGGGGTCTTTGAAAGGGCCTGGAACTTTCAAGCTTTCTCTGGACGGCCAACCATCTCAATATACTAGATCGAAACCTCGAACTCGCTTGGTCGCTACCCGCCGGTACGACGCCGGAAACGGTTGGACCAAGCACCCACAGCCCTCTTGTTACAGGGCCTTTACATCAGAAGTCTATTCATCCATAGCCAACAGCAGAGTCGGTCAAGCACTTGCAGTAGAACGTGCTCAGAGTGAAGTGCTAACTGCGGCTCTGTGAACCTGCCACCCACTCCTTCTGGCGCTATATAGTACCAGTCTGTATATCTATCGAATCAACCAGGCCAGCCGAGCAATAAAACCGAAACGTGGATATTCGCAACCACGCCATGACACGAAACCAACTAACCCGGCCCCAACAGGTATTCGGTTCTGAATACTGTGCTAGCCTCACACGAGGTGGAAAATGAATAACGAAAGCCTCTGTGTTAAACACAACATGGTATAGAAAAGAACAAAAAGAAAAAAACATACAACACCGAGGATTCCCAGGTCGTCACCGACCCTAGTACTAATTCGGCTCTCTGCTGCTTATATATGGGAGAGCGGACGGGATCCCTAGTATTCAGCAGGATGTGGTCGTATGTGTCAGATCTAGCGGTTTTGATGCTATTTATACTACACGAAAGGCAAAGAATGATTTCAGGGTAACAGGGGTAAGAAGCCGTTTCCGGTGACACTTGGACCAGCTGATAGAGATCCATAGATTGCAATCATACATCTGATACTATGTCATTTCAAACAAGCCCTGACGGCGAACAAGCTATCTATCCGATGACGAACACCTAGGCAGTTGAACAGTTACTCCTTAGGGCTGCTATTCTGTCAAGCCTTGATCATAGCCTCATACTCCGCGAAATCCTTTACGCCCTTGAGAATGCCATTCCAATGCAGCCCCTGCTCTTCCATGAGGCGGTCCCGGAGCTCCATGCTGCGCTGCCACGCGGGGCGCGCCGTCATGCGCTCGTGCCAGGCCTTGACGTGGGGGAACCCGTCGAACTTGCGCGGCTCCGGCACCCCGAGCGCCGTGTCGACCCGGTCGTTCCAGGGCACCCACGCCATGTACGTCATCTTGTCGCCCACCAGCAACTGCTTACCCTCAAGCCAGCCCTCAAGCACACCGAGGACGCGCGTGGCCTGCTTGGTATAGCGGTCGATGGCGGTGGGGACCTTTTCGGGGTATAGGTTAACGAACCTGGGACGTGGTTCGAGGAGGTGTCAGTCAGTGAATCGACCCTTCTTGGCGATGGACACAATTCAAGGAAGGAGGAACAAGTGTGTGCAAATTCGTGTTTTTATATTAGAAATATTCTCACCAGGCAGCGACACCGTAATAGGGACCCTGTCCTCTCATCTGAAAGTGCAGCCATTAATTGAGATAGTTCTTGTCGATGAGGTCCGGATTCCAATCTAGGATTCTTGTCAATGAGGTAGAGCGTGGTATCTGTATAACGGATAAAGGCCAAATTCTGTCCCAACACTAGTTGTACTCCCACTTGAGAAGCCAAATTCAGCTGAATATGACTTATAGCGAATGATTATCCGTTACGCTCTAGGGTCGCAAGTGTATCTCGAGAAGTTTCAAACAACGCTCAACCTAGTACTGTGAAAACAAGGTTTTGCGTCCGTATTTCAATACGAGATTCTTGACAACAAGGTAGTGCAAAGTATCTATACTGCGTGTAACGGGCATTTTTGGAGTACAATCGGTATTAAGGCTGAATTTAACCTTTATCAGCTATACATTATGGATAACCAACTCTATATCCTACCATATTGTCCACACTTTACCGGACAACGACAGCATTTACAGACACTACTCATAAGCCACTCTCTCACGGAAGTCATTTTTCACGATCAATGCTGAATAGGACATACTCTAGCTCTTCATAAAATCTGTGGAAAGGAGCTTTACTTTTGTTGGCTTTCAATCTCCGCAAGCAGTGGGCTAAAAGCTACCTAATTATTAGACTTATGCCCTTCACCTTTTTAAATTAGTACACAACAGGCTCATAACTATAATGTTAAACAGTGTCTACTACAGCTAGACACTAGCTGAACAAGAGTGACTCTTGAATTCCACGCGCTTCATAATTTATATATAACCTTTCAACGTATTGTTGGACAGCGAAAGACATGCATCGACGTTTTCATCGCTTACAGCGAATCTTTTCAGATTTAGGATATGTATATAATATTGTAGTTCTAGGCAGTAAGTCACAGGATCGATCGTTGGTCGTCTACACAATTTCATCCGGACAGAATGTTCACCTGAGTCTTAGCCTTCCCCATCTTTACAGCCCACTTCCCCGCGCTTCTTCGCGGCCTCACCTGCACATCAAACTCCACCCCCGGACTGAGGACCGCGGCTACATCGTTGTACCTCAGCGCCGGGCGTACCCACTGGCCATGACCCGATTTGGGTACAACATCACACTCTATCGCGAGCAGCGCGACTGTGATCATGATCTCGGTCGCCGCGAACTGCCTCGCAGGACAGAGGTGCGGTGGCGTGCCCCAGGCCAGATGTGAAGATGGATGGGGGGCGAAAGAAGCCTCTTTGGAGCCGGATTGTTGTGCTTTGGTCTTCCTTTGCTCCAGGAAGCGATACGGATCAAATGCGTCGGCTGTGGGGCCCCAGACATCCTGGCTGTAATGTATGGGGGACCCGGCCATCTGCACATAGTTGCCTTTGCGTAAAAGGTAGCGTCCGTTATCGATGAGGGTATCGGCTGTCACTTTCCGGATATTAGCGTGGACGTGGTGAATGCGCTGCGTCTCCTGGAACATGGAGAGCAAGAGGGGGCACTGTGTCTTCAACGCCGCAACGTCGAGCACATGTTCCCCCAGGCCTCCTTCTCCAACGTCGGATTCGGAGTCGTTCTTGATGATGGCATGTTCCTCCAACTCCTGTCTCACTTCCTCGAGCAAGGAAGGTCGCGAGAACAGCTCCCAGATAGTCCAGTATAGCGTTGGTGTGGTGTTGCCGAACATGGCCACACAGAACAGAGTCTCCTGCTTGGCAGCATTTTCAAAGTCCATGCCGGCCTGTTTGAGAATATGCTGGCGGTCCAAAACTACCTTGGAGGCATCGTCTGGCAGCTGACGGCAGTAGTCGATAATGGCCTTGTGGACCACTTCTCGCTCCGTGTTGGCCTTACCCCAAAAGTCCAGGCTGGCCATTTGCGCGCGAAGATAAAGCTGCCATCTCCTGTTTGTGTCCGTCAGTTTCAGCGGAAGTCAATTGATAAGAGCATTGGAGGCCGAATCTTGGAAAACTCACCAGAACGCCTTCCCAACTTCCGGATCCCGGAAGGGATGTTCCACCCCGAAGAAGCCACAGCTGGTGGCCTCGACGATCAAGTGTTGTGTCCAACCTAAGAGGCCCACTGTCTTCCCTTTCCCGCCGTTTACCAGATCGTCCACCAGAGAGATGACCGAGTTCGCCATGCGCAGATTCTGGTCATCTTGATGGACGCCTGGCAGTAAGGCAGTCTTCACCACATGGCTCCACTCGTCCACAAAGGGACCGTCGAAAAGATCACAGGCTTCTTCAGAATTACCCGCCATCTCGCGGGCCACCACCTTGACGAAAGGGCGGAAAGACAGCGTTTTGGACGCTTTCTGGATCACGGGGATAAGACGCCTAGACCTGCTCACGTAGATCTTGAGAGCGAGGATGTCGAGAGTGTAGAACTCATCACTAGTCCGAGCACTATACATCGATCGAGTTAGGTGCATCATTCCACTATGTTCAGGCGCGGTAGGTAGCCGCCTGGCTGCCGCCGATGACTAGAGGCCCGGCTTTGACATGACTTACCTAGTCTGATTGTAGTATACAGTACCATACTTGACTATGCCGAGAAGATGCCCGATCAAGGGGATCCGGGAGGGCAGGCGAGGTGGCTCGCGCGCGTCGTATCGGAGGCCGAGTGCATAGTCCAAAGCATAGGCCAGCACGACCAAGCCGACAAGAGTGTAAATGAGTTCGCTCAGCATGGCGAAGCTTGTAGATGATGGGAGCCAGCTAGAACTGGAAGAAACACAATCGGTGGTATTCCGTTGCCTTGTCCCGAGTCTGTCGGTGAGTAAATAGGAGCGCCTGTGGTAAATCGTGACTCGTTACCTCGGCCAGTCACAAGAAGAACAATGCAAGGAATCGTATCTGCCTATCACAGCCCAGCAAATGCCACATGTAAACGTGGTAGGATTGTTTCGCCTGTCGGACAATATCTCCGACACGATGACAAGTCCAAATGCTACTGTAGTAATTACCACTAGTCATGCACCACCACTTTCCGGTGGGGAGGGACGAATTGGCTGGCGTACTCGGCTACCTTACTGCGGCCTTACTGAGCACTAAACACATATACCAGAAACGGAATTGCCTTGTCTAGCCTATAGGGGTCCGTGTACGCAGGGGAGAAAGCAGGGAAACAACCCAGGCATACAACACTACTCCATTCATATACTCCGTGCTTAACCTTATTGAAAGCGTACCAATTATACTGCTCAAACATGGGACGACTGTGGGGGCTCCCAGACCCACAATGTCTACAACGTACGGAGCGCCCGGACATACATGCCAAGACTAGCTTATCTATAGTAGTAGTAAAAAGAATGTCGGGCCCGACGGCGATGCTTGGCGATGCTCACGTAATGGCTCTCTGGTAGTCAGTCCATCTTGGAACCCACTCCTCTAACGGTCGACTGTGCAAGTCGTCGTCGTCGTACACTGCATGCACCCTTTCGCTTCAACCACAGACGCGAACACAGAATACGCACCTACGCAGAATTATACTCTCACAGTTTCACCTCGAGGCAATGGACTTCTTTACCCAGGGTGAGACCTTTCTCGCCTTTGTGAAATTTCTGTCGGGTCGAAGCTCTATCTTCCAAATCTACCCTTGGGCATATCCAGTGCTACCAATTGCCCTCTTCACGCTCGCCCTAGCGCTTCTGACATATGTTTCCTCGACTCTTCGCTTTCGACACGCTTTGTCAGTTGATGGCAACAAGAAAGCACCTCGGCAGATGCCACTGGTGCCTTACTGGCTTCCCGGTATCTACCATGGTATATCACTGCTCATAGATCCGACTAACTTCGTCTATGGAATCATGTATGTCAACTCAACCCCTTTTCTACGTGATGCTCTCCGTCACCAGGAACCGTGACTGAATGTAAAGGAAACAGAAAGAAGTATGGTTGGGAAAAGCCGCTTCAACTCAAAGCTGGCCCCACCAATTGTACATTGACGGCCAATCCATCACACATTCAGGAGATCTTCAAGTCAAGGTTCTTGTCGGCAAAGTCGATTACCCGGATTTCTGCCAAGAACCTTTTGGATATCCCGTCTAATATCTTGTCATTTTATGATGCAGATGATTCGGGCATGGCCGCGGAGCCCAAGAAAGGCTCCCAAACCGCGCAGCACAACAGGATACTCTACCACCAAACCCACTCAGCCCAGAAGTTTCTCGCTGCCCCTTACCTCGGACCCTTGGCCGAGCGGTACCTCAAATTCTTCCAGGCCAACGTTGAAAAAATGGCCATTGGTGAGGACTGGGTAGAGTATCCTGACTTGTATGCCTTCCTCCAGATGACTGTCGCGGGGGCCAACATCGAGGCCATGATGGGGTCCAAGATCTTCGAGGTCAACCCTGGCCTGATGGAGCATTTCTGGCTCGCCAAACGGAATGCCCCCACGTATTTCCGCGGGTGGCCGCGGTGGCTCGTCCCCACGGCCTTCCGAGAACGGGAGCGCGTGGTGGACGAGATCGAGAAATGGCACAATTACGCTTTCAAGCACGGCAGCGTCGCCGAGACCGGGCCCCAGGATCCGGACTGGGAGCCCATCTTTGGTAGCCGGTACGCCAAGTCTAGACTACAGTACATGCTCAAGATGAAACCATTAACCGCACGCGTTCGGGCACAGGAAGACTGGGGGCTCATTTTCGGGTAAGTCTCACCAGGAAGAACAAAAGCACCCCGTGTTTCCAAATTTGTGTGCCTACTTACTGACCGACGACATCTAGTGCAAATGGTAATACGGCACCAAGCGCCTTTTGGTATCTGTTTGAAGCTCTTAGGGATCCGAGCCTCGCAGGCCGACTGTCTGCCGAAGTTGCCCGCTGTGTTTCCGCCGACGGGGATATCAACATCGAAGAGATAGCGGCGCAGCCTCTGCTGGAGTCTGCTTACATGGAAGTCCTTCGAATGCGCGTCTCCATCCTCGTAAGCCGCATGGTGGAGTTCGGCGACGTCAAGTTCTCCGGCTACACGATCCGGCGTGGCGAGCTCGTCTTCATGCCGACCGACGGCGTGCACTTCAGCGAGGACGCGTGGGCGCAAGCCGGCCGGCCGTCGGGGACGAAGTCGCTGCAGGAGTTTGACGCTGAGCGGTTCCTGGTCGCGTCGGAAGAAGCTGAAGACGGCGGCGACAACACCCACCCGTCTGGTATGAAATGCTCGACCGAGGGGTTGGCCGGCCTCTGGATCCCCTTCGGCGGAGGGGAGCGCATGTGTCCGGGACGCCACTTGGCAAAGCTTGAAATCATGTTGACCTACGCCTCGCTCTTCTCCAAGTACGACTTGGAACTGGGTGCTATTGAAGCGGGAAGCGTGCAGTGTGACATGAAATTCGCGCCTTTTGGTGCGTTGCCACCAAACCGCAAGGTTCCGTTCAGGATTAGGAGAAAGGTTTGAAGGTGATGGGATTATATTTGGATGCCGTAATAGAATAGATACATAAAATTGAGTTTATTTTTAACTAGGCCTCGAGATGCTTGGCCCGTATAGTAGAATCGCAATATGGGAGTTGGTTTCAACATGAATGCTACAAATTGCTCTCCCGATGTATCAGAACAATAGATATATACAAATGCACTAGAAGTATTTGTTTTGAACCACATAGCCGTGTATCAGAACTGAGTGATTCCACTGTTACCAATTTTTGGCGCAATATTGATTATATACGTGTACACTTATTGTTTTTCAGTCCCGCTTTAAGATGAAAGGTAGGTTACAGCTGAATTATAGAATGCAAATATGCTACGACTCTCAAATACTTTTGATCGCAACCCACTCAACGCGCCATTCCCGTCACATCCCAGTTCAGCTAGCGAGTTTTCTTGGCGTCAATACCACCAACATGTCATCGCCCTCCAGGGGAGACATGAGCCCAGGCACAGGCTTGGTCAAGTCCGCCCGCAGCATCTGTTGGCCCTCCTGGAGCTTGACGTCGAACCGATGCAGGGTCATGGCGGTGAAAATGAAGACGGCGCGTTTGGCAATGTGGCGCCCAGGGCACATGGTTGCGCCGCCGCCAAAGGGGTGGAAGCTGTTGCCCTGGGCCAGCCGCGGCGACTCGAGGAAGCGCTCGTGCCGGAACTCGTCGACCGGCGCGCCGAAGATGGCCTCCTCCATGTGCAGCTGGCGGTAGGGCACGATCAGCCGATTGCCCTTGCGCAGCCGCTTGGCGCCGATCACGGTGTCCTCGGTGATGTAGCGCACCGAGGCGGCGAAGGAGGCCAGGCGCAGCATCTCGTTCCACATGGCGTCCAGCTGCGGCACGGACTTGTGGAGGCAGTCGAAATCGAACGTGCCGTCGGCGCGGAACATGGGGGCCGTCTCTTTCCTGACAACGTCTATGAGCGACGGCGTCTGCAGGAGATAGGCCATGAGCCAGAATGCGGCCTTGCGGCTATTGGTATTGATACTACAAAGGGTATTCCCGTTAGTCAGCCAGGTATCTTCACCGCAATGTTTGGGGGTATATCGTGGTAGTAGCTTACGCCCAGTATATTGTCATGGTGGCGACGGCCATGTCGTCCTCGGACATGTTCAGCGCTCGCATCTCAGTTTCCATGGCTTTGACAAACCAAGCATCCTCGGATCTCTGGTCCTGCGGAAGCTGCAAGTACTTCTTCAGTCCCGACAGCACGCGGCGTCTAGAGGCTTGCATCTTCCTAGCAAGGAACGTCGGGTACTGGTAGATGACTTGGTAGCTGAGTTCGTCAAATACCAAGAACGCATCTGTCAGGGTGGGATCGATCTCAGCGAGTAGCGGTCCAAAGTAGGCCGCCTGACCGCCCTTGACAAAATAGTCGGAGCACCATTGCACCAGCGGCAGAGTAATGCTCCCCGGAGTGGTGTTGGAGGCATACGAACACGTTTCAACGAGCTTCTCCAACTTGAGATGCTGATCGAAGAAATCGTAGAACCGATGCTCTAGAAAGGTCAGGTTCTCCCCGGGGAATAACTGGTGTATGTGCATCTGTCGGAACAGGATGCCCAGCGGTTTGCCCTGGGGATTAGGGAAGCCCGGTTTATCCTCGGGAAGGGGTGTGAACATGGCTCCTACTGCGGCTTCCGAGTTGCCCAGGATGCGCATCATCGATTGCACGAATATCTCGTAGGAAAGTGTCTGGGTATTCCGGTACACCTGTCCTACGTCTTCCGCTTTGGTGATGACATATGTTTTCATGCCCGCCACTGTGAGCGCAAACGGCTCTCTTTTGTCGCCAAAATAGTGCCTGGTTCATAAGTCAGCTTCCATGTGTTCTACCTGCTTGCTTTGCTGTTCACCTACCTGGCCCCGGTGATCAAGGTGTTTGCATCACCGAAAAAGGAAAGGAGATGACCTGCATCAAGTCAGCCACGTCCGGTCCTCGTCCCAGCTTGCCAAACTAGTCAGGCATCATTTTTATTTACCGAGAACTAGTTTGCAGTCAGTGATGTGTATCAATGTGTAGTTGGGGTATCCTGCTTAGACTCACGAGGCACCGTATACGGTAGCTCCTGGGGCTCATCGTCGGCCGCGCATGCAGGAAATATAGTAAACCTGAAAACCCGCCAAGAAGCAAGGAGAATGACGGAAAGCACGGCAACTCCAGATAGAGAAGGATAATTATCGAAAGTATGCGATGCTATCGCAAAGGCATAGTCGCGACTCTCCTCAAAGGGGCCGGACATCGATGGCGGCAGCTGCATGGCTGCTTTCGACTTGTGGTTGCGGAAATGATTCGAATCGTTCTTCGACCACGATGCATTCGAAGCGAAAGAATGTAGTCGGGGAGGCCTACCCACCAATTCTCATAGCAGCGCCATTTAAATGCTGAATCAGCAAGAATGGAGGTCCGAGCAACAGCCCCAGCGAGTGCCGGGAGTCTAAGCGTGTTATGGGAGCTGGACTACGGAATACGTGCAAAGACTACTTAATACAGTGTTAAAGTGACTATAGATACTTAATCGGCAATACCGTCAGCCCCGCTAGAACTACATACTACTCAAGTGTGGTACTTCAGCTAGCGCTTGAACAGCAGGTCGGTATCGGGGTGGCTCTTTATTATAGGAAGCTAAGTTGCAATCCCACTCTGCCCCACGCCAGGGGTTTTCTTCCGATGGCGGCATGTGATGGATATATTATTGATCAACCATACATCCACCTTGATATCCTTGATATCAACCATGCACCATGTGTGGATCATATCGCGTCTGCCGTACGAAGTGGATGGAAGTTGTAAACATTCGCATACACGTGGGAGAAGGGGCGAGAAAGGGTGAACTGATTCGTGGCTGACTCGGTAAGCCTTGCATAATCCCTTACTAATTGATAACCCCTTCAGAGGTTCCTACATGTACACTTACGGAGCTGGAAACATCAGACGAATGTGTGGTGATGCTGCCTGTGGTTATTCGTGTCGGTTTAGAACGGCTCTCCAGAGGTTATTCCCAACACTTCATCGTCGCAACGAATATTATCGATGACATAAGCTTTTGACCACCTATCCCAATTACACTTGCTTTTTTTTTTTATACTCAAGTTTCGTCATACCGAGATGGTCGGCGCCATGGCGCCCTATTTGGAGCCTGCGAACTGCTTGCACTTGCTTATGCTCGTTTTCTTCATCGGGATGTCGATTGCTTCGTACAGGGGCATACTCGGGTACTGTGCTCAAAAGCTTCGAAGACTGAGATACCTAGTCGCCGGTCCACAGATCATCGACCAAGTCTATGCCAAAGTCAGTGTGCTTCAAATCTTCTTGCTGCCCTTAGGTTCTAACCACCCATTTCTCGCGCATTTCTAACATCATGACAGAACCCAGGTCGACCCTTCAAAATCTTCACGCCCTCCAACAATCACTTGATGGTCACGTCCAGCGAACTTATCAAGGAAGTTCTAGATGCTCCGTCTCAGCTATTATCCCTGCATGCTGTAGCAAAAGAGGTTCGTTCTCCCATGATGCACAACCGGCGCTTTTCCAGAGTTGTACGGATCTGACGTTGAAAACGACCAAGTAGTTACTGCAACCCAAGCATACAATGTATGGCTTTGAGTGGCAAGAGCAGCGGGGAGTTGAAGGCACCGGCTTCGTGCGTGCTCTGCGGAGCAGGTTGACTTCTCATCTGCCCCAATTCCAGCCAGAGCTGGACAGGATAATCAGGGGCTGCCTCCTGGAGGAGCTCAAGATACCTGACGAAACCGGTAAGCATCATCTCGATAACCCGTAATTAACATTCGGCATGGCTGCTTACCGTGCATTCTCCTACAGGCTTCGTACCCGTTAAGCTGTTCCCCATGATAAAACGCACTATCACCAAAGTGAATTGTTTTGTCTTTTTTGGAAAAGAGTTGAGTAGGTGAATTCGCGCAAGCACTCTGTTGTTCCAAGTTTTGGAGGCTTAATTTTTTCCGGCTGACAAACTCTTTTCGATTGGTTAGGCGAAAACAGCGAGTTTACTGCAGCTGCCTTGGAATTCCCGCAAACGGTGGTTGTCACAGCCGAGATGCTGAGGATCACTCCCGCGTTCATGCGTCCGTAAGTGAACTTATCAAATGCTAGCCACAAGCAACGCGGTGTTCCGAGAGCTGATGTAGAGAGACCAGCTTCGTGGCATGGATAGTCACGCAGAGGCACCGTGCGGCAAAGGTGCTCTTCCGCTACTTGGAGCCCGAGGTCCGCCGCCGTCGCGCCGAGATGGCCCAGTCAGATGATTTGGGGGGATGCTCGAAGCCGGTCGCACGCGTAAGATCGAAATCCAAGTCATTCCTGCCAGGCGTTTCTGGGCCAGAGATATGGTAGACTGACACTAGGTTTAGGCGGATTGTATGCAATGGCTGATTGATACATCGCCGCGGAAGAATCCCTGGTCTACGTCACGCATGATAGGAGAGATCTTGGCCATCTGGTTCAGCTCCGTCCATCAGCTTGCCATGGTAAGTAGGGGGGAGGCAGAAAAAGATCCTGAGTGCAGATACAGGAGAGTTCGCTAACAAGAGAAATGCTGGTTGCGGGCACGAAAAGACCACAACTTACGTGATTGAAGACATTTGCCAACACGACCAGTACGTCGATCCGTTGCGGGGCGAGATCCAGGAAGCTACCCAGGACGGAAAGGGCCTTGAAGGGATCGAAGAACGACTGCCTCTGCTGGATAGCTTTGTGAAGGAGTCAATTAGATTCTCGAACGCCGATGCCCGTAAGTCCACTCTTGATGGTCCAGCGCCGCCGGGCCTTCACTAAACAAATCACATGAACAGTTAGCTGTCGCCGGAAGGCGTTGAGTGATTTCGTTTTGCAAGACGGATCACGCATCGAAAAGAATGACTGGGTATGTATTCCCCAACGGGCCATGATGTGCGATGCGCTTCGATATTCCGACCCGCATGCGTTCGACGGATATCGATTTGTTCGAGCCAATGCCTCGCTCCGCCAAGGCCATATGACAGCCGACGTCCCCGACAAGACTCCCTCGACCGTCACAACGGCAAGCCTAGAGTGGCCAATTTGGGGTCTGGGCAACGCAACTTGGTAAGCCTTCTTACCCATGCATTTTTCCATTTCCTATCTCCCACCTGCGTGCCGAGACGAGTGGAGAAATAAATAAGCTTACCTATCTGACTTTTGGGGGGTTACAGTCCCGGGAGATTCTATGCCTCGCTCATACTCAAGTTAATCGCCATCAACTTGCTGCAGGAATGGGAATGCAAGCTGCGGGATAAGACCGCAGCAAGGTCCATGGTGTGGAGATCGAGTGTAGTGCCGCGGAGTACTACGGTGGTCCTTTTCCGGAAACGAGGGGTTGACGGGGTTGACGGGTCGGATGTAGCTGCTTCGGGTTGATTGCTGAGTGCATGGGCCAAGGAAGGATGTTTGATAAAACCATGGCAGGAGGCTGAATGGAGCATAGTTGCGACGTAGACGGTAACTCAAGTTTAGGTAGATGCAGGAACATGACTCGGTTCCACACCGTTCCACAACTTAACAGGGTTACTAATTGCTTAGCATGTGCGTGCGGATTTATATACAAACTACCTCGATAGATACCCAATACCTCGACAAATACGCGGTACCTCGAGATGCGACGTCAGATAGATACAGAGATCAAGGTCCGGGGTATATGATGAAAGGTGGAATGGGCAGTGGCAATGTTTCTGGGGAGCTAGGGTTGGTTGCAGCAATGATACGCAGTCACACCACGTGCCTCGCCTACGTAGTACGCAGCCACGGAGCCGACGAACCACCGAAGGTATGATGTAGGCACGTGTACGTATCGATCTAGCCAAGGTTGTTTGTTCATTGGCCAAGTTTACTGTAGTAGTGCTGAGATATCTCGTTTTCGGCAACTTGACTCGATCATGTAGTATAGGTGTATGTCACATCCCTAGGCCGCTTACAAGGACTTAACGTCGCATGCATCGGCTTACGTCTCATGTTTGGTCTCGGTGTTGAACACTATTTGCAGTATATCGGTTCTCCATCCAGGAATATTGATTACAGATGATGTCGCGGCTCTGATTTTTTGCATATATGCGCCGACCATCCATCCAACCAACTGTAGTAAGCCCTCTTCAGGGATAGGTTTGTCTCAATATCTGTCAAAGCTAGATAGCTGCATACGGTCGATAAACTTGATTCAAAAAAAAAGAAACAAGACCAGCTGTCATCAAGGGAAACATCTGGAGTCCAAGAGCACAAGCCAATCTTCACAAGCAGCACCATCTTCGACTATCGCCATTGAACTCCGTCATCATGTCCTTCCCACCAGGCTTTGACTTATGCAGCATTCCGGCTGGACCGGTGCCGGTTGGCATCACGCCGAACTTTATCGATCCGCCCACGTTCGAGGTCGGAACTCTTGTCATTGGCTCCGTGCTCACTGCCATTTCCACGATACTGGTGGCTGGTAGGTTGTGCAACACCTGGGACCATATGAAAGCCTCAGACTGTCAGTTCACCCCTTTCCCTCTACTCGTAAGCTCCTACGGGGCCTCTTTGCAGGGTGCTGACAGATTGAAAAAGACCTGACCATAGCCGGCTGGGTTTTGAGCACCGGCTACACCGGCATCGTCATGGCCAGTAAGTTGCCCCTTTTCCTCTCCGCCATACCATTGATCGTATTCTAACATGATATAGTGAACAAGTACACTCGCCATGCGTGGGACATGCCTGCTTGCTGGTATATCTCTGATTACACTTGGAAGGTAGGCTTTTCTCTGCCATCAGGCCCTATCCATTGATGCCTAGACGTCGACTGACCCGTCCTCTTCTGGTTAGCTACTCTTCTCACAAAACCTGCTGTTGGGCATCACCCAGTTCATAACCAAGGCAGCCATCTTCGTCTTGTACCTGCAGCTGTTCGCCACTGGTAAGAAAACGCGTTATGCCATCACGGGGGGCATCATATTCATGGGTCTTCTCTACCTGACACATCCGGTCTTGGTCGCTGTGTACATGACCCCCCTGGCAGGCGAATCATGGGCCAGCCTGGCCACGGACGGCAGGCCGCAACACATTTCCATCTACGCCCCCATCCACGGAGTCGGGTCCATTGTGTTGGACACCTACATCTTCATAATCCCCCTGGTAGTTCTTCGCAAGCTCCAGGTCAACCAAAAGAAGAAGCTCCAGCTGCTTGGAATCTTCACCGTGGCTTCATTGTGAGTCCCCCCACTCCTATCCAAACCAAAAGTCCTGCAGCTAAGTCGGTATTAGCGGTATCATATCTAGTGTGGCTTCATGCATATGGCGATTCCTCGTCCTGTTTGGTTCCGATGGAGATTTCACGTGGCAACAGGGACAACTGTTCATATGGATGTAAGTCTGGCCCTTTTACTACTATGCCGCTGTCGTGTTCATCAACTTGGGCGATTTCTAATGTCGATTTGCAGAATGGTCGAACACAACGTGGCGCTGATTGTCGGATGCATGCCTGGCTTCGCCGGCCTCATCAAGACCAAGATCCCCAACTCGAGCCTGTACCAAAGCTTCCGCAGCAAGCTCGGAGGGAGCTCGTACGGCGGCGGCAGCAGCAACCTCTCGAAGCCGACGCTGCCCGCACACTATGCGGCCAGCATGGGCAAGAACGACACCCTAAGCTCTCGCATGCATTACTATGAGATGGACGAATCGGTCAACCCGCCCCAGACGCAAATTACTACGGTCCGGTACCATTCTGACCCTCCTAAGCGACAGCTGGCAGAGGACGAGAGGGGAATCCTTAGGACTACCGACGTCGCGCAATCATACCAGGAGCCACCCCTGACGCCACATGCTAGATGATGGCGGCGGATAATTACTCCGTGTATTCCGTACCATGCTTGAGGAACAGTGACTGGTTAGGGACGGAAAAGTGGGCTGCTGCAAGGAAGCAGGAAGCCATCACTTGGGTGTTTGACATGCCTTGTCATGTTTGGTTCGGTTCGGTAGTTCGTTGACCGAGCCGGGCTCGTTATTCTTCATTTCACGCTTTAGCTCTTTTCTTTGTTCACTTTTATTATTTTTGGTTTCACCAGCTACCTTACAGCTGGCAATACTTCGCGCAAATGCGAATTACAAGTACTATGAAAATAAAGTCATAACTACCTTCCACATCTACCTTACTGCTTGAATATTTCGTTCCTACGTGAATAGCATGCTCCTTATTGTCTATCAGCCCATCGTTTCTGCCGGGACAGACGGCCTTGGCATCGAATCGAAGTTGGATAAGCGAAACAACTAGTAATCCATGTTGAAAATAAGGCCACGGGAGCTCGCGCGCGCTATCATTCGTCAATCATACACCGGCGTATGTACGTTAGCACCCCAGTTCAGGTACCCAGGCTGCCAGGTACCCAGGTACCCAGCTACCTAGTTACCCACTTCGGTTGAGCGGGCGGTACTACTTACAGTTGACAGCTGACCGACGCTTTGACATCTTGACACGACACTTGACACTTTGACACTTAACGAATATCCGATCCTGCATCAGACGAAGAAGTACCGTACTTACAGGCGTTATTCTTATTGATATTGATAATACGAATAGGAAGTAATATCCAAAGTCCTATTTGAAACTCCAGAAATCAGGAATATTGCAGTTAAGATCGCCCCGATTAGGGTAGCAATATACACTTCCAGATATACCTCAGATCTTAAGCCGCCGCTACCGACGCATAAAACAATCCCGCATAAAGTACATCAATTGGTGCCTTGTGCAAGGGCAAGGGTACAAAGAGAAGCAACAAACTTTTGGGGTAACCAGTATCAGTACCCAAATGAAGCAAGTGAAGCAAGAAACGCGAGTCATGCGGGGGCGCAAAACTCCGAAATACCCATCCCCATCCATGTGAGCCAGGCTGCCAGGGTCCAGGGTTTTTGGCAAGGGTAAGTGGTTTATCTGTATGCCTAGCGGCGCTAACTAGATCCCCTCCTCCGAATCGAACATGAGGCCTGTGCGGCCATGGCGCCATGCAAGGAGTCAGCTTCCTTTTGGATGTCGCTGAGCTGCTTATCAAGCTGTTTACGTCGAAAAGACCGACCCTGGTTGCATATGCAGGGACCAGACCGTTGCAGCACTGCCGCAGACAGCCTGTTGGGGGTCATATGTCTGACTCGTATCATGCGTTGTTCCTTGAGTTTCCGTCTTGCGAAGGTTTCTCGTCCGGCTGGGTCGAAATCTCTGCCTCTGCCGTGTGAGCCAGCGGCTAGTCGGTTAGCTTAGCAGCGGCTGTCTGTCCGTCAAAAAGTCAAATTCAGTATTGTCGCCTTAGAATGCGCAAGCCTCTAATTGTTCCTCTAATTGTTATCTCCCGCTATCGGCAACGAAAAAGATTGTCCCCAGCACGGGGCTCATGAATACAAGTATAGATGCGTTGTGCCTTGCTTTTATTTTAGTGAGGCGGGTATCGACAAAATTAGACTTTTATACTAAGACGCGACTATGCTCGCACAAGTGGTAATCGGGTTCCGGTACGGATGTACGGATTAATGAGATTGGACTAGCCATGCTAGTGAGAGTCGTACCTGCCTGATTGACTCTGTCATGATCTTGGGTGACGGATATGAACAAGGCCCGGGGAGGGGGGGAGGCTGCTGATACGACGGCAGTCAGAGGAACGGAAGTGCGTGCATCAATAGTTTAGATCAATCAGCCTACCAAGGCAGGTGGTAATGACTATTCTCATGTTACCACAATACGTGGTATGTGGTATGTGGTATGTGGCCGCTCTACCTGTAGGGAAACATCTACCTGTAACCCACTTCGCTCCCTCCCTAAACACCCACCAGATCCCCGTCCCTGGCCTGATGGGCCTCGGTCCTTAATGACAGTGGTGAAGCTTCACGCGGAACTGCTTGCCGACTTGAGGGGTCTGGGATACATACTTGTACCACCACATACTTCATCCCCACAATGGCCACTTGAACCGGAAAGCTCCTGCTCCTTCTAGCAGCACAGCCCCGAATTCAGCAGTCAGACTTACCATGGCTTCCAAAACAATCTTAGTGACCGGCTGCTCGGCAGGAGGCATTGGTGCTGCCATCGCCGGTGCCCTGGCCGCCCGCCAGCACCACGTTTTCGCCACCGCCCGAGACACGTCCAAGATCCCCGAAAGCCTGTCGAGCCTGCCCAACGTCACTGTCCTCCAGCTCGACGTCTGCGCGCCCGCCTCGATTAGCGAGGCGGTCAAGTTCTTCGCAGACCACGACCGCGAGCTCGATGTGCTGGTCAACAACGCCGGCGGCGGCTACGCCATGCCCCTCCTCGACGTCGACATCGACCGCGCCAAGCAGCTCTACGATGTGAACGTCTGGGGCCCCCTTAGTGCCATCCAGGCCTTCTCAAAGCTCCTGATCGCGCGCCGCGGTCGCGTGGTGAACATCAGCACCTGTGGCGCCGTCGTGAACACGCCGTGGATAGGTATGCGATCCGCGCCCGCTGACTATGCCGCTCTCACTCATATACGTGCGGCTAACCCATGATCTTCTACGTAACCTAGGTGCATACTCCTCGTCCAAAGCCGCTCTGACCATTCTGTCCGAGACTCTACGCCTGGAGCTCTCCCCCCTTGGCGTCACCGTCGTGACCATTATGCTGGGCGTGATCGACAGCCACTTCCACCAGAACGACGACTTCCAACTACCGCCCACATCCTTATATATGCCCATCGAAAAGGCCATCGCCGGTTGGGCAAGTGGTGAATCGAAGCCCAAGGGCATTCCGGCGGAGAAGTTCGGCCCCACCATCGTCGACGACATTGTCGGGGACGGCACGGCCGGCCTGGTCTGGAGGGGACCGAACGCTGGTGCCATCAAGTGGCTTTCGCAGTTTGCTCCTCAGTCTGTCTGCGTTAGTATACCCACCTGCACATGCGCCCGCCTTTTTCCTCGTGCCGATCAGAAACTAATCTATTTTGCTACTGCTAGGATGCTGCCATGAGCCACTCTCAGGGATTGAAGGAACTGAAAGCTCACAACGATGGAAATGCCAAGGCATAGGAGACGCCTTTCTCACCAAAATTCCAACATAATTTACTTGTTTTGTTGTAGGAATTACATTGTCCATAAAATATAAATTTAATTCATCTTGCTCCTTGCTATGATAACCCAGACCGAACCAATCCAATGCATGTGCTGACAGCTTGGCGAAGACGGCCACAGACGAACCTAGTTGGTGGGTATGCAGTGGGTCCACTTTCTATAGCCAGCCATGTCCACTTCCCCCAATAGATAATATAACAGTGCAGAAAGAGGAACATACGGATAGAACACATAGAAAATAGGCCAGGCTGCTCACGCATAAGCCTCAGGTCCTGAGGTGATTTCAGAGTAAGATGAAGTGGACCCCGCCTTATTCTGCCTGGGCTGATGTACGGGGTCTGTAGGTAGTATTATCGTTTCCCCCCCTGAGCTGGATGCATGCGCTGGAAGAGCCTAGTTCCATCATGGTTCCATGCTAGTAAAGCCCACCAATCAAAACCTCTGTCTTCGATATACTGGCCCTAGTACCCAAGCCACATAGCCCATCAGCACGACTCACGGCCAGGGGACGGACCCGCGCAACCCCTTCCCTGAGCTATGCCTCGAAGGGGGATTCTCAAAGTTGCAGCTGCTCATCGACCTATTTATTAGGCTATGGACTTGCTCTATTATTCGTCCGAGTTGCAATGCGTCACAGAGTCGGATTTCCTTGTCATTCTCTAGCAACATGTCGTCTTCCAGATCATCACTTTCGTTTCACCTTTGCGTCGTGATTGGCTGTCTCGGCTCAGCCAGCCTCGCTCTGTGTGCTCCTTCTCCTCCTCAGGTTTCGGACGTCAAGACTTGTGTACGTTGCATGCATAATCTCCACACCGCCCTTACCTGCATTGCCATTGTTCACTATTACTAACACGGGATATAGTGCCAAACCCTCTCTGCCGCATTGCCATCCAAGGTTTTCTTGCCAGAAACTGCCGGCTACAAGACCTCTATCTCGTCCTATTGGTCCCAGGGAGAACAGCTGATCGCCCCCTCGTGCGTCGCTCTGCCCCAGACGGCTCAGGATGTCTCATCCGCTCTCAAGGCCCTCGTTGGCGGCTCTTGTCAATTCGCTGTTCGCGGCGGTGGTCACTCGGCCGTGACTGGCATCGCCAATGTCCAAGATGGCGTTACCATTGATCTTCAGGGTATCAACTCGACCTCGCTGAGTGCCGATGGCTCCCTGGTGTCTATTGGTGCAGGTCAGCACTTGGGGAACGTGTTCACCCTCTTGCATGAACGTGGCCTCTACGCTCCTGCCGCGCGTGCTTCCGGAATCGGTGCCGCTGGCTCTACCATCGGTGGTATGTTACCTTTCTTGAGTTGATATTTCCCGTCATAGAATGTAACCCAATACTCATCAATCTTTGCGATCAGGTGGTGTCGGGTACTTGTATCCCAAAACCGGCTTCACGGCCGACTCGGTAGTGGAGTTCGAGGTCGTCCTCGCCAACGGAACCATCGTCAAGGCGACAAAGGATTCGAACTGCGACCTGTGGCGCGCCCTCCGCGGCGGCGGCAGCAACTACGGAATCGTCACCAACCTGCTCGTCAGCACCATCCCCGTCGGGGACGTTTGGGGAGGCGACGCCGTGTACCCTGCCTCGTCCCTGGACGGTTTGGCGCAGGCCTTCTCCAACTTCACGGCCAACCCGGACTACGACGAAAACAGCGCCGTCATGATGAGCTACCACTGGGGTCCTAACGACGGCAACATCATCGACAACCAGTATGTCTACGCGAAACCCGTCGTGAAGCCGGCCGCTTTCTCCGAGTTCTACCCCATCGCAGGCCAGCTCGTGGACGCGACGGCTGTGACGAACATCCCCGCCATGTCCGCGGCACAGAACGCGAGGAGCCCTACTGGACTACAGTAAGTACCGACTGCTGGAGAGCTGACAGCTCTCTATTTTGCCTCCTCTTTCCATTGCCACGTTCTAACAGGCTGTCCAGGCAAATCACCTTCTCTATGTCGTTCATCAACAACGTCGATGTGATCAAAGACGTATGGAATGCGTTCAATGCCAGCATCTCCAGCCTCTCCAACATTGAAGGCGTCTCTTTCTCCCTCTCTTTGGAGCCCATGATGCAGTCCATCGCCGCCAAGTCCGAGGCCAAGGGAGGTAACGTCCTGGGTCTCAACCCGCCCGCCGAGGGTATCATCGTCACTCTCCTGTCTCTGACATTTGCCAACGCTGCCGACTACCCCGCCATGGACCGAATGAGCGAGAATCTGTTGGCAGACATCAACGCAGCGGCCAAGAAGCGTGGGGTTTTCAATGAGTTCATCGAGATGAACCATGCAAAGGGCTCCCAGGACGTGCTCCGTAGCTACGGACCCGACAATTACGCCTTCCTCCAAGCCACGGCAAAGAAATACGACCCTACAGCAGTGTTTCAGAAGCTGATGCCCGGAGGCTTCAAGCTGTCCAAATAGTGTCGGGGAGGTGCTGAAAGGTTCTGTTGGCTTGTATTCCGTACAATGTCGTTCAGTTGTAATATACTATAATAATAATAGTCACTCGTTAGATCATGGTCCATAGACCACCAAATACCAAATCAGATTTTAGATTAAGTGCAGCAAGTAAATGCTCGACCATATGCAGACACGGATAACTACAGTACAACCTAAATAAATAGCAGTTAATTCCACAGAATTGAAACGGATTTCCCTGTGACCATTCCGCGTGTGATGGCAAGTTAAGTGTTGCCAAAGAGCTACTGTGAAACCGGACGCATCTGTCCCTCCTTGGTTTCCTACCCAGCCATTTCATACGCACGTGTCCGTAGATCTTACCCACTCTCTTACCCAGTCAAGGTTCAATTCATTTCCGCGAATGGATCCATGTCTACCTAGAATCAGCATAGTTTCAATTCCCTTAGGAAAGCATCCTCGTTCCTCCTCCTCGCGAAGGAAACTGTGAAAGTCTTGTGATTTCGGACGCAACCACGCAGCCAATCCTTCTTTCTTTCTTTTAACCTGTTTTCGTTCCTCTCAGATGTCGAAGACTAAAGAGCCCAGCCCCGCTGCCTCCCCTCCCAATGCGACCCAGCCAGACGTCATCGTCGTCGGCGGTGGCCTGGCCGGGGTCTGCGCCGCCCTCGCGGCCGCCGAGCGCGGCGCCTCGGTCGTCGTGCTCGACGGCACCCACGGGGGCGGCTCGACCGCCATCTCGGGCGGCGTCATCTACGCGGGCGGCGGGACGCGGCAGCAGCACGAGGCCGGCTACGGGCACGACACGCCCGACAACATGTTCCGCTACCTGCGGGAGGAGATCGGACTTGGCGGCGACGACGACAACGGCGACGCGCCCGTCGGCGAGGCGACGCTGCGCCGCTTCTGCGACCAGAGCGTCGCGCGCATGGAGTGGCTGCAGCACCACGGCGTCACCTTCTCCGCGGACCTGTGCCCCTTCCGCACCAGCTACCCTACGGACCGCTACGGGCTCTACTTCTCGGGCAACGAGAAGGCGCACCCGTACGCCGCCGTCGCGGAGCCGGCGCCCCGCGGGCACCGCGTCGTGGGGGTGGGGGCCGGCGGCATGAAGATGACGGGCAACGTCCTCTGGGAGGCCCTGTTCGACTCGGCCGTGCGGATGGGGGTCCGGTTCGAGTTCGCCAGCCGGGTCGAGGAGCTGCTCTTTGACGACACCACGGGCACCGTGCATGGCGTCCGCTATTTCGCCATGGACCCCTCTACTGGGGACTTCGCAAAGCACAAAGCCCTCACGGCCAACGGCGCCAGCTACCACCAGATTTCGGTTGGGTTCCTCGCCAATTGGTACGACCGACGCGCCAAAGCCCTGTGGGAACGCAATGCCCAGGCAAAAGAATTGACGGCGCCCTCTGTTATCTTAGCAGCAGGCGGCTTCGGAATGAACCAAGACATGATGAAGGCCGTTCCCGAATCCGACCGAGTGGCCGCCCTTGGGACGGCAGGCGACGATGGCAGCGGCATTCAGCTGGGGCAGTCGGTCGGCGGGGCCGTCTCGCACATGCACCGTCTGTCGGCGTGGAGGTTAATGTACCCGCCCGAGGCCTTGGTCGAAGGTGTTGTGGTATCGCCCAAGGGTGAGCGAATTGCCGGCGAGGACCTCTACGGCGCCTCTCTCAGCAATGCCATGATCGAGAAGGCCAATGGCTGCGGCTATCTCATCCTGGACTCGACACAGTGGGAGAAGGCCAAAGGCCAGATCAGCGAGCAGACGCAGATGCCGTGGCGGCTTTTCATCTATTACCTAGTCTACTGGGCTCACTATCGAGCTAACTCGCTCGAGGGTTTGGCTCAGAAACTCCAGGTCGATCCTACTACGGTGGAGGCGACTATACGTGCATACAACGATGCCATAACCAGCGACAAACCGGATCCCGTTGGGAAACTATGTTATAGATCTGTGATAACCACGGGCCCTTTCTACGGTATTGATATATCTCTTCAGCCTAGCGGCATGCTCATGGCTCCGGCGCTCCCCTTGGGGGGCCTCGAAGTCGAGGAAAGCACCGGCCTCGTGCTCAACAAAGATGGGAAAACGATCCACGGTCTGTACGCAGCCGGTAAGAACGCGGTGGGGATTTGTTCCAATAATTACGTCTCGGGCCTTGCTTTGGCAGATTGTGTCTTCTCAGGGAAGCGGGCCGGGGAGTGTGTGAAGTTTAGATAGAAATACTTCCTTCATTCGTAGCTACGTCAACTAGTCAATAGTGAGACCCCTAACAGAATCATTTGTCCGCTCTTTGACGTACAGGTCGTAGGCTCTCTGATAAATTGTACGTGGAGTAGCCTATTTATGTTATAATGACGGGTATAAAATTCCATTTTCTATATAGTGGACGTGCCGATGTAAACATATTTATAGTAACTCGAGAAGAGATACATGATTGATGGCACATACGACAACGACGTCTAACTTTAGGAGGCGTTCACGAACAAGTTGGGTGACCTGAGCTCTTATCTTGTCATGCAAATGTACACTGAGATGAGAGATAAGGGACAGATAGCTTCCGGGTACATACTGTATCGAGCTAAGCTATATGGATTGCCATGTGTAAAGACCAGGCAGGCTTTGCGCGGAGTACGTTAAGTCTAATACGATTATAGGGAGAAGTTGGGAGAGGAATAATTACCGCCTGGGCTGGACTATGCAGGCTCGAAATATGTGTAATTTCACTTCGCAGGTGTGCACATTAGTTGTAGTCAAAGAAGCACTATTGCACTTCCGGGGTTTAGTATTTGCTAAATATTTATATATTGTTACCAATAGTTCAGTTTTAATATCTCTGTTGTCGTCAAGAACAAAGGTAGGAAATCTGAGCAGGAGTCAATAATGCCACGCCCTGCCTGAACCTACCTAAACCTTCCTGAGAGAGGCCTGAACAAAAGCAGTGAGATCCTATTTGAGTCAAAGTGTACAGATTAGTGTTTCCCCCCTTGAACGCTGAGTTTGCTGATTAGAATGAGGCATGTGGCACTTCATGATACGTGATGGCCGCTCCCGGACATTTCACGTGGTATGCATGTGTATAGAGTGGTTAAAACCCGGTACTCGGCGCTCAAGAATATAATGGCAGTTCTAACGGTCCAATCGCTGAGTCTGTGCATCCGTCAAGATGTAGAACCTCGTAGACTAGCACCATTCTTGTAGAGAGTGGCTCATTCAATAGAGACGGAAAAAGTGGTGGTGTGGAGAAATAGTCATGGTTGATCGATTTGGCTGTGTGACTGAGTACCGCTTCCGTCCATCAGTATTGCGGGGGGATCTGCTCCGGGCCCCCCGGAATATTCCTAAAGGGTAAGCTGGAAGAACTGTATTGTACTCGATAGAAGCTTGTCAGTATGCCTTTTTGGATTCCACCCTCCCGGGTCGCCATCACCCACGCCTGGCCCTCACTGAGTGCTGAGTGCTGAGTGCTGAGACCTGAAGTTCACCGGATGCTGATAGAGCGCTCGTCGGCTGTTGGTCGATCCGACACACAAATGCACTATCCGATAGCGTTTCATCATATTCCAAAGTTAGAAGGTGGTTGCGAGGAACGGAGTGCCCATTTGGAGAAGCTTCGAACCTTGTTCGGCACAAGTTTCAGAATCATGAAGTTGGAATGGATTGTTTGTTAGCTGGCCCACAAAAACGGACTGCCGATGTGGGTGTTGGGGTTAACAGGGCACTAGTATTCATGCGCTGCGTTTGGTGGGAAGACAGACAGACAGACACCTGTCAGTATTCGACTGGGGTGATTGGATCGATGAAACATGTCCAAGGCTATTGCGGCCTCGAGCCAGTTGCCGCTCCCAAGCAGGCATCGCCCACTTGACCATGTACTCCGATGCCATCAGCTGCTCGGCCGTAGGCCTTTCGGCAGCTTCATATGATAACATAGTCCCCAGCAACTCCTCCAGAGCCCGCATCTCGCCCCCTTCAACATCCCACTCGCACGTTTCGGGTGTTTTACCGCGTCCCATATCCCACATGCGCTGATGCAGCGGTCGGGAGACGGGAGTGTTAACTCTCTGGGTGCTGCTAACCCAGGTCCCATCTTGCTTAAAGAAATCTCCGGAATTCTCCCATTTATCCCACCAGCGTCTGGGTGGTAGTCCAAGCGTGCTGATGATATCAGCAAAAATGTCATCTTTATCGTTACTGAACGATTCAAAGAGAACTCTCTCGCCCAAAACCTCGTACAAGTTAACGCCGAGAGTCCAAATATCCCCAGCTAGGGTGACGGGTTCATGGAAGAAATGTTCCGGGGGAAGGAAAAGAGGTGGTGTGTGAAGCTCTGGGGAACGTGCGGTTTCCATAAAGAATGAAGTTCCATAATCGGATATTTTGACGATCGGATCAAGGAGCTTATCAGCGGCCGTCTCTATGTGCATCGGATAGACGGCATATGAAGGCGCGTGGGGCTCGACTGGCGCACCATCGACTCTTGTAACTGGGACTTTATCTAAGCGGTAGCGCTCGTACAGCTCGTCAGGACTGAACTTGTCAAGATCTGGACCGCGCAACAGAAAGTTCCGCAAATGGAGATCTGGTTTTCTTTGTGTGAGCGATACGGGGGGCAAGCTTAGTCAAAATTGAGATAAAGGAGCTTACCTCCGTGGCATAGTCCGCGTGAGTGCAGATACGAAAGTCCCATGATGAGCTGAGCGGCGACGGACCTCGCCGTCTCGACTGGAAACATGAAATTCACTGAGTCTTCCTTGGATGCAGCAATGTTACAGCTGGCCGGTTTCTGCACAAGGCAGATGTGACGCCCGTTTGGGCCTTCGAACGAGAACTCGTCCAACAGATGCGGGATAAATTGCTGTCCTGGGTGCTTTGAATTGATACTACTGAGCCGGCGGAAAATTTCTCCTTCAGTGCTTTTCGTATATTCACTAGCTACCAAAACTTTTAGCGAAACATAGTATCCCAACTTTGTGTCTCGAGCGAGCCAAATGGTTGAGTAACCACCAAATCCAAGCTTGTGGACAACCTGGTATCGACCGTCTTGAAAAGTATCCCCAATGTAGATTGGATGGTAGCCGCCGATGGTGTAGTCCTCAAAGTATTCCAGGTCAACTTCCGGGATGTACACAGCCTCAGATGGCGGAGAAGGCATGTTGGCCATGGAATGAAACCACTTCTTAATGGGCGGGCGTAGTCTGCGGTGAATGATGGCGGAAGACGGAGAAGAGGAGACGGTGGTAATCCCAACAGCTGATTGCGAAAAGAATCGCGACGGAAATAGTCGTATTTGATAACGGACCGACCCAAGGGCGCGTAAACGAGAGTGCGTTCCAGCGAGCTTCATGGTTAGTTGAGGTTGGTTTGGGTTGATCTCATGTTTTTAGATGTTAGTTTGGCAAGGAGAGGTCCCACCTTAAATTTCTAGGTCGTCGCATGAGCTCCTGAAGCGGCCCTAGTGCCGTTGTCGGCACAACCGTGGACGAGGGTGCTGCGTAACCTGAAGGCCATCTTGGAGCGGGAAATGAATCCAGACGGTGAGTGGGTTTTTGAGATTTCGAAGAGGATGCACTTAGAAGACGCTGCATGGTTCATTTCTCACGTGCAATACATATACATGGCCATATGCACACCACCGACAGATTCAGATCGGGAGTTCGTCCTCGCAGATCACTGCTACAACGTCTTCGAAGGACCCGCGGCACTCATTCGCGACTGGAACAGCGAATAGACCCATAAAGCTTCATATGTCAATCTACACGATTTGGCACCCGTCACGCCTAAGTTGATACTCGTCTTGCGCAACTACGTTTTCCCGCTCCTTGGAGAAGACGCGGATCCGTATGTTGCAAAGCATCGAGCGGAGCTTCGCAAGCAGGCTATCGATGATCCGTTCGGCCCCGATGCCATCGCCAAATCGAGATTGGCAGACCTGCCCATTACGAAGGCTCGCAACTCGTATGGTGATGTTGTCGACGGGCGCTTCCGTCTGCAGACGGGGCGGCATGGCTAGTTTACGCCCAGTGACATCTTCTGTTTCAAGTTTTTCTCGATCAGCGAAAACCACGTCGACACCATGAACGAGCTCATACTGGAAAATTCCTGACTATCCACCACAGTTGTGTTCGCGTCCCAGGCCAACTTTTCTCGCGTACTGGACACTTATCTTATGACTTCCTCCAATAACGGAAAATGCGTAACTGGCAAGAATGGGAATGCCCGACTAGCCACTCTGGAAAAGCTTGGTACTTTATCAAACAATCTTGGCTCGAAAAAGCAGCCAACTTGGATGGACATCGTTGTTGATGACGTGGTTGATTACGGGGAACTCGTGGAGCGTCAAGTGGCAATGCATCGATGGGTGAAAAGCTGGACGGAAACAACACTGGAAGAGCAGGGTATATTCATGGAACCTTACACAAGGCTTGGTACGTTACGTCGCCATAATATATCTACGAGGCTAACGGCAGCCCCAGGAGGATCTCTGGGGACACTGATGTCCGACTTAAAGAAGTCGGTATTATGTGGGAATTTCGTGTCGGAATTGACAAATGGTCAAAGGGACTGGACGAGGACATAGGAGAGAGGAATCGGCAGCTCGTCACATCCGCCTAAATGCGTTGCCCACCTCGCCGAGTCTGGTTTTATATGAAGATCCTCAAGGCCTTCTTTCGCACTCGGTCGAACGGAAATTCGGTCGAGGGTGTTCTACCTGGATTGGAGAAGAACGCACTGTGTGGTAGTAAGGATGTTATGGTGAAAGGTAAGCGAGAATCTCTCCATGCTATGATATGCTGCTCACCACCAAGCATTATCATAGCGCGCACTCTGTTTGATGGCGACTGTGAAAGCCTGAACAAACGTATCTATCTTACCAGTTCCAGGTGGCGGCGACTCACAAGATTATGTGGGAAACACCGGGTAAGTATACATGAGAGATACAAGAGGTATAAGCGTTCTAACAACCCTACAGGTCTTATATGCCAAAGCGGTATGCCCCATCGTTCGATGGCAAAGCTTACCGAAATCACTTGCGAGATTCGCAGGTATTCCAGAAACCGAGGACTTTGCGATGGGCGTGCAGCTTGACATGTTGGAGGGCAACATTGATATGACATCACGCCGTGGGGTAAGTATCGAGACATTTCGGTCAAGGGGTGCCAGGGATGTCAAGGAGTCTGCTGACGGCCCCCGCCTATACAGGGGTAGTACGTACAGATACAGTATCAATATTGATTTTTCGCGCTATCAGCGGGAGCAAAGAGATAACATCTCGGGTGCGGCCCCTCCCTTTCAATGCCGATCGATCTAAGTGCATTCCTCTGTCTAGGCTAGTATGCATGATATGCAACTATCCATTACACCATCTTTAGGTGTCTACCGGAGACATCACACCACGCACCCAACCCCTGTTAAACCAGCATCACTTTAGGCTGATAGAACCAGAGGCTATGGCCTACCCTGCTGGCACCACTAGATGCAAAAAGGACCGAAATCAGCGAGGTTGCATATGCTGTGTGACAAAGATGATGTGAGAACAGTGCTGTACTGCTATTTGCTCACCTGGCTGCCTGGAAAGGGTGCGTTTCAACAGTAGCGGGGCGTAGTCGGGGTCTGTCAAGTCATGTTGTGGTACAAACATGTACGTCAGATACAGTAAGAAAGACAAGGCATCATGGTGTGACTGACTGCAGTAGCACCACTCTATAGGGCTGCCCCGACACACTGGTTCCGTGTTTTGTAACTAACACCACCCCCATTATTTCACCAGGTGGCAATGCAACCAATCAACACACATTCAGCTTTCACTCAATATTTCGATGGTAAGATTAGAGTCGCAAGTTGCTACACAAGTATCATGAGAGTAATTGTGGGCATTCGAAAACTCGCTTGTACTCGAAAGATGTGTTTCGATATCTGTCTAAATCGGCCATCGTTACCGTCGCTCCTGCTGACGTACTTTCATTGCGCTTTCCAATTCCTAATTATTTTTCATTGGAAAACAACAGTAGCATGTAGCCCAACTGAGGAAGACATCCAAAAGGGCGAGAAAAAGAACTTAAAACCACACTGTTAGATTCCTTACGGTTTCATTTTATTCCACAACCAAAGACATTAGTGTCGACATAACTACCTTCAGTGGCATTCCGAGTTTGGGATCTAGAGATTCAAATCTAGCTAGTTTATATCCTGCCCCTCCAACTAAACCACCATGCTGGAACCTATTGCCATCGTTGGATCTGCGTGCAGGTTCCCCGGCTCAGTCAGATCTCCGTCCCAGCTTTGGCGTCTAATCGTCGAACAAAGAGATGTGTTGAAACCCATTCCGCAGAGCAGATTTGATTTAGCAAGTCTTTATGACGAGCGCCCAGACCATCATGGCCGAACAGACGTACAAGGTCATGCGTATCTACTTGATGAGGACGATACCCGTCAATTTGACGCGACTTTCTTCCAGATCAGCTACAAGGAAGCGCATGCGATGGATCCGCAACAGCGAATACTCCTGGAAACTGTCTATGAGGCCTTCGAAGCAGCCGGGTGGCCGCTGGATCAAATGAAGGGATCTGAAACATCAGTCCACGTTGGATGCATGACAGCGGACTATCATGACATACAAATGCGAGATCCAGAGACAATTCCTACCTACTCAGCCACTGGAACCGCGCGCAGCATCCTCTCGAACAGGATCTCGTACGTTTTCGATCTCAAAGGCCCCTCTATCACATTGGACACGGCATGCTCCAGCTCCTTGGTAGCAATCCATCAAGCGGTGCAGTGTATTAGGAGTGGCGAGGCTGATCAAGCCGTTGTTGCTGGAACGACGCTGATACTTGACCCCGCCATGTACGTCGCCGAGTCCAATCTCCATATGCTCTCCCCAGACTCGCGGTCTCGCATGTGGGATCAAGACGCCAATGGATATGCTCGAGGGGAAGGCTGTGCTGTCGTGCTGCTGAAGCCGTTGAGTGCCGCCATTGCTGATAATGACCATATCGAGTGCATCATCAGAGGGTCGGGCGTTAACTCGGATGGCCGCAGTAGTGGAATCACGGTTCCGAGTGCGTCTGCACAGGCTGCTCTGATCAGGAAAACATATGCGCGCGCCGGGTTGGATCCTATCCGAGACCGATGCCAGTATTTTGAGTGTCATGGGACCGGGACACAAGCAGGTGATCCAGTTGAGGCACGTGCTATTCACGACGCTTTCTTCCCTGCAGGATTTGATGCGTTTACCGAAGAACCACTGTTCTGCGGATCCATCAAGACCGTAATCGGACATCTTGAAGGCTGTGCCGGGCTTGCGGGGCTGCTCAAGGCGTCGTTGGCCTTACAACATAGAATCACCCCCCCAAACATGCACTTCAACCAGATCAATCCTGCAATCAAGCCATATTATGGGGCACTGCAGGTACCAACGTCAGTCCAGCCGTGGCCGAACACACACGGAGGGCCATTGCGTGCCAGTGTCAACAGCTTTGGTTTTGGGGGTACAAACGCCCATGTTATACTCGAGAGCTATGATCCGCCCGTCCCCTCATGTGTTGGCAAGTCAGAAGCGAATGGGTCTCAGGATTCAGAGGATCCGCTGATAGGACCTTTCGTATTCTCGGCTTCGGCCGCTTCGTCTTTGCTTGAGCTGCTGCAAAATATGAGAGGGTTTATTCAGGACAACCCCGATGTAAATCTCGATGCTTTGAGCTGGGTTCTGCAGTCGAAGCGAACGAAGCTTTCTTCCAGGGCAGTTTTGGCAGCCACAAGCCGTACGAATCTGCTGGAGGAGCTGAACCAACTGGTCACGACAGCCCAAACATCCGACGAGAACCCGATTGGAAGAAACTTGATCGCTCCCTATCCGCCACCGCAGATTCTTGGGGTATTCACAGGCCAGGTAGGTCCTCCTGATGATGTGCCATCCGCTTGCCCTCTTTCTAACCCTGTTATAGGGCGCACAATGGCCTAGGATGGGTTCCCAACTGATGGAACACTGCCCCTGCTTCCGCAGGTCATTAGAGAGATGCGAAGAGTCGCTGAGAACCATTCCAGACCCTCCACCCTGGGGCCTAATACAGCAACTGGGAATCTCAGCAAAAGAGTCCCATGTCGACGAGGCCCGTTTCGCACAGCCAATCTGTACAGCTGTCCAAATTGCCCTGGTAGACCTGCTACGAGCTGCGGGTATCACGTTCGATGTAGTTGTAGGCCACTCGTCGGGTGAGATCGCTGCAGCTTACGCGGCTGGGATCTTGAGCGCCCGAGACGCCATGGGGATTGCGTATTACAGGGGCGCCGTAGCCCACCTGGCGCGAGGTACCAACCACGAAAAGGGTGGAATGCTGGCAGTTGGCATGTCATTTTCCCAGGCCGACGACTTTTGCGCAAAACCTCAATTCGCTAGGCGTATAGGAGCTGCTGCCAGCAATGGTCCAAATATCGTTACTTTGTCGGGTGATCTGGACGCCTTGCATGAAGCAATTATAGTTTGCGAGAACGATGGGGTCTTTGCGAGGCACCTCAAGGTAGATGTGGCCTATCACTCATACCATATGAGTCGATGCGAGGAGACATACCGGGAACGCCTCGAGGGACTTGAGATACAGTTACAGGACCCCACCCAAAGTTGTGTTTGGTACTCGACAGTCTATGAACACATGGACTGGAAGCACGGACCTCGGGAAAGTCTTCGAGGATCCTATTGGGTGGACAATATGACAAGACCAGTCTTGTTCTCACAAGGCCTAGCAAGAGCGGCTCTCGAGGGCCATGTCTTCGCCATGGCGGTAGAGATCGGACCGCACCCGGCACTGAGACGCCCGACGATATTATCGCTCAAACCTGAAGCAAAGATATCGGAAGACGGCTTTGCAAAGTTGTATTCGGGATCCTTAGATCGTGATCAACATGAGCTTCAGTCAATGTCACGTTTAATTGGGAACATCTGGGCTCACTTGGACTCTTACCCCATTGACTTCTCCGGGTGGCGCAACGCTTTCGGCCGAGAAGATCGACCGCAGATGTTGCAAAATCTTCCAATTTATCCATGGAACCATAAGGAAGTATTTTGGAGCGAATCGCGCATATCCAAAGACCTCCGTTACACCTCTCAGGGGCCGCACGAGCTGCTCGGGCGAGTACACGAAGAACAAGACGAAACTATGACTTGGCGCAACTTGCTATTTAAACACGAAATACCATGGCTTGCGGGTCACAAATTCCAAGGACAGACCTTGTTCCCTGCTGCCGGATATGTGAGCATGGCAATTGACGCAGCGCTGCAGTTTTCACGGGGTCGCGTCGTTAAATTCATCGAAATTCGAGACATGAATATCGGCAAAGCTTTGGTAGTGGACAAGGAAAGCGATGGGATTGAGACATTGTTTACAGTGAGCAGCCGCAGCCGAGGATCTGAGAAAGACAGCACAGGAGTCCTGATCAGGGCCGACTTTAGCTGCCAAAGCTCTCTTGGCGGGCGATCTCTCGATCGAAACTGTGATGGATGTTTGTTGATTCATCTTGATGCAAATGGGCCGGATGCACTCCCCCAGGTCAGACGGCCGCAGATGGACCTTCCACCACTCGATACTGCGAGGTTTTTTTCGGCGCTGGAAATACTCGGAATCGAGTACAGTGGAACCTTTCGAGCGATCCATTCGATGAATCGAATATGGGGTTGTGCGGCGTCGTCCGCTTCATGGGCAGCCGAAGAGCTTGGGAAGAAACATACTTTACATCCAGCTATACTGGATGTTGCCTTCCAGACAGGTTTTGCCACCTTCGTTTCCATGGCAGAAAAGTCAATGGGGACAACCTTTCTACCCGCAAGTATCAAACGTTTGATCGTGGACACGGCGCAGATATATCAGGGCCGGTCCGGCGACATGGAGGCCAACATTGATGCACAGCTCGTGCATTCTACCCAGACCAAGCTCGAGATAGACCTGAGTGTACGAGGTGGGATCAAAAATGGGTTGGGAGTTCAGGTGGATGGACTCGTACTCCAGGCCATCGCAGAGCCACAAGCTTCGGCAGACAGGCAGGTTTATGCGAAAACAGAATGGGACATCGATGTGACCTCCGGTTTCAAATTGCCGATACTAAGGACAGCGAGTACTGGAGAGTTTGATTACATCGAAGCAGTGGAGCGTACATCTTTATTCTACCTGCAGAGAACCCTTCAAAGCATACACCCCGGGGAGGTGGCAGGCCTGAAATGGCATCATGGAGCCCTTTTAGAGGCTATTGGTTGCATGATCAAGCCAATTCAGGAAGGAACACATCCATTTCTTCACACCAAATGGCTGAGGGATGATCGCGCAACGATCCAGAGATTGCATCAAAAATACCCCGACAGTGTCGACATGGCTTTGCTGACTGCAGTGGGGGAGAACTTGCCATCAGTTATGCGAGGAGAGTCCGAGATGTTAGAGCATATGCTCAAGGATGATATGCTATCTCGGTTATATACCGAGGGCCGAGGATTCGCACAATGTAATGATTATGTCGCTGAATTTATGCGCCAGATTTCCCACAAGTATCCAAGTACCAAGATACTGGAGGTCGGCGCTGGTACGGGAGGGACTACCCACAGCGTTTTGGACGCACTTGAAGGGAGGTACTCGCAGTACACTTTCACTGACATATCCACCGGCTTCTTTGAGAGAGCACGTGAGAGATTGCAGCATTTCAAAGGCAGGATAGAGTTCAAAGCGTTGAACATTGAGAGCCCACCGGATGCCCAAGGGTTTGCTATGAATTCATACGACGTTATCATCGCAGCCAATGTGCTCCATGCCACGCGGGACCTCACCAAGGTGACCCAAGACCTCCGCAACATATTGAAGCCCGGAGGATTCCTGCTGGCGGTGGAGGTCACAGGGAATATGCTACGAGAACCCGGTCTCATGGGTGGTTTGGAGGGCTGGTGGCTGGGACGCGACGAGGGCAGATTTCCAACCCCTGGTCTTTCCATACACGCGTGGGACGGACTTCTTCGCCGTACCGGGTTTTCGGGGGTTGATTCCGTCGTCTATGACATGCCTGACATACCACGACACAACTGTTCCGTCTTCGTCACCCAAGCGATTGATGATCAGTTTGTTCTTTTACGCGACCCAATCACGAATCTTAATCTCATACCAAAACCCAGCTTGTTAATTATCGGAGGACGTACGCCCCTAGTGGCTGATTTGAGATACCGAGCTCAACAAATGCTCACCTCCTGGTCGCCGGACATCAAAGTTGTTCCTAGTCTGGATTCCGTTGAGATTTCCGGAATGCCATCAGGGTTGACAGTTCTGAATCTATCGGAGCTCGACGAGCCTGTCTTTGCAAAGGGAATGGATCCCAGTACCTTACAACGGATTCAGCTCCTATTTTCCATTGCTCGGAATGTGCTATGGGTCACCTCGGGTCGTCTTGCTGATACGCCACATGCCAACATGATGGTCGGAGTAGGCCGTGCCCTTCGATCAGAGCTTCCTCAGCTCAGCATGAAGTTCCTTGACTTTGAGGACACGTCTATGCTGAATGTTCACAGCATTCTGCAACACCTTTTTCGAATGATCCTTTGTTCTCAGCCAGAGTTTTCAGATGACGCCATTCTTTGGGCTGAGGAACCTGAGATACGATTAGATGACCAGGTCACATTAATCCCTCGCCTGGTACCAGACGTGGAGGCCAACATATGCTTGAATGCAACGCGACGTCAAGTGAGTAAACTGGTGGATGCTTGGGAATGTATCTCGATTTCAAATGAAAGCGGAAAGCCATACAGTCTCAACACCCACACACCTTTCGACACAGAGACAGGTCTAATCGAAATGGATGTAAAGCTATCAGTAGCTTTACATGCTCCAGGAGAGGCACCTTGCTTCCTTGGATTTGGGCACCTGAGAGATTCTCAGATTGCTGGATTCGTGCTATCAGAATGCAACACATCCTTTCTCCGCATGAAACAAGACGATGTCTTCTTGCCGGCATCTGCGTCTCACTGCGATGCCAGCCTTCTTCTTCTCGTGGGGCTAGCTTTGGTAATAACCCATGTAAGATCCATGAGTCCGGGGTGTGGCACGTTGTTACTGCATGACCCACCACAAGACGTTGCAACGTTGATCATGCAAGCTGGGCCAAATTCTGGACGCAAGATACTATGTATCTCGCCCAATGTGGGAAAAGATTCCGCTAGTTGGCTGTACATTCACCCTTTAGCCCAGGTTGGGGGAGTCCGTCAGTCCATACCCCCAGATACCTCAGCATTCTGGAGATTCTCCAATGCCGATTGTGAGAACATTATGGCTTGCCTGCCCAAGAACTGCAGAGTCTCACGATTCGACCCGGGCTTCATATCATGCCGACGGGAGATACTAGCTACGTCGTTTGAGTTGGCATCTTCAGCCACGTTCGCACTGGACCCAGTGGAAATCCGATTACAAGACGCCGAGACATACTTGATCAGTGAAAACCCACTTTCCACCGTGCTGAGCTGGGACCGAACGGGGGATATTCGAGCAACAATACAACCACTTAGAGGTGAAACGGTCTTTTCAGCGGACAAAACATACTTCTTGGTGGGCATGATGGGCGACTTGGGCCAATCCTTGTGTCTTTTCATGGTTAGGAGCGGGGCTCGCCACATTGTCATAGCCAGTCGGAGCGGGTCTGATGAGGCCGGCTGGATCAAAAGTATGCGTTTAGGAGGTGTCAACATTAGAGCAACAAAGATGAACGTAGCGGACAGGGCGGATGTCCGCAAGACGGCAGCATGGATGAAAGCAACTATGCCACCAGTTGCAGGAGTAGCCAATGCTGCGCTAGTTTTGGAAGACTCTCTCTTTGTCAACACGACAGTGGAATCCATTTCGAACCAGATTAGGCCCAAGGTGGATGGTTCAGTAAACCTAGACATAGAGTTCGGCAGCGAAGACCTGGACTTTTTTATCCTCTTCTCATCGCTGGCTAGCGAGTACGGAAACCCCGGCCAGTCGGTATACCATGCAGCAAACCTCTTCATGTCGAGCTTCGCGGAGAAACGGAGAAGGCGAGGACTATGTGCATCGGTCATGAACATTGGAATGTGCGTGGACGTTGGATATGTGGCCAGGAAAACAAGAAGCGGCATAGACGTTGAGGCGCACCTGCGATCAGAGTTCTACGCCCCAGTCGCAGAAACGGAGTTTCATCAGTTGTTCCTCCGAGCTGTTCTGTCTGGCTTGACTCAGTCGCCTAATGCGGAGTTAACCATTGGTATAGAGCCCTTTGTGGACGATCCACGCGCCAAAGCCCGGCCACAGTGGTACAATAACCCACGCTTCTCCCACATGATCACTCCACATATCTCTACGGAGGAGCTGGGCTCTCATAACACATCGAAACATCTTGGACTGCGTGAGCGGCTTGAGGCTGCAAGGTCTCGCGCCCATGTCCTTGCGGTGTTAGAACAGGAGTTTTACTGTAAAGTGGAGGCACTGACCAAGATCCCATCTGCGTCCATACATTCCGAGGCACCCCTGTCAGCCTTGGGGCTTGACTCTCTTCTCGCAGTTGAGATCCGCTCTTGGTTACTTAGAGAATTCCTCATTGACGTGCCGATTCTTGCAATACTAGGACAGCAGTCAATCTCATCTGTCTGCTCAAGAGCCGCCGATGTCTATGTTGCCAACTCGAAATCATCAACGACGCCCATTCCCACAGCAGAGGATATCAAACCGGAACCTGTTGCGATCATGCCACACCCAAGGAGCTTTTACGATGACATCTCAACCAGTATTTCCGATCCAACTTTGCCTTCTGTAACAGAGTCTCTTTACGGGAGTTTTGAGGACTCTGATAATGGAGCGAGCTGTTCTTCTCGGCCGTCGGAACTTCAACAGTCTGAAGCTTCTGATCAGGTGACGAAGGGTTCCGCCACAACCAGAAGCAACGCAATCCGAATAGAAGATCAAGATTCGAGTTATAGAGGTCCACTCATCCATACCTCGCCTATGACCTCGGCTCAGGCGAGCCTTTACTTCCTGCACAATCTTTCTGATGATCCCATTGCTCTCAATGTCACTGCCAAGTATGCCATTACGGGAAGTCTAAGTGTGACAAGGCTCAGACGTGCACTGGATAACACGATGTCGCGACATGTTGCATTTCAGACGTGCTTCTTTACAGAGGCTGGAACTTCCGAGCCAAGCCAAGGTGTTTTTATCCGGCTTGCAGAAGACTACTTCAGCCATATCCAGTCGCAGGGACCTACTATTGCTGAACAAGAATTCCGAAACCTTGCCAGCCAAGAATGGGACCTTTGCAATGGCCGCACATTCCATGCGACACTAGTGAGCCAATCGCCGCACTCGCACACCATAATATTTGGTGTGCATCACATCGTGATGGACGGCATGAGTTGGCACATCTTTCTCAATGACCTAGACCGCGCCTACAAGATGCAGTCCCTCCCAACAAACCCACCGTCGACAATCGACTTCTCACAAAAGCATCAAGAGTATGAGCAACAGGGGTTGCTTGAAGACTCTCTAGAGTACTGGCTCCGCCAGCTGGATCCGATCCCTGACGTGCTCCCACTGCTGCCACTAGCACGGACGGCCATACGACAGCCCCATAACTCTTGGAGAAATAACGTTGTTAGCAAGAAAATAGATCCCGGTCTCGTCAGACGGCTACAAGCGGCAAGCCAGAAGAACGATGCTACCATGGTACACTTTCTCCTGGCCACTGTGCAGTCTCTCTTCGCCCGTCTGCTCAAGATTGGGGAAATATGTGTCGGAGTCACTGCTGCAGGCCGTGACTTGGGATTTCTCGAGACCGTGGGCCACTTTGCCATCCTACAACCTATGGTGTTCAAGTTGAACAAAGAGGCATCATTTAGCGAAATCTTGAAAAGGACAACAGCTGCTGTAATAGGTGGAATGAGTCACCCAGGAGTTTCGATCGATATGATACTCCAAAGACTAGCGGTTGAGCGAGCCGCTACACACCCACCATTGTGTCAAGTCGCCTTCAATTATCGTGTTGGCTCTATGTTACAGGCGAAGCTGGGAGACTGTTCCATGGAACTCCTCCAGTATGTCGATGCTAAAACCCCTCTCGATTTTACCTTCAACGTCACCCAAGGCGGCCTGGGTGGTTACTTGATCGAGATTGTCTCCAACGCAGCCTTATATACCGAAAAGGACACCGAAGTCATCATGAACATCTACACCGACTTACTGGAAGCCTTTTTTGTCGATCAATCAACCAAATTGGGCGACTACAGCCTTCACAGCCAGGCGCAGATCGACAATGCTCTTTTGTTGGCAAGAGGCGCGACGACGCAACTCGTGTGGACAAAAACATTGATTGAAAGAGTGTGCGAAGTGGTCGACGCTATACCTGATAATGTCGCCATCCGGTCCTCTGGCATTTCGATGACATATTACGACCTTTTCAACCATGTTCAGGCGCTCGCTGCTGTTCTAGTAGATGCCAACATTGGTCCAGGGATCCCTGTCGCTGTCTTGTGCGAGCCAAGTATCGACTTATGGCTGGCAATGTTGGCGATATTACACTGCGGCGCCATTTATGTTCCTTTTGATCCAAGCCTACCGGTCAAGCGACAAGAAACAATGCTCAACGTCTGCAAACCCAAGCTCCTATTATTTCACGATGCCACAGTTGTTGGTTCACAAGAAGACGTATGGAACAAAGTTAATCGGATCAATGTGTGTAGACGAACGAAGAATGCACATGCTTCTTCACCCGCGATTACGCCCATGGATGAGGCATTCTGGCTCTTCACAAGTGGCTCAACCGGTACGCCCAAATGTATCAGACTCACTCAAAGTGGCATCATGAACTACGCGGCTGCAAAGAAAGCCTCGCTGCACCTGGAGCAGCCCAGGGTTCTCCAGCAGAGCTCTGTGGGATTTGACATATCTCTCGCCCAGGCCTTCATCGCTTTCACCAATGGTGGCACGCTAGTTGTGGCGCCGCCGAACTCCCGTGGCGACCCGTTGGCAATCGCTGACCTGATGTCCGACGAGTCCATCAGTTTCACCTTGGCCACGCCTTCTGAATATGCCATGCTCACCACGTACGCTTCGGAAACACTAAGGGCGTGTTCACATTGGCGTTACGCCTGCTCTGGCGGCGAAGTGGTCACGTCTGGTCTTATCGCCGCTTTCCGGCAGCTCGAACTGGTCGACTTGATTCTCGCAGATTGCTATGGACCTACCGAGGTTTCGTGTGCAGTAACTATTCGTACCCTGTCGCTTTCCTCAAACCCCGATGAGCCCGACGAACCATCCTCCGTTGGAAGACCCATTCCAAACACGTCCCTTTACATCCTCGGTGAGGACCAGCAACTTCTGCCGACGGGGTTTGCAGGCGAAATCTGCATTGGGGGTGCCGGGGTCGCGAAAGGGTATGTTGATGAAGAGCTCACGGCGGAGCGATTCGTCCTTGATGCTATTTCGCCGGGAAACAACACCCTAATTTACAAAACTGGAGATAAGGGGTGTCTACGACATGACGGTTCCCTCGTGTTCCTTGGCCGCATTGAAGGTGACTCACTTATCAAGCTACGCGGCAACCGTATTGAGTTGGATGAAATCGAACAGGCAATAATGGCCAGGTCACATGGCTCGTTGGTCAGCGCCACCGTGACAGTTCGTGGTCAACCAGAGTTTCTTGTCGCTCACGTATTAGCCTCTCGACGACACCAGGTCGATGAGTTGACTCTTGACCATCTACGCCGGGACCTTCCATTGCCATCTTACATGGTGCCATCAAGTAAGTAGGGTATAAGTTTTTCTATCGTTCACCCCGGAGATGTATCGGAAGAAGATGAACTCAAGCCAGCTAACATATTTCGGGTTTGTAGTGATTATCTTGGTAGATAGCCTTCCCACAACGACCAATGGAAAGGTAGACAGGAAGGCCGTATCTGCCTTTCCATTGCGTGTGCGCGATCTGAAATTGGTACAAGATGACGCCACGCTCGATGTGGCCGAAGGTGAAATGCGTTTGCTGTGGAGAAGATCGCTGGGCGAAGCTGCGAGCGGCACCACCGGAATCGCATCAAACTCGGACTTCTTTGAGGTTGGCGGCAGCTCGTTGCTGTTGGTTCGTCTGCAGAACGTCATCCGCGAGGAGATGGGAGTCCTAATCCCACTCCATGAGCTCTACAAGGAAATCACGCTGCGCAAGATGACAGCCCTGGCGAGCAAAGGTAGGAGTCGACTCCTCACCTCCGACATCGACTGGACCGCCGAAACTCTTATACCCGACTACATTCTCGCCATTCAATCAGACTCAACCGCGTCTTTCGCAAGAAGAAACCAACGGAACGTTGTTCTGACGGGCGCTACGGGCTTCTTGGGCGGGGAAATTCTCGCCGCGTTACTTAGCGATGAAGATGTGGCAAAGGTCCATTGCATCGCCGTTTTGAAACATGAACGCCACAATCTGCCATCAGATTCTCGCGTTGTGGTCTATACCGGCAGCCTCCAGAGTCAAGACCTTGGCTTATCAAGGAAGGCCAAAGCAAATCTCGGGTCTTGCGTGGATCAGATCATCCATGCAGGTTCTAATGGACACTGCTTGAACAACTATTCGTCAGTTCGGACTGCCAACTATCTCTCCACTCACTTCTTAGCCGCCCTGGCCGTTCCACGTCGGGCTCCCTTGCACTTCGTCTCGTCCCCTCGGGTGATTCTGCAGTCTGGCTTCTGCGCCATGCCACCAGGCTCAATGGCAGCCCATCCGCCTCCAACAGACGGCTCACAGGGGTTTACGTCATCGAAGTGGGTTAGTGAAGTCTTCTTGGAGGATCTTTCAAAGAAGAGGTCGCTTCCAGTAGTGGTGCATCGCCCCTGTTCGATCATTGGGAGCCGGGCTCCTCACGACGACGCCATGAATTCCATCATACGCTTCTCGCTCCTCAGCCATATGGTACCGGATGTCCCGGGTGCCGAAGGCTTCTTTGACTTCAAGGACGTCACAGAAGTAGCGCGTGATATTGTACAGACACCCACCCCTAGGGAAGGCATCGTCTTCTACCAACATAGCAGTGGAGTCAAGATCCCTTTCGGTGATCTATGCCAGCGTATGGAGGTCTTATACGGAGAAAGGTTCGAGAGGGTGGGCATGAGAGAATGGATAGACAATGCCACCAAACTGGGCATCGAGGACCTGATTGTGCGCTACCTCGAGGCCAATGTTGCCGGGGCCGAGAAGTTGATGTTTCCATACATGGGTGAGGTTTAGGATTTGACAGGAGCTGGTTCGTAGATCTTCAACCTAGCAATTTCACTATGTCGCATGCAACAGAGAGCAACAGGTGACATATAACGGTAGTGTATTAAGCAGCCAGCCAGCTATGAAGTGCTACCTTCTAAGTGAGAATAGAAGGACGAAGGAAAAGGCCCCTACGGTGATATATATGTATAAATATCAATTATCGCCGGCCTTCGCGGGCACTTCGTTAGACCTTGATCATCAACTTGAAGCCCCCCAACCAGATCCTCAGTACGCAGAAGGCCAGGCAGGCAGCAAAAGGGAGTACCCCTGCGTAGGTCCAAGCGGCAGCCCAATCCAAACCTTGTGGATTATGCTGAAGAATAGCACCTGCAGGTGGTCCTCCTACCAAAACACTCAAACCGATGAAGGTGTAAGCTATACCAATCCGTGAGCCTAGCGTGGCCTTGTTCTTGGTCAAGATCATAAATAGTAACGGCGGCGTAGAGATGAATATCCCGGACATCAAGCCGAAGAAGATTGCTATACAGACGATACCCGCTTGACTGGTTACAGCCATGTTGCATAAAGTTATCACGCCTACCAAGGCAGAACCTATGATATGTGAGAAACTGTGGTTGTGATGTTGAAGGGTCTTAGAGGGGAGCATTATCTCGTACCAGGTATGACAACATTTAGTGCACCAGCCTTATCTGCAATGGCATTCGGAAGCACACGCCCAATGATCGAACCGGCGTTGACAATTGGGATTAGGTATAGAGCCAAGTTGCCCGTAAACCACTGGTTAGCTTGACCGTAAAAAGCGATGTAGAAAAACGAGACCTGAGTTCCCGCGTAACCTAAAAAGCAGCCCAGAATGCAGAGCATGAACTTCCCGTCAGTGAAGGCTGAAGGGTCGAGCACCTTCCTGACAAACGGGGGTTTCATGCGCATTTGCGATACCGCGATCGGAATAGCTAGAGTAGCGAGAGCTGCGAACCCGATGATGCGGGTAGTCCAGGCGAACCCGACGGCATCGATGCATCTGATGAAGATAACGGCGTAGACAATATTGCCAATGGAGCTCCCCGTGCCGACAATGCCAAGGGCTAGCCCTAGGCGCGAGCCGAAGTATGGCTGGACGACAGCTAAGGCGGGGACGAAGAGGCAACCACCGCCCAAGCCGACGACGATTCCCTGGGCCAGTAGAACCTGCCAGTACTGGGTGCACATAGAGAGCATCATGTGCCCGAATACGAGGCCAAAGGTGCCCACAACAAGGAGATGCTTTAAGTAGCCCCGGTCGTACAGTGGCCCCACGAACGCTCCAACCGCAAACACCATCAATGACTGAAGGGCACCGATCCAGGAGATGTTCGAAGAAGAGGATCTGAAAAGCGTGCCACGTTCGTAATACGCCTGATAGACACCAAAAGTGACGATGAGACCTGCATCGGCAGTTAGTCCTGATTCTACAATCGGGGAATCATGTCTGTAGAGCTTACCCCAAGTGTTGAACACCAGGCACCAGCTCCCAAGGACCTGCAGCCAAGCTTTGGTACCGCCGTCTGGTGGCGGTGGTGGGACCTTCGGAGAAGTTGGTGCGGGCACGATGGGCTGGCTAGTTGCTACACCGTCGCGACTCTCGCTTTTGTCGGGTCTTCCTGTTCGCGCCCAATATGACAGTTATCAGTCAGTTCTTCTCCTGTGCTGCCAACTGCTCTTGATCTAGATACTCACCATTGTCATCCATATTGCTCGCTCTTGGCTCGGGAGTCTCTGAAGAGTGTGGTTCAATGGACTCGGGGATAAACCGATGGTCAAAATACCAGACGCACTGGCAGGTTCTGCTGTTTTCTAACTTCAATTCAATACCAAAGCTACCCAGCCAAAGCGAAAAGATCACAGTGAACAGGCTACAGACTAGTAGACGGAACAGGACTGGGGCAAGACGCAAGAGGAACTCAACGGGAATTGCTAGATATCCCTTGCCTGACCTCCTGTTATTGTTGAACGAATTATTACACGTACCCAAGTACCTAGGCTAGCAATCTGGGTAGCGATTTGGGGGCTCTCGTCAAATGATCAACCAACAGACAGGGGCTTCGTGTTGATCTATCCGTTCTGTGGATGATCGCAGCTTAATTGGGTCTATGCGGGTTGGGCTGGAAATATCCAATCGGAAGACAATTCGGACTTCGGGACTTTTTGGGGGCTGCCTCCTTACCTCAAAACGTTTGATTACTTAGTTATTGGGGTTTGAGGGGCAATGGGCACAGGGGTCGCAACTGCGATAGGGGTGGGGGTATCAAGCCGTCATGCGGTAGTTGCTCGCCGGTACCAGTACCTCTGGGGACCTTTGTGCTGACCATGTCATGTCATCATTCCATTGGGTAGTATTCATTCATGCGCTGTACTTTCCCAGCGTAAGCTATGCGATCACCGCCCGAGTAATACGACAGCCTCGAGGCAGTGTCTGCGACCTACGAGAAGTCCTACACCAACACCATGGCATTCTTACTACAGTCCGTACCCTGGTCCTATTTTCGACACCGACTCGGAGAGACGATGTGCTCTGCAAAGGACCCGACAGCATAATCAACATTTACCCGACGAAAGTGACGACGTTTGAGGCGGTTCATAAAGACGAAAATAGACATGAGTAGTGTGGTAAGGAAGGTAATCATCTCGATATATGTGGAAGTCACACCTTGGGGGCTAGTATTCTGACACATGCTGTCGCTTTGGTGGCGTTGGTTGTCATAGCCTCAATGGCGTGAATTAGTCATTGGCCTGGCAAGCTGGAGAAGAATGACATTGATAATTTTCAACAGCAAGCAGGGAGATCTAATTAAGATTTATGATATCCATATATGATTGAATTATAGAACCCTTAAGCAATCCTTTCGTACTCAATCAAGAAAGTCTGTAACCGAAGACGTGCAGATAATACATTCACCATGCGCCCCGTCGCAAGAAGAATTCCTGCGCTATACAACTTCAGCAAAACACGGTCCCTTACTTATCAAAGAACGATTCACACAGCGCCCCCGGCTGGATGGCGTGATGAATCTACACGGGAGACTTGGCTACTGGGGGACTTGGAGTACTTGATGCCTCCAGTCTTCCTCAGGAACCAGTGGGTATACGAGATCGCCCAACAGACTGACCGAGCCGCTATCGTGGATGCTCTAAGAGCGTCTTTGTCTGCAACACTCGAGCAATGTCGCACCTTGGCGGGGGTGATGGTAAAGGAGGCAGGGGAAGTCAGAATCGTCAGAACTAAAGGCAATAACGTGCCCTTCATTGACAAAGAGTCAACTCAGTCCACTTCACTCCAACAGCTCCGAACGTTAGGCTATCCTCCCCTTCAGCTCGAGAAGCTAGCGGCTCTTGACGGGATGGACAATCTTCAGACCCACACACTTTCAAGCGGGCGTCCGATTCTCCAGCTCCAAATGACGTGGATACCAGGAGGCCTAATCCTTACTGTTGGCTTTCATCACTACAGTATGGATGGTGTAGGGTTCGCCGTTTTCTTGAAGCAGTGGAAGGAAAACCATTCAGCAATGGAACACGGGAGGCGCTTTGCCTCATGGCATCCTGAAAACCTCAACCGAGAGCGATTGAATGGGACTTATATTCCATACCAAGACAGGGTGTTACCAATAGCCCCTATCCCAGCCGGCTCGCCAAACCGAATATCCTCTTCAATGCGTCCAATCATCCTGAATTTCCACAGATCGAAAAGGGAAAATCTCACTGCTGCCGTAGCACGGGTCAACAAGCCAGCTTCTTCATACAGTGCTATCACTGCTCTGTTATGGCGCGTCCACACTCGTGCTAGGCTTCAATGCATGAAGGCAAACTTAACAGACTTCACAGCACTGTCGACGGCTGTGGACCTGCGCAGCCGCCTTGAACCACCATTGAGGTCTCAGCTTCTAGCCAATGCGGTGATGGGGGTGATGAGTTCACGGGTTTCCCTGGCCGATTCGATTGCCCCGGGCGGCCTATCGTACCTGTCTTCCATCGTTAGTGAGGCTGGAGTGTCTGCTACTATGGAGACTGTAATGGAAAAGGCGAACAAAGTGGCAATGCTAAGAGATAAGACGCTGGGAGGTTGGACAGGGGCTCAAATGCCTGAATTCTCGTTCGCCATGACAGATATGAGGAATGCTGGGTATTACGAGCTGGATTTTGGATTCGGTGCCCCAGTGGCGGTACGCAATGTACATGAGATGAAGCATCCTTGTGTCATACGAAAGCTTCCCCCTGGAACGGATGAAGATGGCATACACGGCGTATTTGAGGTTCAGATGCCGGTAGAAGATGAGTGTTTGGCCGAGGTTATTCGGGACCGAGAGTTACTCGAATATGCCGAGGTGGTTACTGCTTGACATGACTTGACTATACTTATATCTTTATGTATGTCGAACATGGGATTCCTTTGTCCATGGGCTGTTAGGTTGAGTACTTGGTGGTGATTCGCTATTCATTCAAACCATTGTCAATTTCCTAAATATACTTTTTTTAGATAGCTACTACATTCTTTGACAAACTGACATCACTCTGATTACACAATTTCCATCTAGTCGCCATCATTGACATGGGCGGGCCGGTGTGATGCCATTAGAAAGAAACAATGGCTGAGAGTGTTGTGTGGGCACTCCTTACGATTACCCCTATTCTATGTTGTCAAGCAATCCGTCAATCGGGTTTCGGGTATGGTGACTGTAATCACCCAGCTGTGAGCCCTTTTTTTCTGCTCCACATACTTGGTACCGAATCAAAGTAAGAAAAGATAGACAGGCAATCTGGCAAGCCATATAACTTCACTTGTCGATAGTAGGCCCAATGTGTGTGAAATTAATATTCTGCCGCACCTATTCTCAAAATAGAAACAAAGGGAATTGGGAGTCACAATGCAGGCCAGGGCCGCCCAGCCTACCGTTCTCCAGCGCTGCCCTAAAATGCAGCTGGCATATTTATCTAAAGCAAACACTCGTATATAAGCATATTATAGGACTTTAAATATAGCCGGACGCAGGGTAAATTGGAGGCGGCGTGCGGGGGTTCATCATCACGCCACCCTCAACACTTGCTGTGTTACCGAAACATAGCTACCTACTGTAACTTCAACAATATGCAACAGGAAAATCATTACTCTACGAGAGATTCTATGAATTGAAAGGGTGTACACATACCACATTCCCAATTCCGGTTATCGACACCGAAGAAATGGCACACGTTGCATTGCCTGTCTTCAAAAATATTACTTGATAATGCCATGCACAATGTTGGCTGACTCTATCCAAACTCACCCCCTGATCTTCCATCCCTGGTATCCCTTACAGGAAAAAGAGCACAGCGACACGAAAGGCTGTATCGCTTACCCTGTGGTCATCCAGATCAAAGCAATCATCATTTGACTTGGGTTTCCGCCCCCAGTATGCTGACAAGTATGGTCACACAGAAGAGGAGTTCAGCATCTTCCTCCCCAGCTTTGTTTTTACTGGGTGTTTGGCTTCCCGCCTGCACTGCCTCGTTAAATCGACACTAGGTTGTTCTCCACCTCTCCCAGTACTGTGCATTCAACCACCTTCAGGATTTGCCAGAGTCGCTGAGAGGGTCGGTGCCAGATCCTTCGGCACCACTGATATTCTCTCACCTCTTGAAGCCAGACATGTTGAAGAAGATATCTCTTGACAAAACTGGCATTCCTTCAGTAATTCTATCATTTAGTCAATGCGCCATCGCGGTGCAAAACATTACCACGCATTCTTCTACAACCAAAGATATCCATTGCAGCTGCGCCAATCATTCTGTATTCTTCCCCCTCCAACGCGCCAAGTTTTACAGTGACAATTATTTTTCATGATGTCCTATCTGGGTGGCATCGACCCAAGCACCCTCATACCTCCCCCCACGCAGATCAATGATGCCCATCAGGACCGCTCAACCGCAATCGTAGTTATCGTGCTCGGTATCATAACGAGCTTGGTTGTGTTGAGTCGCGTGGTCTCCAGGTGGAGGTCGAGGATCTTTGGTGCCGATGACTACGCCGTCATTCCAGCATTGGTAAGAACACCGCGACGCGCACATGTCGGCATGCCTCGAGTCTTCTAACGTGCTGTTTCGCATAGCTATGCTATTTAGGATGGACTGCCATGTCAGCATGGTACAATCTCCACTCCGGTATTGGCAAACCGCTGGGCGACGTAACCTACGGTGAATTCATCCTTTTTTACCAAGGCATATTCGTCGCCGCCTGGATGTACCCAATCATGTCAGCTTCAATCAGGGTCTCTATTCTGTTTTTCTATCGCCGTATCTTCGCCAAAGGAAACCCCGGGTACACCATGTCTATCAACGTTCTACTCTTTTTGCAGGCAGCCTATGTCGTTGTCTTTGAGATTACTCCTGGCTTTTCCTGTCATCCCATCGCGGATGCATGGGAGCCTATCAAGCGCCTAACCTCGTGCACGAACTTCTACATTGATCAGACCATCGCGCTCTACAGCGTCAGCCTAGCATTCGACATCATTATTCTCGTTTTCCCAATATACGCCGTCTCGAAGTTAAAAATCTCCTGGAAAAAGCGCTTGGGAGTTGGAGTCATCTTTATCCTCGGTGCCGGGTTAGTCCTCCTCGATCATGCCGGTATGTCTGGGCCGAAGACTGCTTAGCTAACAAATAACAAAACAGCTCGAGTATTGCTGCTGCCTACAAGCTCGGGGTTTTCGCCAACGAGTCCGTAGATTGGACACCCACTGACCCAAATTGTAAGATCTTCTCTCTTTGGCATCTTTCCCCTTCCGTGGCAACCAAAACCAACACTATGCATGCAGGGTTCAGCTACCAGGCGTCGATGTACATGCCTCCGCAATACAACTCATACGGAACCAACTTCTGGATACCAACACAAGTCGAACCGACCGTTGCCCTCATAGGAACCTCGCTTCCAGCCTGGTTGCAGATATACTCGGCTGCTTCTCTACAGTTCTCCCGCCTCCGTAGCACCATCCAGTCATACAGGAGGGGGTCATCGAGCGGGAACAGCCATGAAAGTCGCCATCAGAGCCATTCCGGCTTGAGGCACAGAGCACCTCCGGCGAGAGATGACGTCTACAAGCAGATGGGAGATTCCGAGATTGAGCTTCATCCTATGCCGAATCGAAATGGAGAGAACTCGGCCAGCGCGCCTTCTCGGGCAGTGGAGCCAGTGTGAGTCTAGGTGAGGCCCCCGAGTGTCACACTGACAGCCTGTGGTGGGGGCCGGTGTTATATACAGAGTAAGGCTGGGATAAATGGGGGTCCAGACAAGACGAATGTATCCACAATTCTGTAGATTTGAATCAGCTCCAGCTCGATACGAGAGGACGCTGTCGTCCAATATCCTGTATTATTTTAGATCTGCGCCAATAGAGACAACGGCGTTCTAGTTTGACAAGTCTTCCGGCACAAACCCAACCTTGCATCCGTATTTATTGGACGGCCCCACACGCATCACTGCAGTGTAAGGGTGACCATCCCTTGCCTCAATATATTTGAAGCGCTGCAACAGGCGGACAATGACATAGCTGCACTCCGTGTCCACCATGATATGGGCAGGGCAGACCCTAGGGCCGCCTCCGAAGGGGGCAAAGTTCCACATGGGCCGGGCCTCGCGCCATCTATCGGGTCGAAACTCCTCCGTATCCGGACCCCAGACCTCAACATTGCGATGCATCAGGTATCGGTTGCAGTGCACAATATCGCCCTTGGCACAGAAGAGCGGTTTCGTCTGGGTACTGTTTCCTCCCCCGGGGAGTGCCGTGTCCTTTATACAAGCCCGAACTGTTTGCAGGCTGACTGGGTACAGGCGGTGACCTGGAAGAACGAAAGTTTCAATGAGCTGGGCTGGGAGAATTCAAGAGAGTGGCAGCGTCTTACTTTCATTTATGGTCCACCTGAGGTAGTCGAGGGACCGTAGAGTTTCAAAGGTCAAGGGTTGGTCGCTACAATGTCGAATCTCTTCTCGAATCCTCTCTGTCACTTCCGGGTGCCTGGCTAAAGCCCACAAAGTGTTGCTGAGAAGTATCGATGTCGTCTCATTCGAGGGTATCCAGACCGCAGTGAGTTGGGTACGCAGCTCCAGCTTGTCGGGCACTTGACGGACAATCGTCCAGAGGAAGTCGTCGCGAGGTTTCCCATCCCCGTAAGTTGCCGGCTTGCCCGTTGTTTCTTCCTCTGTAAGTTGCGCATACGCCTTCTCGATGTAGCTGTCGAGCCAGCCGTGAATCCTTTTGCAGGCGGCAAGCCACTCTCTGTCGCGGTGGAGGAACATGAAGGAGCTGAGCTGAAGCCGCACACGAAGGCCGGCTTGCACCGTGCGCATGTCGTTGGACGGCCAGCTCATCTCCGGCTGGCGAAGCGAGTCCACCGATTCGCCAAAAAGAAATTCAGTGGATGTGTCGAGAAAATACCTCTGGAACAGCGGCTGCATGTCAACGGTGGAACCGTCGATTGGTATTTTGGCCAGCAGATGATCCAGGTGCTCATCCAAACGATTCAAGTTTCGAATTGTCGCGCGCTCGAAGTAGGGTTTGATCAAATCTCGAGAAGACTGCCATTTTGACCCGTCTGCTGAACTAACTCCGCGTCCTGTGAAGGGGGTGATGGCGCCATTTCCGACCCTTATTGGCTCGACGGCAAAGAAGTCACGATGGGACGTGGAGAGAGCCTTCATGTGTTCGGACGCAGAGGTATACACCATACGGTGCCCTAGAAAGTTGGCAGTCCAGCCACTTGAGCCGTGGTGTGAATATGTTTCGGTCTGAAAGGGAAGGAAGCGATCGTCTTTGATAGCCTTCATCATGTTGTAAACGTAGTCTAAGCCTAACACCCAGTCCCAACTGGGGTATTTCCCCAATGGTGGGCAGTGTAAACTCTTGCGCATCCGTTCGTATCGTATGTGGGCATATAAGACTTTGACCGCCCACCATAATATCACCGTGATGGGTAAAAGGAGAAGTGTATGAAACATCGTGTCTGGTGAGTTAGGGCGTTGACCAAATGCATTGAGTGTTAGGAAAAGGCGAGGAAACAAAGCTCAACGCCTTGCAGGGAGAAGGCTGCATTGATAAGACACTACAGACTGCTACAATTGGAAAAGAAAGTAGCGAGCCTTTCTCCCTATTCTATCATACCAAATATATTAAACATATCCCTCTCAAATGTAGGCACGAGAGGGGCAGATACAGCCCGAGTGTCAACTAGGTGGGCATAAAAGTCCTCCCAAGACAGCTCTCATGGGGGCCAAGGAACAAGTGATTAACGCATATCGTTATAAACATGATTTTAGCGGTGGAGCGAAATATGCCATTCCTTTCTCCAGAACCCTCGGGTGGACCTCAGGCAGTCGGTACATAAGGGTCCCGATGCACTGTTACACTGCATCGCTGATTTTCAATATTGCTTATGCATCCAGAACAAGGAATGGTCAGCCAATTTATGCAATGAAAACGCACAGCCCCGTAAGCCCACTACAACAGCACCAACCCCTTTTCGTCACCGCACCTTGGCAGTGTTTTGGGTAGTAATGCTTAACCCGCCCCCGTCTTGATCGACACCTGGCTGTTGGGAGCCTGGCTGTTGGAGGCTCTATTGTCAAGGAGAGGTGTATGCGAAGCCATTCGCAGTTCCATACCGTAAAGGCAAGTCCTCTCAAGTCATCTTCCAAAGCTCGTGCTGCTCTGGTGAAGTGATTTACACATCCTCCGCGATCACCAATATGTCGTACTTTCTGGCTATTATTTTCGCGATATCAGCCATCGCCACCGGTGTTTGGAGTTACCGTCGAATCCTCCCCCGGCCAATTGCAGGGATACCATACAAGCCAGCAAGTTCGAAGCGGTTGCTTGGGGATCTGCCCGACGTATGCTATGCCGATTAACCAAAATACACGCTTCGCGGTGATGAAGCTGACAAGAGACCAGGCTTTGAAATGGCGTCAACAGACCGGCGAGATGTGGAGTTACGTCAGAAACTGCGCTTTGGAGCTAAACTCGCCAATTTTCCAGATGTTCATGCGTGGCCCAACCGGAAACCCCTGGGTCATAATTGCTGATTTCTGGGAGTCTTATGACTTGCAGATGAATCGGCAAGGCGAGTTTGATAGGTCGACCTTCCTTGCCGATGTTTTCGGCCCTTTGTTGCCAGGAAATCATGTATGGGTAGGCACCCGCGTGTCCAGTGACTGAGCGCTCTTTCGATTGTGCCAAGCAGCTGATAGCGTGTAGATGCCCAGTGACGAGAAATTCAGATCAAACCGGCGGCTTATCCGGGACACCATGTCACCGGAGTTCCTCAACAAAGTAGTTGCGCCCGCAATACGCACATCGATACAGGACCTGTTGGCGCTTTGGCGCGAGAAGATAAGACTGGCCCCTGGGGTCCCTTTCGCGGCCGATAAGGACATCATTAGAGGAGTGGTAGATCTCATCATGTCAGCTACGCTGGGCGTACAGACGGACCTGAACAAGGCCCAGAAGGGTGTGCTCTCACGTCTCGATGATCTAGTCCCACCGTCGGATATAAACGATCTGGCTAGTTTCCCGGTAGCTGAAGATTCAAACACGTATCGGGCAGTGCGCACGCTCGTAGACAGTATCCAGATCGGAATGACTTCCCCGATCCCTAGGTATCACATGAACTTTGCTCTACGATTCTACCCGTCTCTGGCTGCGGCAAGGAGAGTGACCAATGACATGATGACGCGAGTCTTGAGCCAGGCCTGGGCTAAGTTCTCGCAGGGCAAAGACGTTGGCGTCGTCAGCTCGGCCGCCGATTTGCTTATGAAGCGCGAAGCCCAGAGCGCCACCAAGGAGAAGCGCGAGGTAGACTTCGACACGAGGGTCATCAGGGACGAGCTTTTTGGGTTCTACCTGGCTGGCCACGAAACAACCTCCACCACCATTCACTGGGCTGTGAAGCGCCTGTCCCACCATCCTGAGATCCAGGCAGCCCTCCGCCAGGCTTTGTGGGAATCCCACGCCCGAGCGTTCGAGGAGGGTCGTCTCCCCACCGCCGACGAGATGGCATATAACAATGTACCCTACTTGGATGCCTTTATTGAGGAAAACCATCGACTTGGCGCTGCGATCCCGACCATCATCAGGCGCGCGACGCGGGATGCAGTGGTTCTTGGGCACACCATCCCTAAGGGAACTGATGTGTTCAGTATGTATAGCTCTTCCTTACGTCAATGCTCGTTTTGCTCTCTTCTTCTTGGTTATTTTTTGTTAACCCCTTTTTTGGTTAATTTCACTGCTGACCTTTTTGCTAACTCTGCGATACCCCCTTCAGTGATCATGAACGGGCCGAGCTTTCAGCTTCCAGACTTTCCCATTGAGGAATCTAAGCGCAGTCAGAGCAGTCAGGAAGTAAGAAGGAGATATGGATCGTGGGACACTGCAGATGTGGAACTCTTTCGACCAGAGCGTTTCCTTACGACAGACAAGGACGGCCGTACTAGATTTGACCCGTTTGCTGGCCCAGTTTTACCTTACGGTGTAGGGCTGCGGAGTTGTTTCGGTGAGAGAGAGCATTTATCATCCAATCCAATCTGTCCGCGATTCTGACATGAACAGGCATAAAACTTGCAATGCTGGAGCTAAGAGTGATTCTTACTATGATTGTTTGGACATTCAAGCTAGAACCGCTTCCATCTCACCTGTCCAGCTTCAAAGCTATCGATGTGAACACACACAGGGCGGAACAGGTCAATCTCAAGCTTGCAGAAGTGCGATATTAGAGAACATTGAATGCGACTGGGAGGTTAAAACCATACTCGCTACAAGCCAGCAAAATGCATATATTACCGACCAGGAAGACGTATTGATATTATTTTCTGACACCGATTCAATGACACGGGTACCCAAAAGAAATGGCACTAGGAAAACGTGCGCTATTGACGGCCATGATAAGTCCATTGAGCATGTAAAGAAATTGATGTCGACGCGTATCTAGCTAAATGATTTGGTCCAAGGCCGTTTATAGCCACATAGAATGGGGTACGTGTGTTTAAGTTGATGATGATCGACCAAGAGCAGCCTCCCATACCTGCATTGTATGATTCCAGATAGTCTCGCCCCAGTTGCGCTCGTGATAGTACTGGAGCGCTTCGTTGTCCGGGACAACGTCGTTCTCCTTATTCGTACGCCACGAGCCCGACGAGATGGATGCAGTAGACAAAAGATAGGCATGCCTCTCTGCGGATTCGGACAAGGACTTGCCGAAACAAACAATGATCCAACCAGAGACAACTTGGAAGGCTGAGGTCAAGGCCCACCAGAAGATGCCATCCTTCATGGAAGGATAGGTCGTCCGAGGGGTGCCCGTGTTGACAAAGCCCGGAGTGGCATGGATAAAGGTGGTTTGCTTGGGCGTCTCATTTGCCGATAGATAGTCAAACGCCAGACTAGTACAGATGGTGGTGTGGTTTACAACTGAAACGATACCCCACTTCATCTTCAGCCCAATGTCCTGTTCGTTGATCTTCTTCTCCTTGGTACCGTTGAGAATGGAAAGGACCCGGGGCTTGGGCGATTGATGAATGAGTGGTAAGAGGTTGGCTAAGATCCGCGCTCGAGAGTAGTAGGACACAGCAAAACACTCCTCCAAGCCTTCGTCCGTATCTGAATGCAAGAGTCAGTAAACATTGGGTTGGCCTAGGGGGTGGCTTGATAGGTAGATCCATCCCTCCACTTACAGACTGCACCTTGAAAGGGCATGCCGCCTGGGCTCATACAGAGATAATCCACCTTCTTCTCAGCGGAGACAATCTTCGTGCAAGCAGAGTCAATGTCGCGGATGAGCGAGAGTTGGCAGTCGACGAAAACGATGGTGTTGGTAGGGGCAGATACCCGCAACTCATGGAGCTTGGCGGCGAATTTGGCCTCTGATCTTCCGAAGACGTAAAAGGTCGAGGATTGCAGCATGGTTACGAACCGTTGCAGGGTGCCGTACCCAATGCCGCTTGTGGCGCCGGCAAAGACACAGACATGCCCTTCATGTTGCCCACCGGCGAAGCGAGCATTGCTCTCGACGATGCTGTCAAAGCCAACCATCTTCGATGATGTGAGATAGGGCGAGGGAGGATGGCACTTCTGCTCCGGGTGGGTGAATGAATGTTTGTCTGGTGTCTGGAGTATGGCCCTGGTCAAGCGGATTGGAATTGGTTTAGGCGGCAGAGTGCAGCAGTCATCAGGCAGCCAGAGCTACCACTCACGTTACACAAATACAACCTTCCACATTACAGCGGCATATGTTATGTGAGAATGAGGGGTCATCGGTTGGCGCTAGGGCTGCACTCTTTGGGGGCTGATCGGCTGCCAGCAGTAGCCGTGGTGTGTCACTGTATTACTTAGGTACTTCATATTGATTGGCTGTATGCACTGTCAATTCGCACCAACAGACCGTGGGGGTGTAGACGTAAATTAAATCTTTCTAGCGAAACACCCGACCTGCTCCGGCTGCCAACCCTATTATTAGACGCTAGAGGTGACATTGCAAATGTCATAACCTGATGGATAGACGCATAGCATGCATGACCTGATTACCAATATACTTCCCCAAGTCTCTAACACCTCTGATCACGTAGGGTGGTCGACTCACATGAAGAAAGGTCACTATTGTAAGCTTGATCGGCTACATTGATCATCGTATCTTCATGTATATAAAGGTAATATGTACAGTTCAAGGTCTATCTATAGTAATACAAAACAGCGAAAGAATATGGTTGTTGTCGTTTTTGGAGAAAGTCTGAACAAGTCGAGCTCTGCCCGTCTATTGTTCGCAACGCAGGATAGCATGAGTAAAAAACAAAACACAAACGAAACCCGCCCTTCCTCTCTTTCTTAAATCTTCATGCGAGGGCTGAAGACCAAGCCGCCATGCGCATGACGGCGGTGAGCAGACCCACGACGCAGCAGCTTCTTGGGAGGCGTCGTGGTGCTGTTGCCACCGCCAAGGGCCAGGATCTTGGCCGCGGCGTGCTCGGCGGCCACCATGACGATGGCCTGCGTGTTGCCGGTGGGCAGGTCGGCGTGCATGGACGCGTCGACGACAAAGAGGTTGTCGGTGCCGTAGACCTTGGTGTTTGTATCAACGACGGCAGACCCGTTGGCCTTGCGCCCGTCGTCGAGGCCCATGCGCGCGGAGCGCACCCAGTGGGAGCCAGTGGCCTGCGTGGACTTGACGTCGGCCAGCAGGGCGGCGCCCGTCAGGTTGGCCGGGGCCGCGGAGCCGTCCTTCATCTTGATGGCCAGGGTCGAGTTGGGCTTGGCCGTCATCTTGATGAGGCGGTCGAAGAAGGCCTGGACGGCCTCGACGTCGCCCTTGGTCTCGAGCCAGGGGTTGCCCTGCAGCTCGGTGATCTTGCCGGTGGCGTCGAGACCCAGGTCGGCCGACGACGTGAGGCCGTGCGTCAGGTAGACCTTGAGCTTGACCTCGTCGTCGGCGGGGCTGTTGCAGGTGCCCTGGACGAAGCGGGTCTTGCCGTCGCTGGGCGACGTGACCGAGGTCCAGAAGTTGAGGCGCTGCCCGGCCTGCGTCAGGACGCCCGAGCCCTGCGCGAAGAGGTCGATGTCGGCCTGGCCCGGGGCGGTAAAGGTCGTCGACTTGAGCGACTTCATCGGCTGCTTCGTCTTCATGGACACGGTCAGGATGACGTGGTCCTGGACGCCCTTGCCGACGGGCAGGTCGATGCGCGAGGCGTTGGACGCGGCGGCGACGGCAGCGGGCACCTTCTTGATTTGCTCTTCGGGGCCGATGCCGCTGTAGAAGAGGATGCGCGGCGTGGAGAGGGCGCCGGCCGCAAGGACGACCTTGCCCGTCTTGGGGGTGACGTTGATGATCTCGCGCGAGCCGTCCGCGTTCTGGACCTCGATGCCCGAGGTCCAGGAAGACTGGCGCACGGCGCGGACGACGTTGGTGTTGAGGCGCATGCTGAAGCCCTTCATGGCCTGGGCGGCGGGCAGGTAGGTCTTGACGGGTCCGCCGCGCATGTGGTCCTTGATCAACCAAGGGGGGTGGGCAAAGACATCGACCTTCTTGTTGGGCTCCTTGAGGGGCTCGACGGAGCTGAAGCCGTTGGACTTGAAGAAGGAAGACAGGACGTCGTAGACACCCTGGTCGTAGCGCTTGCCGTCGGCCGAGGACATATCGGTACCCGGGTTCTTCTCGAAGAAGCGGTCCGAAGCGGCCTTGACGTCGGCGGCCTTCCAGCCGGCGGGCCACTTGTCGTCGAAGTCGGCGTCCTGGGGCTTGACGAACATGAGGGCGTTGACCATGCCGCTGCCGCCGAGCAGGCAGCCGGCCTGCGAGGCGGTGTCGGCGCAGTACTGGGTGCTGTCGAGGGTGGAGGCGGCCAGGTAGTAAGCCATGCTGGGCACGTCAAACTGGGTCACGGAGGAGTTCCACGGCATCAAGGCCTTGCCGCCGGTGGAGAAGGTGGATTCGTGGCCACGCTCGACCAAGAGGACAGAGGCGCCCGACTCGGCAAGGCGGCTGGCGGTGATGATGCCGGCGGGGCCACCACCGGCGACGATGTAGTCATAGGTGGTGTTGGAGGTGCGAATAGGGGCCGTCACGTTGGTGCCAGGCACGGAAGGGATGGTGCCAGACGGGGGAGCGGCTGAGGTGTCGGCCATGGCAGCCCACTTGGCATAGTCGGCCGACTTGGCATCCGCCAAGTTCATGGCGAATCCGCTGAAGCCAGCAGAATGGAAAGAGAGAGCACTGGCGGGATCGGCGGGGGTGGTGACAGGGAGGGTCGAGTAAGCATAACCAAAGACGGCATCGGCATCGGCAGCCGAGAAGGTGTCCTTGTTGATGCATCCGGCGCACAGGAAGGTGGCCGAGTAGTGGGTGTCGTTGACAAAGGTGCCCTTGGGGATGGGAGAGAGCTTCACATCGGAGGCAGTGTAGACGGACGGGGTGACGTAGCCGGTGGCGATGCGGGGCGAGAGCATGACGTTCTTGCCGCTGGGCCAGGCGATGAGCAGCATCTTGCCGGTCATGGAGGAGCTGAAGTCGAAGCCCGCCCAGCCGGCACCCGCTGTGGCCGGGCCGACGATCTGCATGATCAAGTCCTTGTCCGGGGTGTCAGGCAGGGCCATACCGACCTTCAGGCCCTTATCGTCGCTGTATCCGGTGAAGGAGATGCCGGTGTTGGCGTCGGTGTACTTGAGGGCGGCGCCGGCAGCGTTGGCGCCTAGCGCCATGGCCATGGAAAAAGCAGTAGCGATCTTCATCGTGTATATAAGTAAGTCTGCGCTAAAGAATGTTATAAAGGGATAGGGAAAAGAAGGTGAAAAAGGCCGTCAAGGCTGGGAGAGAAAGGACGCGTTTGAAATTCAAACGACTTATAAAAGGTAGACAGAAAACCGGTGACTGAGAGCGACGTGACTCGAAAGAAAAGGGAAGTGCCGCATCGTGACGGGTGACGGGGTTTACTTATAGCCAAGTTTGATGAACCCATGAGGGTTGGCATTTCTTGGTTGTTCATGGTTTTCAAGGTTCTGACGGCAGGTATGGCTTGGCTCACCCTTTCGGCGACGTGCCGGTGCCAAGAGAAAGTGCCTGCATCGTGGGTCTACTACAAGTAGGTTTCCGACCAGAGACGGAAAGCCAATGGAAAAGAGTTGACGAGGTGGTGGGGACGGAGGCTGACGGGAGAAGGAAATGAGAGTGGACAATGCCGAGGCCCGTATTAGTAAGAGGCTAGAGATTCGAAGGCTTCGAAGCCGTTGGACTTGTAATCCAACGTCCTCGTATGGAGTAGCAGTGATCCGGGTCATATAAACGATGCGTGGTAAAGTTTGAGGTTGAGTGACCGAGTCATGAAACTTGGGATTTTGTGGGGATCGACGGGGGGTCGACGGCACAGGGTGTGATTAACCCCAAAACAGACAAGACACAGGACTGGACACGGACATTGACAGGGCGCCAAGTCCCGTCAGGTCGGTTCACATCTGCACGTCTGCACGTCTGTCAGATTTCCAGAGATTTTCCGATGCTACGGCTGCTACATGCGCTTGGGCAGTGGGCCTCTGCCAGAAAAAGAAAGAAAAAAAGGGAATCCGTGCCGAGTGATCGGCAACAATAATTAATTATAAAGGATGCGATATGAATAGAACCTCACACTGGACATGGCATGGCATTGGGTTGGGCCAAGTGCTGAGCTGAGTGCTAGCTGGATGGATGTTGTTAGTGGTTAATCTTTTAGCCAGGAACGCAACAGGCTGCACTAACCGTCGGGCCGGAAGGGAGTCCCCGAATTATGCCACGACTAAGATCAGCGACGGAGCAGAGTCCGACGTTTTTTTTTTTTTTTTTTGGCCGATGAAGTCCGAACCGATCGTCTCCAAAGAAAAAGAAGGCCAGGCTTCCAGATGTGGTAAACGACGAGAAATGAGATGGGATGGATCCAGAACATGAGGCCATGTTTGGCGTCCTAATCAAATGAGAGGCGAAGATGCAGGGTGTATGCATGTTAGAGCTTCTGTCGTAGTCTGCCCCAACTGCCCCAAATCCCCAATACGCGATGCTTACTGGTCCCGCCCTACCGATAGTGCATAACGCACCCCAGGGGGCCACCAGCGTCCGCCTGTTTCATCCAAGGTGTCTCGGCCGACACAGGCACTGGTACTGTCCAGTATTTCGTTTCTTATAAGTGCAAACCCCCAAACCTCTAATCGCCCTGTGCCCACTGCCGTCGTCATTGTCGATCCACCGGATTTCATCTCGAAACGAATCTTTTGGGGCAATAGGTATGCGCAGCCGATGTTGGTTCGTGGAATCGACACTGCCTAGATTTGACCGTTAAGGAAAAATGGGCAGAAGGAACCCACGTAGCTTCGGGGTGCAATGCAAGCGCAGGCCTGCTGGGTGGGCTCCCCTCCAAACCATATAGCTGGGAGGGGATCTCACCTCAATTTTCTGTGATGCGACGCAAGCATCGACGTTGCATGCGATCTGCTGCGTGGCGAAGCGAACATTCTGTTTATAACTCTCGGACACGGACACACCGGGCACCAGTTGCCAGCCATAGAAATGGATGGCAAGATTGATGTCGGGCCTGACCCCGACGATACGATGGCAATCTTCAGCGTCGTCAGGGTATTCCCATCATCGAAGTCGCATCGGGCGTTGTAAGGTTTTTGGCCCATGTCGGTGATCCTCTGATCAATGGCAAGGGTTGGCTGGGCCTTGCTCGGCCAAGTGTGCTGTAGAGAAACCAGTTTGTACGTCGGAACGGCGGTTCAACCACGACTGGCAATTAATTAACTTAAACCCATGCATAATGCATGCCGTGTATCCTGCCCTTGCATTCTGGTAGAGCTTGGAGTTGAGGTTGTTTCGAAGTTTTCGTGGGGGGCACCAATTGCCAATTGGGGGCACAGCGCAGTAAAAACAGCGCTGTCCCAGAGCACCAGCCCGTAGACAGAGTGCTGGACGCAGGCTTAACTCTAATTGATTTCCTCTTCGAACCTCACGCATGCAACATTGTGCTTTTATTTTTATTTATTTGTTTTTGGTAAAGTCGCGAAATGGCTACTTTTGATTTGTGAAGTACTTGGTTTATTATGGAGCGTTTTATAAAACATGTTAGGTAGATTAAGATACGAAACTTCACCAGCAGCTGCGCTGCATCTCAGGGGACCACCTCCCTACTCTCCAATATATTCCACGTTGGCTTCGGCGCCAGCATGTCCTGGTCCGCCCCGTACCGGCCCGCCGCCGCCTTGGCCGCCGCGTACTCGCGCGCCTTGGCCTCGATGGTGGGCCAGTGCAGGACGGCCGAGCTCACGCAGCGGCCGCCGTCGGCCTGGATGCGCGCGAGGGCCTGCGCGACCCACGACCGGCACCGCCAGTCCGGGTCGCCCTGCACCACGGGGTTCTGGCGCAGTAGCTGCACCAACCGCCGCTCGTTGGTGATCTTGGCGATGACGACGCGCACCAGCAGCGCCGCCGTGCTGCGCACGTTGGCCAGCGGCTGCTCCTCGTACACCCAGCGGCCCCGCGCGTCGTTCTTGACGTGGTGGCGGCTCCCCGGCACCGTTTTCTCTCTCTCCTCCTTGGGTCCTATGAGGAAACCCCAGTGGTAGCTAGGAAGACTGGGTTGGGATCCTACCTCTGGCACATGGCTGGGCCCCTATGCGGAATCGGCTGGACAAACTTGCCGTCTTTCTTCATTGTTGACAACACCGCTCGGATAAATGGCTATGTAAAGCCTCTTCTTGTTCGCGCCTATGCTAATGGGACGGCCGAAGCGCACTTGGGAAGGTCGGGAAACAAGAATGCGTAGACCATGAAAAGATACGGGTTAAAAGATTATAGCTTGGGGGATTACGGGAGTTGTTAGTAGCTCGTAGAACAAGCAAATATTAAGATAGAGAAGCTGCTCATGTTTTATAGTTAAGGAGTCAACTCATTCATTACGCGCCTTAGGAGTCCCAGGTGATGGGTGGCCTCAAGCGCGACCGCCCCTGGGATCGGAACGTGTGGCTGCACATGACAGCGCCTAACATTAAATGATGGACACCATACGCCTATCAACTCCGAACAGGCGAACAAGCAGGTCGTCGTTGGGTTGGAAGTTGCAAGGCAGCGTACGTGACGGAATAATGGGCGCTTTCGGGGGAAATATGCATGGTTTCCTCATCATATGAACTGGAATGGCCTCAAATCGGACCCCACCAGCGTTGCCGCGTACGTTCCATTTTCAGCGCCGGAGGATGCGGCTCCAAGAACTGGTCGATGACGCTTTGCCACTCCTCGCTCATGAAGCTCACCGTCAAGGCGGATGTGTATTCCCAGTAGTCGGGGTACCAGCCGGCCGTCTCCCAATCAATGATGCCGACGACCTCGTCGCCGCGAATCAAGATGTTGCTTGGGTTCAGGTCACCGTGGGTGAAAACCGGCGCCGGCCAAGGAGCGTTCTGCAGAGCGGCCATTTCTCGCGGGTCGGTCCAGTCCTGCTCCTCCTCGTTCCAATTGTCGTGGGGTTGCTCGCCCGGTTCCATGTCGTCCCGCAACCAGGCGTGGAAGTCGCGCACCGTCCGCCAGGGCCCCATGCGCGGCAACGCCCGGGTGTTGCGGGAATCGTAGAGCGAGCCGCCCGTGCAGCTCTGGACGCCCATATCATCGGCAGGCGGCGGGAGTTTCCGCAGCTCCTGCAGGATGCGACGCAGCTGCTCGACGATTTTGGCACGCGCATCGGCAGAGAGCTTGCGCCACATGCGCGACAACGACTCGCCCTGGATGCGCTCCATGACGATGTACGCCATTTCGTCGTGGACGAAGGCGCAGTGCACTTTGGGCACGGGGACGCCCGGCGCGTGGGCGGCGACGAACTTCAGGGTGGCGGCTTCCTGGAGATGCACGAGCGGGCCGGTCTTGACGATGGTGTGTTTGGAGAGGTACACGCAGGGGCCATCGCAGCATTTGGACCGAGGCAGTAACAGGGTTGTCAAACGGACGGCGGCGCGGGTCAGAAGCCGGCGCGTCAAGGTGTTGTTGATGGCGAGGGCTTCGGACCCATTGTGCCAGCCCTTGAAAATATCCCAGGGCGAGCTATCCGGCGCTGGCATTTCCAAATCGAACCCCCCAAATTGAAATTCGAGAAGGAACTCTCCTAGAAAGCGAGAGCGTATCGCAACATGTCGCGACAGATCAAATACATGTAAGTAATAAGATGGGTGGATCGCGTCTTGGGATTGATGGTTGCGCGATGGTGGGATATGCTCAGGCCGACGGCCGACGGACGCCAGGCGCGGGATGGATTAGGTATTCACTCACTAAAACCCGATCAACTACTGCGTGCATGTGGGGGGCCTACCACACCATCCCACCATCCTACCAGATCTACTTGAGGGGCCCCCAGGTTTTCGTCGATCTACTACTACAACTTCCCGCAATTCAAGTTTCAGGTCCTTATGTAAGCATTTCTGGATATCAACACCTTGGTTAGCAATAATCTGCTTTCAATCTTTCCACTGCCGCCTACAGCCGAAAGTCATGCACAAGACTGTGTCGCCTAAAGCGAGAATTTTCAGGAGTGCGGCAGCTGGACTCCGCCGCCTCGTATCAACACCAACATCCGTAGAATCAACGAGGCTACATGTACCGATAGCCATAGAATATGGCGCCTCCTCCACAATCCCTCAACTCCCGCCGCCCTCGGACACACCGAGCTCGGCCGCGGCACAGTTTTTGCGACACGGGCAACCGGAGGGCGAAGCGGCGTGTTTCTCCGTCGAGCTTGGGACCAAGATTGCGAAATGCGAGGTAAGCGCCCACGCCGCACTAGGAGGAAACGACCAACTACTACAAATGCTAAACCCGGGCCCGCGCGGGAGCTGTAACTCCATAGGGGATCCTGGGCTACACCTTCAAGTGCAAGCCTCTCCTCGCCGAGGCCTTGACCCCGAACGGCGGCGAGGTCTACTTCCTCGGCAGCGGGCGCCAGTGCGAGACGCACACGAGCAGCCGCCTCGCCATCTACGGTGACGCCCTCATGCGGGCCTACATGGCGCGGCAGTGGCTGCGGCACCCGCCGGCCCTGCCGACGGACTCGAACCACCAATGGTCTGATGTGAGTTCCAGGGCCCTCAGCAACCGCGCTCTGGCCACGGCGGCGCATACACTGAAGCTCACCGAGTGCATGCACGCGCCGCGCACCCAGGGGCTCGCGGGGGGCTGGGCGCAAGCGCAGACCGTCGAGGCCCTCGCGGCGGCGGCGTACCTGGACGGCGGCGACGGTGCGCTTGTGCAGGTGATGAAGCGCGTAGGCTGCGATCGGGTATTCCGAAGAGGCGACTCGGCAACACCCCAGTCGTCTTTAGGGGGGCAACAGCATGGAGAACAGGATGCAGACGATTTACAGGACAACGTCGATCATCCGGCGATGCGAGAGGATCGCGCCGTGCAGGACCCGCCCGAAGATGAGAAGCTGATGGATAAGACGGCGTAAGCCCACGGTATTATAGCTCATGGTCCCGCTGTGATAGGATAGCGGAATCACCTCCGGCCAGACCGGTCCAAACACTATTCTTGACTTCCCATTCTGGGACAAGAGAACGGCGAAGAAGTGGGTCTGAACAAGGATATCATCGACCATTAGCTATAGTAGTAGATGGGAAAATATAATATTATCAAGTCCCCGCTTCCTTCAATTAGCCTGCACCGACGCCAAACCCATCAAAAACAAAGTACCAAAATCAGCGAATCGTCACACTCGAAATCTTATCCTTCTTGCTAGTAATGTGATCATCGATGCAGACGCCCACCAACTTGTAGTTGCCAATAGGACCGTTCCTCAAGATCAGCAAGTTCCCCGAGCCCTCGATCCGCAGATAGCCGTAGTCCCGCATCACATCCGCCATGTCGTGACTAAAGTCCGCCGGGACCAGCGCCCTGCCACGCGGCCACGGCTTGAGGGGCAGGGCCGGCTTGCTCTCCCTCGTCTTGCGGCAGACGGCGGCGTAGGCCCTGTAGCTGTCCACGTCGCCCTCGAAGGCGACGAGGTGGAACGTCTTGCCGACGTCGCCGACCTGCACGAGCCCCAGCCCGTCCTGCAGGATGATGCGGTCGTCGCGGTCCATGGCGGCCGCCGCGTCGCCGAGGAAGCTGCCCTCGACGGCCGTGATGGCCTCGAACACCAGCGAGAAGGGCGCGACGACGACGCAGCCGCACCGGACCCGCACCTCGCACGACAGGCCCGCCGTGCTCTCGTTCTCGAGCCGCGACGCGCACCCCGTCACGTCGACCAGCCGCAGGTTCATCGACAGGTTGTGGCTTCGCAGCAGGTGCGGGTGCGCGCGCTCCCAGAACGTCCCGCTGACGCACCGGTCCTCCCACCGCGTCGGCTTGGCGTTGGGGTCGCTGATGGCCCACTCGGGCTGCAGTTTGCGCAGCAGCCGCTTCCGGAACGCCACGTGGTCGCCACCCGGGTCCATGACGCTGCCGAGCAGCGTCGCGCATTGCACCAGCGCCCGGCCCGTCTCGTCCTTGCGCACGTCGCGGGCCGACGAGGGCTGCGAGAGGTCCGGGATCTTTTCGCTTTTGAGGAAGCCCGTGCTGACCGACTTGCCGCAGTTGCAGCCCCGGAAGGTGAAGTGGAACCCGCGGTCGTCGGCGGCGGCTTGCCTAGTCAGCTTGATGGTCATGTACTGGCGCGGCTTGCCGGCGAGACCGGTGATAGCCTGGGATTTGGCTAGGTGCGGCTGCTTTGCCAGACGGCCGAGCTTGACGACGCCGGCGAAACAGTCGGTGGTCAGCAGCTTGCTCGACGAGGGAAGGACGGGGATCCAGTCCCACTCGCCTCGCTGTCCGCTGCTGATGGCTAGCTTGGTCCAGGCAAAGCCCGTCTTGATGGACAACTGCTTGAAGAAGTTGAACTGGATCTTGTCCATGTCCGTGCCGCTCATGTCCCTTGCGATCTCGTTGGCGGAGAAGAGACCATGGAACACGCCCAGAAGCCCTCGGAAGACGTCGGCCGGGTCAAAACACTCGCGTTCGCGGATCGAGATGGCGGAAAAGACGTTGCCGACGCCCCTGTGATTCTCAACCCACCAATGAGGCCCCCCGCTGATAATATCCGTCCTTGCTCCGGAAATCCCCATGACCTGGATTTGTAGGGTGGTCAATCGAATCCGGTCTTCCTCGATGACGCGGAGAATTAACCCAACCGCGCCCGTAGTCAAGACTCTGCTTTCTTCGATCCAATGCAGCAGTTTCACCGCTTTATCCTGCGCGTCAATGGCAAGGTCCATCCACACCTCGAACTCGCCAATGTAGGAAATGTGCGTGTCGTTGATGCCCCACATGGTGATGTTCTTCCCCAGCAGCATCTCCTGAAACGTCCACACCCTGGAAAAGTACAAGTTGCGGAACAAGGAGCGCACGCGGTAGATGCAGGTCGCATAGCAGTTCACGACGCCCATCTCGATCCCGGCCGAGCGGACGACGCCGCGATCGAGCTCAAACGCCCAGGGCTCGTCGTCGGCCCAGCTCGCCAGCCTCCGCGTCAGGTTGTCCCCGAGGCGGGCCTCGGTGGCCAGGGCCGCGCCGCCGATGTAGCTGAGCACGTGGCCCAGGAACCGCAGGTCGTCGACGATGCCCTGGGGGTCCCAGACGTCGTCCATGTCGAGCAGGACGTGGCACCGGCGCGCCGACTTGTAGTACTCGTACATCTTGGCGATCTCGCCGGCCTTCTCGGCCGGGGCGGCCTGGTTGATGCAGACGCTGTCGGCCCAGAGGTAGGCGATGTCGGCCTTCACCATCAGGCGCTTGATCTCCTCCAGCTTGGCCGGCGCGAGTACGATGGGCCATTCTACCCCCGGAATGTCGCAGGTATAGGGGTCGATAGTGGTGCCCCAACGGTACGAGATAATGTCGAAATGGGGCACGGGGTGGGTTTGCGGGTCAATCACGGAGAAGACGCCGTCGACTTGGGCTAGGATCCTGATGGGTATGGCGCCCGCCATGGTTGCTGTGGGTTGATAGAAGAGGGTATTGTCAAAAGCAGGCAGATCTGAGAAAAGGGGTAGCGTCCTTGTACCATTCAAGATCTGCACTGAAGCCAATCTTCTCACGCCTTAATACTGACTGAATTAATTGAGGTGAAAGGCATTTCGAAGCTTTCAAAACCTGAGGGGGTGGTTTATGAAGCTCATAAAAGACCCCGGAGTGCGGCTGAGCCGCGCGCTTCGAGATGAGGAAATTATTTCCAGCTGCCAAGCAGCCCAAACCTGCAACGCGACGATCAGCAACCATTCAGAGCCATTCTCCCCAGCGGCCACAACAGGGGCCCGCGGCAGCTATTCCGCTTTCACCAGTCACGAAAAAGCGGTAGAGGATTAGGTAGTAGAAGTTTAGCGGGCGGTTTCCGGCCCCCACCTTCTGGGTACAAATCCATATTGTCATTAGCATTGGATACAGAAGTATGCAAGGATTATCTGGGCGCATTGCGCCATGCATACAGGCCGTGTTGTAGATACCAGCCTACGTTATATTCACTCTGTTCTGTAATGTTTTGAAGGCGCGTAACATCCACCATGATAGACGCGGCCATGGTCCGGCGGCTGCTCGACCACGGCGCCGACCCGAACGTTGGCTACCACGGGCTCACGCCCCGCTGGCGGGAGCGGTACGAATAGGAGTTGCCCATGCACCGAGAGTCGTGCTTCCGCTGCGGCCGGCCCGCGCAGCTGGCCATGGAATTGGAACCGGGGGGCGGCAGCGACAAAGCAGCCGGCCTGCTCCTGGACGCGGGCGCGGACGTCACCCACCCCTGGACACGGGTCACGTTTGTCCGTTGGTGCGGAGGACGGTGTACCTGGCGGTCACGGCTGGGCTGCGGGATGCGGTGCGGTCTCGCAATGCTGAGAAGAGCGGTATTCAAGCGTGATAGAAATGAGAGGGTGGCACTAGAAATAAGATGTACGTTTATCGACAAGCATTTTTTTCATATTATATCGAAGACCATTCGAACCCATCATCATAGGAACAGGGGAAGCAGCATTTCACTTCATTTGCTCAATCTCGTCTAGGCTCTAATTTAGGGGCGATTCTTTAGCGGGGGACATCGGCAGGGGGTTTACTGAAGGCTTCCCCGCAGTCACCCGTAAATACAACGCCGCCAATTTTTGCTTATGCATCTGCTCTGCTTACTTCAACCCCGAGAAACCCCCAACCATGCCAGCATGCCTGATATGCAACGACCTCCAAGGCAAAGGGCCTCTGCCGACTGAGGAAGAATACTTTGAAACCGATACTGCTATCACCCGCCATGTCACGCAAAACGACATTGCCTGGAGCAGCTTCTTGCTGTCAGCCGAGACTTGCTATTGCTGCGAGGTCCTGCAGAAGGGCATCATGGGCTGCTTGGCGCAACACGGCCGGAAACCTGACGACGCCGTGAAGTCAATAAGCCTCGAGTTATTCTACCAGACGCGGGAGGGCACGGACGAGGACAGCAACAAGACCATCACCTGCAAGCTGATTGACGTCGACGATGCGGGGGCGGAGACGGAGCGGGACTTCCAGGTTGAGTTCTTCATGCTTGACGAGCCCGACTGCCCTTGCCCGGACGCTTGGGAGTACGTCCCGGTCTGCGCGCGGACGTCAGCCAATACGCGGTCAGAAGAGGCCTTTGAGAAGGCTCTGGCTTGGCTCCGGGATTGCGACGACGAGTCTCATGGCTATACCTCGGATGATTTCGAAGAGGATGAGAAGTGGGGTGGGGATGAGTATAAACTTAGCTACTGCGCAGCGGCTCGACGCGAGGTCTCCTCGCCGCCAAAGTTGCCAACCAGGCTCGTGGATGTTGGGCGGCACAGTGGAGACGTGCGGCTTGTAGAAACCACGGGGTTGCAGGCCGACAGGTACATCAGCCTAAGTCATTGCTGGGGCCTCCAACAAATCATCACAACCAAAACGGCGACGCTGGCGGAGCGCATGCGGGGAATATGCATTGATGACTTGTCCCATACGTTTTGGGACGCCATCTGCATGACGCGGCGGTTTGGAATTGACTACATTTGGATCGACTCACTCTGTATCATCCAGGACGATGACCTGGACTGGCAGCGCGAGTCGGCCCAGATGGCCAGCATCTACCGCAATGCCTACTTGACCATCGCGGCGACGAAGGCGAAAAGCGGCGCCATTGGGCTCTTTACGGATACGCCCGATTTCGAGCTACGCGGAACCACGCCAGCGGGTGAGGACTACTTCTTGGTGTTCCGCGAGAAGATCCAGCACGAGCTCTCCGTGGACCTGACGACTGACCTTCATTTCCCCCTCATGGCGCGAGGGTGGATCTACCAGGAGCGCATGCTGTCGCCCCGCGTCCTGCACTTTGGGCACCATGAGCTCTTTTTCGAGTGCTCGACCTCCTGCGAGTGCGAATGCGGCAACATTGGGTTCTTGGGCGACTACGACGACGTGCCGCTACCCAACCCGCGCAAGATGTACTCGTCGGCCCTCGAGTCCATCGCGAAGCCGCGCAAGAAGAGCGGAAAGTGGAGCAACGATCAGTGGCTGAAGCAGGCTAGCTACTACATTGCACGCATCTGGCGTTCCATGGTCATGTTCTACACGGGCCTCCGGCTGACTGTGCCTGGGGACCGTCTCCCGGCTCTGGGCGGCGTGGCGCGGACCTTTGCGGACAAGCGCAAGTCCCCCTATCTAGCGGGGCTCTTCGAAGACTCGATCTTGGACGATCTGCTTTGGGATGTTGGCGCTGGTAAGAAGGGGAGACCGACTCCGGGGAAATACATTGCGCCGTCTTGGTCGTGGGCCAGCGTGGCGGAGCCCATCACGTACCGAGATGGCCTAGTGTATTACGATGATGACATTTACCAGGAAGCGCAGGAGGACCGCATCACCTTCGCCAAGGTCGAGGCCTGCGAGGCAGTGCGTTCTGGGCTTGATGAATTTGGGCAGGTCCAGTCGGGCCGGCTGCGCATAAGTGGTCCGTTGATTCGGGCAACTGTCTCGCTGACACCGGGGCTTGACAAGGGCGGGCGACGGAGGTATCATCTGCGATTCCGTTGTAGGGATGGTGGTCAGACGGTCGTTGAGCCTCGGGTATGGCCTGACTATGATTGGAGCGATGAGGTCCATCACCAGGTTTTATCCGGTGCTTCCGTACATTGCTTGAGGATGGTACGATACCTAGAAGACGAAACAGATATGCTCCTAGTGCTGCGCTATCACGAGGGCAGTGAGAAAGATGCAAAAGAGGGGTTCGTGTACGAAAGGGTTGGTTCACTACGGCTGCTTGTAGGTACGTATGAGCTCGACGGTCTAGAAGCGATAGAGCGGTCTACATTGATTGGCATGCTCAATCAGGCTCCTGTAAGAGCTGTAGAGATTATTTAGTAGCTACAAGTTGACAGTCTAGCTCTCAACTATCCACCTAGAATATTTATTTAGTGGTACATCGAAGTTAAGCGTTTGGAAGGAGAAGGGCGGTCAATTCATGCGGACAAGCTACAACAGGCTCCATGGCGGACTTTGGATATTGTTTGCGCGTTATATGCATGATGTGTTACGATACGAGGGTCACCGCATCAGTTATACGCATCTCGCACGCTTATGGTCTAGTGAATGACGTGTCCCCAACACCCTTACCATGCATGATGTAACTCCGTTACAAGCTTATGCTGCAACCACATCAAGGTGTAAAGCTCGGCATCCAGCCAGGCATTCCACCAGGCAAATCACTATGAATGCATCTTGGCAGGCTTACCCACAAGTATTTGATATACATTGGTCGTAAATCACCCCCAAGGTTGCCAACGATTTGGAATTGATGCTCCAACATTACCGAGGAGCCATTCTAAGCAGAGCATACACGAGCATAGCCACTGCTTTGCGGGACACTTACGAGATGTCGCATCCTGCAGTCGACGTGCCGGCCTGGTTCGTCGACAATTGTGTGAGAACATCGTCGCAACTCAAAGAGAAACATATACGTCTGACTATACGGCAAACAGACTTCGATGCTAAGGAGGAGTCGGATATTGCCTCGTTGTCAACTAAATCGTCGCCAGTCTCTGTGACTGCGGTTCCAGAAGACGATGATACTCCCAGCCGAAGCATGAGTGCTACGCCTCCGACACAGAATGAAGAACAATTATCTGCGCCCTCATCCATTTCCGACGAACAGGCCGCCAATTTCAACACGGATGATTCTGTTAGCGGAGGTGTACAGATCAAAACCTCGGATGACTATGAGATGGTATCGTCGATGTACCAGAGTCTTCGAGAGCTGGCATTGCCCCGGGAACCCGAAGCTACTGTAGCAGACTCACAACCCCAGACAGGACGAATTCGATTGCTCGGGTTTTCCAAAGGCTTGCTTCTGGCCATCATAACCAAATTCGCTATGCTCAGAATAATTCTTGACATTGTGATCTTCCTGATGGCCGTGTTTTTTCTAGTCGATTCTATACATAAGTATCTCTACTACATCGGAACGCCAACACCGCCGTTCTTGAGAACTGCCGTATCATTACGACCTTACCAGAGATTCCAATTTTTCAAGCATACATTGTTGAATCTGCCCCTGGAAGCCCCCAGTCAGCCCAAGCCTCATTTGCGATTCTCTCACGACGGGGTCTTGCTGCGATTCGCCCGCCCCGGTGCGGGTGGTCAGCAGTTTCTTAACTCTGTCGTAGAGTATTTCGCACGGGACATCGGTGCTGACCTGGTGATATTGAACAATGACACAATGCAAAATTTGGGCGTTCATTGGCACCGGGAGTGGACTACGAAGGCCAAAGAGACCATTGGCCCGTATAAATCGGTAAGTGGACCATTATGTCCCTATAGTCAGCGTATACATACTAAGATCCAGTTTTGAAGCAGTTACCCGGAAATGTCAGCTGCTGGAAATGTCTACAGGATTTCTACTACGGTGTCCTGACAGCAGGGCGATGGTCCAAGAAGTCGAAACGCGTATCTGATAATAAGGCTGTCTCGTCGGATCTCACCATTGTCCTTCTCGATGGCATGATCGACATCCCAACGACACTCCACCCACAGAACTCTGCATTCCGTCCACAGATCCCAATGCCACCCCGTCCACACATCGTGAGGCCATCATATCCACACATCTACCCACCGAAACCAACGCCATCCCTGCCACACACCCCAATGCCAGCTCATCCGACTGTGCTATCGACTTTGAAGTGTGCATTGTCAGCAGCAGCGCAGCGAAAATCCATTCTTGTTATTGCGACAGATCAACACAATGTAGGATACTTCGTAACTGGCACAGGGCAGCCGATAACACCATCGCTGAACACGGACATCGAGTTCGATATACTGTCGAAGTTCGTTTCCAGTCCCGCGAGGCCTTCTATCGAAATCGCACCATGGCAATCGGAAGCCCAGTCGGTATTGTTGGATCAAGATGACCACCACCATTCGCGAAAAGACATCGAAGCACGAAACATCAACAACATCAAGACGGCGGTGGTGTCGTTGCTAGATAAGAATTTTGACAAGGTTCCACTACTCCTTCAACCATATACCACTTGGCAATTCCCAGTTGAAAGTCAAAGTTGGCAAGTTCTCCGAAAGGGCATCCTGGGTGAGAATTTGATCAATTCAATCAGCAAACAGGTTATGCACAATATGACGGACGAGGGTATTGATTTTGTCATTAAAAACTCCCAAAAACGAATCGATCACCAAACGGAAGTCCTTAAGAGCTGGAAGGATGCTGGAAATGACAGTGACACAAGCGGTGATGCGTCTGACAACGAAGATGATGACGAGAAGAACGATGAAAACATGGGATTCCCGAAAAGAGTCCGCCAGGTTATCAAGGAAGTTAAGGAAGATGCAAGGGATAAATTCAAGTGGGAAGATGAGCTTTTGAGCTCTTTGGTAAATCCAGGTAAGCAATCCGACTTTAAGTTGTTATTTTGCAGGGCTTACAAATCTCTAGCCCACATACAGGATACTTGGGACAGCATCTCACTCGAGTTGGACGTTAAACAGCAACTCCTCCGCATGGTGTCATTCAACGTCGAAAAGCCGGAAGCATACGGGCTCCTGAAGGAGGCACAAGTTGGCGGAGCGCTGCTCTACGGGCCACCTGGGACAGGCAAGACCCATCTTGCACGGGTTCTCGCGAAAGAATGCAATGCCACGATGATTCAAATATCACCTGCGACAATTGAGAGAAAGTACGTGGGAGACACACCGCGTCTCATCAAGGCCCTGTTCAACCTAGGAAGAAAGGTCTCTCCCTGCATTATCTTCATCGATGAAGCTGACGCCCTGTTCCGGAAGCGTACCAGCGGTGATCCCTCCTGGGTCACTAGCCGGATCAATCAACTATTGAGCGAGGCAGATGGATTACTGAAAGACGAGAAGTCCCGTCCCTTTCTTGTTCTTGCAACAAACTATCCTAACCAACTCGACCACGCTGTCTTGCGACGAATTCCAGGAAGAATATACCTTGGACCCCCATCTCTGAAGGCTAGGGAGGAATTGTTTCACATTTTCCTGCGAGACGAGTTCAAAGACGACTCAGTGGATATTCCAGTATTAGCCAGAATGGTTGACAAGTATTCTGGCTCCGATATCCGAGCAGTATGTATATACGCGGCAACCACGGCTCAGTCGGAAGTCGAGTCCTTGGACAATGAAAACCCCGGCAGAAAGAGAATTTTGACAATGCTTCACTTCCGAGAAGCATTAAAAGCCAATAACTCTACAATAACGCGACATGCAATCAAGGAGATTGAACAATTCGCCGCTCAATTCGACCACCAAAGTGTGGAAAGTATTCAAACCCATACACATCCAAAATGATATACCATCACGAAGAATATTCAAAAGCCGGTCCTCGAATCAACTTCTAGCCCATATGTTCGAACAGCAGAGCATATGAAAAAAATGCCTAGCGATGGCCGAGATGCCTGTGGTTCCGAACCATCCGTTGGCGCCTCCACGGAAGAAAAATCAGGTAATAATGTCAAGCTTGGGCCTTGTATTGCCGATCTTCTATACCAGCCACTTAACCATGCTCTTCCTGAGATTCGAGTTTTGGAACTGGTTGAGCCTGCATCTCCGACCAGCAAGATAAAATGTAGCCTACGAATAGTCACATTACAGCCCAGCCTAAAGTACCGCTCTGTCATATGTCTGGGGTGATCCTGATTTGAACGAAGTGATCACCGTCAATGAAATGCCCTTCTGCATCACAAGAAGCCTTGCTAACGCATTACGATGGGTAAAACATCACTGGCGCCTATATTTCCCAAACAGTGACGACTCTGAGTTCCGGATTTGGGCAGATGCTGTGTGCATTAACCAATACGACAACACCGAGAAGAGTTCGCAAGTCTCCTTGATGGGAGATATTTTTGGCATGGCTGAGATTGTCATTTCCTCAGTTGCATCAAGGAATGTAGCTGTCAGTTTTGCACCGAAAACCTACGGCAATATTTGGAATGTCTTGACTAAACATTCCACAACCCAAACAAGTTTGGATGAGCTCACAGATCAGAATTGGATGCCAGAGGTTGCTTATTTGGTACAAGGTAACGATCCTGATGAACAAGCAGATTTTGATGAGAGGGTCGGCAAACAATGGGATAGCGACCGCGCGATATGCTCAGCTTCCGTGCCTTTCGGTCAAGATACAACAGAAGCGGGATTTATACAGTCCTGCAAGAAACTAGACTCCAATCCATCATTGATAGCTATCAGGGAACTAGTAAAGCCACCCTACTGGACTCGCGTCTGTGTGATGCAATAGGTCGTTCTAGGGAAGAATGTTCTTCTCATATGTGATGACATGTTACTCAAGCTTCAAACTCTCCATGGCACCATTTCCATCCTCCAACTTGCACGCGTTGCTTCCATTTGGACTAATTACACGAATCATCGGCATTCTGAAGCGCCTACAGGATGGTGCGACAATTGCTGGCGACACGCCGCTGCACTTTGCCAACCTATTCTTTGTTCCCGGTAGCGATTGGTCGAAAGTCGCGTTGGAAATGCCGATTTCCACCATAATGCAATGGATACATTCTTGAATATGGACCATCTGAAAACTAAAGATCCGAAAGGATCTGGTGTATGGCTTGCTTGGTTTGTGCAAGCTCGACATTGTTGTCGACTACAGCAAGAACATAGGCCAGGTTAACGGAGATTATGTGCGCTACTGGATGAAATCGCCAATGCACGTCCCCCATAACACACAACGTCTATCAGTGGAGAGAATGAAGCAGCGCTATCATTTTCTACTTCTTGCTGGTATCGACGCATGGGCCTATGACATGGGGGTGCCGTCTTAGATACCGAATTTCCAGCGTTTTGGAACAGCGATGGGATCTATTCGGTTCCCTCGCTATGGATTTGGTTAAGTTTGTTCGCAAGAGGAACATCTAAAATTATCGAGTATCCGGAGCTTAGTTTTCCTGGAGTATCGATACAACGAGTGGAAAGAAGCTCATCGGTTATCATACGCTACGATGATACACTTACGAGGTCGTACACCGTGCACAAGAATTTCCTAAGCCACCTACGGGATAAATTCCAGGAGCCTTTTACTAACCACCATGAAGCAGTAGATTGGTTTATTGAAAAATTTGGTCTCCACCATGACCGGGAATACTTTCTTGATCAGATCAATAGATATAGTTTTTCTGAGCGACCAAAACCTTGAGAGCGGTAGACATGAGTCTACAAACAAGTAGCTTCTTGGAGACCGAAGACGGGTACTTGGGAATAGGGCCACGAGGTTTAACTGAAGGTGACGAGCTATGATTATTTCACTACTGCACCCTGACGGTCGTATTGAGGAAGCAAGAAGACCACTGTATATATGTTGGGCCATGTTGGGTTGTCGGTCTCGAGTCCCTTGATGAGTTGAAGAGACTTCAAAACTTGGGTCGGGTTGAAGAACGACAGTTTTTGATGCGATAGCAAGAGTCAATGAGGGAATTCGCACGCCGGTAGGGCTTTTGGTTAGAATTCAGGCGGGAAAAGCGAGTAAATATATAGGTTAAGCATCTCAGCAACGGATACTAACCCTCGCATGTGTGCCCGTTATGCTGCCATACGAAGGTTCTACCCTAGCTCGGAAACATCGACCAAGCTGAACTTGATCACCAACAGCCACGTCAGCATATGAAACCCTCTATGGCTTTGCATGTATCGGCCGAATCAAATTTGGCATTCCGCCATAGCCTCTGCCCGCTATATTGGATAACGCGTCAGCACCGCGGCCTTTTGTTAGTATGTATCAGGCTAGGAATATGTTGTTGTGTCCTCCCGCTTTCTACATGATGTGTATATTAACAGCATCTGGGTCTGCGTTTTTAGGACTGAAAGCGGGTGGCATAGCTTGGGGCTATCTAATTTTATTGTGAATAGAGAATTACATTTCGTTCATAACGCGCCATCTCAGGCTTTTTACGAAGGATGGAAGATCACTATATTCATATTGGCGCCTACTGGGTTATAGGGCTTCATTTTGTAAAGGAGATAAATAGGTTTCGTAAAATTGGGAGGGTGGACGACTGTCAATTTGTAATGCGTAGTTAGTGCGAGAGTTGAAGCGACATGGTGTTTCAAGGATATATGCTATTTGATCTATTTCGACGGTGTCAGAATTGAGCTGAATAAGGTAAAAATCGCCAATGGCACAATGATCCATCCGCTTTATCTGAACTTCCCGTCACTTAATCACGAGTATCTATAAGTGGCTACTCAAGCCCACCGCCCGTCCTTACGCATTTCGACTCAAAGAAAATCATCATCTGACAACTGCTGTAAGTGTCGATGGAGTAGCCGCAGGTTATGCACTGGCTGCGGATGTTGCTGTACCACAGAGCTGCCTCGGAACCCTTCCAAAGGCACTGCGAGCCTTGTGAGTCCTCTTCAAAGAAGGCGATCCGACAGCCCGCGGCTTTGCCGTTGGAGTTGTCCGTGCCGTCCACGCAGACGGAGGAGGGGATGTCTCGGTCTCTATTTCACGGGAGATATCAAGAGTCAGTAACATTGTTCTTAAGAAAGAAAACAACGAAAGGGGAAGGAGATAGTATCAGAGTGGCGTGCGACTAAAAGGGTGATGATGAAGGTGGGAGAGCGGGAAAGTCAAGTAAAAGGGAAAAAGGGGGAAAACAACTCACCCAGTACCATATGTCCGGTCGGGATTCTTCACAAACTCCTGTGCCGCAATGTCGCACGCCTCCATGATACTCGGCTTCAGTGGACACGGATCGCTGCATTTCACGTCGTTGGACGGCACGGGCGAGGGCGCGGGGAAGCCCGAGTGCGGCTTCCAGGTGACCGAGGTGGGCTGCTGCTCCTGCGTGGTGGTCTTGGCCGTGGTCGGGGCCCGGGTAGCCGCGCAGCCCAGACCCGTCACGCACGCGGGCTGGTGGCCCACGCCGCCGCCCTGGCCGCACGAGGTCCAGGTCGTCGTCGACACACAGTTGGTCGGGATCGCCGTGATGGTGTTGGGCGGCAGCGTCGGGAAGTCGCCGGCGCCCGTGGTCCCGGTCGCCAGGCACCGCGTCGACGTGTGGCAGTCCTTGCCCACGCCGGCGCCGCGGCACGACGTCGTCACGGTCGACGAGATGCAGTTGGCGGGCACGCCCGGCTCGGCGGTCGCGGTGGGCTCGAAGTTAGGCGGCGGGCCCGTCGGCGTCGGGCCGCACCAGAAGCCGCTGCAAAGCTGGCCGCAGCTGGCCGTGCAGCTCGGGCCGGCGGGACCGCGGGTGAAGGTCACGGGAGGCCCCAAGGGTAGGTTGCTGGGGGATCCGCCGCCTGGGCTACCGTTGCCCGGCTGACCAGGAAGCTGGCAATTGTCATCGTCGCCACTTTGGCGCCGGAAGAGCCTCGACAGAACCCCACGACGCTGTTTCTTGGTTCCGCAGGTTTGCTTACCACTCTGCCCGTTCCAAATCACCTTCTCATTGCCCCCGATCTCGGCGGCGGTCCTGATGGTTCTGGAGAGCTCTAGGATTTTGGCCCTCACGGCTGTGGGATTTTTGGCATTCATGCCAGGGTGACCTCGGATGTAAGCGACGAGCCCTGCAACTTGTGGTGCAGCTTAGGCGCAGCGAGGGAATCTCGGTTTAGTTTGTCATTCTAGATAGGGGTTTCAATGGGAGCTTACCGAAGGATGTCCCCACCACGCCCTCTGGCTTTTTATCGTGTGGCCAATTTGGCGGGTAGTCTAGATCGTTTCCTGGTGCGTATACAGTGACCAAGTCACCGTAGTCACTCCCAGGCGTTTTGATGCCGTCCTTGGTAGAGCCACCGACCACGAGTAGATTAGGCAAACTCGCCCCAAACACGGCCGGGAAGTCCTGCACTGGCTTGTTGTCGTTACCCGCCGCGGTAACGAAAACGGTTCCATACTTGGCCTCCAGTCTCTTGATGAGTGATTCTACACGACGTAAAAGTTAATGTAAGTCACGGCCCCCAACGTAGACGCAGGTGGACTACTTACCCATTATCTCCCAGACTGCTATATGCGCCGCATCGAATTGTAGGCCCCATGACATATTGACTACCGTCGAATCTTCGGTTCCGGCGCATCGATTCGCTACATTGATGAGAGCCTCGAGGAATCTCTCGATAGGCCAGTTTTTGTTCAGCTCGTGCGGAGCCTGCACGTGGATCATTCTGGCGTTTTTGGCAACACCCAGCGTTCGGCCGCCAGCAAAGGCGGCCACGAGCGGGCCGTGATCGTTCTCTACGGGGAGATCCTTGCCGTATCTCCTCAAGAGGATCTCTTCGACGTTCCCGCCGAATTCCTGTAAGCGGAGGCGAGCGGGTCAGTAGTCAAACACCCACAAGATGACGAGGTTACGTACCGCCGGGATGTCCACAAAGCCATCGTCGAGGATGAAGATGGTCTGACCCCTTCCTAGGCTGTCGTCATAGTTGTACGTGTGGGGCCCATTCTTTTGGAAAACCACGCCGGGTGGCGTTGAGATCTGCCCTAGGTGCCACTTGGTATTCGGCTCCGAGTCTGGGTTCCTCTTGGCCGGTCTCAGTGTTACGGGCGGAGTCAGAGTCTCGTTGTTACCGACTCCAGTTTCAACGTCGTCACTGAGTTGCCTTTTTGTTGGTGGCCGCCATCCTGGCGGTACTGGCCAATCTGGCAATTGATTTCCCTTGCCTAGGTTTCGAACATTGTTCTCGAACTCGTAAAAGTAGGCACGGCGGATCTGGGCAAGGGTGTGCGAACACACCACGTCTCAGTATCATACGGAAACACATCATCATACAGTGGGGGGAGAAGGTCTCATACCTGTGGAACAAGCCTTCTGTTGTTCAAGTTCCTAAACGTTTTATCCCCCATGCCCTTGATCCAGAAGTAAGCGGTGAATTGCAGGTCGGGCGCCGTGAACTCCTCGTAATGGCCGGCGTCGACACCCAAGACGGACTTTCGCTCCTCGAGGACATTGCGGATTGCGTTGACTTCGGCCGGCAGGTGTGGGTTATTGGGCAACACGACGGCATCGCCGAGGGGCGTGTCGCAGTCGCCTCCAAACCAATCACGGGCCCGGCGCCCCACCGCACCCGTCGGCTGCAGCTTGCAGGCGTCGACCGAGGTGGTGGCCTCGACGTCGCGGAGGTGGCAGCCGGTGATGGTGGTGCAGGTGGACTTCACCTGCGTAGACGTGGTGCGCGTGGCGCCGTTGGACACGGTGGTGGCGAAGGAGCTGGTCGTCATGCAGAGCGAGGCCTCGGCCGGCTCGCAGTCCGTCGGCCTGGGCGGGTACGTAGGTTTACCTCCTGGGCCGATTCTGTCGTCGCACAAAGTGAACCACTATCAGTATACTGTATTTTCATCTTGCACTTGGAACTTACGTGATCATCGGCCATGGTGGCAACTGTCCGTCAATGCGGATGTTGGGCGGTAGTTTGATTTTGTCCAGCGCCGGCGGCCCAGGGCCCCAGACACCTGTGGGCAGATTCCATTCCCACCCTCCAATGATGATACCCTCCCATTTGATGCAAACCTGGCGAGACCCTATTAGCGAGTGTAATCAATACCAGAAATGGAAAACTTACGAAAAAGAACCACAGATCGCAAGTCGTCTTGTACTTAGGGCCGTCGCCGTCGTCGTCCTCACCGTCAGGATCGACATCATGGTCCACAGGAAATACATCCCAGGAGTCGGGCCAAACTGTAGGTTCCGGTCCAGGGGCGTCGGTGGTTTGGCCCGGAGGCTTAGTAACGGGTGGCCAGATAGGGGGAGGTAAAGTACCACCACCACTAGTACCCCCTGGCCTCCCGGTCGGTTGTGGCCCCCCTGTAGTCCATCCACCAGACGGAGGCGGGCCGAGCGTGATGAGGGGCCAGGGAGGCAGGTACAAGGTTCGCGTATATATTAATCCACCGTCATCGGTAATAGTCGTGGTGACGGGTGGGACGTCGATACTCTGGGTTGGCTGCAGCGTTCCCGTCTCTTGGCCCGAGGTGGCATTGATGTTGAAGAACCCTATAGAGTTGGTGGTGATGGCCGGCGGATTCACAGTCACGGTGATTGTCTTCTTGCTATCGCCGGTTCCGACGACTACCGAAGACGTGTATGGTGGTATGGAGACGGTTGTCTGGGTGGGGAGAGCGGTGGGAGGGAATACCATGACGCAAGGCGGCGTGCACTGAGCGGGCTTGTCGGAGTACACCTCGGGAGCCAAGTAGACTACTTGAAGATCATCATCCGGGGCGCCGGAGCCGGGCACCTGGAAGTCGATACTCCAGATCATGGTTCCGCCAAAGCAAAGGCCGTCGGCGAAAGCCTTTTTCTTGGCAAACGTTTCCTCGTCGTCGTACCCAATCCACTGGTCGTCCCAAGTGATCTGCTTCATCATCGACTCGGGCAGGTACTTGGGAGTTATCCCAAGCCGCTTGATGAGTTGTTTAATTTCGACCAGGGACATGACACCGCTGTCAAGATCAGGTTAGCACCACGTCACTTCGTAAATTTGGAGAATCGGAGTGGAGAAAGGGGTATCCATACCCAAAGTTGGTACAAGGAGCCGCTTTGCTGGGTCCGGCGAATGCACAGAGCAAGTCGGAGCAGCCCGGGTCTCTCAAGGTATACCCGCGACCATACATGGCAAGTCCGAAGTTGATCTTTGCGGGGTTCAGGCCATCGAACCAAAGCGGCACCGTGTTGTTGGATATCTCACGGATATCGGCCTGCCCGCGCACCAGCTTACCGAGAGTCTTGACGTCGGCGTCCCATGACCCGTGCAGATCGTAAGCCATGAAGCCGAAAAAGTCCACGTACGGCTCCATGGCCTTGGCGTCGAACCAGCGGAGGTACCAGTAGTCAGGCGCCAGCGTAAGGCTGATGCCGTACGCCGACCCGTAGGATTCTCGCATTTCACGGACGAGCATGGCTAGGTTACGTGTATCGGCCAGTTTGCGACCGCCGCGCTCTGGGGCGCCGGGGTATTCCCAGTCCAGATCGACACCCTGGAAGCCGTACTCGTTCATGTAGTCCCTGACGGAGCTGATGAAGGCCGCACGACGCTCCTTGGTCGAGCAGAGATCACTCCACGTCGTATGTGTTGGCTGACCAGGGTCACTGAAGTCAAAGCCGCCGATGGCGATCCAAGTCTGCAGCTTGCCGCTATTCGAAAGTTTGGTGAAGTCTCGCATCATCTTTGGGTCGTCGGAGTGAGCCGGTGCGATCTTGAAAGTGTTGGGGTCGATGGATGCAAAGGAGTAAAACAGATGTGTATACCCGGTAGTGTTGAGCTGGTCAGGGGCGACTTTGTTACACACTCGGTCGCGGACATTCCAGGACTGGTAGTAGCCGACGGTGCGGCCATTGGTGCTACCACCGCCTTCGGCACAGGATGGTCTACCTGTAATGGAACACGACCCGTAGCCAGCTTGGCAAGGCAAGGTTCCATGCAGAGGGTCGGCGTTATGGCAGTAGGGTTCTGTGGTTCCACACCAACCGGTAGCTGAGCAGCATAGCTTCATACCGCAGGGCATGTCGGCATCCTCGCTAAACTCGCCACACATGGCGGTGGCGTTGCATTGCGACTGGCAACCATCTCCGCAAAAATCCGGACCATAGCCGCAAATGCTATTTTTGCCGCAACAACTGCCATCAATGCAGGGCCCATCTTTGCAGTACAAGGGACCATCCCGCTTGATGAGGTCTTGTTGAAGGCCTCGGCGGTCATGAACAGAATGTGGTTGCGTCAATCCTGCGTCGAGTGCTGTAACGACTTCTTTCATGGGCTGAGGGGGGGCTTTTGCAGGGTTCTGGTGTGCAGGCCCACGAGGTGGCCCTACAACCTCTACCTCTCGCCGGTATAGTGGGAATGAGATATCTTCAGAGAGAAGGAAGGTGCTAGCTCCATGGTACCGACGTTGAAGTGGGTGGTTTTGAGAACTATCTGATCTCCCATAAACAAATGGTGAGCCCAGAAGCAAAAGAAAGAGACATGTCATGGCCCAAACGGCGCCACGCGTAGTCCCTGAAGGCGGCATAGTAGCTATTGTCGTCTTTCTTGGGCGTGAAATCTTTCAAACGGTCAACGGTGAGACCTATCGGGTATTTATGACATGAACCATCCTATGAGAATTGGTGAGAAACATATGCTCTTCCAACCTCGGTCAAAATCCCTTGCTAGCGATTAGTGCCTGAATCCTACAAGAACTACCCAGTAGATAAAAACGGGGTTAATCAGGCCAGACCGAACGGTTGATGATTGCAATTTTGCTGTCAGCGGCATTGACTAGCCGACAAGAACGGGTCCAAAGCAGGTGGAAGTAGTCACAAGGTTGACGGCACAAGTGACCCGTCGTGCTGTGAGCCCGTGTGGGATTATTTTCCCCTCCTCCTAGAGGTCGAACTAGTATTAAGTAAGCTGATATTGCCATCGTTTGCCGTGAACCAAACCTTAGGCTCGCGGCCTGGCCGATTGGCTAAGCCGGCGGGGAGAAACCCCCAAAAAGGAAAGTATCGGCATGGGCACCTAATATATTCTATCCACTTAGACTCAATAATCGGTCGTATATACGAATCCCGCAGTATAGCAAGGAATGATCGACAATTATCCTGTTAAACATTCAAGCTAGGACTTGTTATCTCCACATCTTTCTATACGGAAAAATCACCTGATTTCACTGGATGATCATACTTGAAGTCCATATATAGTCTTACTACGCAGGGACGATGTAACATGATTGGTCCATCTAGTTCAGCTGAACATAATACAATGCAGTCGCCGTATAAAATCAATATTTCAACGGTCAGTATACCCTCTTTGGGATGGTGCAATAGGAATATGAAAATCCAACAAACAATGGGTGGCATGTTTTCGTGTAGACGACTATCCATCAACTGGGCAAGATTGAAACATTGCAGTCGTATGACATCAATGAGCTAGTTCTCAGCTGTTATCAGGCGGAAGGCATGATATATACCCCATCGTCCCGCGTCCACGGTACCAGGCCACCATTCTACCAACACATCGTACTCTTCAGACCTTCGACAATGTTGCTGTCATTCTCTCTATGGCTTTTGCCGACCCTGGTTCTATCACAGACCGCCACGTCCAATGCCCCTCCCGCCTGGGAGACCGGCGTAGGGACAATAGATGGCACCTGTGGCGGCACCACGGGCTTCGTCTGTACTCCCACATGGGGATCGTGCTGCTCCAAGGATGGGACTTGTGGGCGTTCATCGAAGTTCTGCGGCGAAGGCTGGTACGTTGTGGTTTATCCCCATGATTACTATGGTTTGTGTGGTATCTCACGGCAATACTAACACTTGGCTTCCTAACTTAGTCAACCGTCGGCAGGAAATTGTAACGCTGCTCCGGTGGCGCCCCCGGGGCCCGGTAGCACGTCTCCTGATGGTAGCTGTGGAGGCAGCAACCAGTTCAACTGCACCGGATCGACTTTCGGCGACTGCTGCTCCTCCAACGGCTTCTGTGGTAACACTACCAGCCATTGCGGAAGTACATGTCAGCCCCTCTTCGGCACATGCGGCCCTCCCAGCAACATCAGCGAAGACGGTGCCTGCGGCGGCAGCGGCAAAAAGACTTGTCTAGGTTCGCCTTTCGGCGCCTGCTGCTCTTCGGGTGGCTGGTGCGGCGCCAGCCAAGACCATTGCTCCGCTGGCTGCCAGAACCTGTTCGGTGCCTGCGCCTCTCCCGGGGGCCCGCCCTCCTCGGGGGACACCTCCACTGACGGTTCCTGTGGGGCGAACGGCAAGACATGCAAGGGCTCCGTCTTCGGTGGGTGCTGTTCCGCCAGTGGGTTCTGCGGCGACTCGGAGGCCCACTGCGGGCCAGGCTGCCAGTCGTCGGCGTCGGGTAATTGCACGACAGGGGCCTCCGACGTGTCCGTGGACGGGTCGTGCGGCACCAATGGTGGAAAAACCTGCAAGGGGTCGACGTTCGGAGACTGCTGCTCCTCGAGCGGATACTGCGGGAGCTCATCCGGCCATTGTTCGGCCGGTTGCCAGTCTGGGTTTGGCACCTGCTCTGGCGGCGCGAGTGACATCTCCGTCGATGGAAGCTGCGGGGCGAAGAACGGCAAGACGTGCAAGGGTTCCGCCTTTGGGGATTGCTGCTCGTCCAGCGGTTACTGTGGGAAGACGAGTACACACTGCGAAGCCGGGTGCCAGACCCCATTCGGTACGTGCGAGGGGGCTGGCAATGTATCAACCGACGGGAGTTGTGGAAAGAACAGAAAGACGTGCAAAGGCTCTGCTTTTGGCGACTGCTGCTCGTCTAGTGGATATTGCGGTAAGACTAGCACGCATTGTGGTGCAGGCTGCCAAAGCACTTTCGGGGTATGCGACAATGGTGCTGGTAACGTGTCCACCGATGGAAATTGCGGAAAGAATGGCAAAACCTGTGCCGGGTCAACTTTTGGATCTTGTTGTTCGAGCAATGGATATTGTGGCAACACCAACACTCATTGTGGCCAAGGATGGTAAGTATTTGAGTCCTTTCGTGCCCTCCTCCCTTAAGTCAATCCCGACCATCCCGCTAAGTCATTTTATAGCCAGAAAGGGTCATCCAGTGGATGTCTGACGACCAACATTCCTTCCAAAGACGGTACTTGTGGCAACAAGTCGGGTCTCACTTGTGCCGGCGGCGATTTCAACAACCAGTGCTGCAGTTCTAATGGCTTCTGTGGCACATCTGCTTCTCATTGCGGATCTGGTTGGTAAGTAATTTGACCGTCTTCAGTTATCCTACATTGGCCTCGACGTTAACACACATACAGTCAACGTAACTTCGGTAGGTGTGGCTAGGACTTCGATGTCGCTTGCTTATGAGCTATACTATGTGATTAAATATTATACTAGCGAAACATGGTCGACAATGGTAACCTTGAGCGATCTCAGTATCATACAAACGTAATATACAAGTACTTTGACATGAGCGATGCGTTTTAATGAGTAATATGGACCAGGCTACTTCGAAATTTGAGTATTGGTTCCATGTCACATTAATAACGATAGTGACGCAAATTGATAAGCCAACTTGACCTGCCCATTTTGGACCCAATGGCACTGCGTAAGGCGTACGATAAGGTGTAAGGATGTAGCCTTCGAACCAAGACTACAAGACCACCAGGGATGAAGATACCACGAATGCGGGAGTTGATAGATGAGGTGCATATCCATTTGGTTTAGCCACTATAACCCTTCTGCATAAAGTAGGCGTAAAGGTATAGAACCGCAAGGGTTGCAACTTGTAGCATCCATACCGCTCATCACTCGCTCTGGCATCCGCCAGGCATTACATCGACTATGTAAACGGCAGTTATCAACTCTTGGTATGAACGCTATCAAAAATTGGCGAAGGTTGATTGCTTTGAAATTCAGGGCAGGGTCGATGACAGGTGCCATAATTAAATAGAATGAATTTCCACTTTTACTATTTTCGAATAATATGAGAAAGTCGAAATACAGCTCAGACCTGCTTCACAAGTATTTCAAGAATAAAAGAGACCAGAAACAAGTGGTAGCTATAAGAATCAATGCTGATAAACTAAACGAAAATAAATAATCTAAGGGCTAAACGAGCGTTGGTAATGACTGAGAGTCATCAATGTGAAATCAAGGCGAAAATATAAAACAACGGACCCCCTATGCCTTCGTCGCACTGAACATGTCCTGAAGCGCAGCCAATAAACCCTTGCATCTGCGACCACATGCCATTTCACCATCTAGGAGCATCCATTGACGAAATCCATCTTGATCTTGCAGGCAGAGTCTGTTGAATTGGGGTCAGCTTAATCGGGCCAATAAGTTCATCATACGAAACTCAGAACACTCACTCTGGTCCGTCTGAATCCATCCACAGGTCTGGCAGCCGGCGGCTCGGATGGTCGAGACGGCGTTCAAGAGCGTAGCTCCGTCGGTCTCGCACTGGACCTTTTTGCCGTTGACCGTGAAATCACCCTGGACAAAGATACCACCGTGACCGGAGCAGACGCCAGCTTTGCTATGAGCGGGCAAGGTAGTAGGGTTAGCACTCAGTCCATAATACATCATCTTGCCAACGCACACCACTTCTTGGCCCTGGCTGTTTAAACCCTGGGGATGGGTTAGGATGGGCTGGGCTGATTCGAATCACTCACTCTCCGCCGTTCTTGTAGATGGTTGTTTCTACTCGTGCGGCCGCATCGTTGAAGGCGCGCTTAAGCGACTGCCCATTGTTGCACCTGGCGGACCCTTTGCAGGACGCAGTGCCGCTGAATCGAGGAAGAAGCACCTGGCGTGCTTCGATGGAGGTGTCTACCACGCCCGAGCCGCTGGAGAGTCTTAATCCAGAAGTCTCCTCGGTAGGGATATTGAGGGCGGCGGATGCAGACACGAAGCCCAGGATGGCGACAATTGCAGTAGGAAAGTACATGGCGATACTGTGAGGCTTGGAGTATTGCGATTTGATTGTTGGGCAGTGAAAGTTGAGGGAGTAGTGATACTAAGGTATTGTTGTTGTTGTAGCGGTTGATGTAGTGGTTGTTGTAGTGGTTGTTGTTGTGGTTGTTGTTGTTATGGTTGATGTTCCTTTATCGAATTTGTTGTTGGGAATGGCGGTCTTTATAGATAGTTTACCTCCTCTTGATCGATGCCGCAACCTCCTATGTGGAATCAACAGGAATTAACTTGCAGCCTTTTCGAGAAACCAACCTACCTTTCGTCGTATGATGCAAGTGCTATAGTAGCTGTTGCACTTGTGGCGGAGAAAACAACCGAAGGATGAGAAACCATCCACAGTTACTTAATACAGCAATTGAATCTATATTGGATAGTATGATTCATTAACTGCGGCTCACACCAGGCTAGTCAATCAGAGGCGGCATATTGGGTAACATGTTTTGTTAGACCAATCTAGCCGTCTAAAAGAAGATCTGACCTGCATGATCGCTGGTTGGCCACTTACCGTCTGACTAGTAAGGACTACGTCAATGAATAACTGGCGTGCATTTTACATCTGACGTCTGATTGGGCATAATGTCGGTTCGGTTGCTTACTACGGGTGGAGAAGGGAGACCAAATAGGAAGGAGGATCAAATGCGAGAGATGATTGGACGACAAGGTAGGCGAAGCGACTAAACTAAGAATATGGTTCATAATCTAGATAGTCCTATATAATTATAGATAATTGTGGATACAATTACGCTGCACTTATGTTCAATTGGGTAGAATTATAATGTGTCTGAATATTCTCTAACCCTCGAATTTAGGGGAACGCGTGAATGCTTGTGTACTAGAACGAGAACTACGTCAATTATATTTTTAGATGGCGTCGTAAGGGTGATAGAGAATAGCCATCGGTTCGAGATATCGCTAGCCCTTCAGACACCGAGACATCTTAATATAGTTCTATGTGGTGGCTGAGGAGTTTAGCATCTTCTAGGGGATGATCTGACATGGGAAACTAGGTGGCGAACGATGGCATCGCCCAATGTGGATCGGCCGCCAGCGTATTGTACAATGTTTTCTAGTGTTGATGGTAGATGAACGAAAGTAGGACCACGAGGGGAAAGCAAGTACTAAAGAGGTCATTCGCCCATCGAAGAAATCATATCCTACTCAACTCATCAACGCCAACGATCCAAAGCCTAATCCATCCCCCTACTTGTTTCTTTGTATCTTCTCATTTCCATATTTCAGCTCCCGTGCATTCAACCACACACCCTCCAAAACAAATATGGTTTCCTTTAAGAATATATGCCTACTGGGTGCTGCTCTACTGGGTAGCGTCCAAGCTATTCCCACCATCCCTCTCGCCAACAAAGTCCAACTCCGTGAAGAGTCTGGCACAGGAGAAGTCGGAATTCCACACCTGGATGATGTACCCGGCGTCGAGGCATTCGAACCTAGTGCCGACGGACTGGATAAGCGCAACAAGCCCCTAATGCGGCTGTGGTGGTCGCCCAAGGGTCACTTCGTCTTCATGACGGGGATATATTTCCCCAGAGGCATCATGGACCCCATAATAACCGGTATGAAGGTTGACGCGCCGGCAGCCATCATCTACGAGTCCTTTGCCAATTTCTTCAACCCCACAACGGCCTCTGCGATAGTCCACAACCGTGCCGCGAATCTCTTCAACCACGCCACACAAAAGGGCGGCATGTACGGTTCTGGCATGACCCAGGGTGATATGGGCTTCGGCCTAGTGCTCAACAACTTCCCTCCCGCAAATGACATCCAGGCCGTGCTGAAGGCCATCCAAGCCTGGGCGGAGTCCACCGGCGGCGTCCTCCAGGTCCTCATGAAACCCAACGATTACTTTTCCGTACCCGAACGACTCTTGCAACATTCGAAGCGAATCAATCAACGAGAATCCGCCAAATGTCCTAAGATTGACAACATCATGCAGTATGCCAACAAGGATGTTCCTGCAAACCTTGACTTCAAGCAGCTTCACTATGCTGGGCACTGTTAAGCTCATGGGCATAATACGTACTTTCGTTTGAAGATGCTGGTTTATGACTTGGACCTATTCGGTAGTGGATGGGGTGATGGTGGCTTTCTTTGGTACAGAGACTAGCGTGTGCAGCTACATGGCTGGTAGTGAAGTTGGATCCTTGGAAATTTAGTTCATTGAATTTATCTCTAGTTTATATCTAGAATAGGTTTAGCTCTAGAAGTCACTCGCTTAGTTTTATTTTATAAAGTTTTGTTAAGAGCATGATATATGGCAAGTGAGTATTGTCTCTTCAGGTGCATTTACCTCCCTTATGGTTGCAAATATGGAGATTACATGAATTATCTATGAATGGCACAATTTGTGTCCGTGTCTGACGACGCTCCCATCGCATCTTTGTACCTTATCCGTCTTATATAGTGTTTAGGCATAGAGGTAACAGTACGGCCCGCCCATAGTGCTCAGGTGATTCTTTACGGCGCTGACCGGCGCTGTGTAGTACAGGTCCAGCGGGTCCTCGATACTGGCGTCTGGGCTGGCCGGGTAGTTTAAGATGGTCCGTGTTCCGGCGATCTGGAAGATGCGCTCAAGCGGCTTCTGGTTCTGCCAGATCCACCAGGTTCGGTCAATCTGGCTGTGGTGGAGCCAGAACATCGGGTCTGTAGGGGAGTTGGCGACCTGAAAAAGGGGCATAGTGTTAGCTGGCGAGCCCTGACTATGATCTAGTAACACCAAGCAAGGGGGAAAGCAAGCGACCAGAAGAGGAGAGCGCTGGAAATACTCACATCACCGCCAGGATCACCGCCCCAAGTGAAGTGACCAGCTGAATGCACACCAAAGAATGATGACGTGAAGATGTCGGAGAGGTTGCCGCCCTGCAGGCGGTCCTGGAAGGCGCGGATGTTGGTCTGGTAAGCCGGGTTGGTCAGGAGGTCGACTGACTGGGCATCGGTGGACCACTGGCGCGACACCCAGGACGAGATGTCGCGCTTCACGCACCGCGGCTGATAGCTCAAAGGAGGAAATCCCGCGGTGATCCCCGGAAACGTTGGACCCGTCGCCGACAAGTTCGCGACCATGCCCACGTAGGGCCCCGTCTCCATGCACCCGCCCCCGCGGCCCGCCGGGATACACCCTTGCCCACTGATGAGCGCCGGCGTGCAGTTATGGGGTGAATACGCCCCGTTGCCGCCCTGCGACGTCGCGCTTCCGTCTAGGTAGGGCGATCTCTCTGGGCTCTGAGCCGACTTGCCCCAATTCCAGTAAGGCAAGTACCCCTTATACCCACACTCGTCCCGCAGCGCGGTCTCGAACGCCCAGATATAGTATCGGTGCCAGCTCAGGAAGTTGCCTGTAAAGTGGATCGTGTTGGTCGCGTTGACATGCGTGGCTACGAAGTCGTCGTAGCGTGACCGCGCTCCGGGAGCAACATCGGAAGGTGTCCGCGCCGGTTTCGCCATCAGGCACTTCACCGCACTCGTGTAGGCGAGCTTCTCGGTACTAGTCAGGGTCGAGCTGAGGGAGGTAGGGAGACGATATATCAGTTGGAAAGATCAGGGAAGCACGAAAGTTTTGACTGGGCGAAAGCACTCACTATTCCCGCCGAACGGCAATGTTATCCAAGGTACAGGTCTGGTTGACGCCCTGCTCTGCCAGCTTCTCCTGTAGTGATCCATCAACAACGGCGTCACGGAGCTTGGTCAAGCTCTGTGCAGCCAGCAGGTCCGTTCCGTCGGTTGGCTCGGGCACGTAGCACTTCTTGCCGTTGACCATACCCAACAGGGCGGTGGCACTGAGTGCCAGGCTAATCAGTTGCATATCTCCAAATATGTAGCACAAGGAGGAGCAACCACACGTGTGATGTGAGGAGAGATGCTAGAAACGAGCTGTCATTTGAGAAAGGTGACAGTTATGATCGAAACAAAGGTGCACTTGCGGAAATGGAGGGAAGACATAGAACGCCACAGCATGTGGGAAGCAGTATGAGATATATGGACAGCCGAATCATCATCTAATACCCAGGAGGCAAGTGGTCATTGCTGCATGACGATAGCCCAGAAAGGGATCTACCAACAAAATTAACGTGTTATCAGCTAAAATGGAAGAGATATATGTATCCCATGATGTTCGGTAGTGAGATATGTATGTGCTAAACAAGATTAGAAAACACCAGTCCCATAAGGCTGGGTTCTGCCAGCACATGGCACGCTCCTTGTGAGATCATGTAGGGCGGGATTGGTTACCAACAATATTGTCATCATCTCCTAAACCATTACAGGGGTCTAATATTGTCTCGGCAAATGCTGGACAGCCAAGAAACATTTTCCAGACCCCAGAGACTGCCCTGGAATAAGTTTTACTCGTACGAGCACGGTGCCACGTAGTATCGATTGCTTCATACCAGAATGAGACAGCAGGTTTATCGTCAATGCAGTTGCAAGGGCGCCGCCACTGTAGGAAGTGATCGCTCACCATCCCTTGGTTGAAATGGCCCAACCACACATGGCTGTACGAATTTCAGCCAGGCACGATCGTTGGAAGAAGGGATGGATTCACATCCCTGCCGGAACCTGCACAGGCCCTGCATGCATATGCGTGCGCCGGCACCCAATGCCGCCTGTGGGAATTGCCCGGTTGCCGGCGACCGCTAACACACCATTATCGCAATGAATGTAACCGAACTGCACCAAATAATGGCTCATGGGAGAAAATGCGTACATAGGTCAAGTTGAAAGACTCTCTGTCTTCCCGAAATCTACCCCTTTTCTCTCGAGCTCCAAAATAATGTTGGCAAAGTAGAACATGGTTAATCTCTCATCGCAATTGAGCGAGATCATTTCCAATAGTTCGTTAGCCATAAAAACAGCAGCTATTGCCAGAGCCGAGTAGGCATGGCTTCCTAGCTTGTAGTTACATTGCATTCAATCCCGGGCCTTTGTGGTCGATGTTTCTACGCGGAGGCCGGGTGCATTCCTCATGTTGCAGTTTGCCAAGTCCGGACAATGAGTAGCAGCGGAGCTTACCAGGATATCGGATCCGATCGTATGCGGCGATGCTCATGTCAGCCGGGCTCTGCCTGATCCCCCCTGATCAAGAATCAAACTAGCGAGGCATCGTTAACATATGCAATAAGCGTTATTTATTCGTATAATATGGACAATCGGGCCATGGAGACAACTCTAGGAGGCTACCCGCCATACAGAAGCCAAATCTAGACCCCAGTGGCACTCTTCTTCGTTACTAACGCTTTGTTGTAACTCAGCCGAGTTACCTGATCAATTTGCGCCATGGCGAGATCAGCTCGCTTGCATCCGAGGCACCGACATGGCCCAGCCAAGGTGTTACAGCAGATCCCACATTGATCGCAACGTCGCATGTACGTTTCCATTGTAGTCACACTCTTGCTCGCAGGTTGACCCACTTTCCACGGCGGCTTGCGGGGTCACGCCGGCACCGGTCGGCTCCTAGCCGAAACACGGTGTGCATGCGGGGAGCCGTTGTGGATGGGGGGTATAGTAGGAGACGGGCGTTTCTTATTTTCTTGGAAAGGGACGCAGAGTTAGAGTGGCATGTGATGGCAAATAAGCATTGAACCAAGGTCGGTCATATCTCATATGCCGATGCAAATTAGGTGTCACCGTGTGGCTGGAGACTGGCCCATGACCTACTCATGGCGACGAATCCCATTTAGCCTCAATTGACCCCATCAGGCTCATTACCACATGCAGCATCCCGTTGTGACTCTACAAAAGACTCCTCCACCTGCCATCAGCCCAATGAGACGTTAGCATGCCACTCCTCTCGTCCTCTCCACTTCCAGTCGAGAGCTGATGTCCATTAGTTGAAACTCTTCGCGTACCTGAGCGCATAGCTATATATGCGGCTGTTTTCTTCTCAGGTATGGTATTCATGATCATCGAGGCTGATTCATGCCACTCTTTATTACTTGCCTCAACACATTGAAGGTTTAAATGGCCCTGGCGCAATGATTAAAAACCAGATTTCATTCATTTTGGCAGATGTATTCGAAAGGTTTCATCGTAACTCATATTTACTCCGCATTGTGCGACTTTGTAGGCGGCAGCCAGCATACAAAAGCCCCATGAAGGCATTTGTCATTGGATAGATCAATATCCGATCCTTATAGGCCCGAAAGCTCCCATACGGTGTGGAGGCCTGGAAAACGTTCCAGATGGGAGATATCACGATTACCTTTTTGTCAGTCTCATGGCATGGCATGAAATCCACGGGATACCGACGCATAGATGCATGATGCGCCGGCACATTTGGTGAGACTTCAGCCAACTGTGGGGGCTTATCATCAAGCAGGCGTCTTATTTTTCGTTTTGCACTGCAGGCGGTTGTCTAGACTCTGATAACCTGGTGCTGGCGTGGAGAGCGCATCCAGCTGCATGCAAAAGGCCCGGAGGATGTGTATAGGAGCCGTTCAGAATAGACCTCGGCGCCTTTCCTATATGGGTTGAAGATTGCTGCTACTGTAAAGGTAAAATGCGATAACATATTGCTAGGCCTAGTAGTGAACATGTCCCAGACCAATCGGCACATTGGCCGTTGGAGTGAGCCCCTACTTCTTCGGCAGATGTCGCTGAACTCTCTCCTCCACACGCCACTCCAACCTGCAACTCCCCGCGATGCACAATTTGTTCGATATTGCCCACCACCTAACAAGGGTGCGTGCGCTTCCCACTACGGTGGCATTTCAGATATTTCTTGTTTCCTTCCGCGGATGAGGTCAATGCACCACCGTTAACGGGTGGGCGCTATTCAGCATCCCCGCCCAGGGGTCCCTCCCTCCTCGTAGCGCAGGTTGATCCTTTGTTCCTGACATCTCTCAACCATTTTGGCTTTTATTGTCAGCCCCTTATCGACCTTTACCCATGGCGAGCTTCCCGTCTGCATCTGATAAGTCAAGGGTTTGATCAACTTTTGACGTTCACCGAAGTCGTCACAGAAAAAGAAAGCGAAAGAAAGGGGAGGCCTGAGGGCGAGCAACCACAAGCAAGAGCAGCCGCAGCAGAATGTTCAACATGGTTTAAAAGTGACACGGGTTTCCATCGCTGGTCGAAGAAGGATTTGCATATCCTCTCAACTGTCGCCAACTTCTAGTTGTCGCAATCCCCTCGCTTTTTTACACAATCTATACCAAGAAAATTCGAAGTCCTGGAATCATCACTTTACGCCAAAGCCAACATTTTTCTGTTGGCTTTCGCTTAAGGCGACCCAAAATTCAGGTGGTCATATTGTTGTCATGGAGATCGAAACGAGGCAGGGCGGCCTGGGGCCACCTCCCAAAGGACCTTCCCCGACGGCAGGCGACACTAACGTCGACATGATTCTTTCAGTTTCGGGGCTGATGATGGGGCTGTCGTTCGCCATCGTGGGAATGCGGGTGTGGGTCCGGCAATTCATAATCAAAACCCTCGGCATAGACGACATGGTGATGATTGCGGCTTTGGTAAGGCGAAGCCTCAACCGGACTTTCTTTTGGTCTTGACAAACCCTTTCCCCCTCTCCTCCACTGGAAGATCTTTTTGAGAGTGGGTTTTACTAATGGGCACTTGATTCACGATGAACAGATAGCTGCGATAGGCTCCATGGTCTGCTTCGTCGGCGAGTGCGAGACGGGTGCCGGCAAGCATCTATGGGACCTCGACTTTACGCTATTTCCCGCCTTCCTCCGCTGGCAGTACATCCACGGAATCCTCTTGGTCGTCGGCATCAGCTTGGTGAAGATCTCCATCGGCTTCTTCTTGCTACGCCTCATCCAGCAAAAATGGTACCGCCGCATCGTAATCTTTATGCAGGGTGAGCTCAACGCCACCAGAAGCCCCCAATGATCTAGCTGACTGACATATTCTGTAGTGTTCATCGCTATGTTCACCGTATCCTGCGTTTGCACTTTGATCTTCCAATGTGTCCCCCCTGAAGCAACCTTTGAGTTCATCCGGCCACCCACCGCGAAGTGTTTCGACCAAGCCACTTTCACCAACATCGGCATTTTCAATGGAGGTAAGTACTTACTGAGCCGCATAAGACAAAGGTTAATATGGTCTGCAATGCTGACACTCAACAGCGGTGAACATTACGACCGACGTCGTGTTTGTGTTGCTGCCGATACCCATGATATTAAAGCTTCAAGTGAACAACCGAACCAAGACGACTCTGATATTCGCTCTGAGCTTGGGTATATTGTAGGTGATCTCGTTCTGGCATATTCGATCAGCGTACGCAGGGACTTATGTGAACCTAGTGCTTGCATCGCTGCTGTCGTCCGGGTGTATTTGGGCGCTCACATCTTTGAGAATGCGGACTTCACCTGGTGAGCCATCTGTCCGCAATCATAAATATGCGCAATGCTGATAGTTGATAATCAACAGGTCGACTGCCTTCTTTCTGTGGAATACGTGAGAGACCACCCGAGATGTTTTGGTGTTTTTGATTGATGAAGTACACGCAACTGACGCTAGTGGCACACCCCCTTTTCTCTTAGCGCCGAACTTCACGCCGGCATCCTCGCCGCATCTCTGCCCACACTGCGTCCCCTTTTCAAGAGCCTTCTCGAAACCACGTCACGCCACATGCGCTCGCACGGCTACACCTACGGCTCGCGCTACGGCCCCGGCGGGAGCCGCAAAAGCGGCAGCAACCTCGGCGGCGGCCTGGGCATGGGCAGCAGCAGCACCACGACGGGCGGCATCATCACGCGGAACAGCACGCTGCGGAGCGCCGGGTACCGGCGGCAGAGCAACGCCGTTGACGACATCTACGCCCTCGACCTGATGGAGGGGCTGGGCCGCCACAAGACGTCCGAGTCATCCCACCACGGCATCATCGGGATGGGGTACAAGGCCCGCATCACCAGCCGCGACACCACGACGCTCGGCGGCGGTGGGGGGGACAGCTCCGAGGAGTGCATCTTGCCGCCGCCGCCGGCGAATGCGATTACGAAGCGGACGGAGGTGGTAATACAGGAGTCTTGAGAGTCCATGGCACGGTCAGGGGCTAAGTAATGTTAACTCATCAACGGACTTGAGAGACTCATTGTACAAATTAAGTCAAGCAACCCTCCAGAGTGATGGATTATTGTAAAATTCACCCTTGCTTCTAATAAAGTGGACAACATTTTGAGGTTCTTTCGCAATATAGTAAAACTAGTAATAGACGAGATGTAATGACTACATTTAAGGACGTAGAAGACAATATCTACCCGATTCGAGCCTTTTAGATAAGCTTAAAAGAATTAGCTATATGATCCATCTTCACAGCTATATTGGGGGGATTTTATACGAGCCAATCAAGCATACAACCAATTCTTCCTCTATGCATAGTCAACCGACATTGATATTGGTTAATTTTCAGGCTATATGACCTCTCTAGATAGATACTGATATAAGTGGCGACTGGGAAAGGCCGGTCAGACCTCCTCGCATACTATAGGCCATATATCATTACGGTTGCAGAAGGGTGAGCAAGACTTCTGAATGAATGACCGCCACAGGTTGTAGGGGTGAGTAATATAATAATGTTATTATAGCCACCATTACTCCTATAGCAACTAGCATGATGGTGTTAAGGTTACCGTTACTTATAGAGGTAATACTAACATCGACAAGACACCTGCCTTGTCATTTTGTTGTCATTTTTAGATACATCAGTGACCTAGCTATGACTTTGATGAGCTCAGCGGGTGTTTTTCCATTTTCAGGGGACTGTCAAGCATGGTCAAATTGGCTTAGGGAAAAGATAAATATCACAACAGGCATCATACAACTCCGTGAGCATTTAATACATACTGACTATAAGTGAGCAGTACAATAGGGGAACAGGATGTTGATAATGGGTATAAATATAGACCCGGCCTCAATGTTCAAGTCAACCGAGCCAGTCCCCAACCATTACAGAACCATTGCACTCAAGGACACTACTACACTCAACATCAACCAAGATCCTACCCTTGATTTTCAGTTACCAAGGCTTCTGCTAACAAAACTTCCGCTACCAACAAGCTCGATTTGAATACGTAGGAAGCTTTTGACCGCAGTTACATCCCGTTGCGAGCTCAGCTAACCGACATCCAGCCCGTCGCTTTTTGTCCTCAACCCGACATCTTACACATCTCACACATTTTCAGCCACCATCGACAACCGCAACAATGTGCCAGGAGGTCAAGGAGCAACCGGTTTGCGCCAAATGCGACGATAAGGGCACCGCTCATACAATAATTAAGCGTTGTGACCAAGCCCATAGCACGGGGAAAGCTGGCGAATGCGGCCTAGGAATTGTGCCCCATGTTGGCGACCCTGATATCGTCACAAGCGTTAGGAGCGGGGAAATTTGGTGCCCCCGATGCCAGGACGAGTACGAGACAGAAATGGCCAACAAAGAAATTTCTACCTACGACACCTGTGGCGATTACGTCTGGTACTAGACATAATGATCTCTTGCACTTGTTCTGAGAGCGAAACATGTCATCGAGGACTGGAGTGGAGGGCCGCCTCTGTGATTCGGCATTACCCTGATAAGCGAACCGACGGGTAACAAAGGGAAAGGAGAGAAACATGGCAGAAAATGGGGAGAAAAGAAACAAAAAAAATCATATGCATGCCATCGAGCAAAGGCTTCGGACCCACAGGCTGATGGATTTGGCGGTTATGTAGCTACCTACTTCACCTCTAGGAGTAGCTGAGAAATGATGACCTTACCCGCTTGAACATTCTAAAATAATGGCCACCCTTGGCATGATTTGTGATATGATTTGCGCCGCCTTTTCTCCGCGATAATGGTACAGTGCACCATCGGGGCAGATGATTATGGTGTTATTACGTCCTCGGAGACCTGACTCTTGGGGCCTAAAGAGGTACCGATGTAAGGAAATTCAGGCGAGGAAGGGCTTGCCCTCAGCAGCTTTTACCAACTAGGCCACTCTGCTGTCTATATGGCACCTGGTACCAAAGACGGTACTAAGAATAACGAAATAACATGTCTAACATTGTACATTTGATCCGCTCGCAGCGGATGGTGGTGAATTTGTAGAAAATGGGATTATCGTGCTGTAGCCGAAAGTTCCCAAACCAACACCAGGTCCATGTTGCAGAAGTTATGTTATAGCGTTGCAGAGAATTCAAGTGTGACTCGAGCGCACCAGGCATGGGGCTCAATCAAAACATGTGACACAGGCGTGTTCGGTATCTTTGGGGTATATTTCCAACTGCGAGATGGAAATCGTTGGCAACGACAAGCCCGCAGCCGAGTTCAGACGCGTCGGCTATATGATAAATTATCTTCATGGGCAATAGCGTATGTCCTTCTTCACTGATACCGAGCTCAAACCCTTGTGCAAGCGACTTTACCGACTATTCGGTAGCAAGGATACCAATGGAGACAAATCGCAAGATGGAGGCAATGAAAAACTCGAAACAGTGTTACTTGCTTCAATGTTGTTGCCAGCGACAAAAACAGAACTTGCTAGCCGCTTCCCACCAGAACTCATGGGAGATAGGCTGGCTTGGTAGCATACACAAACTTTCACACACCTCTTAGGCAGCCTCCTGGGCACGAGGTTACATACTATACCAATTGTGATCATTGGCCCCTTTTTAATCTTTTTATATTTTCAATAATTACCAATAGAAAGGAAATGCGATGGCCCTGTTGTGCCACGTCCGAGGAACACTCATTTCAATTGGAGCAGAATCAGGGAATACCCCACTCCATTTCCAACATCTTGCTGGCGTCCTTGGCATTGAACGCACTCTGCATAGGCCGAAAGATCCCGCGGCCCTCCTGGTCGCTATTGCGGATATAAAACGCCGTATCGGCGTCCGGGTCGAGCTCGGTCTGCGAGAAGCCGTTGCCGAGGTACGCGAACCGGTTGGCGCCGGCGTGGTAGGCTACCTCGTAGTCGTCGTAGCGCGGCTCCGCCAGCGCCTCCATGTAGTGCGGCACGGAGCCGGGCCAGAGCGCCGTGACGCGGCCCGTGGCCCGGCTGCGGTACCACGACGCGCACTGCGACCACACGGCGCGGGTGTCCATGAACCGGTCCTTGTGCGCCATGAAGTCGTCGACGGCCGCCCGCCGCGGCTCGAAGCTCGCCAGCCCCGGCCCCTGCTTCTGCCACCGGTTCAGGAACCGCGCCATGTACTCGCCCGCCAGCTCGATCAGGATCAGGATCGGCCCGTTGCCGATCGGGCAGTTCGGGCCCAGGAACATGAAGTAGTTGGGGTACCCGTGCACGGCGAGGCTCAGGTAGGTACGCGGGCCGCCTCCTTCGCTGGCGGTCTTGGCGCCGTTGCTCTCCTGGGCTCCATTTCCATTTTCTGTCGTATTCGCCTTCGGCGTTTCCTCAGACCACTCCTCGGCCATCGACCGACCACCTCGCCCGATCAGGGGGAATCGGGGTCGGAAGGTCGTGTCGAAGCCCGTGGCGCATATTAGAACGTCTAGGGGCCACTCCTTTCCGTCGGCGGTCACGCAGCCGTCGGCGGTCAGGTTCGTTACCCCGCCGCCTCGGGCGGCTGTCACGTTGGGTTTCGTCAGGCTCTCCAGATAGCCGACTCCTGGCTAGAGTGCGTGAAAGCAAAGAAGTCAGTATTTATTTCCTCTTATATTAAAAAGCAATAACCACAACATTTTAATGGGAAAGACTTGCCGTCAATCTTCGGCACCCAAAAGGGAATTCTGGGATCAGATTGGCAAGGTCGGGATTGTCGGCGTAGCCGAACGCGAGCTTCTCGTCCATGGCCTCTCGCATGTAGCCAATGATCTTGGTTTGGGCCTTGGACCCACGGACGAAGACGGGAAAGACGGCTGTGATGGCGCGCTCGGTCTCCTTGCGCAATTTGAGGTGGACCTCGGGGTCGTCACGGAATTGTTGCTGTTCCTCTGTGGTATACATGTGGTGGCCCATCCCCTGTTGGGGCACGACGTAGGTGGGTTGGCGGATGAAGGTTGTGACATGGTCTGCTACTCTGATATTGCGGAGAGGGTCAACACTTCACCAAATTACTGCTAGTGGGAATAATGATAGATACAAATGTAGACTCACTTCTGCAGCTGTGGGAGTAGTTGGATACCAGAAGACCTGTTATGGGGGTAGTTAGCAACTTACTTCAATTTACCAAAGGAAAGTCCCAGCTTACCCATTCCCTATGAGTCCGACCCTCTTCCCTTTCAGATCAATGCTGTCATCCCAGTTAGCACTATGGATTCGGGGCCCCTTGAACGATTCGAGCCCGGCGATGTCGGGCCACTTCCACTTGTTCAAGACGCCGGACGCGTTGATGAGGAAGTCGGCGCGGCGGCGCGTCGTGGTGCCGTCGGGCCCCCCCTCACGGACATCGACGACCCACTCCTTGGCGTCCTCGTCCCAGCGGGCGCCGACAACCTCGTGGCCGAAGGAGATGTACTTGCGGAGGTCGTACTTGGTCGCGAAGTCGGAAAAGTACTTGAAAATCTCCTCGGCGCCGGCGTAGTTGGAAGACCAGTCCCACTTGGGCTCGAACGAAAAGGTATAATTGTGTCTGTTGGGATGAGTGTTAGAAGACCTAGAATTATTCACAACGACTTGAAATGTGGTTGACTCACGCTGGAGCATCGCAAGTACCTGTAGTATTCTTTCTTTAATTTTGCTACCATTTTATTTGGAGTACATTGTGTGTCACTTACACCCAGGGTAGCGATTCTCAAACCAAGTACCTCCGATATCCGCGTTCTTCTCAAAGAGGTCCAGAGTGAAGTCGGTGAAGTCCTTCCTCAGCTTGTAGGCTAGATATAGCCCAGAGGCCCCAGCTCCTATACAGATGACTCGTAGGTGCCGGTTTGCATGAATAGGAGTATCTCGTAGCTGATAGGTCTCATGGGCATTGATGCCATCGATACCAAGAGTGTCCCGGGGACGCATATTGGGGCGTGGAGGGTAATAATAATAGACGAGGGCTTATATATGAGTAACTAAAGGAGTAGGTGTGGGTGTTTCAAGGTCATGGAAACGCTCTGGTAGCTGGGGCGTTCGGAAACCGACAACTGAGCAGATCGGAGCAACATATAGGAACAGACGAACTCGACCACAGACAGGAATTCTCACTGGGTTATAATATTCCTCACTAAAACGACTGGCTATAGGTTGAGCATGACCCGTATGAGCCGTATTCCGATCACACACCCCGCATGTAATAGCACACGAGCTCTGCATGCCCAGGCACGACATCTACATAACGCTACTACTTAAGATCCGATGTATTAAGAGATTCGATTGGCTGCGGAAGGGGCAGATCGATTGCATCCACATGTTCCGATCCCACATCGTGCGAGCCTTGGCAGCCCTTCGCAAGGTATAGACTCCCTGTATGCCAATGCTTGCAGGCCTTGTCGTTGCATGATGCCCAAATTAGCTCCAAGACCTTGTCCTAGCTTGACCAGATTATCTCGGGTGATTGGGTTCCTGTATTGGCGGGTACGTAGGTAGGTTTCTGTCTGCCTGAGACAAAACTTGCTTTTGCTATCTCTTCATCCCCAGCCAACCAAATATGCCTTACATTGCAGATATTATCGAACTCGAGTCAGGCAGAAGTCGTACAGAGCAAGACCATGACACTTGCGTTCTCCGAGTGAACCCCCAAGTCTTGAAGCCGAGGCTCCAGAGAGTCCATCTCCACTATGAATGCATACATGATGACGAAACGACGCCATCTCGTGCATCGGCATTTGTCTGCTGGATACTCCAAGCATCCAATGGATGTGATTCCATCGCTCCGACTTTCGCCAAGGCCTCGCTGGTGGTTGCCTTTTGGGGTGACAACCTGCTTGTAGAGGGGTGGGGTTTTGGATGGGCACTGGGAAACCACTCGTTGTTGTGTTGTCACTTGTGATAGCAGAGTCGTGGTGGTACTATCACTCGATGAAAAGAACTATACATCGCCAAATGGGTCCGCAATAAGCTAGACTGCGATGATGCTACGTGAGATACACTTGGGGTTTACAGCTTGCAATGCAATAGATGCAAGATGCGCAGGCGTCACGATGCTGTGCAACTCCCCGGTTGGGTGAGAGGCTCTCAAGTGGTGCACAATGGTAGTGCAACAACTGTCAGGTACGCGCTGCCAATTGCGAGCTACATACTTAGCTGGGATGATGATGTGTGTCGTATAAAATGGCCAATCTGCCATCTCCATCATATAAGGAGGTGCGCCACAGGGCGAACCTACTGTCGCAATAGCAGAATGCAGTGTGCGGCGACAATCCCTGTTGCCTGTGCTCTTTCTTGTCAATTGAGAGTGCGCCACCAACGAAGCCCCGCAAATCATCGAAGCCGAGGCTGATGCTAACTGGACACGGATTCGTCTCCTGACGAAAAATTGTTATTCGGAAAGTCAGCAAGAAGGGACAGACCTGCATCAAACAAAGATCCAAAGAAGCTACCCTCAACATGGGAAACCGATAATCGCACCAGTTCAAGGAGTAGGTTAGATCGAGCAATCAATCGGCAGACCGCGGCTTCCCACTGCCAGCGATGAGTATGGTGGCTGGGTGGGGTCTACTACCTACCCCGCCACCCACCACCTCCAGCTTCAAGTGGGCGATCGGCAGGTAGCACAAAGGGAACATGGGATCACTTTTAAGTACATTAGGTAGTCCCCCTTCGCAGTAATACGAGTTACGAGAAGGTGCGGTCAGCGGTTTTTAAATTATCATCAATGTCGGTGCCGATTCAATTGATCGTAAGAGTATCCACAATATCGACTTGTTCATGGCCTATCTTTGGGGACCACTTGCCGCCAACAGCACTCCCAGGGAGGAACTGGGGGAAGGACCACAATCCGGCAACGCCCGTGAAAACTTGACTTGGGACGAGAAACAACAAGGGCTTCCTTGCGACAGCCCAGGAGGCAATAAGCTTAATTAGACCTTCCTTCCCTGGGCAGGAGGAGCCAGCGCTGATTTCTCCAGCTTTGGGTCCATCGTTGAATCCATCTTGCCGTCTCCCCAGCTCCCTTTCCCATCTTGATTACTGTACTGTACGCTGCACGCACTCCAGTGACGACGGCCCGGCTCCTGCGGCTCACCATCTCTCCCTTGACGACTTTAGTCCGGGCGCAGGCTGTTCTGCCTTGCAAGTGCAATTGTTCTCCCAATTAAGAATGATTATCGAGCTATGTCATGAGGAATGACGATATGTCTATGTACCTCGTTACGATGTCACATCGCATATACGAACTCTCCGTTTATGTAAGCAAGAGCAACGCGAAAGATGTACGCGTCGCAATATGGAAGGAAGTCAGGTGTTGGTTTTTTGTAGGATTCCAAACATTCCGTGATGGGAAAGAACAGAGGCTTCTCCCAGCTTGGGACCCATCTATTTTGCACAATTAGCCACTGACGGCGGGAAATCGCAGCCCACTTGGTGCTGATGGTGCTGGCGGTGCTCGTGGTACGGCCGGATCACGGTATCCTTTTGCCGGAAGGAGCGAGACTCTGGCTGAACAACTTGGCAACGACTGATCAGCACAAGCACACAAGAGATCTGCATGTTCCCAGTCTCCATCCCATATAAGATCCAACAAACATCCCATCTCTCCATTCTATCACCACTTTACCAACATCAAGACCGCGTTCCACTGCATCATTGTTTATTGCATTCGACGACTAACTCTCTACTCCGTTCGTCTGTTTTGGTACACTGTCATATCTTTTGTTTGTCCACTACACCCGTCATTACCAGCCAATCATCATCATCGTCATGAAGTTATCCGTCTCCGCGTCCCTGGTGGCTCTCGCAGCTTCGGCTGTGAATGCCCAAGGTCCCTCGAACCAGACCGGCCCGTTCTACTTGCACATCACCGGCAAAGACAACAAGACCATTGATGGTACGTCCCTTGCATGAACTCAAACACCCATTGTGGTGATACCTTTCCACTGCGGGCACTGACTTGCCATCTCCAGGCTACGGCGGTGCATGCCACACCGGTGCCGCCATTGAGGGCCTGTGCATCGACAACGGCCCCAAGCCCGGGGGCGAGCACATCAACTACGCCTCGTTCTACTTCAACTACACGGGCGACGTGGAGGTCGGCAACGCCGAAGTGGGCGTCATGTCGTGGCACCTGCCGCTGGCGTCTGGCGACGGACCATCCGTCTTGGAATCGCCCATGAGCTTCTCCTTCCCGGCCACTAGCAATGTCGCCGCGCCCATGTTCGGCCTCAGCAGCGCCAATGGCGGTCAGCCCGTCGGCTTCGATAAGAACAACCGCATGTTCGCCTACGGCTACCTCGACGACTCGACCTTCCAGCCCGGCGTCCCGCCCAACCCCTCGGACAACGCGCCCAAGGCCTACTACAACTGGTTCGTCTGCTGGCAGACCCTGAACGCCTACTACTACCACTCCGTCGGCTGGGCCACTTCCCTGCCCCCGCACAACCCGACCTGCCAGGCCGTGGACATCAGAATGGAGAGGGTCTAATTGATGGTGGTTCCTGTGGTTCACTTTTATCCTTGATTGGCGGACTCCTATACGTGTACATGCCTACTTTTACTAATGATAATGGGTTTTAATGAATGATTAGGGAGGAGGCATTGGTATTGGTAATGAGAATGGAACCCTGAGAAGTTGGGCAGGATGTCAGCCAGAAGGCGACGTCGCTGGAGGAATGATTAATGTTATATCATGACCCTAGAGAACGATTAGAGCAATCAACATTCGCATGAATGTTTCACATATACTTACTTGATGACTTCCACAAATGTGCCGCGCATTATCTGAATGTCGGTGGACTTGAAGCTTTGCAGAGATTGTAGTCCTTTTTTTACGGTTCAGCTCTACATGTATGTAATCGCGGGGCAATGGTTCCCCCACCAAAACCACCCCGCAGTGGCATGTCCAACAATCGACCTTGTTTGTTCACTGTCGCAGACACGAGAAAGCTAGCTTGCTCGAGACGAGTGAGACCGGCACAATTCACTACCCTGCGATACAATCAGCATTATGTTCTCACTGAATACAGCGTTGTATTGCTCCTATCGGCATCAGTATCAATGAGCAGCTGGGTCATGTTCAGCCATCGCGGCTTGGGTTCACGTCCTATCTTTACACATTGATGTTGACGCCATATTTGGTAGATACTTAGGCTACCTCTGGACGATCATCCTCCTCCGACAAGTCTAGCGCCGTCTACCCGTCACTATACATGGCGTTCACGCCGGAATGTCATACTACATAATTGTACATTGCCTTGGACTTATCTTCGCTTACTCAGAAGTGCTGGACGTGCCAGCGCAGAAGGACGCTGCGGGGTAGATCATTGCCTGCTGCAGTGGCGAAGCGACCGCCACCATTTTATATTGGCTTTTCAGACTCTCCAACAGACCCAATGCATATACGCAGCCAACCAGCATCCCAAATGGCCGTAGGACCCGTGGCCGCAGCCGCCTGGGGTCCTCGGACAAAAGGGCCTCTTCATGCCTCGCATAGCCCTCCATCTCGAGTATCGTATTTCTCTCTCCATTGTGCCAGCACATTCTCCGCCCATCATGCCGATCAAGTCGATATTCAACTTGTGTCGTTGTGGTAGGAAAGGGAAGAATGAGGACCGATCAGAAGTGCAAGCAACCCCGCCGGCCGCATCCTCCGACGGCATGGGCACCAGCGCTCAAGCTGTCGCAACCCGTACAGCGCCATCCACCGACCCGCTCCCTTCCCTCCAGACCGATATTGTTCCCAGCGAAGCGATAAGAAGCTCATCGCCGGCCTCGAAGCCAGACCACGATCCACCTAAAACAACAGCCGCCAATGTCTGGGCTGAGGCATACGAAAAGTTCATTCAAAGAGAACAAGAGTTAGCCAAGGCCTACACGAAATACTTGGCCACTGTCTTCAGCAACGATTCAGACCGTCCGGCCGGCTTCTTAAGCCCCAGCGAGGCGGACAATACCGTAGAGAAACTGCAGAAAAAGCGGGCGGAGAAACAGTGGCAGGTCCCATTCTATGGCGAAAAGGTCAAAGTCAGGGAGCAAGTTGAGAAATTGGTCAAAGTCGCCGTTTGGTGCGATGGTATTGTGAAGGATGCCTTGAGCGTACAGCCATATGCGGCACTAGCATGGTCCGGTGTTTCGATCCTCCTCCAGGTACGTGAACCTTGTGGGTCCGTCTGTGCACCAAGACTTAACACGCATATAGCTCCTTACCAAGGGAACAGCCGTGCATGAGGACATGATCTCAGGCTTCGCGTCGATGAACCGTGTACAGATCTATTGGCAGAGCTACCAGGACGCTTTCCCTGATGCTATGAGCGTTCGCGTGAGCGGCGACAGCGCGGTATGGGATGGTCTGGTCAACTTGTATTCTCACATCTTCGAGTACCAAGCTCAGGTCATCTGCCATCTGTCCGGCGCGCAGCTGTCCCGTGCGTGGGAGAAAGTCGCTGGCGGGAATGAATGGAAGGCCAAGGCGTCCTTCATTCGCGATTTGAACGATAGCTGCAAGGAGTACGTCGGCATCGACCATGCCCAAAAGACCCAGCAGACTTTCGAGCGGCAGCTGCTGCAGATAGATGAGTCACGACTAGCACTCGAACAGATCCGCAACATCTTGGACGATGAGCGAAGGCAGCGGCGGACAGACGGCAAGGACCAGCGGGAGCGTGAGCTGCTAGCCAACCTAACTGCGGACCATGAAGGCTACAAGGACTTCAACCCCAAAAGGGTCCCAGGCACATGCGGTTGGTTTTTGGAGGATACAAGCTTCCAGTCGTGGCGCGACAGCACCGAATCGAGCCTCCTCTGGGTCTCCGCGGATCCCGGTTGCGGGAAATCCGTACTCTCACGTTGGCTGATTGACAAAGACGAGCTTTCCACAAGTGCCGCCGCCTCTACCGTCTGTTACTTCTTCTTCAAGGATGGTGACGAGAAACGTGTGCGCGCCTCCGATGCCCTATCTGCTATCCTCCATCAGCTTTTCATGCAAGACCTGACGGGAAAGTTCACGAGCCACGCCTTGCACCACCATCAGAACCATGGCAAAAGGTTGGCCAACCGTTTCAATGAGCTCTGGAAGATTTTACTAGACTGTGCTGCCACGTCGGAGGCTGGGGAGATCGTCTGCCTCCTCGATGCGTTCGACGAATGCAGACAAGACGAGAGAAAACTTCTCATTGACAAGCTGCGAGAGTTCTTTTCCACTGATGAAAAGGCACCTTGTCGCACCTGCAGACTGAAGGTTTTCGTCACGAGCCGACCTTATGAGCCAATCGAGCGCTCGATCGAGACCTTATTGAACTCTCAAAACCTACGAATTGACGGAGGCGACCATTCTGTTGCCATTGGCGAAGATATCAACCGTGTGATTGATGCTAGGATCCCTGAATTGATAGGTCAATTCACGGTCGCTGATCGCCGCCGCGTTTCAGAGCGCTTGAAGGCCATGAAAAATCGCACGTACCTCTGGCTACGTCTTACATTCCAAATAATTGAGCAGAGCAGTGATTATCGCAGGCCTTCGGATATAGACACGCTGCTGACGGAGCTTCCGGATGAGCACTCCGAGGCTTACGAGAATATCCTCAATCGGGCACACTCTCAATACACCCCAATCCTTTTTCGATTGATGCTTGCTGCAACACAGCCCCTCAGTCTTGATGAGATCAACTGTGCTCTCGCAATAGCAGCCCACAAGAGCCTACCAACTTCGGAATCAACGATTGATCTCTGGCAAAAAGATTCATTCAAGACACTCGTCAAGGATTTCTCTGGGCTTCTCATTGATGTTGTCGATTTGAAGGTTTCGTTCATTCACCAAACAGTGAGGGAGTTTTTGACAACAGAGCCACAAGATGGTCGCGACTGGAAGTGGAAAGGCCGTTTTAAACTCCCAGAATGCCACAGCGCTATGTCGCTCTCTTGCATCAGCTACCTTTCGCAGCCAGAATTGATTTCCCCTGTTCCAGGTAGAATCGCCACTGAATATCCCGACTTGTTCTTTCACTATGCCGCCAGGCACTGGCCGCTTCACTACAGAGAGCAGGACGAGATTGGGCGCCGCAGTTTGCTCCAGGACGCACGTTACTTATGTCACCCGACAGGGAGTGGTTTACGATGGCTTCATCGCAGGCATGAATATTGGGACTGGTCGGACTGGACCGACTTGGCTGTAGCGGCCTACTTTGGACTGGGGCCTGTTGTTTCTGCTATTGCTGAAGAAGATGGATCTGCTATCGACGAGTATTGTGGGTATTATGACACAGCATTGAACGCAGCATCGGCAGCAGGATTCCCGGTTGTGGTTGGGATTTTACTTGATGTTGGAGCCACCATCGATGCTCGAAAGGGGCGCTATTGGAGTCCAATGTTGGCAGCAGTGCGGAAGGGCCACACAGCAGTTGTCAAAATACTACTGGAGAAGCGGGGAGAGCAGGTCGAGATCACCCAGGACGTTGTAAACGCCGCAGTATGGAATAAAAAGTGCGGGGAAGAAATTATGGCTTTGCTTCTGGAGAAGCGGGCAGACCAGGTCGGGTTCATTCAGGGTATCCTGGTCGACACAGCTGACTCTAATCACGGGATTTACGAAAAAAATGCCTACGGTCTGGAAAGCAATGGCGAGAGCAGCGACGGGAAGGCGGCCATGTCAGCCAATGCGTTGATGCATCTGTTCCGATTCACGCAGGCTTCCATCTTGGGTGACGGGGCAGAGAGATCACCCCGGAGGCACGACAGCCTGGTGGAATATTTGGTTTACCTGCGACGCAAGTTTCCTTAAGTACATGTACTGACTTAAGATGGTGGATGAGCTCTTGTAGTACACTGTGTAGTAGGCATTTACGAGTGATATGTTTCTCGCATCGTTCAACGTCATAGAATTGGCATTGCTGCACTCCTCGGTCAGTTAATTCCATGTCAAAATCAAAACCATGCTAGTGTTGACGTTGACTAGCAAGCTCGACCTGACCTAGTGTATAACTACATACATACAGTAATGTGGTAAAGTTACGCGGGGTGGTCGTAAGGGGGTCGTAGGATCCCATGCTAGCGGCTCCAAATACCCCCCCACCCTGCCACCCTCTGCCCCCTCCCACGCTACGGACGTGAACGCCTAGCGCATCGCCGGGTCTATGATTTGACGTCAGGCCCGCTCTGGATTGAAAATGTACAGCGTCACTTTGAAGCTTCCCATAATCGTTCGATAGTTTCGCAGCTTCGGTTTCGTTGGCAAACTCTTCTCTTCTCTTTTAATACCTGAAAAATGATCTGGGTATTCAATTGATTCTCCTATTGCTGGATCTACGAATTGCCTAGCACAGTGAAACCATCGGCTTGGTAATAACAACCTGCGACCATGGAACACCTTGACCGTCTTCCCAACGAGATCCTGCTGTCGATCGCCTCCCACCTCCCGCCTGCCGAGACCCTCGCCTTTTCCCGGACGAAGAAGCGCCACAACAGCATCGTCGGCGACTCCCTGCGATGGCGTCGGCGCTGTCTAGAAACCTGGCGATACTGGCATTTGTCGCACGACATGGCGTGCCTTATCAAGGGAACCCCGCTGGCGGTGTCGTGGCGAAAGCTCTTCGAGGTCCGGCAGGCGACCGACCGAATGGCCCATGCGATATTTGAGGCACTGCTGGAGAAACAACAAGGCCGCATCCGGAAGATGGAGGCCGTGGCTGCTTATGGATACGACGTCAAGGACTGGCTCCTTCGATTGCGAGACGAAACGCCCGACGATGCCAATGATGTCCTCGCCCGCCGCTACCACGCCGACGCCATCTTGGGCTTGATGCACCGAACGGATGCGATCGATATCTGGACGCGACTGGCAGATCACGACGTGAGAGTAACACTGGAAGATGCGCTTGGTGCTTACGACTTGTTTGTGTTGGCGGGTCGGTACGGTGACCTGAAGGATATCCACGCGAAACTCGACCAGCTCGCAGAAGAGGCGCGCCGATACATGCCTGAAACCACAAGCCTGCCATGGGAAGATCTGGGGACGAAGGAAAGGGCCTTGAGGACTGTAGAGTATCTTCGGGATATGCAGTTAGTCGGCAACCCAGACCTGATGAGATATCACGAGTCGAGGAATAACTTCCTGTCGCTGGCGCTCTTCGAACAACCGCATACCAGCCTCCCTCTCCAGAGCGTGGCCATCTTCTGCGCCGTCGCCCGCCGACTCGAAATATCCGCCCAGCCGTCCAACTACCCTGGCCACGTGTACGCCGTGGTCGAGGAGCCCTGGACGCGAGACGCCGAGGACACCAACGGCCTGCCCGGGCTGGAAGACCTCGCCCCACGGCGGGGCGAAGACAACGGCGGCGGCAGCCGCAGCCACCATCAGCACATGTACGTGGACCCCTTCCACAGCTGCCAGGAGGTGCCCGTCGCGCCCCTGGTCCAGGGGCTGGCGGCCATGGGCGTGCCGCCGCAGCAGATCCCGGCCGTCATGGGCCCGACGTCGATCGCCGAGATCGCGCGCCGCACGGGGCGGAACCTGCGCTACTCGGCCCAGCGCTCGTGGAAGAGCGAGGTCGACACGCCGCCGCCGCAGGTCAGCTACGAGACGGCGAGCTACGCCGACAATTGGAGCCAGGTGCTGCTGGGGGACGCCCAGTTTAGCCGGAGAAACAACGACGCGGCGCTCGAGGCGAGCCGTCACGGCATAGGGTCCCTGCTAAACCGGATCCAGCAGCACTTCCCGCAGGATATTGGGCTGGCCGAGGGCTTGTGCGAGTCACTGTTCTCTCCTATTGGAGATGCTAGTGGCGACGAGGACGGCAACACGCAGCAGCAGCAGCCGCTACCGCATCACTTGGACCCAAGTGATGAAATTGCCGAGCTCAGGTTGGCGGACGATCAGCCCCGGACCCCCAAGAGACGGCCCGGTTCGGACGAGAGAATTGCGGTTGAGTATCGAGTGGGACAGTTTTTCATGCACCGGCTTTACAACTACCGCGGCGTCATCATCGGCTGGGACCCGACGTGCGCCATGCCTGATGCGTGGATCCAACAAATGCACGTCGATGATCTCGTGAACGGGCGCCATCAGCCGTTTTACCACATTATGTACGTTTGTTTCTATCTCCTTTTACTAAATCATGTGCAGCCTAAATCAGAGTCCATGATATGCGTTTTGGTCGCTGACAGATGTTCATCTCTAGTGACGCGGACCGAGATTCTCGGTATGTCGCACAGGAAAACATTCGCCTGCTGCACGTTGAGTCGCCCTCGGCAAGCCTTATGGCGCTGGCGGGCCGGTACTTCAAGCGCTGGGACTCGGAGGGGCATGTCTTTATCAGTAACCTCAAGGAGGAGTATCCCGAGGATTAGTATACAAGTAAGCTACTTTACTATCTATAGTCATAATAGAAATTTAATATAAAAGAAACGGGCACGTGCCGTCTAAATTCCGAGCCGCCTGGCGGAAATACAGGTTATCCGACTCGAGGTTACGAGGAAGGGATAGTCGTATAACCGTGGTAAGAGGGGTTTGGCGCCGGTGAGGGAAGGAATAGTATCATGCCCCAAACTCGTGACCGTCCCCGAGTCAAAACGTCTTGGAGTGGGAATCCAATCCTGTTACGGTCACCTTTCTTCGACCAATATGTGAAACTGATGGAACAATAAACCAGTCTGGATCGATCCCATTCTGCCGACATTCTCGAGGCCGTATCGGGGCTTTTGAGAGTTCTGGGGGACATGAGAAGTTTGAATCCAGAGGGCGTGAAACCTCAGTATGCCGCATCACAGGGCGTTACTCTCTACGGTCTGCCAGAGGAGTTCCTCGATATTGCGCTACTATGGCAACCTCCGGCAGTCATGGGTACGCACCTGATTAAAAGGACACATGATATGTACCCGAGCTGGTCCTGGGCGGGGTGGGAAGTCAGCAAAAGCCTTTCCAATGGGCAAACTGATGGAGATACTCATCGAGTCCACCCTGGTGTTCGCTTCGAAGAGCCCTTCTGGGTCTCGGGTAACAACGATCTATCCCTGCGGAAATTTGCAGCGACAGGCGATGATGCCGAGGAGCGTTTCAAGCCATTAGTAATGTGGTACAAGCTGCTGCCGAAACCAGCGCCAAAGTCGGCACCGAAGCTGCCACCGAAGCCAAGCAAACTGGCAGGGACTAGACTTGTGCCTGTGAATGGCAGCGGCTTAGGCGTTGCCTTTGATCTTCGGGATGAAAAGGCAGAGGACGAACTCCTAGCGAATGCTATCGTGTTTCGTGATCCGCGTACAAACACATACCCGGGACCACCTTCCGTGCAGTCCGGTACCCCTCTTGACGGTCGCCACCTTGTGTGCGAAACGCAGGTGACGACATTTCGGCTTCGCCAGAAGTAGAAGAAGCCTAGGACTGAATGTCTCTGGAAGAAGGTTGGTGGGAAAGCGGAACCTGCGAAGAAGCTCGAGATTCTGGAGACCGAGGTCCTTGACGAGTCCGACAACGTTGTTGGCTACGTGATTCCTACCGATCAAGGCAAGACCATTGCCACTCATCCGTACGACTTCATTCTTCTTTACGAATCCCAGTACTGGGGCAATGAGGAGATGATCGACGTCATGGGATTCCCCTTATACAATGTCATGGTAGTGGTATGGGATACGATGGGGGTGTTTTGTGAGAGGTTCGGCGTGGGCAAGATATCCAAGTCAGCCTGGCGCGCAAGATATCCAAGCAAGAGATGTGTCGTTCTCAAATAAGCCGAAGTAGGTTATCTTATAAGATATCGATTCTAGTTACTATTGTAGCAGGGTCAGGTCGCTGGTGTCCGCCAAGGGTGGTTTGTCGTGCATGGATCAAAAGGGGTCCAAGGCGCTTTTTGCCTTTCTATGTAGATCTAGATGATCATCAATACACATCACATTCCTTTACATCATATGCCCCCTTTTTGACTACTTGAAGACCGCGTTCCGGCAACGGCTCGTTAGAGAGTGCCGGCACTGACCTTCGGGTTGTGTGTTTTCACTCCTGAATATTTCTATAATTGTTGACCGTGACCGGGATAATTATGCAATCCACACAATTTGTGCACCTTGGCCTGTCTCTACCCCTTGAATGACTCGAGCTTCTATTATGATCTCATTGTTACCCGCGGTCTAGCATTGTAGCTGAGAGCGATGTTTGTGTGGGATGAGAAAAGACAATCACCTTGGACGCGAACATGAGAATAGAGGGTTTGTTAAAGCATTCACAGTTCTTTGATAGCTCGAACTTTTCAAAGAGCGAAACACACGCAACTCTATTGTTTTCATTATTCATTGTGAGCAGGTTGGCTTGATGGAAACGTAAGAAAAGAGAAGGGCATGACACGTCCGAATACATAAGCTCGAATGACCCCATTGTGCTACCTAATACCTCTCAAACCAACCAAAATATTATATCAAGTATATTAAATAAATACACGAACATCATGTCTTTAAGAATCTTCATCACCGGCTCCTCCGACGGCCTCGGCCTCCTCGCAGCTCGCGCCCTCGTGGAGCGCGGCCACGCTGTCTACCTGCACGCGCGCAACGACGCCCGCGCCGACGATGCGCGCCGCGGCTGCCCGTGGTCCCGAGGCGTCTTCGTGGCGGACCTGGCGTCGCCCCGCGAGACGTCCCGGCTCGCGCTCCAGCTCAACGTGCTGGGCCCTTGGGACGTCGTCATCCACAACGCGGGCATCATGCGCCACCGGCCTGACACCACCACGAACACGAACGAGCTGTTCGCGGTCAACACGTTGGCGCCGTACATGCTGACTTGTCTCCTCAAGGACCAGCCCAAGCGCTACATCTTTTTGAGCAGTATCACGCACACGCGCGGCGACCCGTCTCTGCTGAACATCGAGGCGTCTGAGTACTCGGACACCAAGCTGCACAACGTCATGCTGGCCAAGTGGTTCGGCCGCCACCTGAACCGGAACCGTGGGAGTGCCGATGTCGTCGACAGCCTCAGCATGCACCCAGGCTGCGTGCCGACCAAGATGGGCGGGCCGAGCGCCTCGGACGACATCAACGCGGCCGTCGATATGTACGTCCGGCGCGCCCTGGGCCAGGAACCGGCGGGCGCCGTAGGCACGGCTCAGCGTCGGAACGGGGAGTACTGGAGCGACGGGGTGGTGGCGGCATCTCTGCCGGCTGCGGGGGACGAGACGCTTCAGGATGCGCTCGTGGAGCTGTTGAGGGGGATTTCGGGGATTTCGCCTCCGGAGTAAAGGAGACATAAGAGTCGCATATTGTGTGGTTATTATGTGGGTAAGTAGACAAAGTAATTTGAGTATCCTGTGAAGGTATCACTGGTAATGCGAGAATGGACGGTTGACACACCGTGTTGCTAGAAGTGAAAGTACTTCATTAACGACACTGACTCTAATTTTATCTTCAAGGCCTCTCTCGAAGGTATTAGCGTGAGCTGCTCACGAGTAGGATTAAATAGGAACGATGGGAACACAAGAAATCCAGTTATATTCTGCGAATGTAAATTGACAGTCACCAATACACAAACATTAGTAAGCATTCGTTGTAACATCAAGCCGCTTCCATGTATTTTATCACAGGGGATAAAGCCTCCTTCGAGCGTTGCTGGGATAGACCGAATATGATTGTAAGAAAAAGGTAAGTTCGGCTTTTTCGATATCGTCTAATTACCATCAAACGCTGGGCTCTGTGATGCATATAACCATTGCGGTGAATTGGCTAAAAACGTCGAGATTACTGCAAATATTTGGGACACACACCTTTTATCAATAGTAATGTGAACAAGCGAGCTGCATATAAGGTCAGCTGACCAATGAGCGGGGACCCATGATGACAATAACATGGTACGTCTTCCAGAGGCGGCCATATCTTCCAGCACTGGTTGGTGAAGTTCGCTCAAGCCATCCACAGCACGCATGTACGGCGATAATACACCAAGTCCAGTCCAGTCCAGTGCTTACAAATCTCCATCAATTCCATCCCAAACTCGGCATTTTCAAGATATTCATGGCTCGCCAGAAGTCTGAATCAACTATGCGCCAAGGATCTTGACTAGGTCATTGTCTCCCCTTTCCCAGCACTTCTCCAGAGGACTCTGCCCCGAGGAACCTGGGCAGCGCTGGTTGGGATCGGCCCCCGCTGCGATCAGGGCCTTGATGAGCTCCTGGTTGGGGTATTTATCAGTGACAGCTTTGAGGAGGATAGTCGTCCCCGACGGCCAAAGGTCTTCAGAGTTTATTCCTGTTTCCTCTTTCACCCCGGCGTTAAGCAACAATTGCAGGATCTCTATGTCTTCTGTTCCCAACCAAGCAATATCAGTGAGGTAGACATCTTTAGTTGGGGCGCCCCAAGAGAGTAGAATCTTCACTGCTTTCAGGTCTTTTGCTGAACATGCTGCTTTAAGAGGTGAGCATCTCACTATTCCCTCATCTTCTTCTTGGTAGAACCGTTCAATTCTGTCCTGTTGTGGGCGATGGGCAAAAGTGGTACCAGTCCCATTTCCTAACAACAGGATAAGAACGTCGTAGTGTTTCTCCTCAATGGCCAGTTTCAGCGTGTCTGCATTGGTATTCTTAGGAAATAGATGAAGGATCACCATCATGATCGAGACGGGGACCTCGGGCTTCATCGCTTCGACCATAATTGCTTCAAGGACGCCGGGATGGCCTTGTATCATATGAGAAGATTTGCCAAATAAACCCAGCAGAGAAACTAGATCGTGATCGGAGCCTCTGATAGCCCTAGTTATGCAACCTATCACCCGGTCTGGGTCCGTAGATGACAAGTCTTCAGGCTGGATTTCAAGGCTTTCGGCATCGTCACTGTCCATGAAATCCGGGATTTTTCCTTGAGACCTGGTATGTAGCCAAACGAAGAAGGCCAAAATTTCACTTTCAGGAAGGATTCCAGCTTTGAAAAAGACTGGAATAATGCACATAAGGGCCTCTTCCTCTGTGCCTAACCCCGATTGAACAAAAATGTCGCTCAGAGACTTGATGTGTGTGTTTTTGTAACTATGGTCAAACATGGTCTCGGCTTCCACGTCCCATTCTGACAGCGAAGTTTTGTGTAAGAAACGAAGTGGAGCTAGTATGCTGGCAAGTCGCGAAACGAAGATTGTGAATAGGCTTTGGGCAAGCAAAGTGATCGGGGAGCTTTTGGCTTGGATTCGGAAAGGATAGCACGAAGAGCTGGATGCTTGTGGGCAACTGGAGCTGTTCGGGGAACATATCGTGTCTGAGGCAGACCGAGGCAGGGAAACCAGCTTTTGGTTATCCATGTCCCATGCTAGGAGCCAGGGCTTAGGACATTCTTCAGGGCCATACTGAAGTCCCATGTGCCGCATCCATGGATGGACTTTAAGAAAAGTCTCTTCATCCTTGCAGATTACTAACCTGCCGGTTAGGTTCTCCCAATCGTCACTCCCGCGAAGAGAGTATGTCCAGAGGCCAAGAACGGCTTCCAAATAAGATTGGTTGATATGCCATTTATGGTCCATTCGAAACATCGAAAAGGATATCCATGGGTTTCCCTGATTACATGTGGTGTTGTTGGATCCAATGATTCCTGTGGTATGCCAAGTCATGACCTCGACTGTTCCCCATCGACCTTTAGGGTGCATTCCCTGGTACCTTGGTTCTTCGGAGAATACATAATTGGTAAAGTTTTGTATGGCTAACTGTAGGGCTTTCGAGGCAGCGCCTACGGGCTCATTCCACTTTGGTTGATGAGTTAGATAACCGAGCCGGGACCTGAAAAGAGCAATCATGGCCACGGAGTTGGGACCTTTGAAATCTTGATGCTCCGAAGAAGCCTCTTCCAGTTTCTCAATGAGTTCGATCGCTTTAAGCACCGAATTACCAGTCGAGGATTGTTGTTCACAGAATCCAAAGATCCAACTCCCACAATTGCTTTGAGAAATGCAGTCAACGTTAGAGTTGTGAATCCAAGGAATGCGTGGAACAGCGCTGTTGTGCTCGCAGATTCGCCAATGCCGAATGTCTGTGGGGGCCGTGCCGTCCTTCCATTTGGATCCTAGCTTGTTGAATATGTCTAATGCCTGCCAGTCAAGCTCGCTTCCTTCAAGCTTTATCGTATATTGCTTGATATTATTGGTATAACCTTGTCGCCACCGGAGAACTGCTCGGATCATTGCCATCAGGAGCGTCGCTGCGATCTGATATAATGCAATTGATCCATGTAGACCTCGAAATCCGACGAATTGGGCAACAAAGCCGATCATGGATGATGAGAGGGCAAGGATAATGCAACCTAAAGACGGGGGTGTATCGTCTTTCCACGATGTAATATAGGAATGTTGCAATTTGCTGTATGAAAATGCGTGAAACTGCTGGTCTCCGACTCGCTGTTTACCTGGCTGTAGCCAGTATATGGTAGACGTTCCTGGGTTGGTGGCTCCTTCTGGTTTGGTACTCGCTGCTGGCCTGTTTTCAATTTGAACATTGGGATCCTCGAAATACCGTTCATGGATGAGTCGCATTAGATCTCGAGGTTTAGTCCAAAATTTAGTTTTCTGCGTATCGAAGAAGTGTCGCTCGAGTGATTTCCGTTCGATGAGAGAGGAACTCAAAACCATGCCGAACACAATCATGACGGTGCCCATAACGGTGAGCACAAAGGCCCAGACCCGAGGCCCGTCGCCTTCGCCATAAATACCGTTGGTATAGAATGTAATGAAAGTGGCGTAAACGAAAAAGCTAGACTGGAGGAGGACTGCGAAAACAGAAACGGCCACTCGCAGAGGGGTTGACATGCGAAACCCGATATTGAGCGACAGGTTCGGATATGGAGCAAATTCCCGGTGCCGAGTTTTCTTTCTGGCAGTTTTCTCTCTGGCCTTCAGCTGGTTGCTGGAAAGGCACCTCAAAAGGCCGTTGAAAAGGCTGTTGGGATGGAAGTTTGATGGGCTTCTTGGTCGGTTGTTGTTATCTTGCTGGTTGCTTGGCGTGCTTTCTGGCTGGCCCTTCCACGCAGGTCTCTCTTCCCATCCCCCGTCTTCGTTTTCTTCTTTCCTAGGATGTTCCGGAGAGCAGCTGCATGCACTGAGGAAACATGTAGGGTTGTAGATATTGCAATCCCCAATCGCCCCTACTACACTTTCCACATCTTTTGCTGTAGCTCTCTTGAAGGCCTGTGGGTTCAAAGTGGGATAGAAATCATTCTTCCCAGGTCTGTGGAAAAACTCCAGAATTTTTGGCTGACCAAAAACGCGGCAGATACCTCCTTCAGAGAATAACTCGCAGACATCATAGCTGGTAGAGGAGCAAAGTTCTGCCTCGGCTGCACCATGAGGCTCCGAGGCCCTACCCACGAAGGCTTTGAGACCAGCCCTGTTGGAAATTCGGATCAGGGCAACAACAACCGTTAGAATTCCCAGTGGCGCCATACCGAAGATGATGCAGTCCAGAAAGGAGGCCGACTTGCTGAGAAATTGCTTTGTGACTTGCTCTCCGAAGAGCGTAAGCAGAGGGGCGATGTCAGACGCGAAATTGTTGGAGAAACCATCCCAGGCTTCGCTGGAAAATGCCGGGACGGCTCCAGCCAGACAGGAGAACAGACAGAACAGGATCAGGATCATGGTTAGAAGTATAATTCTCAAGAGAGTAGTTGCCTTAGTTTGTAATGGTCGGAGGTTTATCAAACTGGTCGAATAAAAGTTGGGCGTATGGGTAGTGCTTGTCTTATGAGCTAGCTCATGGTCTCCGATGGGGAAGAGAATCGTCCTACTTATACATCTTCTAGTTCTTAACGCATGTAATTACTGTAAAGTATTCATTAGGCCTTGTAGATTCATACACTCGGCAGAAAGATGCCGCTTTCGAGACTTCGGCAGCGTCTCTCGATCCTACGCGGGCTGATATAAGAACCAATGGAAAACAGTCACGCTTCTACAACGGTTTGATCTATCCTGTCCACAACCGGTGAAAGGCGCTATGTAAAGGCTGCTTGGCTCTTCAGCGGCGGCTGGGCCTGCATGGTGAGCTGGCTTGCATGGCTCGTCCATGCAGGCTAATCTATAGATTTGTATGCTAGCATAGTAAGGGCCCCTCTTCATGCAGCTTCTATTTAGAGTAACCCTATTGGAAGATGTCGCGCAGTAGATAGCGGTCGCACCCGATATGCACGACATTAAGCACGACTATATATCATTGGTGATTGTTCGCCCAGGCATTAGAGTCGTCAGGAGCAATGGCCGCCTCCACGAAGATCCTGGCCATTTTCAAGTCCATAGATATAGCATTTCGAATAAGCAACTTTCCTCCCGGTTCCCCGCTTCTCACCGGTTTTATCCACTGGGGTTTCCATACGCTCGTGTACCTTGCTTTCGATAAACTTCGTACTGCAATCCTGCTGCGCTCACCGGTTCAGCATTAGTCGCTCGTGGGGCTTGCATTGGCAAAAGTTTCAGACGCTATGTGACCAGCCCTATTTCAATGATGGATGAATATGGACGACTTGGAGAATGAAGATTAATAATAGATATATATACTATAGTAAATATTTAAAAATGTGCGGTAATTCAACATTCTGAAACCTCACTAGTAGTCCCGGAATTGAACCAAGAGCTATAATTGCCCTTCTTCCTTGCATTAACATCTCACATTGTAAGCTGCGGAACGTGGCTAGTAATCCACGCATACGAGTCGGCGCGGAAGTCGTCTGAGACGAGCGTCTGGAAGGCCGAGTGCATGTTCAGCAGCTTCCTGGACTCGAAGTACTCGGGCCAGCGGGGCGCGGGGCTGTCGGTGTTGGGGTCGAGGTGGTGGACGAAGGAGAAGTAGTACCCGTGGAGGGTACGTGTGGCGTAGTCGTACGGGACCCCCCACACGATGTGGAAGATGTCGCCGCCGTGCACCGACCCGAGGATGGGCGTGCCGTATCCATACGACGAAAGGTACGACCAGGCCCGGAGCTGCGGGGCCGTGGCGTGCCGCGCCTCGAGGAAGTACCGCCGGCTGAGCGTGAAGGCTAGGTCGCCCAGTATGGCCGCCAGCCGCTTGAACTGCGGGTACCAGTTGTTCAGCAGGCCGGTGCGGAAGGGCGAGCCGTCCTCGGCGACGGTCTGGTATGTCCCGACGTACTCGTCCATGTCCCGCGCCGTCGCGTGGTGGAAGAAGAAGGTCCGGAGGTAGTCGGCGACGTCGTCCGGGGTCGTGAGTTTGGCCTGCATCAGCGACCACAGCGTGCCCTCGTCCTCCTCGTCGCCGATGATGATGGGGACTTGGGCGAACTTGCCCTTTTGTATCAGCTTCTCGGGCGACTGGGTCATGGTCTTCCCGTCGGGCCGCGGCATGAAGCGCAGGGCGATGGACTGATAGCCGGTGAAGGTGGGCAAGGTCGCGATGGCGTCGAACAATTTCTTGTAGTCGACATCTCGGAGACACTGTAGAGTATCCTGGGTACCGGAACAGCCTGCGTAGTTAACGATTTGGTTGTACACCTTTTGCGCCTTTTCGCAGTCAACCGTGTCGGCTGGTACGAGGCTGCCAGAGTTCATAATACCACCTCGGAAGAGAGGCTTGCCGTTATAGGTGTTGTCTCCGTCGTACAGAACCAGATGATTGAAAACCGAGATGGCCCCCGCGGATTCGCCCCAGATGGTGACCTTGTCGGGGTCGCCACCGAACGCGGCAATGTTTTCGGAAACCCACTTCATCGCCTGCCGCTGGTCCAGTAGCCCCAGGTTGGCGACGCCGGCGTCCAGCACCTCCTTTCCCCCTAGGAATCCAAAGGCGTTGGTCCGGTAGGTCGCGGCGACGAAGATGATGGGCTTTCCCTGTCCGATGGAGTCGGTCACCATAGGCACGCCCTCGCCCTGCATGGTAAAGCCCATCTCGTAGCCGCCACCGTGCATCCAGAAGATGACGGGCAGCTTGGCCGACGCGTCGATGGCCGCGGGACGGAAGACGTTGAGGTACAGGCAGTCCTCACTGAAGACGGAAGCCACGGGTAGATCCCCCTTGAGCTTCTCGAGCGCATCGCGGACCGCGCGAGGTAGCGTGTTGGGGATCTCGGGCTGCAGGTTCTGTGGGCAGGCTGCCCCGACATTCACGGCCCTGATAGTTCCCAGAGACTGGCTGGGATCCAGAGGCTGCGGAGCGTTAAAACGCAGTTGCTGGACTGGTGGTTTTGCAAACGGAATCCCGTGGAACGTTTCGACAACACCGGCGGGGACTCCGACAATGGTCGCGTCTGGGGAGGGAATGACTACAGTAGGGACGCCGAGCTGTCTAACTGTTGGATCGGCCAACACGCCGACTACCAAGAGGCTGTTGAAGATCAGTGGAGAAGCCTTCATATTTACTAATGTATGACCAAAGATGGTTGTGAACACAAGAAGTTGAAGTATGCGATATTGACACATGTAACTAGATGTCAACTACAATTTATAGTTGGATTCAGATGGCCAACAGTCCTAGTACTGCCTGAGATGTTGGATACTTGACGATAGGCTATGTAATGTCGTCATCACAGATCACGCTTCATCGATGGTTTGGCGCGGATATCGAAAAGCAGATACTGTATAATATGAAAGGGGCAGTCTACGCGAGGCCAAATCAGGGTTTAGATAATTCCATTTGTCCATCTATCCCACTGTGGTGCTTTCTTGGCAACTCGTTCTTCGTATATGCATAGCTGTAAATTTCGCGATTAGTCCACTTGAGAATATGATCTAGGATGGTGTACACCATAAGCAGACATGACTTTCCAAATGCACATGCCATCGTGTCTCGCTGCCTCGGCTTCTGGAGATGTGGGAACACTGGCTTAAGCACCATTAGAAGGACGCAATATCAGAATATACGATCAGGTTTCTCAAGTTGGAGATAAATGAACACATGTATGCACAACAGCGTCTTGGCGCTAGGAAGTTGGATCGTATGCAACAATGCAGCATCTATGTAGATGCATGGAGGTGCATGTGGGCACCGTTCGAAAAAATGTGATATGTTCCGTCTACGATCAGATATCCCGATATAGAGAAACACGTGCATCACAATTTCCTTGGCCCTCAGCATCCAGCAAATATACACAAGTATCAATATACATAATATAACTGTTATGCGGGTGAGTGCGGATTCCATGGTCGCACAGGCATACCAATGTAACCCACCTGTTCTCCAACCCCTGAACGAACAGCATCAAGCAATTATGGGTTGGAGAAGGGAAGATATGAGGCGAGGATCTCGGCTTGTTTGAAAGGCTTGGAAAGTGTGGGGTAATTGACCATGAGTCGATGAAGTCCTCAAATCCGCTGTAACTAGCAGACGTTGCACATAAACCTGCGGGATACTTGAGTGAGTTCCCATGATTAAATTCAAAGAATTTGTGCTTAGGTGACGGAGTGATAAAAAGTTAATGTTCGCTACTAGATGTGTGTTCCTATTGGGCGTATACATACTCTAGCTGGTGGGAATCTTCTGTCGAAAACTCCCTTTAATAAATAGCAATGGGACACCATGCAAGCAGATGGGCAAAACATCAACCCATAACTTTATCTAGCTTCTCTAATAGTAAACATAGTAGTATAACCACAGGATATCGGAGCGTTTCTTTTAATTCAGTATGAACAATGCTTCGTTAACCAACACTCCAACTCCTGGACAGTATTGCACTCAAGGAAGATGGACGCCTTCACCTGGATACCCAATTCTGCCCGTATTCTCTCCGCTAGCGTAAGAGACATGAGAGAATCCACTCCCAAATCGGCGAATGCGGCGTCTCCCATGACATCGTCCAGATCCAATCCCGTCTCACTGGCGATGAGTTGGATGCAGGCGGTTACGCGCGGATTCCGCTCATCCTGTTCCGGTTCCGGCACGCTGGACCTGGTAACTTGTGGGGGAGATGGCGCGATGGTTGGATGCTCTGCCCACGCCATCTGATCTTGCTGCCATATAGGGGTGTTTGTGGCGGAGCCGATTGGTGCTTTGGTGTTGATGGGGCTGCTATGCGTAGAGATGACTGTATGATACCTGGGATTTGGATTCCCCTTGCTGTCTTGACTCCGAGGAAACATCATGGGCATCAAGGCCCGAGGGACGCGTTTGAACTTTATGCCTGCACACACACCCACCACCTTTACGCCGCGTAACAGGTATATGTCACCGGCGTAAGCACCAGGCTCGCCATCGACGGGGCACATGCGGACGTAGTTGCGGTACTTGACCTCGGGGCCCGGCTCGAGCAGTTCAGCCAATCGCATGTGACGCCAGCCCGGGGTGATATAGAAGAAGTCACGAGACGATCCAGATGAACTAACATCCACACCCTCGCCGCTAAAGTCGCTGCCCCCCTGCGGCCGCAGCACGCCGAACGCGTTCATGACGAAGCCGGCCAACTGGAAGGCTCCGTCGATCCAGTGCGGTGGCGTGTGCCACGCCCCATGCCGGTCCACGTCTAGCACCACGTCCGCCGTTGCCTCCAGCGCCTCCTCGACCAGGGCCACGCGACGCATACCGCGGTATCGCGGGGCGTAGTCGACGACGTTGCCGAAGAGCTGGTACGCGGCGCGCTGGGACAGGATGCTCGCTGTCCCTGTCGACGCCGCGTCATTCCACAACGCGTCGATGCGCGAAGCGACAAGGTGAGCGGCCGTCTGCCACTCGGCCTGCCACTCCCGCGCGTCTTCGTAGCAGACGCACGCCGTCGCGAAGGGCGGCCTGTCCGCTGCCTGGGGGGTCCCGTCGGCATGGGCGGCGTGCAAGCTAACTTGGGTCTGGCCGCGGGATAGGTCCAGCAGCGCTTCGATTTGGATGAATGATTGCTCTTGCGTGGAGCCGGTGGTCGATGGGTCGCCGGCACCTTCTTCGGGCAACATCTGGGCTTCCACGACCTCCATATTCCTCACGTCCATATAGAGTCTAGTGGTGGATGGGACCAGTCGCTTATAAATTTCTTCGCCGGCTGTCAAGCAAATGTCGGCCCATATGCTCTGGCAGATAGTTACGATTTAGCAATCGACAAGAAAGACGCAAATCAGGGAAGAGAGAAATGACAATAGAGAATACGTACTGCTGTCAACACACTCCGGCCGTTTATTTTGTGTCCAGTTGCTACTCCTATAAGATCGGGATGGCTAAGGTTTGAAATTGCGGTCAACCGTGCTCTCTGTCCGTCGATATCCTCAAAAGTGACTTGATGCACAGATGAAGTGAAGAATCTGGGTCGGGATTTGGTATTGGCGGTCGCCTGGAGTCGATCGGTACATCCTGGATTCGCCTTGTCCAGCGTCCACGTACCTTCGTAGGGGATCCAGTAGTCCTTCTGGTTCCACTGGTACGTGTCGAAAGAGAGCAGCCGATGGGACTTCTCTCGGCGTAGAAAGTACTCGTTCCACGCAACGGGCAGGCCCAGGCAGTGCAACGCCGCAAGACTGCCACTCCAGGCGGAGAGGCCCTCGTCGGCTCTTCGCAGGGACGGGAAGATCTGCATAGCTCCAGCCTGGTCTTGTTCGGGAAATGAATTGCGAACGAATGACGTGCAGACGGGATGAGGTCCTATGTCGACCCATACAGATTTGTCGTCAATAAGGTCCTCGGCCACGACTGCGTTCACCCCCGACACGAAATCGACGGGCTCGCGGGTGGCGCGCCGCAGATAAGTTTCGTCAATTACTTGCTGCCCCTTTCTCACGCACCGCCCGAGGAGAGGGGAGATGACGGGGATTCTGGGGAGCTTGAACGTGGAGCGGCGGGCGGCAGATTCAAAGTCTTCAAGAATAGGGTCCATCTGGGCCGAATGGAAGGCAAAGGGTAAGTCGAGAAGAACACACTTGAGACCCGCCGTTTCCTGCAGCGTGTCACGCAAAGCGCAGATCTCGGGTTGAGTGCCGCTGACGACGACGTCTGTGAGGCCGTTGATGCAGGCTACTTCATAGTGGTATTCGTGTTTCCCTTTGCGCTCCCGACAAAGCTCGGCAATGCGACCAGGCGAAGCTCCACGGATGGACATCATCACGCGGCTTCTAGGCTCGCAGGTCGCCACCATGAGCTGGGCCCGCTTGCCTGCGAGGAAGATGGCATCGGCCACTGACAAAACGCCGGAAATGCACAGGGCGGCATATTCGCCCAGGCTGTGCCCGACAACCATGTCGGGCTTGATACCGATGAGCTCCCAGTACTGGGCCAAGGCGATCTGAAGAATTACCAGGGCCAACTGGGTAATCAACGGGCTCTCGGTCGCGGCCTCCTGTCCTGAGCTTACGCCGGTTCCGTCTTCTACAACATTGGTAAGAACAAAAAGCACGGAGGGAAACCCCAGCTGGCGACCGATGCGGTCCAGCTGTAGGACCATGTCGCGAAACTCGGGCGCACGTTGACATAAAGCGGCAGCGGCACCCCGGTAAAAGCTGCCTTGTCCCGAGAAGGCGAAGACGACGACCCTTTTAGGTGCCGTGGCTGAGACATGATGAGCATGAGCATCGAGATTATGGGCAGCGGCTTGAAGGAAGTCTTTAAGTTGTGCTGTGCTCGAGACGGACTTGGCGATGCGGATGTGGTGGTGCATCCGGCGAGCGCATGTCGTGTAGGCCACATCCTGGAGCCTGGTCTCCGGGTGCACATCGAGATAATGGAGTAGCGCGTTGATATTGCCACGGAGCGATGCTTTGCTCTTGGCGGAGATGCTAATAACTTCATAAGTAGTCGATGTTGTCGCATCCGTAGGTTCTATCGCCTCGGATGGTGATGGCGCGTCTTCCAGTAGTAGTGTCGTGTTGCCGCCGTGGGCGCCGAAGCTGTTCACGACGGCGTACCGCGCTTTCCCGGATTCGGAAACCCAGGGGGTGTTTTCGAAGGGTATACTGGCGTTCCGGTCGACTAAGTGTTGCGCCACGACAGGGTTTATCTCCGTCTTGATACCGATATGGCGTGGAATCATCCCGTGGCGATACATCAGAAGCACCTTAATCAAGGAGGCGATCCCCGCCGCCGCTTCGCCGTGGCCGATATTGGACTTGACGGCGCCCAAGTGAAGACGCTGTTCAGGGCGTTGGCGTTGGCCAGGAGGAGCGAAGAAACTCAGAACCGATTCGGACTCGACGGCATCGCCCACCTGCGTCCCCGTGCCGTGCAGCTCTACAAAGCTGACATCGAAGGGGTCGATGCCTGCTTTGTTTAATACATGGCGATAATTGTCCTGCTGGATACCAGCGTGCGGCTGAGTGATCGAAACGCTCTCCGACGAATGATTCGTACTGGCGGCCAGGATGGTCCCCAGCACCACGTCGTTGTCCGCTATGGCGTCTTCAAGCCGCTTGATCACTACAGAGCCGACACCTTCGCCGCGACAATAGCCGTCAGCTCCGGCGTCCCATACTTTACATTGTCCTGTCTGGGACAGGAAGTGCCCCTTGCCTAGCATGCAGTAGATGTCCGGATTGGTCTAGAACCAGGTCAGCACCACTACTCTTGTGAACAGTTTCTCATACCGAACTCAGACCCTTGGGGCAACATCAAAACCACCACAGGTACTTACGATCACGTTCAGCCCACCGGCCACCACCGTATCAGCATCACCCGCCCACAATGCCGAGCAGGCCGTGTGAACGGCCGCCAAGCCACTGGAGCACGCCGCGTCGATATTCAGGCTCGGACCCTGGAAGTTGAAGAAGTAGTTGATGCGGCCATTGCCAAAGGCTCTGACGGTGCCGGGAATACCGTATGTGCCGATCTTCTGGCTGATGTTCACCTCACGGTAATCATCACTGGTCTGGCCGTAGTAGGTGCCCACCCGTGTAACGTGAGACGAGGGTGTTCGATTCGGCACGAAACCGGCCATCTCTAGAGCTTCGTACGCAGTGACGAGTGCAAGGCGTTGCATCGGGTCCGTTTGTTGGGCCTGGTTGAGTTTACCACATTAGTCAACCACTTAAGAGAAGACTCAAGTGCCAGCAAAGTAGATTTGGGGATAAGGAGGGAGACTGGTGAGCCTTACCTCGCGTGGCGACATGCTAAAGAATCCGGCATCGAAGTATCCGGGGTTGGAGATGAAGTTGCCGAACCGGGTTCCGATCGCGTTTTCCGTCTCTCCGCTTGGGTCGAAGTGTGCTTCGAGATCAAAGCGATCCGTTGGCACCGTAGAATGGGTATCGCGGCCTTCAAATAGCAAGTCCCAAAAGCGCTCAGGGGTGTCAGCGTCCCCTGGCATACGACATGCCATGCCGACGATAGCCAATTTCGAATCCTGAAGTAGGCCTGGATTGTCACAAGCTTGACCGTCGACCCTGGGCTCACCATGCATCACCCAGCCCACGAAGTCCTGACGATGCACTGCAACAGTCTGTGGTAGGCTCTCCATCACAGTGGAAATGATGTTATCTGAGATAATTGAGGTTCTGTAATGGAAGATGTGACATGATAATGATACCATTTGAACCTCTAGCTCCTGTGATAGGTGGATGGATGCTCCCTCAGCAAGCTTGTCAAAGAACAGTGGCTTAGTCAGGGCCTCGGTGCAGATTGCCTTGACCAACTGGTAAGCATCCGTGGCCGGGAATGCGGCCCCGGTGTATGGTGAGAGCAGGGCTTTTTGAACGGGGCGGCTCCCCCACTTGTCCCAGACCTGTGCTGTCTCCAGTATTGCACGTACGTCGTCTTGGTCGTAGACGTTGGGGACGTGGCAGAGACCTCCCGAGATGGGGAGTGCGGCATGCCGAGAGGAGCTAAGCGTCGGCGACTGGTGAAAGAGCTCCGTCAGACGGGTTGGAGGACCCGTAATTCCCACTGAGGTGCGGTCCACGTGGCTAATACTGATTCGGGTCAGTGTCGTCGTCATGCCCATTCCGACATAATCTAGGCTCCGTCCGTCGTTGAAACGGTCCAATTCGTCTTGCACGACTTTGGCTGGTACATCGGTAATGACAGCTGCCCAGGTGGTAATGCTGTTGTTGGTCTGCGTTGGTGTATCCTTTGCTACATCAAGACTACTTTCGATGCGCTGGGACACTTGTCCGACGTGACGACAGAAAACGAAGGCGATGCGTACAGCTTCCGCCCCAAAGGATGCCAGGTCCGCAAGAGAATGAGATACAGCCAGGGATGCTGCCGAGAAAATGCCAATGCTGATGCCTGTCAGGCAAGATGCTTCAGATATCTCTCCAGCTCCGCCCTCGCCTAATATATCATGTCCGCCTTCGTGGTGTCTGTTGCCGCACATGCTGGTTAGCTTATCCCTCCAGGAGCTTCAAGTCTTCTCTGCATTAAGGACTTGGTGAGATAGTAATAGGGGGTTTGGAAGGAAGGGGACCTAACCCAATTAGCATAGCCAGCTCATAGATACAGACGAAAGCACCCTCCCAAGCGCCGCCGATGGGACCGTTACGCAAGGTTTCCCACTGCGAACCCAACGTGATGACATCGCCGAATGGTGGGACGGATTCGCGCTGGTCCCGCGGCAGCTTCTGCACCTCATATCTCAGTACAGAAACGCACCCACGTAGGAATCGGGCGAGAAGGGGGTATTGAGGACGTTTGGCATGTCTGTGGAGCCTTCGGAAGAGATCTTGAACGTCGCCACTGGGAAGCTCGTTACTGAACACGATAAGCCTGGCGGAAGGCTTTCTGCCGCCCGTTGTGGCGGTCGATGATGGAGTGGCAAAGTTGCTGGGGCTAGTATTTTCGTCCATCATCTCAGTGGTGTGTATCAACTTGCAGTGTCGGAGAATCAATACGATGTGATGGATCAAGTCGTACTTAAGCAAACATTCTTATATATATGTCGCCGAGACAATTACTGGATAAGGCTAGACATCGAGCGTCGTAAGGGTTGAGGTGGTCGACAGGGTCGGTATCCGAATCGGGAATTATATTTATGAAAGGGGTATATACTTCTCGCCGCCTAATGCAATTGTTTCAGAATACGGCGCATTGGATTGTTCTACTAACTTACTAGGGTAATTCATCTGCATCGAGTAACATGTTCAATACTCATCAAAGCGTGTATGTGGCAGAATAAGACATATGCTGACGTGGGATTCAGCGACAGAGCCAACCATACCTGATAGTCTATAATATGACCCGCGGCAATCAATATTATGCAGCTTATTGTCCGATCAATTACCCGAAGATCCTTCGAACGATAGACTAGTGCGGGTGGCCATACCTACCAAAAGGCTCCGAGCCGAGGAGATTCGCTCAAGATGAATACTTATTTAGGGATATTCATCTTGAATAACAAGTTCTAATATCTCCTCAAGGAGCTGCAACTACAATCATAGAGCTTTTGGTTTCTTGAGGTTCCTGTACACCTTTGTATGCTTTCATCATATTAGCAAACATGACAACTGTTCCCCAAGAAACCCCCGTCAATGAGCAAGAAGCGATGGTAAAAGGACAAAATGACGTGAATGATCGCTTGACCGACCTTTTAGCGTCCGTGGAGCAGCCTTCCCCGAAACCACTTGACGAGCTTAGCAGACACCGCTTGATGTCCTCGCTGCACGAATCAGCCGAGGAGCTCGAAACTCCTTACGACACCATGGCACGACTTTACGATGCTGTAAGTGTGCTTTACGCGCAAGCCGAAGCGCCCAGCGTATTGTTGTTCCTGACGTGTTCGATGACTGACATCATTCTGCAAATAACAACAGGGCCGTCAAGTAGCACTTGTCAAACTTGGAGGCGACTTGGGCATCTTCAAGTCTCTAGCCGAGAGCAAGACCCCACTGTCCTCGGCTCAGCTGGCCGAGCCCAGTACGGCCGATCCGCTGCTAGTGGGCCGTATCGTGCGCTATCTGGCCGCGAACCGGTTCGTCGGCGAGGCCGGGCCCGACCGTTACGTCGCCAGGAAGACCACCTTCACGCTGGCCGACCCGTGCATCGCTGGTCCCCTGCGTTTCTTCCACGCCGTCGGCACGCCGTCCTTCCAGGCGCTGCCCGACCACCTGCGCGAGACAGGCTATCAGAACCTGGCGTCGGGCTCGGCGCTCCAGAAGGGCCTGGCGGGGGCGGGGCAGGGCCTCTTTCCCTGGCTCCAGCATCACCCGGACGTGGCACGCGACTTCCAAAGTGTCATGGGCGTCCCGCGGGAGGGTAACGGGTGGGATGTCGTTCCGCTCGACGTGTCCGTCAGCGCCGCACACGAAGGCCCGATGCTGGTGGACATCGGTGGGAACGTCGGGCAGCAGGCCAGGATGCTGGTGACGCAGCACCCCGAGCTGACCGACCGGGTGGTGGTGCAGGACCGCGCAGAGACCATCGACAGTGCCCCAGAGGTTAAAGGGGTACAACTAATGGCGCATGATTTCTTCGAGCCGCAGCCAGTTCAGGGTAAGTGACAGCGCCACCATGTACCAGTAAGAGAGAACCAGAAGCATGACTGACTGACCATCTCAAACACGCATCTATGTGAAATAGGGGCCAAGTACTACTATCTGAGAGCAATTCTGCACAACTGGGACGAGGACCAGGCCGTTCGAATCTTGGCCAACATTGTGCCTGCCATGTCGGCCGACTCGCTGGTGCTGATTGACGAGATTGTCATCCCCGGAGAGGGCGCCCACTTTTGGCCGGTGGGCCTGGACATGCAGATGCTGACACTCTTTGGGGCCGGCGAGCGTACGGCACCACAATGGGACGCCATTCTCGAGCGTGCAGGGCTTCGGCCAGTCGCGGTGAAGAAATACCAACCCGTGATGGAGAACTGTGTCATCTTTGCCACCAGGGCATGATAAATGCGATAAGATAGCTAAGTTATGCCTATATACTACATTGAACACTGCATGTAAAAGGCTGTGTTGCTTGCTTGCTGACGCATATCCGGCGCTGTGTCATCACCGTCAACGATCTCATCATACTGCTCCAGCACAGCCAATTCGACCCTAGCCGCGCGGAGCTCGGTTTGAAGAAACAAATATCTCTTTCTGTGGACCTCTCCTAGAAGCGAAGAATAGGAGGAGAATGAACACGTCCTTTTCATTCCTTCTTCGCCTCGACTGCCTCCCTTCGACTGCTGTCCCGCCCCAGACTGCAAAATCTCACCCATGACCCCTTCCAGCTCTTGCAGTTTGCTTCCGAGAATATGGACGATCAGCATCCTCTCAATGCGCCCCTGTATCCGGTGGTGGTCGAGAATTAGAGGAGCCCGCTTCAGAAATGATGACTCTTTTGCCTGTATACCACTATCACCACAATGACTTCTAGTATAGGCGTCAATCATGCGCCGGTAGCTATTGATGACCTCGGCACAGATGACGGTAAGCAGCAACTGTAGCTGGGGGCCTGCATAGCAGCACACCATTCTTGCCACACGAAAGGCCCGTCACTGTCTTGAAGAGGTGACAGATTGATATCCAGTGTAAAGTCACTCTCGCTAGCTGCGTAATCCATGATTCGTTGAAGAATAAGAGGAAAGAGGTTGGGACGAAACAATCCGGTTGGGTAATTATGGCTTGCTAGAGCGTCGATTCACCTGAGGAACCCACATCTTGACTTGAGCCAAGCAGTAGATAGGCATGTAGCTTACATCAGAGAACGTAAGGATGCGGTTCCTTTCGGTTGCGCGTTTCCCTTCCTTCCACTGGGACCGAATATTGCGACTCGTAACTACGACCAATCACGCTGTGGAAATCAATCTAGTCGCTGCTGTGTACCCATAAGCAGCTTGCCGGATGACCAAATTGGGCTAAATGAGGTTCGTGCGTGGGTGATCGCATTTCTTCCCATACTCCAGGTTCGTGTCATGACATGTTTGAAACTCGAAAAGAAGCATCCGGAGGGTGGTTATTTGCGTCTGAGTTTGCCTGTCAGACCTTTCGTTTGGCGTGATTACAGTATAAGCATGTAAGTCCCGACCTGCTTTAGTGATCTGCCGTGTACATATACATGTTCGGATCTCAGTGACTCCATTTCATTCACAATGCCAGATCGGGCTAGACTCACTTGTGTTCCCATAATCTTCTGACCATCGGGCGATGGAGGATCGAGCGATATCTATTTGTATGGATGTGGCATTTTCTCGGGACCGACCCCCCATTCTTGGCCGATCCTTCCAGTGGCGTGTCGTACTTTAAGTATTTTATGGAAAGTATTAGATTATGCCGCGACGTGCGCTCGGGTTTACGCTCTTCTAACTGGACCATGTTTTATATTTCATGGTCTATGTGAATCTAGCCGCTGTGACATGGAAAGCACTCAAACATAGTACATCAACGGAACCTGATGGGGCGTCAGCTGATAAATCATCTAACGTCTGAAACACATGGATCTGAAAGGATCGAAAGGCTCCAGCCAGTCTAAAGTTAGGAAATTTGCTTTAGCACAGCTATCCAACATGAATACTGGGTCTTCGGCCCGTACGCTGACTCAGAAGCTTAAAGGTTCCTGTGATTTATGTTCGCAATCGAAGATACGGTGCGAAAAGGGCAAACCAGCATGTGCTCGATGCACTAGTCTGAACGAACAGTGCTACTACAGTCCAGCCCGACGTGCCGGTCGTCCCCGTAGATTACGGAGGGCGATTGAAACAGATCAGAGGCAACAGCAGCACAATCTTGATTGCCTAGTCAACTCAACAGCTATATATGACAATCAAGCGCATGGTCTTCTGGGACATTTCGATCGGGGTAGTGAAAGAAACTCTGATGACACAATCTCATCGGTTGCCCAAGTCATACCACCAGACCACTATGACCATGGTCTCCCTAGACGCAATCCATCGGCATTCCCTTGGACTCACGAATATGATACCAATCATAGGGGAGACTGTGCCAACACAGCAACATCCATTCTTGAGCAGCTTGACCCAACCTCAAATGGGGGCTTCGCTCAGCCCTCACAGCTCATCTTCAGGATAACAGGGGCGTGCCAGCAGATATTGACGATACTCATCTGTCCCTGCTCCGAGCAGCCCGCAATAGCCCTCCTCGTAGCGTCCGGCTGCGTCGCCCTGATGGACACGATTTGTGGCCCCCATGGTGCTTGCGATTAGGAAACGGCCTCATCCCCAACCACTACCAATTCTGCAGCCAGCCTGACATCGTCATTCTGGACAGATGTTACGATCAGTGACGACAACTACCAACACCAGCATCAACATCAATACCACCACCCTCGGGCAACGTCTTTGCTGGTACCACCGCTACCACCACCACTATCGACTTCCTCGGACAATTTGGCAAACAGGGTCGATGAGGTTGGAGTCAAGGGTCTTGCCATGATCGCTAAGGTTGTCTTACGTTTTACTGAAAGATATGCTCATGAACCCAACAAGGGGGGGCAAGGAAAAGCATGGTCGGCCAATACGACTCTGCTGGTTGAACCCATCGTGGCTTTCCTTCGATCCAAGATGCAGTCCGTCGTCCAAGAAACTACGGCTCGGTTGGTCTTGTGAATTGCCATTGGACTTGTAACACTCGGGAGAATTCTACTGTACGGATTATAAAACCTTTAGCGTCTTTGATTAAACTGACAGGGTTTCTAATGTTTTCTATCTAAACGGAAACACTAGGCAATCGTTGATACACCTTAGCAATGGTCAGGAGTGTATATTCATACATTGGTCATTGAGTTTCTTAGTTCTGTCGCACTTGATGTTTCGACTGTCGTTAACTTTACCCTACTCTCGCCGGTGGTGGTCGGCAAAACCGGAGCCGCCGGAGTTGTCGGCCCCGGCGCCCACCAAAAAACAGGATATCTTTGCTGGATGTTGTTCGTGATGCATGCTACGACCACCATCAGGACCGAGGACAGCAGGACCACGGGCAAGAGATACCAGCTCAACCGGTTCACCGCCGGGTCTAAGATTGGCAGAAGCGCCGTGGCTCCGGCCGGAGGGTGGATAGTCTTCGTCGCCTGCATGATGACGATAGATACGCACGAAGCAAACGTCGCGGCGAGCCAGGAAAGACGTCGGGGGCTCTCGCCGTCGCTCAAGTCGGTGAGCTGGAAAATGCCGGCGATAACGACGCCTGTCAAGGCGCTCAAGAAGTGGCCTCCCACGACAGCCCGTGGCTGAGCCAGAGGCGCTTCGGGTACGGCGTAGCAGAGCACGGCAGTAGCTCCCTGTAGAAAAATGGGGAGTGTCAATTATTATCGCGGTTTCGGTCTGTCCGAACGCTACGTCGGTTTAAGTTCAGGAGTCTGTGTCTACATACGTATGAAGCAATAATGGGCGGCACCCCTCGCTGAATAAAGTAGGGTGTCTGGCCGAAGATAGCCTGTAGAAGGGAAAGACCGCAGAAAGCACCGACAAAAGCCCATACATAAGGCACATACACTGGTTTGGTCTGGGATGGCTGACTGCGTATCCCAACCCAGCGACTGATCCAGGGCGGTATATGTATGTTTCGTGCGCGGCGAAGTTGCTCGGTGATGAACATGGTGGTAACGGGAATATGTGTCGGGTTTTCTAAATGTGGCCGAAATTGGGCGTGAAGGATGAAGTCTAGGTAGATAACAACTGAGATGAACTCGTGAGTGAAGGAATAGAAAACAGCGTTGAAAGGGCGGGTATGGCTCTCTGTCTAGATTTGTTAGTGAAATATCAATGATTATTGGTATTAAGAGTCGAAAAGAAGAAGGATGAGAAAGGAAAATATGAATTGGGAGCTTATTGCGGCCAGGGCTTGAGGACAGTGCCACTAGATATTTGTCAAGTCATTGAATTTTACAGCCTAAAGAAAGACAGAGTAGGTTACAATTGTAAAGAACATTTTGGTGGCAGGTGAATTTACATTGTGTGGACCAATTTCTGGTGATACACCGAATTACCAGACCTTCAGATGTCTCAAAGCTGCTTCCACGGGTAGGCATTCTTATCTAATATGGCGTATCGAGTACCATGTTTCGCAACGTTGGCTTGTGAAACAAACACATCTACAGACTACAGCAGTATTATTCAGTCAGGTCGCTCCGACAGTGCGTCCACTTACCAAACGTCAGCTGATTTGTGCAGCCTCCTTGTACTCCTCGTAAATGGATGGCTGGTTAGAGACGTATCAACTGAGGAGTGACACAAACAGACTTGATCCGCATATTCTCACCTAGAGCATCCGGTCAGCAGCACTAATTGCATCCATCCATTCACCTCCGAGAGAAATCTGATTGTCCTCTCACCGAATACTTTACTGACTTACTTGTCTGTGACCAGTGAGCCCAGTCTCTATCATCGTGTTTCCATAGCGGTAGGGCTGAGGGTGGGACCAAAAGAACCTGAAGCGTTACTAGCACATGCATAGACCTTTAGCTGGGTAAGAGCGCTTATGTGCGTCAACCATTATTCACAACTTGAACCCCAATTGAGAGTAAAGTGAACAACCCCTTGTTAAACATAACCATCCTGAAGCTACCATAAGGCATATTCTTTGCTATACGGATCTACCAAATAGCTCCTACTTACACGTATGCGTTACTTGCCGTGTAACAAATGTCAATATTCCATACTCACAGAGAGGTATAGAGGGTAGAAAAGGGGTGAGATTTGCTGGAAATGCTGTTTCAGGGGTCAGCTGACAGTTCCCGAGCGTGAATATCTCTTTCCTGGGAAGAGTTGCAGATGAGAGGATCAATAACGTTCTTTCAACTGTACGGGTTGTATTTTGTCAAATATACATGGCGTTGGCTCCAGGCCTCACTTGTGTATATATTGGCTAGATCCCATCTCGAAGGAGAAGAGCTTCTCAAATCATCACGGTTCTCGGCCCTCATCAGAAAACATAAGTTTCAACATGCCTAACACAACTGCTGCAGCCGTTCCCACCCTGGGTCTTTATATTGTAGGATCTTGGCAAGATGTGAATAACTTCACTTACTTCTTAACTGTCTTCGTCGCTATCCTCACAACTGTCTCGTATAATCTTCTTGTCTCCAGCAAACTCGAAGACGTCGAGGGCAACAAAATCCCACGTGGACCGACTGGATTCCCTATACTCGGTTTGTCCTCATATGTATGATTGTATATCGGTGTGGATAGACTGCTAACTAGCTGATCCCTTAAGGCTCTTTTCCATTTTTAACCCACTACCCTGAACTCATCCTGGACAGATGGGCCCGGACGTTTGGCGAGCTATACTCCGTATGGCTTGGCAACCAACTCTTCATGATCATCTCGAGCCCACAGATCGCCAAGGACCTCATGGTCACCAATGGCGCTGTTTTCTCCTCGCGTAAGGAGATGTTCATCAAGAGCCAAACTGTCTTCGTTGGTCGCGGAATCACTGCAACTCCATATAACGCCACTTGGTTTGTCGAATCCGATGCTCTACCCGTTCTGTCCTAGGTATCCAGCATATAGCTTGGTGTACAGCAAATTCAGGCGCGTTGAATGTGTCTGACATGAAGAAATTAAACATAGGAAAAAACATCGCCGCCTTGCCGCGACCTGGCTCCATTCCAAGGAAGTCGACAAGTACACTAGCGTACTGGATCGCGAGGCCACCGACATGGTCAAGTGCTTATTCGACGCGTGCAACAACGGGACCACCCTCGTAAACCCCCAGCCGTTTGCGGGTCGCTGTTCACTCAACAACATGTTGACTATTGTTTTCGGAACCAGGACCAACTCAATCCATGACCCTCTAGTCAAAACCTCGCTGAGGCTAAGCCGTGAATTCATGTAAGATCATATTCGTCTCCTTATCACCACGCTGTCCGATTATGTGATCACATTATTAATGTGATGAAAGGAACCTAACCGGACCGATGTCGAACCTGACCGACTTCGTGCCTATACTTCAATATCTACCACTGCCTCTGCGCGACCGAGGGCGCCAGCTTAACAAGGACCTCGTAGCAACATACGGTGGCATGATCAAAGATATTGAACAACGCTTGCTGGCCGGTGACGAGGTCCCCGACTGCCTGGCCAAAGCCGTAATTCAAGTTCGCGAGACGGAGAAGCTCGATGACCTGGACCTGGCCATCCTCGCATCGGCCTTCATGATCGGCGGGGTGGAGACGACGGCCTCCATCATGCAGTGGTTCTCTGCGCTGATCCCCGCGCATCCCGACATCCAGAAGCGAGCCCAAGCCGAGCTGGACCGCGTGGTTGGACGAGACCGTCTCCCCCAGGTCGACGACGAGAAGAACCTGCCCTACTGCCACGCTATTATCAAAGAGATTGAGCGCTGTCATAACCCCTTTTGGCTCGGCACACCGCATGTGGCATCGGAAGACTTTACGTACAAAGGCCAGTTCATCCCGAAGGATACCGTCCTGGTACTCAATACATGGACGATGCATCATGATGAGACACGATACCCGGACCCTCATACCTTCAACGTAAGCCTTTCAGATCCCATCGTGGAATATGCTGCAGCTGCAAGCTAACCCCAGACTCAACAGCCTGATCGGTACATAGCCGACAACCTCACGTCAGCGGAGAGCTCCAATCTCGCCGACCCGTACAAACGCGACAACTGGATGTTCGGGGCCGGTCGACGTATTTGTCCGGGGATGTGGGTTGCCGAGCGAGAGATCTGGCTGGCCATCTCACGTCTGATTTGGGCTTTCGATATGGAAGCGGTTCCAGAGCATCCCATTGACCTCAAAGAGTACGATGGCTTGTCTGGGCGCTCGCCCGTCCCGTTTCAGATATATCTGAAGCCCCGACATGAGAATCTGGAGAGGGTCCTGGAAGCTGCAGCCTCAGCCGAGTATTAGTGGTTTCTTAAGTCTAGGGTGGGATTAGGGGGTGCACCATGTCGTATTCGATGAGATGGAGGTTATTTGACCTTATTTCTTATGTAGCTTAGAACGTCAAAGAAGACCTAACCTGTGTAACCAGAAACTACGAAATTGAAGTAGCAACCATTCTAATGTAGAAGGAACTGAATATTGTACCACCTGTTTTAAGAAGGCAGGTATAGAAGTCCGTACACATTCGCATCGTCATCACGGGACATGCTTCGAGGTAGTTCTAGCTCTCGCTGCAGATGACGGAGCTCCGAGAAGCAAGGGAAGACTCGCATGAGGGTGACCGCGGGTACCCCCACATGTTGCGGGCGCTATATCTTGGAGAAGCCAGAACGTATGACTAAACATGCCAGGGGCTCTCCCCACATCATATCAGCGGGGGAAACTACACATTACTTATATCATGATAGTCTTGGGTCGCTTGGCAATTGGTCGGCCTCATGCCGCTACACTTCAAAGCATTATCTTTGAAGTTCTCCATAATAGTTTTCTATGCTCGGGATAAGACCCCCGATAGCAGGTTGATCAACTAATATGGGTGTTCCCAGATCATTCATGCCCTCTCTCATTTAGCATGGGGAACTGCTACGAAATCTAGATGTCGGCTTTGCAAGATGAACAAGTCAATCCGGTCCTTTCCCGCCGAGTGGTAGGCCTAGTTGTGGTTCGATGTAGTGTGCATGTCCATTGAACACACTTTGGGCACATTGAAGCGTACACAGGTGGGCGGTCAGTATGTGACGTATCACTTACTCAAGGATATGTGCAGCTAGGGTGAGGAATAGGCAGTCCCTACTACTCGTACCATTAAATCATATGACGTCGCGAGTAATGAACCACTATAGCAAAGCCCCCAGGTTCCGTCGTGCTTAGTTGTGGACCTAATTGACTACCACTCTTCTTTAACGGTTAGCTAACTCTCGCATTTGGGTGCGTAACGCCTATTTACTCCATTTTGGTTATTTAAACGGTGGATGTGGATTACAGTATTGGGCATTTCCCCAGATAACCTAGAGAGTTACCCCGAACTGCCCCTTATTATTTGAATTGCCGCCCGAGCTACCCCATGCATACCCCCCATTGTTGGTGGGGACTGCGATCCTCTCAGGAGAGCAGTGTTACATCCAGCACCCATCATTTCCCTGCTGTGATGCCTGATACCGCACGTGATCGACACGCTCCGCACTTGTCCTTGAGCGGCACCTTCCCCTCAAATCGGAACGTGATTCGGCTCCTCGGGGAAGCTGGCAGCTCTGGCAACTAGTAAGTAGGTGCAGCAAGGTCAAGTCGCGGGAGGGGAGGTCGGCTCTCAGTCGGGGATAAAGTTAGGGTTGGCCAGTGATTGGTCTTTAATCTTTGGGCTCCCGTGCTACAAGAACTTGACCATCCGAGCATCACCATAACCCAAACCACCGAGCTGTTATTGCGTCTCGGGTACTGTTTACTTACCGGTTGGAGAAATCTGATAGATGAGATGTCGAGTTTTTACACCATAGGTGTCGCGCTGTTTGCAGCGATCGGCACGCTGCTTTTCGTAAGTCCGAGTGATCCTTTCAAACATCATAGCTTTGTTCCTAATACCGCGAGTAGGGATTTGACACGGGCATCGCCACTACAAGTGAGTATTGAAAAGCCGTTCCATTCGTATTGGACGAGCCTCCAAATGCTTCCCATTAAGATGGAGGAAGGAAATGCTAAGTGTGGGTTTTACCAATAGCAATCGCCCACCAGAGCTGGGTCGAGTACATGGGCCACCCGTCCGAGGGCCTCACGGGCGCCGTGGTGGCCGTGTACATCGCCGGCGAGGCCGCCGGGGCCCTGACGCAGACCTTTCTCGGGGACCGGCTGGGGCGCATCGGGTTCATGAAGCTCATGTGTGTCGCGGTGACGGCTGGGACCATCATCCAGACGGCGTCGGTCAACATGGGTATGTTCCTGGCCGGGCGCGTGCTGGCGGGCTACGCCGTCGGCGGCATGGTCGGCACCGTGCCCATCTACCTGAGCGAGATCGCGGCGCCGCACCAACGGGGGCTCATCGGCGGCATCTCCGGCTGCGGCATCGCCTTCGGCACCATGCTGTCCAACTGGGTCGGCTTCGCGTGCGGCTACGCGCCCTACGGCGCCACGCAGTGGCGGCTGCCCCTCGGCATCCAGATCCCCTGGGGCGTGATCCTGTTCGTGGGGCTCTCGACCTTCATGCCCGATTCGCCGCGGCAGCTGCTCCGGAACGGGCACCCGGAAAGAGCGCGCGAAGAGTTCGCGCGCATCCGGCGGGACCTGCGGGACGCGGACAAGGTGGCTGACGAGTTCGCGCTCATGCAGGCACAGATCGAGTACGAGATGGCGCGCGAGATCAAGTCCTACTCGGAGATCTGGCGGCTGTACCGCCACCGCGTCATGACCTCGGTCGCCGTGCAGACCATGACGAGCCTCACGGGCGTCAACGTCATCCAGTACTACCAGACCATCCTGTACAAGTCGCTGGGCATCGATGCGCACGCCATCCTGGCGCTGGCCGCCGTGTACGGCAGCGTGGCCTTCGTGGCCAACTGCGTCACGACGCGGTGGCTGACGGACCAGTGGGGGCGGCGCAAGATGATCCTGACGGGGCTCGGCGGCATCATCCTCATCGAGATCTACGCCGCCGTCATGCAGCGCCAGTTTCAGAAGACGGACAACCGCGTCGGCAAGGGCTTCGCCATCCTGGGCATTTACCTGTTCGTCGTCTGCTACTACGGTATGCTCAACAGCACCACCTGGCTCTACGGCGCCGAGGTGCTGCCCATCGCGCTGCGCAGCAAGGTCATGGGCCTCGCGGCCTGCTCCCACTTCGTCGTCAACGTCGCCATCACCGAGGCCGGCCCCAGCGCCTTTGCCCGCATCGGCGAGAACTACTACTACGTCTTCGTCGGCTGCACCTCGTTCTTCCTCGTCGTCGCGTACTTGTACTTCCCCGAGACCCGTAAGAAGACGCTCGAGGAGATCGCCAGCACGTTTGGCGACCGCGTCGCCGTCTTGGCGCACGACGAGGGCGCGCCGGGGGTCCGGGCTATCGCGCCCGACGGGGCGGCTGTCAAGAAGATCATCAGCGAGGATGGTATGGCGGTCGAGAGGGTGGAGCACTCACAGGCATGATCGGATGGGAGATTGTCTTGCCGATTGATTAAGTAGCTTTACAAGTGCCGGCGGGGTAGCAGGAAGTAGACTCAAAGGTTGAGAAGCGGTGAAATGCAACATCGCTTGAATTATTCTAGTATTCACAGAATTTGTGTCATTTTCCTTCAATTATATACAGTTGGTCAGCCTTAATTGACCCTTTAATCCGTCAATACATATTGCGCACCCTTGTCTGACTCGGTCACATCGGCTCCCTTTGCTACCCATTGCTGACTATTCTGAGCAAGTACCAATGCCGCCGCATATATGTAGAGATTGCTAGACGCGGCCAGATATTCCTCAAGGAAGACGGCCTAATGATGTGGTTATCGTCGTTGTTCATTTTTGGGCGACGGGCTCCCTGATCATGATGAAGTTCTTGTAGAGGCCATTGCGTTTCTGGGTCAGCTCATCCCAATCGAACGAAAGCAAGTCCACCTGGCGAAAGCCGAGGCGCTCGTACAACGGCTTGCCAGCGGCGGTAGCTTCCAGATAAGACCTCCGGCCCTCCGCGTCGGCGATGTCCAGCATGGGAGCCAGGAGCGCCGTGGCAATCCCCTTCCTGAAGTACTTTGGCGAAACGCACAGCAATGAAAGCGCTATTGGCATATATCCACATTAGCTTGGTAGTTGACTCCCGGGAGGGAAAGCGCATGCGTATTTCAGGGGACCAAGGAGGTAAGTCAGGTCGGCGGGCCACTCACCTAGCATATCATCATTCATGTGTTTCTTCTGCGATTCGCCCAGAGCCGAGAAGAAACTGGAGGCGATTTCCACATTGGCTCCCACCGGGAACTCGCTCGCGGCCGGTGGCGCCGCTTTGGTGGTTTCCGGGGCCTGGTCTGCTTCTGCTGCCGCTGCTGCAGCAGTCGTCGTCCCCTCGTCGGCTTCCCCGCCCACCCACTTGCCGAAGCTGGTGGAGTTCTTGGGGACGTCCCACCGGGCGTAGGCGACCATGTCGCCCGTCTCCGCATCGTTGACCTTGAAGATGCGCACGTTCGGGTCGCTCATCTTCATGCGCATGCGCCCGCTGCACCACGCCAGCAGCGGCGCGAGCTCTTTGGGCCACCAGTAGCCGTTGGCCGGGTCGGACCCGAAGGATTCGTAGTACACCACGGCGGCGGCATCCGTATCCTCCTTGGTCATGGGGGTGATGACCAGACCAGGGGCCAGCGACGCCGGAACTGGGAACGGGAGCTCCATCATGGACGGGTGCGGAGTAGCTCGTAAATGTTCTAAGTTGGGAGCAATAATAAAACTTGTAAATCACGGTTCCCAATATGGTGTATAGGTAAGAAGAGGCTCATCCAAGTTCGCAGGTTCGCTTCTATGGAGAATCGGTTAGGCTCTCGGAGACTACTCCGCCAGTATTATATGCACACAAGAGACATCATTTTGAGCACCGTTTCCGTAGGGCGCGCGCTCGCCGAAGCCGAGAGCGGTTTTGCCATTTCCAGCTCGCCGGTTGACTATTCGCCGCTTTTCGACGCTAGAAAAGATTGAGACCCGACCCCCTGGACGACCCACCTGCTGTCTCTTACTAAAGGCATTATCTATCTTACCTCATCATCGGCATCTATTTCCACGGATAAGGACTTGAAGCGTCGAAGATCCCGCAGGAGAGCTCGCCGGATGATCACAATGAAACCACCAACTGGCGATATGACTAGACGAGCATCGTCCATAACCTGAGGGCTCAAAAGGAGAAGAGAGGTGTGGTGATTTGCAGGCTTCCAAAGGGCCGCTTTTGGTTGTGCCCGATCGGCTTACGAGAGCTTCGGCGTAGATAGTCCTTATCAGTCCATGACATGTCGTGAGCGGGCGGGATCCGGTCCCCTGATGAGGCAACCTCCGCCGCCGCTTTCCATTAATAGAAACATTGGAGCGACGACAGTTACTTGCGGAGCAATATCGTATGTGTCTATGGTTTTCCCCTTAACATGCCTGATCTGATCTGATGGGGACATACAGTATTTCCCGTAGTAGCTGAACGCTGCGCCAACGAAGTACCCCTCTCCCCTCTTGGTGAATGGTATGATAGATGGTACAGCTGGCACAGTCCTCGAACGACGTGAACCGATTTTTTAAAAAAGAAAAAGAAAAACCCCGTAGGAGGAGAAGTAAGTGCATGTGCGCCATGCAATGCAGTGCAGGCGGCTGCTTTTTTATCGTTCAGTGTAGTGTTCGTTGTCGGCGTTATGTTCCTTTTTCCTCATGAATCAACCAAAGCCAATAGATCCTGGTGAAAATCTCCAGGTGCCGTGTTGCCGTTTCGTTTCGAGTCTGTGCCCGACATAGCCACTGTCCCCCCACCAGCAGAGGCCCATCCGTTACAGCCATTGCCGATCAGTCAATGACAGTGACAGGGTACTCCGTACATATTTCGGATATTGATTTGGCATGCGGGTGAGGTTTTACGACTTTGAGACGGTGTTCTATGATCGCAACGGCAAATTGAGAATGCGTGAATATTTGGATGAGCTGGTATAGCCGGTACCCGAGTTCACCGACCAGACGCTTCTGTCCAATAACACCTGACTTCCTCCTTCCTATTGTCGCGCGTCTGTCGGTCGCTCTAGGTACAAACACCCGTCTGGTCAATTTGTAGGTTAGGTGGTCTATGCGAGCCTTTAATTGGACTGTTTGGCTTGCTGCTCACCATTGCATCAGTTTTGTGACCCGAGCTTGCAGTGTCAAGAGTCAAGACCAAAAGCTTGACGACAGGAAACCAAGAGCATAAACATAAGCGCCGCGCATGGACGCGCATGTTTACATACAATTTGCAGGACCAAGCTTACCTGTCACAACCAAATTTCATGCTCTCGAGAAAGTCTCATTACATGTATTGCTTGAAACCCAACGCCGTGCAGTGGCTTCGGTGCTATGGGTACTGCTATGGGCGGTGGTCCTCTAAAACGCCACTGCTTTTCCAACTGGGCTGGGCTGGGCTGGTCTGGCTGGGCTAGCTGGCCTGGCTGGTCTGGACATGACTGCCGTTACCCGGCTTATTTTCTTGGCACATTCCCCAGTCATGAGATCACGGTCGCTGGTCGCCAGGGTCCTAGACTACCTGCTTGCTAGTAGACCACGAGCTGGCAAAGGCTGGACTCCTGATTGATTCGAGGTTGGCATTTGAGCAGATTGATGCATAGATGTATGTGCGCAATTACTTTGCAAGTCTGCTTCATTGCATTGGTTTGAGTAGATTGCTGGTTTGCAGGTCCAAGAGCTGAATTAATTAATTGTAAATCTTTCCGATATGTCTGTACATGCGACCAAGCTTGTTTGATATCATCGTCACCATTATCGGTCCATGAGTCCATGAAACGAAAATACAGGCTGCCCCTCCTTCCGACTTCCAAGCCCATCACTATTCTGTCTATCACATTTTGACAAAAAGGACTCAACTCCTCTTTTGATTAATTGAACCCCATATTCCGTAGCACAATACCCCCCCTTACCTCGTGCCTCTTGACTTGTACATACATACCAGACCCTGGCTGCCTTGCCTAGCTTGCCTAAGTACAAATCCTGGTGACATCTGCAGGGCACCTCACTTGGCCATTATTATCATTTCGGAGCCGCGAATCGGGCATCCTGGGTGTCGCGTGTGCCTTGTCAGCGTGCCAGTACTGCTGCGTGCAGGTGGTGCAGGTGCAGGTGCAGGTGAAGGTACAGGTGAAGGTGCAGGCAACCACCAACAACAGTAGCAAGCAACGTGCTCTGTCTGCATTGCCCCTCGCTTCAATTCCTCAATTCCTCAGTTGCTCCCGGTTTCCGCCCCAGTGGTTTTAACCTTACCTAACCACTTCCCTGACGGGGGACTGACTTTTAGCTACCGTGCTACTTCCAGTACTACATGACCCCGACCACTTACAAGTTCCAGTTACAACCCCCCCATCCCATACACCCCATCCCATACAATTACTTCATCGCCTTGCCTTGTCTCACAACCTTCTTCTGCGACGCTGCCATCGCTACTTCTTGCCTTCCTCATTTTTTCCCCCTTTGCACTTTCGGTTTATTCGCATTCCACCTCACGTATCATTTCCTCCCCTTCTTGTTCTTTCTTGTTGCCAGTTTCTTCAATATGATATGCCCGTTGCATGACTAGGTGCCCGTTTTACAGTTTGATTAACATCGAATAAATGAATGCCGCCGCTTCAAAAGACTTTACTGGCCGAGCTCACTGCTCGCCCAAGTGCATGCAATCCAGACATTAGAGTTACACGGACGCCCGACACACAGCATACCATTTGGTGACAAGTCGACGGAATCCTCCCATTTCGAAATACCAAAATACCATACTACCCGGCTTCTTTTTTCTCCCATCATCTTTCTATTTAGTCATCTTTTGCACTTGGCGGCGGAATTGGTCACTTTGGTCGCTTGCATCTCCTCGCTACCTCGTCATCTGGTAACCATCGTCAGCGGCAACCACCGTCGGTTCAATCCAGGCTTCGTCTGGATACGAGCCCAGCGTGGCACAACCTGACAGAACGTCGGCAGAGCGATAGGCCTCGACTGCACTGTCTGTCGGGAACGCGACCTGCTACTCTTAGCAGTATACCCCATTCAATATCGACTATCCGATACGAAACCACGACTCCGAACCATCAACACCATGCGTCCCCCACGCATCGTCATACTCGCCCTCTTCTTCGCCGCCTGCCTCTTTCTCCTCTGCCGCGCCATCACTTCGACCCTGGCCCCGGCTACCCCGACCATCGTGACGACCCCAGCCGCCGCGGAGAAGAGCCGGTTCAAATCGCTATTCTCCCTATCTGCGCCATTCGCCCTCTTCCTCCCGAATGCCGTCATCACCATCGCCGCAGACAACACCACCTCGTTTGCTGCACGACCCGCGGGCTTTGGTCCCCAACTCCCCAGCAAAGGCTTGAACGGCCAGCTATGGATAGGCAGCGGTTTCACCGAAGAGACACTGCAGGACGACGTCGGAGAAGGTGAGCTCGGGTGCAGCGACGTCTCGGGCTGGAACGATGGCAATACGAATGTGGTTCTCAAGACGACACTCCTAAAGGAGGCACAAGACAAGGCCAATTTAGTCAAACCGCCCAGCAGCAAGACGAACCGACGGACAAAGCGTGACGACAATCCGAAAGACGCTGCGCCTGCGCTGAAAAAGGGCACCAAGGCCCCAAAGATGCCAGTGAACGACGGCACAGACGATTATCTGCATGTTGGCTTGGATCGGTCTCCGAAACTGCAGACCGATGCGTCAGGTCTTGTCAGTTCAGGCCATGCCGACATCCAATCCATACAAGAAGGTGCTGAAATCGCCGGCAAGATTGTCCTGCTCAGCCGAGGTGGTTGCGGCTTTCTCGAGAAGGCGAAATGGGCTCAGCGACGAGGAGCTGTTGCGCTTGTTGTGGGCGACAATGTCCGAGGAGGCCCGTTAATCCAGATGTACGCTCATGGCGACACATCCAATATCACTATTCCCTCCGTCTTCACGTCCCGGACCACTGCCTATCTCTTGTCCTTGATGATGCAGCCCGGAAGCTACATTGAGGACTTCATCGACGAGAACGGGAAGCCCACTCAGAAGGTACAGCAAACCGAGAAGAAAAAGGCCCGCCAACAGCAGCAAGCAGCTGCCAAGGTCCAGAGTCCTCGGGAGGCTGTCGCTGGCAGAGCAAATGCGGCAGCATCGAAAGATGCCGAGTCCTCGACCACCGATGGATCCGCCGCACCGGCAGCAGACAACCGAGGTTGGTTTTCCCGCGTCTTCAGCTGGCATTCAGCAACCTCCAGTGGTACAAGCCGGCCCCCGAGCAGTGGCCAGCATGACTGGGTCATGGTGGAGGAGTTCTCGGACGAAAAAGACAAGGTGATCAAGGACAGTCTGGAAAAGGCGGCCAAGGGAAATTTGGCGTCTGGCTCAAAGATGACACCAGATCAGAAACAAGGAGACGGCTTTAGGATCGGGGTCCACGACTGGCGAGATCCCGACTTGGTACCCGACCCGCGCGAACAGGATACGGGCTCCCAGGGTACATCGAAGACAAACGAGAAGACGAGCGAGGCGGGTGCGGCATCCAAGCAAGCTACGAAGAAGCCCAAGAACCACCACGGCCCTCAGGGTGGCAGCATAACTCCCAGCAGTGGAGAGTATGCCACCAAGGAAGAACCATCCAGAAAGTCCAAGTTGAGAGAGGCGAAAGAAAGCACAAACAAGGGAAGCTTCTTTTGGCGCTTATTTGGTGGTCGTACCGATGCGCATCGGGTTGAACTGCCACCCTCTCCTACCAACACTCCGATCGTCAAAGTCGCAGAACCCACTCAGACGAATGTTCGCCCACCCCCTGGTGATCACGAGGGACTATGGATTGTCATCACGCCCACGAACGGTGCCAGTCCGTTCCTGGATACCCTCCTCGTTCTGGTCATCAGCCCGCTGATCACTCTGACTGTGGTATATGCTCTGCTTATTTTACGTGCGCGGATCCGCCGCCGAAGATGGAGAGCACCCAAGTCGGTGGTGGAAAGGCTTCCGGTTCGCACCTACCACACGGTGGCGGTTACACCAAGCCATTCACCCAGGATCCCCACCCCGTCGCCGCCTTCGCCCACCACGCCGTTGCTGCAGAGCCAGCATAGCCAGCATAGCCAGCACAGCCAGCATAGCCAGAATAGCCAGAATAGCCAGAATAGCCAGCATAGTCAACATGGCCCTTCAAGGTCACGGCCCCGTTCAAGGACCACTACGGGCGTCGCTGGGGACCTCTTGCAAGCCAACACCGCTTTGCAGCTCCCAGGCTCGTCGCCCTCTCACGAGAAGCCGAGCGAGTGGAAGAAGTATATGGGTAGGCAAGTGGAGTGTGTCGTTTGCCTGGAGGAATACGTCGACGGTGTCAGTCAGGTCATGAGTCTGCCTTGCGGTCACGAGTTCCACGTTGAGTGCATGTGAGCAACCCCATAAGCTACACCACCTCTTTCCGAGCCATATTTACTAACCCGATATTTAGAACGCCTTGGTTGACGACACGCCGACGAACATGTCCCATCTGCAAGGGAGACGTCGTGAGATCTCTGGCGCGTGGATCCCCTTCAAGCCCCCGCTACGAGCCTTATCGCGACGATAGCGACGATGATTTCTCGCTACAAGCATCTTCCTCGTCCTCTTCGAATACATCTAACCATTTGCCCATTCCTCACAATGACACAGATGTTGAGCGCGGCATCTTGTCACCAGTGCCACGAGGAGCTCGTGACTCGGCGCGGCCGGACAGTTGGCTGGGAATGTTGTCACACAGCTTCCGGTCCATCTCATCCAGGCCACGTTCTGCTGGTCCCTCGGAAGACCGCAACAGGTGACCGGGCACTCGACGCTTTCTTGTTTGATTTTTCTTGTTTTCCATTTCTCGCATAGCACTTGCCGATGGCGTTTGGTTGGGTTTTTTTTAGTAGCGATATGGCACGGTTTCCCCATTCGCCAAATCACATTGCATTGGATTGGCGTCCATATGTCAGCCCATCAACACACAGGTTGCCTGAGGGCGACCAGATACCTCCATGGTGTTCGGTTTGGCTGTACATACACATCGATTTCCTCGAATTAGAAAGGATATACGATTGAAAGGCTTTTATTTGGTGGTCCTGGACAATGGGTGATTGGGTTGATGATGATGGGGTAATGGGCTTGGATGCCGCCCTGTAGTTCAATACGAAGGCTATTGAGTGGAAATGGGCGATGATTTCTTCAACATCGCAGCTTCTACCATGAGTGATTTATATATCTCTACGCATACCTCTTCGTTTTGGTCCGATGTCACTGACGTGTCATCTACTTGGAGACCCCCGAGGATTCGATAAGAATCTTCTACACCTGTACTAGTACTCGGCGGTGACGGGCTACCCCGCTGTCGAGGTCACTACCACGGCCTATCCGAAAGGCTACTGAGGCTGCCAAGCTAAAAATGTCTTATAGGGCTGTCGAAATTACGGGACACTTGGAGATGGCCGTTCGTTTGATGGAACAAACGGTCCCCGCCAGGAGAATTTCAAAAAGGTGGCAGTGGCACTATTCATCGACTGTTTGGCAACACCGCCTTGCCCATGCGGCCCATCGTCCACATATACGTTTCCACTTGAGACGATCTGATTGGTGGTATATGCTGCTAATCGCTCAGCTCTCGTGGGTCCCGCACCTTAGGATCGGGCCAAGATGCTAGATTTACACTGACTAAAATCTCACTTGTACATAGTGAGGCCGGTGGGCCGGCCGGCCTGGGAAAGTATAGGACGGCGCCCTTTCCAACTTCCTATAAAAGGGGGGAGGCGTCACCGCTCGCGTCTTGGGCCGAGATGTTCTCGACTCTATCGCTGTAACTTGAGATCTTTCCGGGGAAACGAGCAAGCGAATCACTGGCCTTTTAGCAAAGCAGACAACTGGAAAGAAGAGGAAAATCAACGAAAGTCAAAAGCAAAGATGTCGCGACCTACGGAAACAAGACAGTGGGTCCTGGCCAAGAAGCCGACGGGCCTCCCCGTGCTCTCGGGGCCCGACGCCACCTTTCGTCTCGAGACGGTGCCGCTCCCCGCGCTCCAGGAGGGCCAGCTCCTCTGCAAGTCGCTCTACTTCTCCAACGACGCCGGGCAGCGCGGCTTCATCGAGTCGCCTGTGCCCGCGGACCGGTACTACATCAACACGGTGCCGCTGGGCCAGCCCATGTTCACGGGCGTCATCGCGGAAGTCGTCGAGTCGACGTCTGAGGCCTCGGAGGCCCACCGGCCCGGCCAGCTCGTCATGAGCCTGCACATGGGCGTCTGGAGCGAGTACTTTGTCCTCGACGCGGCCCACGCCCAGCCCGTCGTCCAGAACCCCAAGCTCGCCATGACGCACTACCTCGGCGCCTTCGGCGGGCCCGGCCTCGCCGCCTACACGGGCCTGCACTACGCCGCCCGCATCAAGCCCGACGACATCGTGGTGATCTCGGCGGCGGCCGGCGCCACGGGCTCCGTCGCCGCCCAGATCGCGGCCAACCTGGTCGGGTGCCGGCGCGTCGTCGGCATCGCGGGCGGCGAGGCCAAGTGCGCCTGGGTCCGGTCCCTGCTCTCTAAGGGGAACGACAACGGCGCGCAGCACGCGTGCGTCGACTACAAGAGCGCCTCGTTCGCCGAGGACCTGAAGCGCGCCACCGAGGGCGGCAACGCAAGCGTGTATTTCGACAACGTCGGCGGCGAGGTGCTGGACACGGTGCTCGGGTGCATGCAGCTGGCGGGACGGATCGCCGTGTGCGGCGCGGTGAGCACGTACAACAACGACGTGACCGAAAAGCCGATGGCGCTGCGCAACTGGTTCGAGATCATCAACAAGCGGCTCACGCTGCAGGGCTTCATCTTGCTCGACTTCGCGGAGAAGCTCCCCGGCGCCGTCGCGGAGCTCATGGAGGCCGCGACGTCGGGCAGGATCCAGCTGGACGCGGCGAGCGAGACGGTCGTCGAGGTCGGGATCGAGGAGGTGCCGGCGGTTTGGCTGAGGCTGTACAGTGGGCTGAACCAGGGGAAGTTGGTGACCAAGCTGGTGGTGTAGAAATGTAGAAAGTCGATTTCGCCCTACAGGCGGCAGTAGTAATCCACGAAAAGCTGACAACTCCTTCTGCGCCTCGGTCCTCGTCAGCTTCATGTTAGCCCGGTTTTTTTGAGAGTTGGTCCATATGCATGTTGGCGAACAGACACTGGCCAAGGCGTCTTCATGTCGGGCACATTCGTGGTCACATCGGCTCAGCGTGGATATACTTGATTGGGGTGGTGGCGGCAGCAGAACGGAACCGTCGACTACGCTACGCTACGTTTGTGGCCAAGCATGTGGATATACTACTTACTAATACACATGGTGGTGGTGGTGGTGGTGATATTCACGACGAATAACAAAAAGTCGCAATGGTTAATACAAAATGCCATACAAGTGGTTATAGAGCTCGTACAACCATATCCATATCTGTCTGTTTGGTGACCCATCCTCCGTGGATCTTCCATGGCTTATCTGGTTGCGCCAGGGTCGCATCAAACCGTGGATAGAACGATGCGACCAGCTTGCTGATCATCATCATCGCGATATTCTTTCCGATACATGTATGCGTACCAGCTCCAAACTAGATCATTTCATAAGTATCAGGGTGGTCTTAATGTGCAGATTCCACTTTGCATGGACGGCGGAGAGAGAGGTAGGCGAAGGTGGGAAATTACTTACCGAGAACAGATATCGGTTCATTTCCGCCCTCCTATCCTCGCTCGCCTCGAGCCACCGCTCGGGCCGGAACACATCCGCATCATCGCCGTAGATACCCCGATTGTAGTGTAGGACCCAGGCGTTGACCCCAACAATGGTGCCGCCCGGGACGAAGTAGCCGTCGAGGGCGGCCCCTTCTGGCGGGACCTTGCGCTCGAGAATGGTGCCGGTATTAGGGTGGATTCGAAGCGTCTCTTGAATGACCGCATCTCTTCAAGGGGCAAACATGGAGGAGCCGCGGTCAGTTATTCCCATGTCTCCAAACAAGACCAGATTGTGCATGAGAGGGGGGTCTTTGGAGTAAATGGGACTTACAGATAGGGGAGACTGGACATAACGGAAAATGGTAGACTGAAAGACTGCGACATCCCATTCGTTTTACTCGCAGAGTCCAGCTCGGCTCGCAGCTTCGTCAAGACACGTCGATTATGACCCAGATAGTACCAGATGGCGCGGAGTGTGATTGCGAGAACATCATGGCCTGCTGTGCTTTAAAGCAGGTTCAGAGCGTGGCATGTTGGCTGCCCAGAGAGGAGTATAACTCACAGATTGATGAAAATAGAGGCAGTAATCTCGTTGATGGAGACCCTATTTGGCTGCCGCTGATGGAGAGTGCGGTATTTACTCAACATGTCCGGACCGTTCTTGGGCGGTGAAGGCTCCACGCGGCCGTTCATTTCGCCGAGAGTGAACTATCCATACGGAAAACCAATCAGCAGGGGTTGCGAGATTGAACGGCGATGTAGATGGAAAGTCGTTACCTTCAGAACAGGCTCTGGTCCTTTCGCTTGATTCATACTCCGGAGTCGTTTGAAGACAAAGTGAAGTAGAGGTGCTTGGGTAAACTGATTGCTCGTCAGCATTAGTAATATAAATCGCATTCGAATCAGGTATATTTGCATCATCTGACATACCAAGCCAACCATGGCGAAGATCTTGTCCGAGAACGCGATGATGCCGCCCACATCCTTCCCTTCCTCGAGAAACCCCAGTTTCTTGGAGACGTTGACTTCGCCTAGGCAGTCGAAGGAGAAAAAATGTAGCCATAGCGCCATGTCAAGCGTGGCCGGACCATTCTGCGTTCGGTCGGCCATCTGTTTGAGGAACAGGTCGACGCAGCTGTCCACTCGAGGCTCAAGGTCCTTGACCGCGCTCTGGGTATAGAGGCCTCCGATGTTTCTCCGCATGGTGGCATGGCGCTGCGCATCCCGGAGAGAAAATAGGTTCTCAAGGGACTCGCCTTGGTGCGTCGGGCACCCAACTTCGTAGAAATCGGACTACTCCGCGTCAGCTATATATGAAACATTGTACGTTGGTTGACAGGAAACGTCTTTCTCAGACCGACCTTGGCATAAGCATGTCGCGAGCTCGAGGGATATATGGTCTGAAACGCCGCGGGGCCGGCAAAGGATACGTGATTGGGACCGATGCGCACGACGGGTCCATATTTCCGGTGGACGTCGGCATTCCACCCCGGCATGTCCTTGTTCCACACCGCGGCGATCTTCCAGAGACTGGTGCAGCTGGCTATCCAGGGCCCGGGGATCGATCTGAGGTGTTTCCGGTACCTCGCGGAGAGTAGCCTCAGGCAGACATACAGCGCAATTGCGCCGAGACAGAAAGAGACAAGGGCCATGTCTTCGGTAGATTGTTGAGATTAGGCGAAGCTCGACTGTCAAGCTTATCACGTCTCGTTGCGGAAAGATGCTGACAAGAGAAAAGGAAGCCGGGAAAACAATCTGACATGGGGTTCGGTAAATTATACATCCTCCAGATATGGCGGGGTGAACCCTCTGCCACGAGTCCCTGTTGATATGGAAGCAGGCTGTGTCGATCCTGCAGCTGGCTCGGCATATATACGGCCCGTACAGCGCATTTGGTAGGAAACACGTAGTGTCGTAAGCACTACCATAAACTAGCCACTACCCTAGCACGTTGTAACGTGGTTGGACCCTTTATTGGATGCATTGTAAGTGCCAAGTACACTGGCATCTGGCCATTTGGGAAGAAGGGGATCAGAGGCGACGCGAGCCGACTTCATTCAACGTTTACAAACACCACCGATTTGCCGTATTATGTTACAACCTAAGCTCCGTGCCGTGTTTCCTGGAAATCGGTATTTGGGGCAAAGCATAACTATCTGAGAGTACTGTTGGTATCAGTTGCAAATACCCCCTTTTTGCCAAAGTCTACTTCATTCGAAGCAGAATGTAAGGTTATCTATTCCCTGGGATACAATGGCTCTTTGATGTTGAGCATCATGAAAGAGCGAAACCCGCACATATAATCATACACGCGCAAGAGAGAAAGAAAAGGAGAACAATCCATTATACCAGGCTAGTGCAATAGAGACAAACGATTCAAGGATAGTAAGGAAACCGACCAACTAACATGTAATATGCAAACAATGCCATTGAACCATTATATATCAACCAATAGATCCCAAACGTAAGACCAGTACCATTTGTATTCCATATTTCGCAACCGCAACCACCAGTCTAGGCCAGCGGAGCCTAAAGAACCAGCGAGATGCCCAAGATCTTCATCACTAACTCCTGCGACGGCGTCGGCCTCCGCATAGCCCAGGCCCTCGTCGAGCGCGGTCATGATGTCTACCTCCACGGGACCGACAGGTCGCAGGCCGAGAATAGCTGGGACACCTGCCCTGAGGCCAAGGATGTGTTCCTTGGCGACATCTCGCTCATGCACGGGGCCATGGACCTCACGGACCGGCTGAACGAGAACGGTCCCTGGGACGTCATTATCCATAACACGGGCATCAAGACACTCTGCCCGGAAGATGGCCCCACCCCAGAGGTGAAGGGCAGACCTAACAAGCCCGCCATGAGATATTGGGAACGTATGAAAGGCCGCGTGTTCTGGACCAACACAATGGCCCACTACCTCTTGACCACCCTCGTCCAGCCCCCGCCCAAGCGCCACGTATTTGGGGGCAGCACCCTCGCCGCCGAGCCCGGCGGCGCGTCGATGCCGCAGTTTACGGATGACTGGTTCGCGAGGTATCAATTGCACCACATTATGCTTGCGAAATGGTACGGCCGCAATCTAAAGAACGCTGACTACAGCAGCGTGCATCCGGGCGGCTTGGTGCAGAGTGCCGAGATCCGGGAGCGCGGGAGCGCGAGCATCACGGACTGCGTCGGTGTCAGCGAGGAAAAGACCGTCGCCACGTACGTCATGCTCGCCGAGGGGACCGATGAAGCGGTTAAAGGGGTCGAGAATGGGCAGTGCTGGAGTGAGGGCCAGGTGAAGTCACCCGAGGTGGAGGCGCAAGATATTGCGAAGCAGAATTATCTGATAATGTGGTTAAAGGCCGCATCGAGGGTCACGCCCCGGGGTAGGAAATTGTGTGAAGGCGATAACATCTGGACAAGAGATTGGTGAGTAGACTGTTTGCTTGTGGAAGGAACGAAACTTATGCGCCGTGTTGTAAATATGTAGAATGAACGTTTTTGATTTTCGTTGTCCGGAGTTCCAAATCGCTCGCAGTTTCTACCACCGCGACTGCAATCTCAAACGAGATGTATAGAGGATGTCGTGATCCAAATGCCCTGCGTCGTCGTCAAGGACGGGTCCCAGTCGAAGGGCTACATTTGGAAAAGTACATGGTTTAGTAACTCAAAATATCCATCTTTTAACTATATGGCTTAAGAAGTTTTCAATGTATTTGATGGTATGATGCCTGTCTATCAGCGTTTCATTTCTGCTAGGCTGGCTCACCGTTGATTCGAAGTTAGATAGGTTTGGATTTTAGGTGCAGACGCTGGTACAATATTTCGTTCTCTCCCCTTTCTCTTCCCATCATTGAGTTGGTTACTCCTTTCCTGTCCAAGATATATCTACTCAAACAACTTACCAAATCCAATATACCTAACCCCCTAAACCAGAAAATGCCAGTCCTTCTGGTCCTCCTTAGGACGAAGACATTCTCAACTACCGAAACCCCCCAAAATTCCATCTCTCTGACCCCTTCTGGCACACGCCCTCCGATATTCCGACACCGTATCTACCGGCTGAGGTGCGTCTCCAGATCTGGGAATGGACACTGGAGCTGGAGAAAAAGGACAGAATAATGGAATGGATTGCACTGGGGATGATGAGACCGACCGAGTCTCTCCTCTCTCCCCTTCTAGAGGTCAGCCGGGAAAGCCCCTCCGTGGTGCTTCGGCGCTACCCCAATGCCCTTGAGGTCTACCGCGGAGAGAGGAGGCTTCCCTTGAGATGGTTCTAGTCTAGCTAGCCCCAGTCGCGGCCGGTGCGAGTGGGCGTTGTGCATATGAGCTAGGCTGACGATACCTTGTCTGTGATTCCTAACATGTCCATCTCCCGTGATCCTGGACAGGACATATTCTCTCCTGGGTTAAGCATTTGGAACGAACAAATCTTGAATTACTGCTTTCGGAAAAAGGTGTACTATGATATCGAAACAACTGCGCGGCTCAATATACAGGAGCGCCGAGAAGTTCGCAATCGACCACGCGAGAGACCATTAAACGAGGAGGAGTTCGATGAAACTTACTTGGCAATCCGTCACCTATTCGACTAATTCCACGCGCTCTGGTGACTTGCCCCTGGGTTGTTCTAGACATTTAGAAGTAGCAGCGCAGTTTCAAGCGTGGCGCGTCAAATTATTACACTATCTGGTAACAGTGTAGGGTCATTATTGGCGGTGTTTGAACAAATGGCTTACTGACTTCATTACAGATATTATATATGGACACATGTAGTTTGGCTCTTGCTTTCCCGATCAGTCCCCAATTACGACTTAAGAACCGCTAGCACTTGCCGGGTCTCACTTGGGCCTTTATTCGTTGCAACGCTGCTTGTCGCGTTCTTCACCCAACACATCCTCTTGGCTGTAGTCGGCGCATTTCCAGGTCAGCTTCCACTTGACAACTTTCATTGCGGCAGTCATCTTGCGATCGGATTATCGGAAGCGGAGACATCACTCACCAGCGCTGAACACCACCGACGTGCACTCGATGCGATTCTTTTGGGAGTTGTAGCTGGCACAAGCCTTGACGCAATCTCCGACGAGATACGATCCGAATTGGAAAATGTCGTACTTGGTCCCGCTCAAGTCCTGCCCGCAGCTGTATGTGAACGTTCTCTTGTTAATTACTATGTCGGTCCCGTCGATACGGGGACAGTCGAGCGGTACGTTATCCTTATCGATGCAGGTCGAGGTGGAGGAAGGAGACAACGACGCAGTTGATGATGCGAGGGGCGAAGATGGGAGAGACGGCGATGCCCCCAATGCAGTTTGTGAAGAACTAGAGCCGCTCTCTTTGCTGAGCAGCGGAGAGGATGAAGTCAGTACCAGTCGTTATCATGAAACTTTTACTTGTATCGGTTATATCGCAGGATCAGGAATGTGCGTAGAAACGTACCGCGAAGCTGCTAAGCCGCCACCAAGTCCGCCACCAATCGCCGCCCCCAATATGACGAGCGCTACGATGCAGAGAATCATGAAGTTACGCTGCGTCAATCCAAATACTGGACTACCTCCCGTCGCCGAATTTTCGTGTCCCGGTGTGTGTATCGCTATCGAATGCCCGTTATTGTGAGGATGATGGTAGGTCTCGGGTGAGTGGTAAGCAGTGTTACTGTGGGCGCTAGTTGACATCATATCCGGTATTGGGGTTGCATCTATATTGTGGTGGTGGTGCGCCACCTCCTTTTGTGCAGGCAGCGCGGCGACCGCCTCCGGTGCGTTGTTTTCATTATACATGGCCGGCAGGTGAAACGACAACCGACGGCAGCAATTGTGACATGAAAATAGCACCGCAAGGCGTCCCCAAAGCCCGGGGGTTTGGGCTCTATAACAGCAGATGATGAGTCTCCTGTAACTAACCCCCTTAATGAAATCCAAGCCGCGTCAGCTAGGCACATACGGGAAAAGGATATAGTGATGAAACAAATAAATTAGGATCGATTCTTGGCTGGGCTGTGGTCCAGGGCAGCGCCTTCGCTTCTGCACCCCCTACTGGCTCACCCATTCGTGCCAAGTGTAAGAACTAATTTCATACCGTGGTAGCCCCCATTGGTGGTGGCGCCGAAGTTCAAACGTCAGCATGCAAGCCAACCATGATAGCCCCCAACTTTGCTAGGGCCAGTTAGAAGGCTGCAGTAGTTCCCGTTTCCTGTCGATAAAAGAAAAGAAAACGACTTCGCCAGCTCGGGTGGCTAAGTGAGGGGCGTATTCTGCTGTCTTAGAATTGAATAAGAGAAACGTCTAAAAAAGAAAACAAAGAGAAAAGGATAAGGGAAGTCATGATTGCACACACGCCGTATAGCGGGATAATAAGGGGCCGGGGCTGAAGCGATAGTGAGGTGACACCACCAAAATAGGCGAGGCTCTGACCGGTCCATTCTGCTACCGCCATACATTTCCGATTGACTATTCCTTTGATGAGGGGGCGCTTCAACTGCTTACGAGATAAACGTTACATGAACTCCTTGGGTGTGATGTATTCTTTTTCATTTTATTTTCAAGTGTATTGCTTGGTCTGGAGCAGTTACTTCCACTGGGCCAACCTGTTATGAACCGCATAAGACCTGGGGGGGAGTACAAGCAATGGCGCCTTGTTTCGCTGGATTCAGAGCTATCCTGGGATTCGGGGCAGCCTCTTTTCAGCCAAAGCTAATGTCCAGGGTAGTTTTACACATTTCCTCCAGCCCCGGATCACCGCCCGCCTCCCGGACCACGAGGTCGTACACGGCCAGGATGCGCCAGATCCCCTTGAGGTACTCCTTCAGGCCCTCCATATCCGCCAGGACATCCTTGGCGTGGTCCCGGTCCCAGTCATCTTCGCCCCGCGGGTAGAAGTAGTCCCAGTGCACCAGGTTCTGCGCGTCGCCGTCGTACTCGCCCGCCACCGAGCTCATCATCCGCTGGTAGCTCTTCAGGTCCATGTAGTTCCGGCGCCCCTTGACCTTCTCGCCCGACTCGGTCCGCGCGACGTCCGCAACCTCGGACTCCTTCTCCTGCAGGATCACCAGCAGGTTGAGGTACAGGTAGACCCGGACCGCCTCCTCGGCGGCGCGGCACACGCCGAAGTGGTGGCCGTGGTGCACGTCCAAGAACGAGACCAGGTTGGCCTCGGGCTTGTTCGCGATGAGAAGCAGCGACTCCATGATGTGCTCCTTCAGCGCGGCGCGGTCCGGCGACGCACAGATGGCGGGAGAGGTGCCCGCCGCCTCCATTATCATAAGCTTGATGGTGTCGGCGTGGCCGATGCGGCTGCCGTGGGCGCACTCGGTCCACTGGGTAAGCGGCCGCAGATCCTGGCTGTTCGTGTCCGCGAAGCGAGCCGGCAGGTCGGTCTCGTGCCCTTTCTCAAAGTAGCGCACCTGCATCTCGACAGGGTACACCATGCGCGTCTCGGTCTTGCCGCTGCTGGGCGGGGGCTTGCCCCCGAAGGACTGCGTGACGATGACGGACTTGGTCCAGCCCTTGGCGCGCTCGCGGAGCTCCGGCTGGGGCTTGTACTTGGCCCGCTCCGTCGCCGCGAACTCCTGCACGCGCTGGGCGAGGGCCTTGCAGAAGTAGTCGATCTCCTTGGTGTCGCTCCCCTTCTCGACGGGGAAGATGTCCTTGCGTTGGGGCTCATGGGTGTAGGAGATCTTGTACCTGTACTGCGAAGCCAGGGTGTTCCATGGCAGGGCGTGGGCTTGATGCGCCATTGTGGTCTCTTTGGGGGTGGTGGGTTACTACACGTTTTCGGGGTTGGTCTCCGCTTTGGTAGGTCAAATACTTTGGTGAAAAAATCAATATTGAGGAAACACAGAGGGGACGGATACTGCACGATGTTTCGACGCTGGTTTTTAAAGAGAGACACACCCAAATTTAATATTTTGACGAACACCACATCTCCTCTTTGCTGCGTCCTCGCCGCGCACCGCATGACTCTAGGGCGGTGGGGTGAGACCCTGAAACCCACGTCCAAGCTGTAAAGCAGGGGTCTTGACTCGAGGAATAATACCACGTCGTCCGAAACCCACCCAGCCACATCAGCCTCAGTCGATCATTGTAATACGCCACCTCCTTTTGTCCCGTCTTGCCCCTTATCCATCCTTATCCTCGTCAACCTAAATAATTCTCTATACAAGCTCACGGGTAGAATTGGAGAGACATAATTAGAGCGTTTCTAAATATTTTGCAATATACATGCACTATGAAGTCAGTGTTATCGAAACACAATGAGTTCTTATCGGTGGGGGGCCGGGGTCTCCTGGTTGGTCGTATGAGTCATCTTCTCCCTTGCTGCGCATTTCATGCAAAGGAGGCATAGTGTATAGATTATTATTCACATTCTTGGAGCTGTGCACTATAAATAACTGAATCAAACCGATCTGGTAAAGTCGAGCAGGGGTTTGTTGCAGTCAGCATGGACTCTATCAGAGACAGGTCTATAGCTACTTAGGGAGATGTGATAAAAGAACCAATTTTCATTGCTCAGCCCCGGAGCATGAAAATGAACTTGAACAATATAGAAATCATGTTGTATTCTAGTCGCTATCCGGACGCGCTTTAAGGTCACAACTGGACGAGAGATCAGAGTACCCAGAGTCTACAGGAGACTCCAGCATCTCTTCCTCCAAAGAAGCCGTCACCCTTTCACTTTTGTTATTAATCGAAATCCTCTCCGGCTGTCCTGTCTTCTTGAACGCACATAGATACCTGCCCAACGCCATGATGGGGAAGTAGTGCCGGTACATGGTATAGCCAATGTAGAAAAAGTTGGGGAAACCAGTCCCGGTGTAGTGCCTCTCGGCCCATGTGGCCATGCTCTTCTCGGGCTCGCAGTCGGCGCCACCGCTGTAGATCTGAGTCTCGACGAGGTGCTGGATACCAGTCTCGATCGCAGGGCTCGTCTTGCTATTGCAGACGGCCAGAAGCCCCATCAGCGCCCACGCCGTCTGCGAGGGCGTCGACGGCCCGCCCCGCCCCGCGCGCTCCGGGTCGCGGTAGGAGCGCAGGTCCTCGCCCCAGCCGCCGTCATCGGGGCTCTGTACCGTCTCGAGCCAGCCCGCGGCGGCGCGGATGGCGTCTTCGACCTCGTCGTCGCCCTCGGCGAAGTAGGCCAGCCCGCACAGCGCGTTGCTGGTCCCGTACACGTAGTTGGACCCCCAGCGCCCGTACCAGCTGCCGTTGCGCTCCTGCTGCCTTAGCAGGTACGCCACCCCGCGCGGGCAGGCGCGGCCGATCTGGTCCAAGGTACGCCTGTTCAGGAACTCACCCTGCGCGGCCAGTCGTTGCATGAGCCCGAAGGCCTCGAGGATGCGTCCCGTGACGTCGGCGCTCGAGGGGTCGCAGAGGGCGTCCATGTCGGAGAAGGGGATGCGGTTCAGCCAGAGCCGGTCGTTGTCGAGGTCGAAGGCGGCCCACCCGCCGTCGCGGTTCTGCATGCCGCAGATCCAGGCCGCCGCGCTCGTCACCGTCGCCGAGTCGAGCGCCGACGCCGGGTCCTGGCTCACGAGCGCCAGGATCGCCGCCGCCGTGTCGTCCACGTCCGGGTACCACGTGTTGCTGTACTCGAAGCTGAACCCCCCGGCCTCGAGCGCCGGGTTGTAGACGCGCCAGTCGCCCTCGGGGCCCAGCAGCTGGTGGCTCTTGATCCAGCGCACCGTCTGGCGTAGTCGCTCATCGTCGCTCCACGATTTCACCTCCTTTCGCTTTTTGTTCTCCCCTGATTCTCGTCGGTCACTTCCTTCTCCATCTCCGACCACGGGCCCGTCGCAAAGGCTTCGGGTCATCAGGACCGTATCCCACACGGGCGAAACGCACGACTGCAAGCGCTTGCCTCCCTCGTCCTGCCACGTGAACCGCTCGATGGCGGCGATGGCCGATTGAATGCGCTCGTCTTCTAGCTTGTACCCCTCTAGTAGCAGCGCCTGGACTCCGGCGTGCATCGGCGGGATGATGCCGGCCCAGTCCCCCTGCTTCTCCTGTCGGTCCAGGATCCACTCCACGCATTTCCGGCGTGCGTACCGGCGCACCGGCCAGAAGGGCTTCAGCCCGCCGAGCCAGTAGAGGGCCGTGTCGATTGAGCCGAACACCAGGGACAAGAGGTCGCTCTCCCACGGCCGCGCCAGGCTCGGACCGTAGGGGACGTTTTTGTCGCCGGGATGCAGCCAGAGCTCGTCGAGGTACGTGCTGTGGGGGTCCGGCGTGTCGTCACTTTCTGGCAAGGGGTATATCTTCTTATGATGGCGGATGATGAGCAGCGGGATCAGCGTGGACCGCGCCCAGGAGGATAGCCGGTACACGTTGATCGGGGCGAAGGAGGGGCAGAGGATGAACTCGGCCGGCAGCTGGGGCACGGCGTCCCAGGGGAACAGGCCAAACTGGGCGAAGAAGATCCGCGTGAAAATCCGCACGGCGGCGACGCCTCCGCAGCGCCGTATGAAGGCCCTCCCTCGACGCATGGCTTCGTGGTGTTGTGGCACACCTAGTATCTTAAGGGCGAGGTAGGCCTCAGCACTTGTCGATACATCACCAGGGTAATCTGGGGCTATGCCCCAAGATCCATCATTTTGCTGCTGCGAGAGCAGATACTGTTGATACGCCTCCGCATCGGGTATCGGACTCATTCCCAAGGACTGGTAAAAGAAGACCTGCTCGGCGGTGATGGTGGCATTCGACAATAGCTCCCCGTTCCAGTGCCCGTCGGGCCTCCGAGTCTCCCACGCATGTTCGACTGCAAGTCTGTGGGCATTTTCAGCAAGCGCATAAAGATCAACCGCCTCTCTAATAGAAGGCGAGACTACCTTGGCCACTGATTCCTTTTGATTCTTACCGAGGAGGGGCATCTTGGAGAAAGAAGGAGCGGCGAGGACTTGATATGTCTACGTCACGGACGTATCCCTCTTTTTTCCACTGGTGCTTGGTCTGTTATCCTGCTCGGGAATCCCTTTGGATTGCGTCTCTGCGCGGGAGGGAATCCTGCAGAGAAAGCGACTCCTACATCCAAACTTTAGGCTCGGGGTCTATGGCTCGAGTAATCCGACACACGATCTGCTAGATCTCATAGTGTACCAACCTGCACTGTTTTTCCCCCATTACATATACTTTGCTGATTACTCTTTGATATAAGGCTGCCAGGGGCCTGCCGGCTAACACCGGCGGAGATTGATATTTACTCAAAGTTGGCCATCAGTAAGCATCCCACGGATCTCCGAGATTGCACATGGGGAAACCATGGTCCCCGAAATGGTATGGTACCAAGCTTGTTGTGCCATCTGGATGAGTGAGCCCACGAAGCGGAAGTGGTTGGAGTGTTATGTCGTGATATAAGTACACAATGCTATCTTCCAGGGGGGATTAATCCTGAAAGGACTTGTTAGGCTTTATCTGTGTCAAGCAACATCATCCGCCTTGGTCGGCTGCATGCATGCTCAACAGAGAGATGCCGTTCAGTTAGAACGTATGGATGCACAATAATGTCCTTACTTTGCGTCTTCTCAGTCCCAATCCTAGTTCGGAAATGATAGTCATCAATGGCAGAGCATACTCCATCTCACCCAACATTCCACGACGGCGTCGGTTCCAGCGGCAACCGTTCCAATTGACAACCGACACGTGTGAAACTAGCCGCGGGAGATGGAATCATATGTTTCGTTTGGATGTCCAAGCGCCGAGGAACATATATGTTCCTACTGTCGCTCAAATAGGATCCATATGGGGGCCCAAGTATAATTTGGTGTAAACACCCCTCGGAATGTGGCCGAGAGGTGAGAGATCGCTCCATGGCCTGTCAGTCAGTTGGACGTTTGGTCGACGATGGTCACTACCTCGTACGGGTCGACTATATGAGGCCACAGGCCCTCATGTATCACATTGACGACGCATACTGACAAAGCTTGTTGCATTTTTAACCTTATAATGACGGATAAGACAAGTAGAGGTATGATAGTTGGGAGCGATGAGGACTTACCCACTGCCACAAATCCATGTAACTCGGTCGACCATCGGCATCTCATTTGGAGAACATGCCATGACCGTAAGCGACAGTACTGTAATTCTTAAGGCGAAAAGGTTTCCTTGCGTTTGGTAAATTTGGCAAAGAGATATGTCTCCGCCGGAAACTCACTGCTGTGTGGCATCAACGCGGTCATAGTGATACTCGAGCCGCTTGGCTCAATCCGTGCTCAAAGTGTCTTCTGTCCCGTTCCCGCCTGCCAGGGCGTATACGGACTTGAACAAAGTCGTAGAGTCACACCGCTTACAGGCGACCATCTGATATGATAGGCTATCAGCAAGTTGCCACACGCCTCCTTGCAATGTAAGTGACCAACCCCAATAAGATGCGTGGGCGCACCAAGCGGAGGTCTCTCGGATGTTCGCCTTGTCTGGATAAGGAACTCGGAATGGTATATGGGGTGTCCAAGCTGGTACCAGGTCTTCCGTATTTGACCAAAAGATTGAGATCGAGACGTCCACAGGAAGTACGCCCGTATTGATTAAGTAAGGGGTGCGCTTGGCGGCCATCCGGATCTGTTACGGACTTAAAGAAGTTGGCATTCGGAGCGTTGTGGTCACAAACACCACAGGAAGCCCGGCTTCCGATCATCAAATCGCGATTACGGACGGTCTTATTGGATCGTATCGAATCATAACCTATTCCCGACATCATCATCATGTACCGATAATTCCATGCACACTCTCTTTGTAATTGAGGGCGATGATTAGATCCCGGCAAGATCCGGCTGACATGGGCAATTTCTCCAATTCCCGGGCATCCAACTCGTGGCGCCCACGAACCCCTGTTTCCATGAGCAGGCTCGCGTACAGGATACCATTTTGAGAAAGAGGCGTCCGGGTACACGTTTCCATGCGGATGATGATCCCCTATGATTGGTCCCCCACCCCGGCCAAGGCTGCTTCGCACCGTTGCCTCTGCAGAATTCCTTCGGCTAGCTGCTCTCAGCGTCCCGCTGGAAGTGATGGATAACGAACGGCCCAACTGTCCCAACTCGGCTGACATTTCACGCCACAGGAAATATATTGACGCATACGATCGTTGCAGCCAGCAGTGGGTTTTTTGTTTTTGTTCTATCGTATCCTGACAAGGTGTGTGCGACTGTAAGGGGGCGACACCCTCACTGCATATTGTAACACAACATTGCGAGTCATTGCACCAGATACCTTCAAGCTGCCACACCTGTCTGTAAGTCGGCGTCATGTTTGGTTCAGGTCGAGCGGTTGTGCTAGATAATGTTGGCAGGACTGCTGTGTGACATGTAATAGTGACATGTAACATCATTCATATCCACACCAGCAGCCCACAGCCGCTCCATCATGATCATTATGTTCACCGGTATATCCTCTGGTAGAAATAAAAGTCCCCAAGGCCACACTACCTACAGGATATATTAGTCCCCAAACTCCCCCCCAAAGCGACGTTGCATTTGCTGGAAAAGTCGTTCCCTATTGGGTCTTCCACAACCCCCTCCGCAACGATACCCCTCCCAGCTGCCATCCCATCAAGCTTACTGAGGGGCTAAGGTCAGTCTTCGAACACTCAGGACATCCAACATGTCGTTCAACTATATTGTCATCGGCGGTGGTACCGCCGGCATGGTGGTCGCTTCGCGCCTCAGCGAAGATCCCAACGTGACGGTCCTCGTCATCGAGGCCGGCGCCGACAAGAGCTCCGACCCGAGTGTCTTGACGCCGGGTCTGTTCGCCACGCAGATCGGCAATCCTGACTACGACTGGATGTTTCAGTCGACTCGCCAGGTAATGATCACCCACAATGTTCGGCGTTGGGCCTTGCTCTTTTGCTGATACTGACCCAAATGGTTGTGGATACAGCCGCAACTCAACAACCGCATCATTGCCCAGCCACGAGGCAAGCAGCTCGGTGGCTCCTCTGCCATAAACATCATGGTCATGATGTACCCGTCGCGTGAGAATATCGACGCCTGGGGCGCTCTAGGCAACGAGGGCTGGTTCTTTGACGCGCTGGCCCCTTATTTCCGGAAGATGGCCACCATCACGCCCCCTGGGGCCAACGCCCGGGACGTGACCGGCGTAGATAAGTGGCACGATCCCGCCCTCGACGGAGACTCTGGACCGCTTCAGATCGGCTGGGGAACGGACTACCCGGATACGTTGAACGGCGCGTGGGTGAAGACGTTTGCCAACCTGGGCCTGGGCATGACCGGGGATCCCCGCAGCGGCGAGGCGGTGGGAGGCTTCCAGAACATGGAGTCCGTCTCGCCTGCGACGAGATGCAGGAGCTACGCGGCTAACGCCTACTACGGCCCGGAGCAGCGCGCCCGTCGGAACTTGACCGTCATGACAGACACCCGAGTCCTGAGGATCGTGTCGCAAGAGACTCCCGACGGCATCGTAGTTACCGGTGTCGCAGCACGACTGGCAACGGGCGGAGAGGAGACCTTTCACGCCACTGATGAAGTTGTGCTGTCCGCGGGTACGATCCAGTCGCCCCAAATCCTGGAACTGTCCGGCATTGGTGGGCGAGCCCTGCTGGAGCAGTATCAAATCCCGGTCAAGATTGACAACCCGGGGGTCGGGGAGAATTTGCAAGACCACCCCATCGTGGGCCAGCTATTCGAAGCCAAGGAGGGGATCCGATCGATGGACTTGCTTAAGCAGCCAGAGTACGCCGCGAGTGCTATGCGGCAGTTCTCCCAAGGAACCGGGATCCTATCGCAATCGCCCTTGGCTTCGGCTTACACCCCATTTGTGGACAAGGATGGCATCATGACCGAGGCGCAAGTGGCAGCTCTCTTTGAGAGCCATTTCGAATACGAAAGCGACCGGGGCTGTGAAAAGAAGAAACCCGATGGGCATGATAAGGAGTTTGGGATTCTCCGGAAGTGTATGGAGAAGCCGGGTTCCAACCAGGTGCAGTACCATCTCTTGCCCGCAAGCCTGCCCGTCGCCGACCCCAACGGCATCGCGCCCGTCTTCCATCGGCCTCAAGTCGCCGTCATGGCCGTCCTCAGCCACCCGCTGAGCCGCGGCCGCGTGCACCTCGCCTCCGCGCGCGTCGACGATGCGCCGACGCTGGACCCGCGCTACCTGGCGCACCCGCTGGACCTCGAGATCCTCGCGCGTAGCGTGCAGTTCACCGAGCGCGTCGTGGCCGCGCCGCCCCTGGCCGACGCCCTCACAGGCGCGCGCCACCCGGACCTGCCCCCGCCGCGCGCCGCCGCCGACGACGACTCGCTCGACCGCGCCAAGGACATCGTGCGCCAGGTCGCCTTCTCGTGCTACCACCCGGCCGGGACGTGCGCCATGCGGCCGCGCGGGGACGGCGGCGTCGTGGATGCGCGGCTCGTGGTCCATGGCACCGCCAACCTGCGCGTCGTGGACGCGAGTGTCTTCCCCCTGATGCCGTCGGGGAACATCCAGGCTACGGTGTATGCGGTGGCCGAGAGGGCGGCGGACTTCATCAAGGAGTCGGCGGGTTCGCGCGTCGCTAAGTCCACAGGTAGCGCTGACAGTGGCCATGGCAGCAATGGTGGCAGTGTTGACGGGAGCGCTAGCAACAGTGGTCATGAAAGTTCTGAAGACAACATTGGCAATGCTAGTACATGAAGATTCGACAAAACTTTCATTCAGGGGTGATTCTATAATACGTTTCGTTGCACTTTCAGAAGAGCATATCTTTGCAACACATATTCCCATTAACGAGATAATTAGAGTATGTCTGAGGAAATATTATCATATGGAACGTCGTGTCGAAATCGGATGGCGCCAGCTCATTCGCCTAGCGCGGTCAATTCCGGGCGTGAAGAAACAATGTGTACGTAGATCCGGCTTTTGGCGACATCAATGCCAAACCTCGAATTAGGCCAAAATGAGTTGACTTGAAACCTGATTATCAGCTGGGCCAAAGGGAGGCCGACAGGCTAACAGAGCCAGGACGCCACTGAGGAACAGGTACAGGACACCGGTCCGATCTTAATGGGACAACTTCCCTCGGCATCACAATCGCCATTAGAACCAACAAATATTTCGAGACACGCTGCACATCGAAGAATGGGACCCTTGGCAAACACGTTGATTGATCCGTCGATTTGTTGAGTTGGTAATAGTATCGCACCACGTGACCTCAGCTGCCCAGACCTACAGACTCGGCGAAAAGGGCTCGTTCAGTGGACTCGCGCTTGCCTATGATCAGTATTTGGTGGGTGTTAAAGCACAAAGAATATATAATCATCCGTTGATAATAATGATTTGCTCTCATCATCTTCTAGCTTTTGTCGGGATGGTTGAGATATATCAAGTGTTTCGTGAGGTGATCAGAGTGTTGTTATGTCCTGATGATGAGATGATTTGGAGGGCGGAACATGCCTCGGAACGCGCGGAGGCCGCCATCTTTAGGCTTCCAGGCTTCCCCTTTGGCCGCGCTCGGCCAGACTCGAATACGAATACTAGCAGGCAGTCGATCGGAATCCTGATTGCGAAATGCCATCCTTTTTACTTACAAGTGTCTACTTCACATTGTACACAATATTGTATGTCTATGATTAGTACTATTTCAAAACATATCATTTGGGTTTATCGTGGTTGAATTAGCATCGGATTGAAGCGAGCAGACAGACAGACAGACAGACGGACAGCCATGGATACCGACGCCGATGCGATGGGTGGTGGTGGGGCCAGTCCGCCTGGAGTTCGGAGAGCCGTAAGTCAATCCAGTCATTGTCTATCATTTGCCGGCATCCCACCCTCTTGGGTCCCGACGGCCTTCCTCGGCCGCCGATTGTATTGCATCGAGATGCCCTGGTCATCGAACTTACAGCCGATGACATTCCATCTATTCAAAGACTAACATTATGATTGGTGTTGTGTGCATAGTGTGACCAGTGTCGCTTACGCAAGGTAAGTCTCATCCTATGCAGAAATGATGAAGGAGAGAAGTCCTGACCGAGCCCGTTGGGTCAGATTCGCTGCGATAAGGAAACGCCATGTTCCAACTGCCGGAGCGCTAAGCGCTCATGCAGCTCTACCGGCCTGGGCCAGAAGCCCAAGGAGCCCCGGCAAAGGGTCCTGATCTCAAGCCAATAGTACGTCGTGGACAGCTTACATGATGAGCCTACTCCCTTTAGCTGACGCCTTTACAGCGAAAGAAAGATAGACTTTATGGGCGATCGGCTCGCCACCATTGAGGCTCTACTGAGAGATCTGTCCACCAACCCGCGACCGTCAAACCACAACTCCCTAGGGTCGTCACTCACAACTACGCCCTCGGACCAGGACCGGAGGACGCGGCGGAAAAGCAGCGAATCATCGTCCACAACGACGCCGGGCGCAGCATCAGATAACCTGTCGCCGTCCAAGACCCCTTACGATGACACGTCCACGGTATTCGAGCCGGACGACTCCGAGACCTTCGAGGGGTCCACCTCGTTGGCGGCCCACGCGGCCTTCGCCTCCGACTTCGTCGCCTCGGCCTCCATCGCCGTGGCGCCCTTTTCTGGCTCCAACCCGCGCATGGAAGCGGCTCTATCCTCGCTAAAGCAAATGGTGGAGCTGCAAAACTCGCGGACGGGGCCGGGCAGCACCACTAGCTACTTTGACGGCACCTCGGCCTCTTCCCATTCCGCCTCCACCAACAACAGCCACGGCAAGCACCGCAGCGGGAAGGGCTACGTCCGCCTCAAGGACTTGCCCATGCCGCCCATGGAGCTCGTAATCTCGGAGCTGCGCGAGCTGCAGTCGGCCCCGGGGTCCATGATGCTGCTGGTGGTGACGTGCTTCACAGACCAGGAGGTCTTTGTGGAGCGGTGCCGGCGCCTCTACTTCCACACGGACCGGAGCGACATCCCCGAGTCGCTGTTCCTTAACGTCAACGCGGGGCTCATCTACCTGTTCTTCGAGAAGAGCATCCGAGCCCCCGCCGGCACCGCCGAGAAGGCCACACTCGAAAAGTGCACCGCGATGTGCCAGCTCAACATGGAGACGGCCATCGCCCAGCTCCCTCTCCTGATGCCCGCGACGCTCGAGAACTGCGAGGCCCTGCTGATGTGCGCCTCGTTCGCCATCGACGTCTCGCGCCCCTCGCTGGCCTGGCTGCTGACGGAGCGCGCCGCCAACATGTGCCGCACGCTGGGCCTGCACCAGGAGCACACGCTGCGCGGCGACACGCCCGAGCTGCGCCGCACCAAGGCCCTCATCTTCTGGAGCGCCTACATGCTGGACAAGGGCCTGAGCCTGCGGCTGGGCCGCGCCAGCGTCCTGCAGGACTACGACATCGGCGTGCCCGCGGTGCTGGAGCGCACCGCACTCGCCGACGACTACGCCGGCGTCGCGGGCAGCGGGCACTCGGCCGCCATTTTGAGTCTGTGGGTCAAGCACGCCGAGGTCCAGGGCCGCCTGTACCAGCGCCTGTACTCGCCGGGGGCGCTGCGGCAGGCCGAGTCGGCGCGCGCCGCGCAGGTCCAGCTGCTGATCGTGGACATCCAGTTCCTGCTGCGCGAGACGGGCCGGCTGCTCGACGAGGCCACGGCCCGCGCCCGCGCCGGCGACCGCGACTCCCAGATGTTCGCCCTCATCCTTAAGAGCGACGAGGTCGGGTACTGGAGCAGCGCCGCCCTGGCCTACCGCGCCCTGCCGCCGACTCGTTCCAGTGGCGCGGGCGACGGCGAATCTGGTGGTAATACTACTACCAGGGGAAAGAGTCGCACCTTTGCGGATGAGTGCACGAATGCGGCGCGGGCGGCGATGCGGAGCCACCAGGAGTGCATGGACATGATGAGCGACACGAGCCTGAAAGTCATCTACATGCACTGGTACGTAAAACCCCACCTCCCCACCTGAGAAGACAGCCCTAACACATTCGCACCAGGACCATCCTCTACGCCCCCTTCATCCCCTTCATCGTCATCTTCTGCCAAGTCATCGAGAACTCGGGCTCCGAGACGTCGCAGTCAGACCTGCGGCACCTGGAGCGCTTCATCCAGTCGCTCGAGGCCGGGTGCGGCATCTCCCCCGCCGTCGAGAAGCTGCACCGGCTGTCGTCGGTGCTGTACAACGTCGCCCTGCTCTACGCCGAGGCGAAAGCCCAGCAGGCCTGGGACCAGGACATGGTGCCCGTCGGGAACGAGTTCGACCTCTACCTGAGCCAGCTGGGCATCATGCCCATGGACGAGAGCGGCGGTGGCGACCTGAGCGGAGGCGGTGCGGTCAATGATATGAACGGTGGTGCTGGGACTGGCGGCGACGGCGATGATGTAATCAGGAATGTGCAGTTGGGTGATTGGTTCTCAGGCAATAACCACATCCTGGGACTCGTCGAGGAAGACCTGTCGGGTTTCAATACGTCAATGTGGTAATGGCGACATCACGCTGTAATGTGTATATAGTCGGTTTTTGGTTTCAGGGCGCACGTGTAAATATTCAGGAGATTGACTTGGCAAAGTATTTGTTGTACGAGACGGATATATATCCTGGGCAGGAGCCTGGATGCATGCGAGACACAATGAACAAATGATAGCTTTAGTTTGATTCCTTCCGATTTCCTCTCCGAGAAGCCTTCGTCTTTTCTCTCTTCGACGGCTTCTGATATACAGTATGTACAGATTGTTCCGCGTCTTGCCATGCCTTGCCTTGCCTCACGACTCGTTTATCGCTTCTACCGAGTCCCTCATCCACCACCACCACCCCCTCTTTTTTGTCTTCTTCTTTTGCTTTTGATGGCCTGTAAGCTTATGCCAGAGTGGCGACCTCGCCCTGGGCCTTGCCGGAGCGCTCGCCCTCGAGCTCGCGCTCGGCCTGGCGGTAGTACTTGGCCGTGTCGACGCCGTGCTGGCTGTGGTTGACAAAGTTGAACCACGGGATGCCGTACATGAAGAGGGCTGAGTAGCGGCTCTGGCGCGCGGCCACGCCCTGCATGTGCGGGGTGAGCCGGGACTCGCCGTACAGGGCCTCGCCCTTCTTAACCTTGTCCACCATCTCGCGCATGTCCAGGTCGACTTCGCGGGCGTTCTCGGCCATGCCGTAGAAGCGCACTATCACTTCAGTGTCAGTCTGTTTTCTCTCTCTCTCTCTCTCCTTGTTTGAGCTTTTTTGGCTCGTCTTTCGGGGAATGGGATTGTCAAACGTACTCGTCGATCGCTGGTAGTAGTAGAGGAAGCCGCCGATGGCGCCGATGACACCGGTCAGGCGCATCGCTTGCGCAAAGCCGCCTCGTCCAACTTGTGAGGGTGCGAACTTCTCCATGGTGTAGAGGGCGCCAGGTCCGAAGGCGGCGGCCGTCAAACCGTGGACGTAGTCGGAGGGTCTAGCATAGCCAACAACCCGCTTGAAGTGACTGTTTCCCATATCAGCACCCGCTCAATATTTCTGGTTCCATGCTCCAGCGTTGGGATTTCGAAGTCTCAATTCGTCGTCGTCGCCGTCGTCGTCGTCGTCAATTGGAGGGGTGCGAACTCACGGGTCATTGTCAATGAGCTACAACATTGAAGGTCAGCCGGTTTCCTTGCACGCCAATTGGGTCGTCACCCTGGACCGGCATAAACAAACTCACGGGGTAGTCGGTCTTCAAGACCTTGCTGGGGACGTAGGTCGGTTGCTGAGGAGTCGACATGTCGGGCGGACTCAATTGAGCGGTCCAGTCCAGTACTTTGAGCTGCCAGAACCTCTTTCAATGCGCTTTCCAGTCAATGGATCGAGGTCGAAGCTGGAGCTCTCCAATTCGCGAATTGCCAATCGGGCTGGGATTACCTAAGCGGCTCAATCTCGGCTACTGTGCCTTGGGCTTTTGCGTCTTGTGTGGCTTGACCGTGGTTTGGATGGAATTGAATGTGGCCGTGCTTCACCGACTCAAGCCACAACTACAGCACCCCGCCAAACTGCCAAACTCGGGTCCATCAATTAGTGCTCAATTGGGTACGACGCGCTCTTGGTGAGACCAAACGCGTCTCCCAGCTAGTCAATCTTTGGTAACACTCCAGCACCGTTGACAGCAGCAACCTTCACTCGCCACACCATTACCAGAAGACATAGCAAATATGGCTTCGACTAACGCGACTCGCCCGACCGTCGAAGATGATTTGGACAATTTCGATGTCAACGACTTTGCCGATCCGTTCGCCGATTCCGGGGACGAGAACGCCAATGACAAAGGTGATACGAACTCCAAGAAGCGCAAAGATGCCAGCGGACTCGGTATCGAAGAAGAAGTCAACGTAGCAAAGAAGCAGAGAGTTCCCAATGTCAAGTTGGACGAGACACGACTATTATCAGACAAGGGTATACCAAAGCTGCGGAGGAAGGCCCGCGAACTTAAGTTCAAGGGCAAAGGTCATGAGGTATGCCGATTCGAACTACCCGCACAACGTAGCAACACCTCGATCTACAACAAAAAACCCAATCTAACTAGTCTGTATTTGTAGTACTCGGATACGGCACGGTTATTGTCATGGTACCAACTATGGCTCGACGACCTGTTCCCCAAAGCCAAGTTCCTCGACGCCCTGGCCATGATCGAGAAAACCGGCCACTCCAAGCGCATGAAGATGGAGCGAATGGGCTGGATCGACGATGGGAAGCCCAAGCCCGCCGGGTACGACGACGACAACGACGAAGACGAAGTCCCGGCCATCATCACCGACATCCTCGGCCGCGACGCCACCACGCTGCCTGCCAACATCGCACCCATCTTCCAGCAGAGCGGGCGGTCGGGCGAGCGGCCGCAGACGCCTGCCGTGGGCGACGACCTGTTCGGAGACGAGGATATTTATGATGCTACACCTAGAGGCTCGAAGAAGACGGCACCGCCTGCGGCTGACGCTGCTGGAGGCGAACCGGACGAAGAGGACCTTGATGCGCTCATGGCCGAGGAGGAAGCACAGCGGGCGGCTCCATCGACCTCACTATTCGGAAACGGGGGCTCTCTATTCGGCAGTGGCAAGCCCGCCCCCACCAAGCAGCTGGCGACACGACCCGCTGTCAAAGCTGTGCCAGACGATGACGATGACGATGATCTGGATGCATTAATGGCGGAAGCAGAAGCCCAGACGACGTCCAAGTCATTAAGGCCAACAATAACGACACAGAATGCGCCGACACCAAGCAACAAACCAATAGCTTCTGCCGCCGATGGGGATGATGAAGATGACTTGGACGCCTTGATGGCTGAGGCAGAAGCTGCGGAATCCCGCCCGGCGCCTCCTAAATCACAACCACCCACTCAGCCCGAGAAGAGTGCAGACGCGGATGAAGAGGAAGCGATGGCGGAGATGGACGGATTATGGTGATGCACACCGGCACAATGTAGAGCTTGTGGATTATACCCTGTTTTAATGATGAATGATATGACTTCTAATGCTACACTTCACACTCGACTTGGCAATCAAATGTGAGGGTAAATGATATTTCCACTACCCACCCTGTATCGAACCCTGCGAGCGAAGCACAAGGTGCAAAGTGCCAGTCCAACATAGGTATTGGAATGAGATTTGATTCCCACTTACTGCCAATTGCGCCATAAATATTGCTGGTCGTACCACTACGTTGGATCTACAGATCGGCTTGCGCTCCATCTTCATTTGATGGGGAAGATGAGATCGTGGGACCTGAGCGGGGGGCACTAATCTCTACTTTGTTTTTAAGCTTACCTGGTCGACCTTCCCATTCACTTTTGCCAACATCAATTGTCAGGTTTGCAATTAAGGAGAATGAGTTCTTGTCTGCCGAGAGCGAAACCTGTCGCGATGCCTGAGAATTCGAGCCTCTTCAAGTCGAGATGCACACTCTCCCTGAGGGCATGCACTGGAAACCAACCGGTGCTTCAAAGTATGCGGTGAACACCGGGAACTGGCATCGCCAATGACACGGAACCGGAAAGCACAACTAGTAAAGAAGCACGAGAAGCAAACAGGCCTGCATATATTCAGATACGGTGTAATTGCTGAATTGCTTCGGAATTCTGCAGAGGCTGAGATGCACTTCTCCTCGCTCGCTTCAAACCGCATGATCGACCATGCAGCCAAGGCCTGTAAGGGCGTGATCACAACAGAGCAGACCCATATGTGTTACTTAAATGCGGCTTCGCTGTAGTGAGTGGGAGAAGCCCAATGGCCCTCGCCATTTGATACCCATACCACATCCTGCCTAATAGTCTTAAGGGACATTAGCTACATGCATACATAGCATACACATACCCGACCCTAGGCTAGGGGCCTGTACCTGGCACCCAAGGCTGATTGGCGCGGCCACAGCATGGTCATGATGACATTGCTTGCTAAGTTTGGATGTTACACAATCCAGAGTTCGCACTCGACCTGCCAGGATTAGACTAAATCATGTGAGGGTATCAAATACTACCAGTAATGAGTTGCTACGGCCAACCCCGTGCAAAGACATGCCCGGAGCTTCAAGTCGAGTCACGTGTCAATAAGCGAAAACCGTGGCCTCGGGAGAGGCGATCAAGAAAAGCAAAATACGAACCATACCACGTGGTAACCTATGGCCAATCTTACTGCAACGTGGGATGCGCCAGGCAAGCTCCGTACAAAATGTGAAGACACTTTTCTTTTAGGGATCAATCGGGTCATCAGGGCCGACTCATGTCGCGAGGGAGGGAAAGTTGGCTGATTGGACGGGCTGGAAGTTCGAACAAGGCCCAGAAGCGCAATCGTTGTTTCGAGGGAATTGGCCAGCTATTCGGCCGTGTCACCTAACCACTCTGACCTAGCGCGTTTCCTATAACGGCCGCCTGTTATTAGTCGTATGTATTTGCAGACTGTTTTCCTCCTCGTCCCTTTACCGGCTGGGGGGGGGGATGAGACAAAGTCAGCCGGGCGGTGAGCGATGAAGATGATTCGTCTCACCCTCACCACATGGTGCCGGCGCTGTCTCGGTGGCATTCTCTCTCTCTCTCTCTCTCGGGTCCCAAGTATTATTGCACGAAGGGGGGAAAAAGAGGCGTCGCGAGGTTCGTATACTGGATACGCGTGGCTGCTTTACCGTCTCTGCCTTGATCCGACAAACTTGCCTGGACGACTTGTCGGGAATGCACAGAACAAACTCATGGGCCGCATGATTGGGCCACTAAACGACGCAGAGCGCGCAGGCTTATCCACTGCGATGCAGAGCGCCTAGGATGGGAGGGATGGAGGGATGGATGGATGGAAGCGTCGTCCTCGGGGTAATTGCACACGTCCAACATTCACGAATAACATGTAGCATCCAGAGCGCCGGAATTGTCCAAGACGGACAAGTTTCGAGGATTCTCCAAAAACAACGGGGGAAACGGTGTTGTGGATAAATACAACACAAGCTAACAAAAGCTGGTCATCTGGGGGAGAATGCGGAGAAGGATTGAGCCTGGCGAGCTGGGCACTGGGGGAACTGGGGGAAGAGCTACGGCTATGCGGGGTAGAGGTGGTATTGGAGCGGGCTCATGAACTGATTCGGGGTTGGGCCGCCGGACTGGAGCGACTGAAGCAGTGGATCTGGGGGGTAAGGGGGGAAACTCGCCGGGGGCTACTGTAGTATGTACGAGTGAACTAACAGTCGGTATTAGGGGCCCCCGGTTTCCAACTCGATGCACGATGCGCACCCATCACATCCCCGGATTCCTACAGGGGTTTGTCGCTTGACGAATTGGGTTCGCTGAGCTCAACTCTGCAGAATTGATCCACGTATCACGCGCGCACTTTTCATCTGTAGAATACCTTTCACGCATCCACTATGCCAGTTACGGTCCCGGGTAGCCCCATGCGCGTGCAATCTCACCTCACCCGCCTTTTTTTTCTGACGCTGCTTTCCGTTCCCCAAGATCCCTAGGAACAGCGGAACATGGGGGTGAACCAGAGCGACACGGGAAACGAGACAAACATGAAATAAATAGATGGGGCTGGCTGGCTGGCCGCCGCCGCCCGGGTAGGGGTAAGTAAAGGTAGGACGGATGTATAAAGTCAAGACTATATAAGCACCAACTTGGCGCCTTGTCTACTCTCTCTTGGCCTTCTTGTTTCTCTCTTGGCCTGTCTAACCGTCGTCCACCTCCCCACGCGCCTTGCCCGGTTATTTCTTTCCTTCCGTGGGCAAACAGACGCCATTGACAACACACCCCCACCCGCCAACATGTCGTCCGACGACAACATGCCTCCTCATACAAAGGAGACCAAGGAGACCAAGGAGGGTTTACACAGCGACAACCGCGTCGACATCCTTCACGCCGAGGTCCTCGCCAGCGCGGATCTCATGAACGATGCCTTTGACGGCGAGAACTACGAGCATTCGCAGGGCCTCTGGGAGTCCGTCAAGAGCCACCCGTGGGCGTGCATGTGGGCTTTCATTATGTGCTTCACCATTGTCAGTTCTCCCTCTTCCTTCATCGCCACGCTCTTTCTTTCCACGCTCTTCACCTCCTCTCTCGTCCTTAATCTACACTTTCTCCTTGCATGCAGAACTCGTTTTCGTGTTTTGGGGGAAGTGTAGGAGAGCGGTAGTGGCCGGGGGCTAGGCCTGGGCTTACACGCTTGCAACATGCATGCAATCTATCCACCTACCTAAACCCGTATAGTCTGAAAAAGCAAGCAATGAAGCTAACCAAAAACCCCTCCACTCTGCAGGTCATGGAATCCTTCGACATGTTCCTGAACGGCAACTTCGTCGCCTTGGACGCGTTCAAGGCAAGATATGGTGTAGAACTGCCTGATGGGACCAAACAAATCGAGACCAAGTGGCAGAGCTCTCTCTTCCAAGCCGGCCAATGTGGCGCCTTCGTTGGCGTCTTCCTGGCGGGTCCCGTCACCAACCGCCTCGGGTACCGTTGGACTACTCTCTTGGCCCTGGTGATGATGAACGCCACCATCTTCATTAGTTTCTTCGTAAGCCGCACCCCATCGAACCCCCCGTTTGTTAATCTGAAGCGTCCATGCTAAACTTTAAATACAGGCCGATTCACTCGCTGTCCTCGTCATTGGCCAGGCATTCGAAGGTATTCCATGGGGCTTCTTCATCGCCAACGCCCCGGCTTATGCCAGTGAGATCGTGCCCCTCGCCCTCCGTGGCGCCTGCACGGCTACTCTGCAGATGAGTTGGTCCATCGGCTCCATCATCGTCGCTGGCGCTACCTATGGCTACAACAAGCGGAGCGATGAGTGGGCATGGAGAGGGCCTCTTGCTCTGCAGTGGATCTTCCCCGTGAGTAATACAGCAGCCCTTCCTTCCCCTTTCCCTACTTGCGCGACCGCGATGATGCGATCGCCCCCAACTGGCGAAGAAGTCACTAGCTAACCACCGATGGCCCCTTCGATAGACACCCCTCATGGTACTCATCTTCCTTGCGCCTGAGTCCCCCTGGTGGCTCCTCCGCCACGGCAAGAAGGCCCAAGCCCTCCGATCCATCGAGCGCCTCGGCAGCAACAGCAACCCCGAGGGGACTCAACAGACACTCGCCATGATGGAACGCACCGTCGAGATCGAGATGAAGCTGGGCGGCCAACCGTCTCTGCTGGACCTGCTCAAGGGCACCGATCTTAGGCGTACCATCATCACCTGCTTGATGTACGCGTCGCAGAACTTCGCCGGCAACTTGATCGCTAACCAGGCCACCTACTTCTTCCAACGTAAGCTTTTCCCTTCCCCTTTTCTTCTCCTACCTGGTTCTCGCGCACCCCTAACGACGAGACTGCATCACTAACACCAATACAGAGGCTGGCATGACCCCCGATTTCGCCTTCCAGCTCAACCTGATCAACTCCTGCCTGCAGTTCGTCGCCAACATCCTCTCGTGGCCGCTGACGGCGTGGTTCGGCCGCCGCACCATCTACCTGTGGGGCACGGCGACCAACGTGATCCTGCTCATGATTCTGGGCGTGTGCGCGTCGATCGAGCAGACGCAGGCGACCAACTACGCGCAGGCGTGCCTGGGCATCATCATCTCCTTCGTCTTCGCCGGCACGCTGGGCCCCATCTCGTACACCATCATCGCCGAGACGTCGTCGGTCCGCCTCCGCGCCCTCAGCACGGGCGTCGGGCGCGCCGCCTACTACGTCGCCGAGATCCCCATGATCTACCTGGCCTCGTGGATGCTCAACCCGACCGGCGGCAACATCCGCGGCAAGTGCGGCTACGTCTGGGGCGGCACCGCCGTCGTCTGTTTTGTGTCGGCCTACTTCTTCCTGCCCGAGCTCAAGCACCGCTCCTACCGCGAGACCGACATCCTCTTCAACCGCAAGGTCCCCGCCCGCAAGTTCAAGTCCACCGTCATCGACGTCCGCGAGAACGAGTAAGAGCAGACGAAGACGAAGAAGAAAGGAGAAACTTGTCGCTACCGATGTCGTCGTTGGTTACGTCAAAAGTAAGCTTGACTTGCATTGTTGCTATTTATAGGCTTGGCTTCTGCGGCCACTTTGAGGAAGGACCTATCTTTACATATATATATAGATGAGCATTTATATATTCCACTATACTTAATGATTCATTACGCAGATTATATTAGTCCCATTAATGATTACGAAGTATAGGATCATGACATATCTACGGAGTATTTGAATATTACATGCATCCCTCCAGTCCATCTTGAGCACAATGCAATAAGCTCCCGGAACCAATTGACTCATTGGACGCCACACCATCCTTAATTTTCACCTTTGCTTACACTCGTTTTAGCTGTGACACAGCATTCTCCCCTCCGAGCACCGGCTGGAATATGCAGTCAGAGTTGCATCTCACCTTTTACCCCTCGCAACTGCCTGGTGTTTACTGTAAATAAAAAGCAGCCAGACATTGCTGAATGAATTGACGCTCCCATCTACGATCCTCAACTAAACAACAAATCGACACAGACAAACAGCCATACCAATATCCGCATGCTCTGTTCGACGTTATGGCCCCTGCAATCACCCACCACACAAGCCACACCATGGGCAATGGTGCCAGCGGCAGCAACGGGGGTGGCCGCGGTGGAGGCGCGATCGCCAGCTGCCATGAATCCGCCCTGACGAACTCGGAGGCCGAGGCCGACCTGAGAAGTATCCAAACCAACAATGGCAAATTGCCTGAACCCGCCGAATTGAGCCACGACGACGACGGGTCTGCTGTGATTGACCTTAGCTCGTCGCTATGTTCTTCTGTGAGCAGCGCCTCGCGCGACGAGACGGACGATTCCGACAGCGGTACTACCACTAGCGGCATCACGACCATGAGCAGCTCCATCAACCTCGACAACTTCAGCATCATCGACAGCACGCTGCGCGAGGGCGAGCAGTTCGCCACGGCCCACTTCGACACCGCGCAGAAGCTGGAAATCGCCCGGGCGTTGGATGAGTTCGGAGTGGACTATGTAAGAGATTACCCTACCATTACCACCACACTGCGCCATGAAGATTGTTGAAATATCGTTGTCTACTGTATCTAGGCTTACTGGACTTGCTAGATCGAACTGACCTCGCCGGCTGCTTCGCCAAAATCGAGAGCTGATTGCGAGACCATCTGCAAGATGGGCCTCAGGGCCAAGGTACGACGTCCTGTCTGGGGCTGAACCCCTTCTGTCTTCCTTTCCCCTCTGTGCTTTGGCTGACGACATGTTAGATCTTGTGCCATATCCGATGCAACATGGACGACGCGAGAATCGCCGTCCAGACCGGCGTGGATGGAGTGTAGGTTGCTCTCCTGTCCTATCCGGCCCGACTATTACTGAATACCCCCTGTTACAGCAACGTATGCATCGGCACCTCGTCCAAGCTCATGGAGCATTCCCACGGCAAGGACATGGCCTTCATCACGACCAAGGCGCAGGAAGTCATCGAGTACGTCAAGTCGAAGGGCATCGAGGTCCGGTTCTCGGGCGAGGACTCGTTCCGGTCCGACTTTGCGGAGATCCTGCAGCTGTACACACACGTGGACCGGCTGGGCGTCGACCGCGTGGGCATCGCGGACACGGTCGGCGGCGCCACGCCGCGCGAGGTGTACGACAAGGTGCAGGCCCTGCGCCGGGCCGTCACGTGCGACATCGAGACGCACTTCCACAACGACACGGGCTGCGCCAACGCCAACGCCTTCGTCGCCCTCGAGGCCGGCGCCACCCACGTCGACACCACGGTCCTCGGCATCGGGGAGCGCAACGGCATCACGTCGCTCGGCGGGCTCATGGCGTGTCTCATGCCGACGGATCGCGGGTACCTCTTGCGCAAGAAGTACGACCTCGAGAAGTTGGGGCCCCTGGAGCGAATGGTGGCCAAGATTGTCGCCGTGGAGATCCCGTTCAACAACTTCGTCGTGCAGAAATTCGATTGAGCAGTGCCAGCGAGAGCTGGTCGACGCGGATGAAATCGGGAAGACGGGGATGATGGGGTTTGACATTCAACATGCCATAACCTCATAATACTTTCTTGGGACGGACATTGCTCTCAACAGCATTACCCAAAGAGACCAACACTCACTTAGTCGAGGTAGGAACTACATCCTGCATCTTGCTCTAAAAAGAAGACTCTTCCTAGATAATTTTCTAGTGAAGTCGTCGATTCTATAAAACCTACATGATCATATATGAGGACACTTTCATGCACATTGTTTTCGTTTACGGTGAATATTCCTAGGGTCGGTACCACGCCAAAAACAAAAAGGAGGCTTTGCAGGGGCTGTGCAGAGACTGATGGCACTATTATCTTGGAATCAAATAGAAGCGCACTGTGGCTGCCGCAACTAACCGTTGCTTTTTATCAGTTGATACAAAGCGAAAGCAATATCAGCCCTGGGTCTATGTTATCTATTGGACGGGCCACCCGATATGTACGCAGAACAACGATGGAGCAAAATACATGCTGCCTCAGCCTGCCACCGAATGCCGTGAATGTGACCTGGATCTCCGTGCATGGAATGGGGAGGCCTAGTCATGCCCACGTACCGGAAGCCGGCTTCTCGGTGTGGGCACGCTTTGAGCGAGCCAGCCAATTAACAAGATGCCACATATTGAAGGAAATACGACATATGTTGGAGGCGTCTTGGGCGGTGAATGATATAAAAAGCCCATTCAGCCTCATGGGCGTATCTGCCGGTTTCTTCTGGTGCCACAACGGATCTAGAACCGGCTCCGTGTCGAGATCCTGCACGTCCAGCGCCACCAAGGAAGGCAGTGGCTGCCAATAAACCCGTGTGTGATGATTGAATACGGTCCTCTTGCACATATCGCGTGAAAGTACATGCATTAGCTGGGAACAGAGGCTGGCTGTCTTCATGATATCGCAGCCCACACCGCTGGTGAAATGCATTTCAACCACTTGCGGGATATGAATTGGCAACTGCCATGACCTGAGTGCTTTCTGGTCGTGTATCATTCTAATGGGGATTCAGCTGTGGACTACGAGGGGGCTAGATTGGAACTGGACCACCTGAAGACTAGATCCCCTTCGACCACGCCATGGCTATACTATAAGGCTGAAACACAACGAGCTGTCTTTGCTATCGGAAGTTCTAGACTATAAGCCACACTACGTGAACCTTTCGATTCAGTTTTGCAAAGCACGGTTTTTGGGCCAAATGAAGATACTATTGGGCAAGCCACGATGTGAATGTCGGCGATTGATGTCCATCGTCCGGGTAAGTTGAAGAATCTAGATATCCATGCGAGGGCAGTCAAGGGGCAAGGGAATTCCACAATATAAGAAGGTGGCCTTCGTTCTATCCATAGTAGTTATCTTGCCCATCTCTCCATACCCTTTCTTCAGTAACCCAGATCTCATACTTAATTCCATAAGCTCCATATATTGCCCATTCCCCCAAGCACAGACAGTATGGCTGCTGAACCCGGCCCCCTTGTCCTGACCCCCGGCGCAGCCGTCGTGACGAACCCGACTGGGCCTGAGATCATACAGAAGAGGACCGAGGGAGATTGGCCTGCTGATGTTGAAAAGGTTCCCATCCCGGCCTTTGATACGGGTGTGTTTATCACCGAACTCGTCAATGAAGACCTTCTGCCCAAGAAATTCGCCCAGCCCCTGACGGCGGATGAAAAATCCGCCGTCCAGGACAACCCAGAGGTCTTGCTCGAAAAGGCCAAACTGGATGACAATCGCCCCGATCGCTTGGAGGAGGGAACATTTCGCGGCACTCAGCTCGCACTCACCAAGATCTACGATCTCATCGAGAAGAAGTGAGTTTTCAACATGGCTGACGGTTAGTTTGACGTAGCACTATTGACACAAAAAAATAGGTATGGCTCTTACATGGACACGGCCAACTTTGAGCCGACGGTGCCATCGCCCCAGACCCCGGACAAGAAGAAGATGTTCTTCGTCTTCACTGATCCCGCCTCGGACCGCTACCCTCCCCACCTGAACCTCGGCGCTAACCAGCCCGCCAACAAAGACGTCACGAAAGAGCAAGGGTCGGCCTTGTCGCAGGGCGAAATCTTTAGCGCGTTGCGCCTGGCTCAGTTGACGGCCCTGGTGCCGCAAGTCATCCCGAACACCTTCATCGGGAAGGCCGGGGCCAAGGCCGGCCAAGTCGCCGCCTGGACTGCCTACGGCAGCATGGGCCGGCCCGACGAGGGGACCACGATCGCCGACGTCGAAAAGTACAACAACCAGGAGTCCAGCAAGCTGTGGTACCAGAAGGACATCTTCGACCTGCCCAACATCGGGAACCTGCCGGACTGGTACTCGGACGCGCGCTTCGCACAGCAGTACTTCACGGGCACGAACCCGACCACCATCAAGCAGGCGGGAGACTGGGCCAAGATCTTCATCGACGCGGCGACCGACCCTGCCGACAGCCAGATGAAGGCCAAGATCAGCAAGAGAGCGGCCGAGTCTCCCGGATCGCTCTACGTGCAAGATTACTCCTACTTCCGCAAGGCGGCAGGAACCGATGACTTCCGCTGTAAGTTCGAAGAAATCTACAAAGACGGCCTCAAGACCGAGAAGCGGGACGTATACCGTTATGCCCTGTCCTCGGTCTGCCTCTTCAACCTGACCGACAGTGGCACTCTTGAGCCACTCGCTATTATTATCGACTGGCGTGGCAGCGCAGAAAAGTCGGTCTTTATCTACAATAAAGAGCTCAACGTAGATGAGCAGAAGGGAGATTGGGCATGGCGATATGGCAAGTAGTCTCTAATACTCAGACTCTCTCCCAAAACATTACTAATCGACGTCATCAACTCTAGCCAAGACGTGTGTGCAAGCCAGCGACTGGCTCCAGCATAATGTCACCGTCCATCTGTGCCGCACCCACTTGGTCGAGGAGGCCGTCATCGTGGCCGCGAACCGGACCCTGCCCCAGGACCACGACGTGTTCCAGCTGCTGTACCCGCACTGGCTCAAGACGCTCTCCCTGAACGCGGCGGCCCGGAGCGTGCTCATGCCCTTCGTCATCGCGCCAATCGTGGGTATGCCCGACGACAACGTCTACCAGTTCCTGCGGTACGAGTACGACCACTTCGACTTCCAGGGCAGCTACATCCCCGAGGACCTGAAGCGCCGCGGCTTCCCGACCGAGAAGCTGAACGACCCCAAGTACCACAACTACGCCTGGGCGCGCTGCATCCACAGCATGTGGTACAAGATCCGCAGCTACGTCCAGGACATGCTGCGGCTCAAGTACGCGAGCGACCAGGAGGTCCGGGACGACCCCTACGTGCAGGCCTGGTCGCGCGAGATGCGGGCGCCGGTGCGGGAGCAGGGGGCGAACCTGGCGTCGTTCCCGGAGCTGCATACGCTCGAGGCATTGATCGACTGCGTCACCATGTGCATCCACATCGCGTCGCCGCAGCACACGTCGGTCAACTACCTGCAGAACTACTACCAGGCCTTCGTCGTCAACAAGCCGCCTTCGCTGTACCGGGAGCCCCCCAAGTCCCACAAGGAGCTCATGGCGTACACCGAGAAGGACCTCGTCGCCGCCCTGCCCATGAACCACCCGCACGAGTGGCTGCTGGCCTCGCACATCCCGTACCTGCTGTCCTTCAAGCCGGGCGACAAGGAGTCCCTCATCATCTACGCCGCGTCCAAGTACCACGTCTACAAGTTCAAGAAGAGCGACAAGGAGCAGAAGATCCGCGACGCCGCCGCCCGCTTCTACGAGGCCCTCGCCCGGTCCGAGTCCGAGTTCAAGACCTATGGCGAGGATACGGACGACCACAACACCATCACCTACGACGTCCTGAGCCCGAGCTGGAACGCTGTTAGCATCTTGATTTAAGCTAATACTTTATGGTTTCTGCTTGAGGGGGTAGTTAGTCCAATACAGCCAGAAGTTGGCCGTCTGTGCTGTCATTTTCATATTGCCGCACTAGCAAGTCAACGATAAAGTCGCACCTAGAGGAAAACCCCCCCCCCCCCACTTTTTCAATGACCAATCTAATTAGATCGACCGTATTTCTAAAATGTTTTACTTCGCTGGTTAACCGTTGCTTGTAATAGAGTTCGATGGCGGGACCTGTCCAGTTGTGTATGATGATTCTGGGGAATTCCTCAAACTTCGTCAGGAAAACAGGCAGTTCGCGGCTAGAAACAACGGGCTTAGCGTATCTTGCCTGCTTTAATGGCTGTAGCAGTAGAACAAGGCCAGAGTGCCCTCCCTAATCCATTTGCTGTCAGCCCATGCGGCGTCATTATCATCCTTGTTCATACAGATCTCGTCAAGATTCCTCTGGGTATACTGGTCCCTATGGTAAAGAATGAGGTTTCATCGAGCCCATCAATAAGGAAGACAGTTATTTGCCCGTCCCTTTCTGAAAACTCGGGCACTCTATTTATTATCCTTCTCATAATCTTCCAAGACCAGCGGTTGTTGTAGTGCCACTCGTCCAGGTACTCTTTCGCGCTGACTTCCTCTTGATACGGCTCAGGAAGATTTCTGTGATCCAGCTTCGCTTCTGGGATAAACATCAGTGAATGAGGCTTCGTATCAGTCCATCGCGTGAGTTGTAATTTGTTCCCTTGTTCCCTGTTTGCTTCGTAGAAGAAAAGGGAAGCAATAATTGTCATGTGATCGATAAAATTGCCATGGAACGCGTTATTCTTGGTGATCTTATATTGCAAGTGTATCATTAGGGTTGACTTGCCCGAATCTGGCTTGTCGCTTATCCAGAGTATGGGCTTTCCAGAAATAGAGAGCCACTACCATGTCAGTTCAGATGGAGTGTGGGTTTTCATCGACTTGTAAAACCAATTGCAAGTCTTATTAAATGTGTTTTCGATAAATTTATCACTTTATATAAAATTTTATTAGATATATTTTACATTTTTAATACATTATATCTATAAATTAAGTATAAGAAAAATAAGTTAAATATTCTTTAAATTAAAAGATAAATATTGAAGAGTAAGATATAATTAAAGGGGGTATAAGGCCTATATCGTAATATCGAGTTATCCTAGTACTTCGGTCCATCCTGGTTTAAAGGTTTGACTAGGGTCAAAAATAAAATAATACAACAGCAGAGCAGTGAGAAAGTGTAGCAAACACCAGGCTCCTGGAAAGATGCCCCAAAACCGGCAAGGTAACTGGGAGCTCCATGTCTCCGAATCGGTCTGCCCCGGCAATGGATTGAGGTTTAAAACACTCCACACATCCAAGTATCTGTTACCCGCCATGCCTATACCAAACCCTGGTATCGAGGAGCCACAGACTTGAATACACCATGCTCTCCACGACATACCATTGCCATACAAACGTCGAACCTCCGATGATGTCGATACCGTCGACACAATACCTGCGCCCTGCTCGAACACGTTGAATAACATGAACACAACAATAAAAACCATTAACCATCCGAAGACCAGCTCTTTTACAAGTCCCAAGACTAAGCCATCTCGAGCAAACCTCTTGGCCACGGCAAAGAGAGCATATATTAATGGTAGAAAAAGGACAGCCGCTAGATTGATCCATGTTATCAAATTCGGGTCTGCGAATAGAAGAACAAAGACGAGGCTCCAGGCGAACCATGAAATGAAAAAGGTGCTTGCTCCGACGGCTGAATAGGCCGAAGATGTCAGTAGACTTGGTGAGTCCAATGACGAGACCGATGGCAAATCTGAAGTTGACGGCTGACTAGTAACAGCTTCATCGTGCTGGGTGTTTGAGTATCCAAGCATGGAGATGACAGAAGCTACGAGGCCGTGTGCGGCAAACTCGTGGCGATCCGATACCGATGTTGAAAACCAGACAAAGTTCAAGGCTATCTCGTCGCAGAGAAAGCTCGCCAGGTAGCATCCCGCCAGCAACTTCGTATACAGGATACCTGAGCATGCGAACAACTTGGTTGCCTGGAGGACCGGGCCAAGGATGAAAGACACCAGCCTGAGAACGGTGTTCGTTTCTAGTCGCGATGTTCCTCCACCTCTTCCTCCTATTTCTCCACCTCCAGCTGACGGGCCGGTGTCCTTTCGCCTATCGCTGAGGCCACGACTAGAGTACTTGGTGGACCGAATTGCAAATCGCCAGGCAGGCTCTCGCTCTATCCGAACGCATAGTAGAGCCTCCAAGGCGTTGACGATGCACATGACGGGAGAGCACTTTAGGGCGAACCCCCATTCGACAGGCATGCCGAGGATGCTGCCTGATGGCTCAGTTGCTGCGCACATGGCTATGGACACGACGGCCCAAAAAGCCGATTGCCATGTCAGCAGCTCATCGCTATGGTCTGGGGCTTGGGCCGGAGTGTCAACGATGGTGGTATCAGGGATGCTGGCTGCGAAGACGAGCGCATGCGTAACGTAGAGTGAGACGACTAAGAAGTGGCCGATGAACATGGTAACGTTGAATGGCTAGCATAATTGGTAATATAAGTTGAGGTAAGTGGCTTTTTAAGGGGAGGATGGCCTTCAACCTTGGCGCTGCGGGGTAACATTGAAGCCTGGAGGCCGGAGGAGTAGCGAGCCCTTCTCGTATAATAATTATTTATAGTATAACTATATAATTTAAATTAATATTGTTCATAGCCTCATACTTAGGAGGGATGGCGTCCAGAAGGCCTCATTGGCGAAGTTAAGACCGGAACTCGAGACACAGAAGGGGGCGGAGACGAAGTAGAGATTGCTCTAGACTCCATAGGGTTTGAGAACGAGGCTCTGAAGTCTGCTTCTCTCTTTATTAGGAAGCTGCTGTTTCGATGAACGCTGCAGGCGATGAACGAATCGAAATTGGGCTTTCAGCCATTGCTTCTTTCTCCTTCTTTTTGCGGAAGATCTTCACCTCATTAGACTTCATCCAAACCCACTAAATTCTATCCTTAATACCCTCCATCAGGTTGACTGGACCAAGGGAAGGCAAGAAAGGGAATTCCTCGATCAGGGTGGGATTAATCTACAGTTATGTTGGCAGATGTCGAAAGATGATTGAGGTGGGCGAGCTGATTGCCCGCTTCGACAGATTCAAACAGCACTACTAATATTAAGAGGAAGACCCTGCCTACCTAACCTACCACCTTGTCATGGTAGCGGTTTGGCCAGGTTGAACCAGAGGCTTCCCGTGCCCTATGCAGGAGAGGATCCGGACTGTGCGACGACACCCTCGATCGTTATCTTCTCCACAAGCTGTAGCCCAGTCAATGGCCACGTTCTTCATCATAGACCCAGAACATCAAAGCTCTCTGGGTTCGACGTCGGCGCTTCTTCCATAATGCAAGTATGGCACCATATGGCGAATTTGTTCAGCTACTTTGCTACCATATTTCTGGTCGTGTTCGCGGCCTGATTGCCTCGAAAATGGGGGGCGGGTCTCACGGGTCTCACGGGTCATTGCTTGCTGCAACTTTCATGAGTAGCTGCAGCCGAAAAGTGCATATGGGCAAAATGGTTGGCGGTGCTCTTCATGATGACGGTGATCGCTAAACCTATCAGAGTCCTCAGCTCCTCTTTCGCGCTCACTTGGGTTGCACCGTTACGCCAGCCGCAGGTGGTAGTGGATGGAACACGACATTTCAGGCAGCTGCTCACATTTTATAGAACACCCTACCTACGCAGGACCGTGAAAAACACCCCGGTACCTAACCCTGGGGAGGTAAACCCCAGACATCCGACTCTCAAGTCTAACGGAGATCGCAAGATCTCGAGGCATCTACAGATGAGATGGAAGTGCCACAGGCTGCTTGTATAAGGAGTGGATCGCGTCCTGATCGCCAGCCTTGTTTTCTGGCGTTTCTGGGGAATGGAGGCGAGTGTTACTTCGATCAGGCGGCTCGGCTGGCTGGAACCTCTTGGATAAGTACGGATAAATATGTAAAACGCTTAACAAATTTCATATGTCTACTTGCCTCGTGAGTAAAAACTCAAAGCCGTCAGTATGATGTAGTTCATAGATTCAGACAGTAAGGGGCCAGCTGCTGCTGTGGTATGCTATGCATATGAGAGTTGGGAAGGTCTGTTTCTTGTGTAAAGAACTCGATGACGCCCTCTTCGCCTGCCAGGCTTCTGGCCAAAGTAAGTGCCAAGCTATGGGTCCATATGCCTAATACCTCTCTCTGCAGTCGCCCGAAAGATTTCCATAGTGTGGTGTCCCTTTCTGCGGTTATCCGAAAACAAAATTAGAAAATCTATCAAATCAATTGAACCTCTAAATTCTCAGTGAAGCTTCAGTTCGCATTCCCAGTACATTATTCTGACGTAGTCAGAGACTTGGTGGATGAGGTCAATGAAATTAATGGAGCCCCGCCTCTCTCCCCACTAGGAACGAAGCTCCAGGTGCTCGCAATTGGGAGGATGGAGCTTTGCCGACATCCCACCAACACTTTGCCCAATTCGAGCAAAGAAGCAAATCGTCGACTTCCAATGATGACAACAGCCTAGATTCTGAACTCTTGCCACACCAACAAAATCCTTCGAGCTTTGTCTGTCGTATCCCGTTGGAGCTCTCCTCTCCGACGTCCCAAGGTACCGCAGCCATGGCGTCCCCCGACCCCGACCTCGCCGACATCCTGAGCGAGCTTCGCCTCTCCGCCGCCGAGTTGTCTTCTGACGACGCCAACAACATCGACGACCTCCTCCACCAGCGCCGCCCCCGCAAGCGCGTCAAGCCCGACCCGGCCGCAATCAAGGCCCAGCTCGAGCGGGACTTCCTGACGCCCTCGCCCACCTTCAACACCGAATGGCTCAACCGCCTGCAGCAGCGCTGGGACAGCCCCGCCGACCTGACCGAGCTCTTCCGCATCGCCCCGACCCAGACCAGGACCGTCACCCGCTTCAAGCGCCAGGGCCTCGAGGGCCGCGTCGTCGGATACGAGAACGTCACGCTGCCCGCCAATAGCGCCACCGCCAAGAACTCCACCAGCATGGCGAGGAAGCCCGCTAGTCGCGCCGACTTCGTCCGCGGTGCTGCAGGTTTTGTGCCCTTCGCGCCCGGCGGTCTGGAAGGCGTCGACTCAATCGCTGCTTCGGAGGACCAGCTCTCCCGCCCGGTTCCCGGCGCAACGAACGGATCGGGCAACAAGTTGGAACGGGTCATTAAGCTGGGTGCCGAGGGCGGCTTGTTGGAGACCGCCCCCGGGCTGACCCGAGGTATCGACTTCAGCAAGAAGAAGAAGAACAAGGCAAGCGAGTCCGACGCTAAGGCTGTCGAACAAGAGCTGGACCAAGAGCCCGAGAACGCCCCCGGTGGATCAGAAGCCGTGGACGGAATCAAGACGAATGGCGCGGTTGACGAGGATGCCGAAGCCGAGGGCGACGACGACAACGCCGAAGACATCGATGCGCTCTTGCCTGTCGAATTCCCTGCTCTCAACCCACACGGAAACCTTGCTCTGTCCAGCGCTAGAAAGGCTGGGCGCGAGTGGGCGCACATGGTGGACATCAGACGCGACATTCCCAACTTCCGGGAATTGGTTCCCGACATGGCCAAAGAATGGCCCTTCGAGCTCGACAATTTCCAAAAGGAGGCTGTTTACCACTTGGAGAATGGCGACTCCGTCTTTGTCGCCGCACATACTTCGGCCGGAAAGACGGTCGTGGCCGAGTACGCCATTGCGCTGGCGGCGCGGCACATGACCAAGGCCATCTACACTTCGCCAATCAAGGCGCTCAGCAACCAGAAGTTCCGCGATTTCCGACAAGAGTTTGACGAAGTAGGCATTTTGACCGGTGATGTTCAGATCAACCCAGAGGCCAGTTGTTTGATCATGACCACCGAAATCTTGAGGAGTATGCTTTACAGGGGAGCCGATCTCATCAGGGACGTCGAATTCGTCATCTTTGACGAGGTGCACTACGTCAACGACATTGAACGTGGTGTGGTCTGGGAAGAGGTCATCATCATGTTGCCAGAACATGTGTCTCTCATTCTTCTATCAGCTACTGTGCCTAACACATACGAATTCGCATCCTGGGTAGGCCGCACGAAACAGAAGGACATCTACGTTATTTCTACCCCCAAGCGCCCTGTGCCTTTAGAGCACTATCTCTGGGCGAACAAAGATATCCACAAAATCGTGAGCGCCGACAAGAAGTTCAGTGAGACAGGATGGAAGGCAGCCGACCAGGCCCTCCGCGGCAAGGAGAAGACGTTACCGCCAGCTGCTGCCCAAGGAAGAGGTGGCGGTGGAAACCAGCGTGGGAACCAGCGCGGCAATCAGCGAGGTGGCCCGCCAGGTCGCGGCGGACAGAGGGGCGGGGGCCAACAGCGAGGTCGCGGCGGTCCTCCCAGAGCTAGCCATAACCCCGGTCACATGGGCAGGGCGGGTAGACCTGGCGGCTTTACGTCAATGGCCCAAGACAAGAACCTTTGGGTACACATGGTACAATTCTTGAAGAAATCGAGCTTGCTCCCTGCTTGCATTTTCGTCTTCTCCAAGAAGCGCTGCGAGGAGAATGCCGATGCTTTGAGCAACCAAGACTTCTCTACTGCGCAAGAGAAAAGTCACATTCACATGATCATCGAGAAATCGGTAGCCCGATTACGACCTGACGATCGCCAATTGCCGCAAATCATTCGCATGCGAGAGCTCCTTGCCAGAGGTATTGCCGTGCATCATGGTGGTCTCTTACCTATCGTCAAGGAGGTGGTGGAGATTCTGTTTGCTCAGACCCTGGTCAAGGTGCTCTTTGCTACCGAGACGTTTGCCATGGGTCTCAACCTGCCCACACGTACAGTCGTCTTCTCTGGTTACCGCAAGCACGACGGCCACTCGTTCCGCAACTTGCTGCCTGGTGAGTACACCCAGATGGCTGGGCGTGCTGGTCGCCGAGGTCTCGACACTGTTGGTTCCGTTATTATCGTGCCTCCTGGTGGCGGAGACGAGGCACCACCTGCTCTTGATCTGCAGAAGATGATTCTGGGTGAGCCTAGTAAGCTCCGATCCCAATTCAGACTCACATACAACATGATCTTGAACCTACTGCGTGTTGAGGCCCTGAAGATCGAGGAAATGATTAAGCGTAGTTTCTCCGAACATGCAACACAGCAGCTACTACCAGAGCACGAGAAGGCGGTTAAGATCTCGGAGGCCGATTTGGCTAAGATCAAGCGGGATTCCTGCGACATCTGCGATCCCGTAATGGACCAGTGCCATCAGGCCGGCATGAACTTCCGCCAGATGACACAGGAACTCTACCAAGGCTTAGTCAGCATTCCCGTTGGGCGCAAGATGTTCACACAATCCCGACTTATCGTCTTCCAGAAAGACGGCGTACGGACGCCCGGCATTCTTCTGTCTGACGGAATCAGCGTGAAGACGCTCGGCGGCCAGCCCACCGTCCACGTCTTCGAGATCCGGGCGACGCGGGAGACGCGCGACTCGACCGACCTGTTGCCCTTTACCCCGTCCTTCTTCCACGCCTTCACGCCAATGCCGCAGAAGAAGAAGGATGTGCATTTCCGGTGTGTGCACGTGCCGCTTAGTGACGTCGAGTGCCTCACCAAGAAGCTCACCAAGGGCATCGTGCCCGAGGTCTTCCAGGGCGGCGAAGCGTACAAGGAGGCCAAGGAAAAGATGCTCGCCATCTGCCGGACGTGGGACGACCACGCCGAGATGTGGGGCGAGATGGACCTCGGCAAGATCAAGAGCCTGCCGCTGCAGGAGCTCATGGGCAAGCGCAAGAAGGAGGAGCTCGAGGTGTCGGACCTGGCGCCGCTCTGGTGCAAGAACTTCCTGAAGCACTTCGCCATGTGCCACGACCAGTGGCTCATCAAGGAGACGATCGCGTCGCTGCGGCAGTCGCTGTCGAACCAGAACCTGCAGCTACTGCCCGACTACGAGCAGCGCATCCAGGTGCTGAAGGATTTGAGTTTCATCGACGCCGAGTCCCGCATCCAGCTGAAGGGCAAGGTCGCCTGCGAGATCCACAGCGCCGACGAGCTCGTCCTCACCGAGCTCATTCTCGACAACGTGCTGGCCGAGTACGAGCCGGCCGAGATCGCGGCGCTGCTGTCGGCGTTTGTGTTCCAGGAGAAGACAGACACGGTGCCGAACCTGCCGGGCAAGCTGGAGCGGGGCATCAAGACGGTGGTCGAGATCTCGGAAAAGGTCAACGCGATCCAGACGCTGCACCAGGTGATCCAGTCGGCCGAGGACAGCAACGACTTCGTGTCGCGCCCGCGCTTCGGGCTGGTCGAGGTCGTCTACGAGTGGGCGCGCGGCATGAGCTTCCGCAAGATCACGGAGCTCACCGACGTGCTCGAGGGCACCATCGTCCGCACCATCACGCGCCTCGACGAGACGTGCCGCGAGGTCAAGAACGCGGCCCGCATCATCGGCGACCCGGAGCTCTACCAGAAGATGCAGGAGGCGCAGGAGATGATTAAGCGGGACATTACGGCCGTGGCTAGTCTTTACATGTAGAGGGGGAGACGGGTATTATCAGAAAGGGGAGGAGACATGGATGGGGGTTGTTCTACGCGTTTCATTGGCATGTTGGGTTATTGTGGTTCTTGTTGACGGCGGCGGCGGTGGTGGTCGTTGGGGTTTATTGATGCGGCTCCTTTCTCGGTTGGGATGACGAGACACGATGATCAGACTTGAAGACGAAGACAAGACAAAAGACTATGGCGTTTCGGCGGGGGGGTTGTCATTTGCATATGTATTTGTGTATGGCGGAGGTGGAATCCGTTGCGGGATTTCCAGGAAAAGGCCACTATCGAAGTAAGTAGGTTTAGATAGGCTGAATCTAAAGAGAGAAGTGTTGGCATTCTACAATGAAACCTCGAAACCTCAACCAATAGGCCATGGTGGTGGTGAAAAACGATTGGGAAAAGATATGGGTGTGAACGATCATGTACGACTACGCAAAAAGACCAGGAGACGCCGATGAAACCCAACCGGATGACTTAAAAGAAAAAGGAAAGGTAAGAGAGAGAAAAAAGAGAACCGATCCTACTACTCCCAATGAATGCCGTCTTCTCTGCTCTCTTCTGTTGTGCAGTTAATTTCCATGCTATGATCTGTGAACCGCCGCGCTTAATTCCATATTCGCCATCCCTAGTAAGGAGATGGTCGACCCCTGCCATGTCTTGCCCGTCGTCTCAATGTGGAACTTTCGTTTCGACATATATCAACCATACCCACATGATCTATGGTGGAGGTTTTCCCAACATGTCGGAATGAGGCGACATTAAGCCCCCGAGATATCCATCCCCAACCTTGTCGCCGATGCCTTTCGTTTCCCCTGTGCGGTATTTCCGGATTCTTTCCTCCCATGTACCCTTCTCCCCCCTGTTGATATTGATTTTTCTGTCGCTTCTCTTTGCTTTATGCGCGCAGGGCCCGCAGCCGCTGCTGCAGCGCATCCTCCTCCTCGGCGGTCGGCTCGCCGCTGGCGGCCTGGGGCTTGACGGGCTCGGCGGTGCTGGGCTGGGCGCTCGAGAACTCGGCGCTGAGCTGGACGCCGGCGTCGTCGGCTAGCTGGCCCAGCAGCTCGTGGACGGCGTCCTCGCTGACCTGCTGCGAGGTGGTGTCGGCGACGGCCTGGTCGTGCATGGCGGACTTGATGGCGAGCTCGTCGTTCTGCTGCTTGTTCTGCTCGAGGACGGACAGGGTGCGCTCGCTGTTCATGGACCGCGACGCCGCGCCCATCACCTTGGTCGACTGCGCCACCATGGCCGTCATCCGGTTCATGGCGTTGTTGGCCTTCATCTGCGAGGCCTGCAGCTCGGCCTGGTCGGCTTGGCTGTCCAGCTTGTCCGCGAGCGACTGCTGCGCCAGCAGGAGTTTGGCCTTTTGGTAGGCTTGCTGCTTCTTGCCCTTCTTGAGCAGGTCTTGGATCTGCTTGCGCAGGGTGCCGTCCTGGCGCCGGGCCTTCTTGGCGTCGTTGCGGAGTTGGCGCGCGATGAACTGTTGGGGTGAGAGAGCGACAGGTTAGCTTTCGTTATTTCTCTACTGGCCATTTGCATTTGCTTTTTTGCAGGATATGCATGTCCAAGGGGCAAGAAGAGTGAGGGGCATCGAAAATGTTGCGCGAGACATACCGAGGCCTGGAACTCGAGCTCGATTGCTCGGTTGTTCATCTTGGCGATCTGGGGGTGGTCGGAATGTCGGACTTCGACTAGAGTAGAGTAGGTTCTTCCAGTGGTGTTGGGTGATCAAGGCGCCGATGCGATGTATCGAATCAATGTAGGGGATATCGTGGTTGAGCTGTTGCGAAGGTGGTTTCGGGGAGTGTTGATGGATTGCGATAGTGGCGGATTGAGGTGCTTAGGACTGTTGAACACTTAGCGAACACCTGCCCTGCTAGGCTTCAAGGTTAGGCGACCCCGAAATCCAACTCCAACTAAAATACCCCCGGTGGAGATTTGGGCAGTTCCAGGCGTGTCAGGCTGGCGCGGGTTTTAACCATCAGATTGTCGGAAGGGGGGATTTTGGCGGGGTTGACTCGCCGTGGAAGGTCGAGCCACGCGCTATGACGCAGCCCTGCCTGCCATGCAATTCTGGGGTTCTGTAGCCTTCAAGCCACAGGTCTCTCCTCGGCTCGGCCACAGCAGGTGAGCCACAGCAGCTTGGCAATTAGCGATAGCGCATGGGAAGGAAGAAAGTCGATGACGCCGGCGATTGATCTGAGAAGACACTGAGAGTTCTATACTTGGCATACCTCAAATCTACTTACTCATTAAATCTCATTTTATAATACTGTATTTAAAACAATTGATGAAATCCGCACTCACTAGACGTATGACAAACATGGCCGCGAAACCCAAGCTGAACGTGCAATCCTTCCCCAGGCCGCCGCTGCTGGAGCGCACTCCCCGTCACTTACAAGTCAAGTGGAACGGCCAACTGATCGCAGACACCAAAGAGGCATACTGGGTTCTAGAAACCCATCATCCACCAAGTAAATGATTGCTTTTTCGGCATTGATGATTGCAGTGCTTTATACTGACCAATTCCACAAAGCATACTACCTCCCGCCCTCTTCCATCCTGGTCCCGCTCACCCAAACCTCCCGCTCCTCATACTGCGAGTGGAAAGGCCGGGCCACCTACTACTCCATCACGGCGCCGTCCCCGAACACTGGCGACCAGAGCACCAAAGCCACCGTCGCCAACCGCATCTGGAACTACAAGAGCCCGACCAAGCCCTTCGAGGCTATCAAGGATTATCTGTCGTTGTACGCGGGGCCGTGGGACTGCTACGTCGACGGCGAGAGGGTCGAGCCGCAGCCCGGCGACTTTTACGGGGGCTGGGTGACGAGCGACATCGACGGCATTGTCAAGGGGAAGCATGGGAATTTCGACCCGGTCGTTTGAAATGGGTCGATGATATATGCCATTGATGAAATATATTCGGTCACTGGTTATGCAAGCAGACCATATGGCAAGATATATACCAGCAGCTTACTCGTCGTTTACCCTTTGCGGATATTGAAAGTCCATTTAGGCGGCCCATCCCGCAAAATTGGAGAGCTTGGGGGTCGTCAATTAAAAGTGTGGGGTCATCATCGAATGGCAAGGACGGCAAATGCCACAGCGCACCACGTCGGTCGTGAGAATCTCGAGTATTTCCACCAATCCAATCATTGAGATTTTCTATATAGTTAATACGTCTTCAACGGTTCGACCGAGTGACAGTATCGTACCTGCATCCCATAACTTCCTAGCCTTTCCTTGGGTTTTTGTCTTGAGGAGTCTTGGTAGTGTGTAATACTCACTCCAATTGCTCCTAGCCCCTTATCGCGCGTGCTTTTCCTCGTCCGTTGGTGAAGATGAAAGCGACAATACTTTGGAGAGCATCGCTCCTGACCGCCGTAACCTTGGTCAGCGCGGCAGACTACATCTCGCCACGGCCCAGTCTGTCCTTTTCACCCAAGACACCGTACCATGCCGCCGTCGAGCCCCCGCAACGCAACAAGACTTGTTTCATTGAAAGCCACGGCGACGGCAAGACGGATGACTCGCCTTGCATTCTTACCGCTTTCCACAAATGCAACAATGGTGGCCGCGCAGTGTTCAAGCAGAACCAGACTTACGTCATTGGCACGGCTATGGATTGGACGTTTTTGAACCACATAGACATCGGCGAGTTGAGCCCCTGCCCATTTCAGTTGCCTGTTCGCTGTCATTACTATGGCTCAAAAGTCTAACCCTCATCAGACATCCAGGGGAAGATCATATTTAGCACCAACACCACATACTGGCAGGCCAACTCTTTCAGGTTCGGCTTCCAGAACGTCACCTCGTTCTTCAAGCTGGGAGGAGACGATGTTTGGATCTACGGCGGTGAGTAGAAGTATTCTCTCAGGGCTATCTGAACAATAGATCCTCTAACATATAATGCACGCATGTAGGCGGTACGGTAGACGGCAATGGCCAGATTTGGTACGATACGTACGCCAAAGACATCTACACGCTGCGCCCGGTTCTTTTCGGCATCGACGGTCTGCATAACAGCGTCCTCTCCGACCTTGTGTTGAGACACAGCCCGCAGTACTATCACTTTATGGCCAACTCGACCAACGTCGTGTTCAACAACATCGATATTGCTGGTCATAGTATCAGTAAGAACAGGGCTAAGAACACGTGAGCAAGCAACCCAACAGCGCCCTGGAAAGGTGAGACTGAAACTGATTTGTGAAAGTGACGGATGGGACACGTATCGAAGCAACGGCGTGACGATACAGAATTCGGTAATTAACAATGGCGACGGTAAGTATTGGGAGAGCTGACGCCAAAACATGTCATTAAAGGCAATCGAGAGAGCAAAGCGCTAACCCCTGGCTCCCATAGACTGCGTCGCCTTCAAGCCCAACTCGACCAACATCCTAGTGCAGAACCTCTTCTGCAACGGCTCGCACGGCATTAGTGTCGGCTCGCTGGGCCAGTACGCCGGGACCTTTGACATTGTCGAGCACGTGTGGGTGGCCAACGTGTCGATGCACAACGCGTCCGACGGCGCGCGCATCAAGGTCTGGCCCAACACGCCCTCGGCGCTGGCGGGCGACCTGCAGGGCGGCGGCGGCGACGGGCGGGTGCGCAACATCACCTACACGGACATGGTGATCGACAACGTGGACTACGCCGTCGAGATCGACCAGTGCTACGGCCAGAAGAACCTCACGCTCTGTCTGCAGTACCCGAGCCCCCTGACTATTTCGGATGTCGTCTTTGAGCGGTTCACGGGCCGCACCAGCAAGAAGTATCAGCCCCTCATCGGGGCGTTGGCTTGCAGCTCGGACAAGGCGTGTGCCAATATTCGCGCTAGCGATATCAACGTCAGGAGCCCGAATGGGACGCGGGATGCGTATTGTCTCAATATGAACGCGACGTCGCTGGACGTGACCTGCACCGACAATTACAAGGGATTCAACTAGCTTCCCAGGCACGAACGGGGCCTACATCAACAGTTACACATCAATAGGACGAGAAAGGGCTAATCGAGGTCCCGAACTCAGCAATCGCGATTTCATTTTCGAGAGTTATAGTAACAGCGAGATATATGGTAGGTTACAGTTCCTCTCGTGTACGCCAAGCAAGTCGAGCTGCAGAAAGGCAGGTTACCAACGGTACCGTGACTTGTAATTAGAGGTTAATACACCTGCGGTCTGATGTTCAAATCGACAAGTCAGTCACGGTTGGCAACGCAGAATCAGTTTGATGCTGAGTCCGAATGATTCTGCATGCAAGAGAAGCGAGTGTTATCAATTCAAGCGTAAATGGGTTACCGATCTAGCCAATCCATCACATTACAAGTCGCGACAGGCGCTCGGCGACCGAATCGTTCACTCTCCCCCGATCTTGCGTGCCCTTCCTCTTCTGACAACATCGTGGCACAGCCAAGACCATCTTGCCTTCGTATTTTGCCAAGTCCACCTCGAACGGCATCCATTCGTTTGCATAGACCCCCCCGTTGTCTTCTACTTCGATGATGTTGATCTGCAGGACTTCGGGGTCGGGGTCATCCGCAGGAACAAGATGGTCGAACGTAACGCCGTAGTAGTCGATGCGACTGATGTGGTCAGTATCGGACCGAGGGTGAAATATCGAGGAGCCCAGACGTGCCTTGGGCTGGCTCGGGTCCTACCTATATGGCCGTTCCACTATCCAACCGAGGTACTCGTCCCGTACAGCCATGGCGTCATCGCCTCCTTCTGGCTCCGTTCCGTATATCGCCTTGAAAGTCAATGCCGCGAGAGCCGGACCGGCCGGCTGGGGAAAGTGTAGGACCCTGGCGGAGGTGTGCCACGATACTCCTGGCAGCAGTCTTTCAATTGCCACAATCGGGCCTTCGATTTGGATTCGGAGTGGTTGGTCAGGTTCGGGTGGATGAAACCGGTAAGTTGGAGTGTGGATACAGTCCGGAATATGAAGCTTGAGGGCCATGATAGCTGTGTCTGAATTGCTCGAGGAGTTAATTAAACAACTAAATATGCATAACAAGAGTGCTTACGTCAGTAAAGAACACCTTCTACAGACTTGTGGCTAATCTGCATACGCGAATCCACGACGAACGGAATTGTCGTCGGTATTGCAGATTCGCTTAAGAGGAAGAGCTACTGCATGAGCTGTACAAGAAGCAAGTAAACCACACTTGGTGACGTGGCACGCATCTATGGCGTGGCCTGACTGGCCGTTTTAAGCAATGACGATCATCCGCTGGCAATTCAAATCAGGCTGGCCGAGCAGATACAATTTGCCATTTGACTGGTGGTTTAGAATGTGTTTAATTAACGGATGTAATTTCTCTCCGTACTGCTCTTTCATTATCTCCTAATCCATGAATTATGGTCCCACAATGTCTCGATCCACGTCTTCAGACAGCGACAGGAGCCTGGAAAGGGAATACCCAAGCGAATACCCAAAGAAGGGAAAAACTCGCATTCCCTCTCATCTGATTCATGACCAAGCATTAATCGATCTCGGCTATCCATTTATCAAAGAAGGGAACACTACCGTACTCCTCAAAGGTTTAGGACAAAAGAATATCGACGATTTGCTCCACCTTAGCAAGGAATATGCAGGTCCTGATATTGACCAAAACGGCGAAATCGAGGTGGTCGATATTGACGCGGCGCACTCGCAACGGCAATCAAGCCCCAGCCCCAGCCCAAGCCGACCATTAGGAGATGGGCGACCGCCGATAAAAACTGCACAGAGAAAGCAGTTTCAACAGCGCACACCACCAGAAGGCCAAGTCCTCCTGACTGGGTTGCTTCCGCTGAATGCAACAGAACATTCCCCTAATGTTGCTCAACCATGCAGAGGATCATCGGAAGCCCAGAGAGCTTGGAACAATCCCAAATCGGTCATGTCTGATGGTTTGATATCTACCGAACTCTTTGATATCCATGCTGCTGAATATCCTCTAAACCATTCTGGCGGCCACAAGGTTACTTTGTACTGTCCAAGTCGACCGCAGGGCGTTGAGTCAAAATCAACACAAGTGAGAATGAGATGGCTTTGTTCTTTTGTGTTTTTCTCCGGTTCAATACCTTAGCAGAAACCAAGACTGGCAGCGTGATATAATCTCAAATACTAACTCAAAAGAACGCATTATACCCAATGCTGCCGTAAGCACCACTGACGGTGCACACGCTCACATCTCTGGGAGTGATTGCTTTTATTCGTTTCCAATTTACATAATACTTATCTGTGTATACATCCTTTATTCACATCAAGCGCATGCCTGCTTCACATATCTTAGGTCATTTCAGGCGGTTACTGTCATAGGCAATACCATATTTCCTACCCAGTCTATCTTTAGACATAACCCTGGGGATAACACTCGTCTGCCAATCGGTCTGTTGTGAACCAGAACATGTTGCTTATGTTCTGGGCAAACGCGTCCTCGTCAAGCGTGACCTGCTTCTGCAGCAACAAATGGAATGTGGTGAGTCTTTCCAGGCGCGGGACGTTCGGATCGATCAGGACTTCGCGGTTCCATGCATCGGGGTGCACCGAGCCTTCCCGAATCTCCCGGCCTCTCTTGTACCACTCCAGTCTTCGGGCCCTACCCCAGTCTCGGAACTCTCCTCCGGACACGCCAAAGTCCACGGAGAACAGGAACGAGATTATGCCTCTGGCCGTCTCGCTCACTTTATCAGGCACGCCACCCCAGTACAAAAGCTTGAGAAGCACGGATAAGTCTGGGCGTAGTCTGCTTCCTCGGGTACGGCCAAATTCGCGATACCAACGCCGAAGGGCATACTCGAATGCAGTCAGTCCTTCGTCTTCCTCATCTTCTTCTTCCTGGTCGTCGCCATCATTGCCGTCGTTGTTTTCGTCGTCTTCGGAGCTGCTCCGTTTCCCACTCAGGTCGAGGTTCCCTCGGCTGATTAGCGCGCCAAGCATTTCATGGTCCCAGGCTTCGATGGCAGCGCGGACATGGCATAGCTCGGGCTTGGCGCTCGTGTCCAGTAAGCGAAGGAAAGCCTTACGACGGTGGACTTGCGGCGGGCTGGGTTCTTCCCACCCCCAATGTACGTTCCTGAAGGTGATGGTGGCTTCGAGACAGCGGCGCAGGCACTGCGCCACTCGCTGCGCATTGTCTTCGGCTGATCTGTCCTTGCTGTGCAGCCCCTTTTCGCAGTCCGGCCACATCTCCAGGAAGAAATCTCGGCCCGCCCAGCTGTCCTCTGCCACGCTGATCAAAGTCGCCTGCAACTCATCGCTGTCAATACAGCCCTGGCTGATTTGGTGCCGAAAAATCATCATCGCGTTCTTCCAGAAGCCCTGATTTGCGGCAAATAGCAAGGCACCCGGCCCATCTTCTTGGTCCGCACCAAGGTCTAGAAGCTGATGGATGACCGTTTTTCTTCCGTCCCAATCCGGATCATATGAGTCTCCGCGCATAGTATTATTCCGGCTGTCACCCATAGACATCTGATCCAGGATGGAACGCAGATTGTATGCGTCGGCGGGGCACACTCGCTTCCACTGTTTGAGTAGGGCAGGGATGAGCTGGTACATGCCGCCATCCTCGGCGATTTGGAGGTATCTAGCCAGGTCGGGTCCCTGGTTATTGTCTTGATTCTCAGGGTAACTCAATGCGGACCCGCATCCGTCCTCCTCCGGGCCCTCCCAATCGCCAAGGAGGGCCAAACACATGGCCTCATCACGCGCGGCCAAGGCAACGTGGAAGGGACTCGCCTCCAGTTCGCAGGTACGGTTGTTCCATTGGACCTCCACCTCGGACTGGCTGAAGAGGTTGTCTACACGGCGGGTCGCCAGCCCCTTGCCGGTAAGCAGTTGCGCCACATCCGGGCGATTCGCGCGGACAGCCACATGCATGGGCTCCATCTCGACCAGGGGTCCCACCCAGGCCCCGGTAAACGCGGTAGGGAATACGCGGACGTAGATGTCAATGATTGTCTTGATCATCGCCATGTCTGGGCAATGCACTATGGCCCTGTTGAGGAACGTCTTGCTGGCTAGGCGGTTCAGCTTGTACTCGGAAGATCGCGTACTTGCGCTTGAAATGGGACTCTTCTCATCCCGATCCCAATAAAACCAGTTCGGGTCGAACTCTCCTCTGGTTGCAGATTGGATGAATAATGGTTTTCTTGGTCCTACGTTCCTGCGGGCTACGTCTAGCAGCCATTTCCAGGGCACCTTCTTCTGGCCTTTTGTCCCAGCCATGTCAAGGTTCATGTATTCGATAACGTCGCAGATATCCTTGGCGCGCATTGTACGGTCCCGGTCGGCGAAGGCGGCGCGGGTGTAGACACCGTATCCACCGAGCTTGTACCACATCGTTTTGCAAGTGCGGGCGAGGGCCCTGCCTCCGAACAGGACCGGATGGTCCTGGCAATTTTCAATCTCTAGGAGAACCTCCGTAGGCAAATCTATGAGGCGAGTCATGCTTGAGTATCTATTGTAGTAACCTAGCACTTGTTTGTCACTTGTGCTCCTTAACCCATCGTCAATATTTTCTTGTTACTTATAGGAATAGCTCCCTTGTTAGCCTGGTCATACTAACAAGCGTGTTGTTTTTGCAAAGAAAAACAAGAGCTTGCTGATAATGAACTTTTCACAATAGGTTTTAGGCAATGCCTTGGGCTCGGATTTGTTCATGAATAATTTAATTCCTTTGTAATCTTGAGACGGATCTACTTTGATACGCGAGTTCTTTGTCTGATACCCTTTGCAACCAAGCCATTATTCTCTTGAAATACTTCCGTCATAAAGACAGTTGACCGGTGTATATGTCTCCACGTTGGATGTATCGAGTTGTAGACATCCTTGGAAGCTAATACAGGTAAGTTGATGTTGCCTAGGTGTAGCTCATGAGCGCAGATGCATATTCTTGCAAGCAGCCGCACCGCTGTAAGTGGCTGCACAAGATGATATTCGCAGCTTGTTCGAATGTGGTTCTCAATCCGGTGCTCGTTAATATTGACATTGATGAGTTTATGAAAGATGGTGAGCATGACGTTTCTCAAGTTGACGTTGTATTAAGCTTTAGCAGTTGATGGAGGGACACACCCACTAAAATGAGGCTGATGTCTTGGGGCGCTCCACTGCTTGACCAGGAATGCATTATTGTTATCTTATCGAGATGCTTCTATGCCCGCCTAGAACATGGGCTCGGCGCATGGCCTCAAGCACTGTCTTAGTCAACAAGAACCTCCGATGAAGTAGTGAAATGCGGGATTGGTGATGAAGTTTAGGCAGCGGCATAGGTAGGTATCGCGTTAAGCTTGAAGAATTTCCAAGTTTTCATTTGGACCAGCTTCCAATTGTAGGGCCTTCCTTATTAGTGAGGTGCGCTAAATACTTACATACTTCGGGTATGAGGGGTTTTTTAGGGGAGTTGGTGGAGGCCGAGGTCAACGGTCGCGACCCCTCTTTGTTAGTCAACAAGATGCTGTCGACGTTGACGGAGCGTGAAAAAGACTGGGCGCAGTCGTTGTCGATTTCTAAGGATGGCAATTAGTTTGCGAGGTTCTGAATTGCAGTGGACGATAGGCTGGATTTAGGTATCACGTCCTGCGCCCTGCCCTGCTGGAGCACTACACCCCGCCTGGCGCATCTCTGTAATCAGCTAACAGCCAGCAGCTCCCATTCTGCGAGCAGCAATGCATTAAACAAGTGCGGGTTTTCAACACTCGAAAATACCTCTTTGCTTCATTAAATACTCCTAGTTTTCCATGTGGGACTTGACACAATCTAAAAGGTGTTCTCATTCCATTTCATTGAACTTGCTAATAAATCCGGAAGGCAAGACACACTACGTAGCCCCTCTCGATAATATCTCACCAAAGACCCAGGCTCGGCCCGGAGAAACACAATACACGCTCCGTAACCACTTCAATGCCCAACCATTACCATTGTCCCTCTACACCCTCAGATCAACTACTCTTCCGATTCCGCGCCTATCCAATTATGCTGCTCAAGTCGCGACTGCGAGCAGGTTTTCAGTCGTTTCACCTCTGGCCCTGGCTCTGGCGAAGAAGGAGTTCCCCATTCAACCATGCGCTCATTCTTGTAAAACTCCACGGCCCTCTTCCGTTGCACCGGCGAGGTAGACTCTACGATGGGCGCATCGTACTTGCTCTGAAGGACTTCGGCCTTATAGAGCATGCCGGTAAGCTCCGTGAAGCTGAAAGAAACATCGGGAGCTCGCTGTAAAGTCCTCTTTGAGACGCCCCACGGATAGAGTAAAGCAAGAGGAATGGTTAGGTCGCCTTGTAGGGCATGCCCCTTTTGACAAAATAGAACATTGTCGTACACCACGTCAACGACAAGTTGCCCTTCTCCGCTGTCGTCTTGCCCATCCGCACTCCTCGCCGTCCATAGAGACACCGAGGCAGTATGTCGCTGATGGTCTCGTCGGCGACGCTCGTGTGTTTTGTACTCGATATCGAAGACCAGTATGGTCCTCACCGGGACGTTTTTGAAGTACGCCTTGACCTTCTTCCGGATATCGTTCGTGGTTTGGCTGTAGGCCACTTCGACGAGGAAAGAGGGGCAGCCTTGGCGAGAGTGAAAACAGTAGTCGGCGGACTTCAGAAATACGGGCCGAGGCGACGTTTCCGAATTCCGTCGAACCGTATTGTCCCAGAACGCGGTGAACTTATTGACGTAAATACCACGGCCTTTGCTGTTGGACGTCATTTTGAAGTGGAGATCAATCATCACCTGGTCCCTGAAGGAGTAGTGTATCGGCAATGATCGGAAGCGCAACGTCAATTTGCCCGTGTCGGTGTCCCACTCCGGCTCCAAATCCATTTAGACGAAGGAGCGGAGGCCCGGGTGTTCGTCAATTCGGTCGTACAGCTGCTCGAAGGAGCGCTGTCCGGAAAGGAGGAAAGTTGGATTTCGTTCCTCGAGCCAAAGCCGCCCGCAGAAATGGTCCCAGATCGCCTGGTAGGCTTGGTCCGACTCGTCTTCCAGTTCGCCGTCGTTGGAAACACTGGAGTTGGCGCTATCAAAGTCGGTGCTATCAGCGCGTCGTTCGTGCGGCTGGCAGTCGCTACTGAAACTCGTCGCGGAAGCCATATTGAACAGAAAGGGGAAATGGCAGTCGAGAGCAGAGAAAGGCGGGGGAAATGCGCCTCCAGGCTTGATGTGATGTGTATTGACGGCCGTTTGCAACGTGAATAGAACAGTGGGAAAGTAGGTAGCAACTGCACATGCAATGCCCCTTGGCGTCCTGCCCTCCACTGGCCAATGAAAAACGCGTGCGGGTTCATCTCATGGAGCGAGCGACAAAGAGTAGACTGTCTCATTTCTGGATATGAGACAGTCTGCTCTATGGCCCGGTCCGGGTTCGCCTTGTACGACGTCTTGTGACTTGCCTCCCAGTCGCGGTCTCCGAGTCGCGACAAGCTTGGTAAACATTGCACATTTGTGGGACTCAGAGGAAGCCATATTCATAGTAAATTGTACCTCGGAATAGAAAAGCCAAGAAACAGGGAATTGGCACCGCAACCTGTCTGATAATGTTACATGTGTATAGCTAGTAGAAGTGGCGATTGTTATCTCCACAGCGTTGCTAGAGATAATGGTCATGTCAGGGATGGGCACGCGGACGGCTGAATGGAACGGAGGCCCGACTTCAAAACATCACGATCTCGCGCTCAAGGGAAACCGCCGACGCCGACATCTGGGATACCTGGGCTTATCTTTGGATCCATAATTGCCTAATAAATTCACCCGGTCGGCGGACCATTGAGCCGAGTATCCACATAGGCTCCATGATCGGGTCAATAGACAGACCCGTATACTTGTATACGCAAGTAATAATACTATATAAGGAACACAATCTTATATTTTACCAGTCCATTCATTAGATAGTAGTATCTCTGCTCTACTTGCCCTTACTCAATCAAAGTTCTGATGGCGGCTCCCGCATCCACTATCCTCATCCGGGCTAATGCCATCCACTGTCAAGATTCATCGCAGGACCCATCTCAGACCTACAAGGCCGTCTTCATCCGCGATTCTAGGATCGAGGCCATCTCCTCCTCGGCCACAGGCCTGGACAGCCTCATAGAGCCCCAACAAACCCGCATCATCGATGAGCCCACAGCTACCGTCCTGCCCACCTTCGACGACACGCACACGCACCTGGTTTTTGCCGCAAGCGCCGTTTCTGACGTGCCCCTGGCTGACTGTCCCGACTTAACTTCTATCTTGTCGCGTATCCGTGAGAGAGCGTCGACTACGCCCAAGGGGGGATGGATCCAGACCGCGGCGAACTGGCAGGAATTCAACATCGCCGAGCAGCGCTTGCCGTCGAGGACAGAGTTGGACTCCTGCTCCACCGAACACCCAATCCTTGTGAAACGGGGTGGACACAACATGGTCCTTAACACGCTGGGGTTGGAAATGGCGGGCCTCCAGAAAGGCATCCCTGTTCCTCGGGGTGGCTACGTAGAGTGCGAGCAAGGGCTGGTCCAGGACACGGCTTGCGTGTCCGTTCTGGCGGCGATGCCTGCAATCTCGCCCGACATGAAGCGGGAGAGCTACAGGCTAGCTACCCGAGATTATGCCTCCAAGGGCATCGGGGCGGTCCGAGACTGCTTCGTCCCGATCGACGAGCTGGCCGAACTGCAAAAAGCGTACGAAGCGGGTGCCTTAAACACGCGAGTTCGCGTCTTAGTTAGCGCGGTAGGCGAACGCGACCTCGACGCCGTCCTAGATAGGATGGAACCTTGGAAGATGGCCCCATGGAAGGACCACCCGTTTTTGCGAGTCTGGGGCGTCAAGTTCATGATCGACGGCGGAATCGAGACGGCTGCCACGAACAGACCCTACGACCACCCAGAACCGCATCTCTGCACCTGCATCGACGGCGTGCAGCAGGACTTCAAGGGTCTGCTGCTCATGGACCGCGAGAAGGCGTTGGAGCAGATGGAGAAGGTGCTCCTCCGAGGCTGGAAGATCGGGACCCATGCGTACGGGGACCGCGGCGTCGAGTTCTACTTGGACATCTGCGAGGAGCTGCTGCGCAGACACCCGGCCTTACCAAAAGGGTCGCTGGTCATGGAGCACGGTGGGCTCGCGGACGCGGTGCAGAGGCGGAGGGCCGTGCAGATGGGGATTCCCGTCACCGTCCAGTCGTCCTTCCTGTACAACCTGGGCGCGGTTCAGCAGTATCGCTGGGGCGGGGTCAAGTTCCAGGATGCGATGCCGGTGCGTGAGTGGATCGACGAGGGCGCCATCGTGAGCGCTGGTTCGGACTATCCCGTCGGAGACTACGGCGCGAGATTTTCCATGTGGGCTCTGTCGACCCGAGAGACGGTGGCGGGTGTCCAGGGGTCGAAACATGCCGTTAGCCTCGAAGAAGCCGTGGATTTACATGTCGGAAGGGCTGCGGCGTTTCTGGGCGAGTCGCGGGATAGGGGATCCATCGCCGTAGGAAAGTTGGCTGACCTCGCCATTTGGAGAGACGACCCGTTATCGGCGACGGGGAAGCCCAGCGAGGCGATGTTAACTACGCTTTACACGATTATTGATGGTCAAGTAGTATACCAATCATCATCATAAATGTCCCCTAAAGTCCCAGGCTAGGCAGTTGATGAAAGGTTACAAATCCATCTTCATAATCCTCTTCAAGTGACCATGTAATGATCGAGGAGATGTATAGCTAAGACAAATGAGTGGATACAGGTCAGACATGGTAGGCAAACTCTCTAGTGGCCAAACCTATGACAAGAAACCAATGCAGACATGACATCGAATACTTGCGGGAAGGGAGGAACAAAGTCACGTCATGATATATTCATGTTAGGCTTCCAAATGGGGAGTCGCATCTGCTTCGAAAAGTTGCCAATTATTTGTTTCCAAGGCCCATCTACTAATCAGACTATGGGATGCAACTTCCTGAGATTACAATGCGTGTTCCAACTTTTGCCATTATATCGCGCACCTGCAGATCTCGCCTGAGCAGAGCGTTTATCAATTACCCGGGTACCTTTACAATTTATCCTCGTAACGATAGGCCAATGATCTCGGGGTTGTTGATAAAGCAGACGCGTGGGGTTAATACGTTCGGCATTTACGTCTTGCGTTCCATTGGCCAGAAGTCTCTGTGTCTAATCAAAGATTCCCAGGTACAAATAGCCTGAGGTCTAACCCCCAAAGGTCCCTAGCAACACGTTCGGTAATATTCTAAGTTCTAGACATAGGTGTGTGGGGAAAACTATTCATCGAAATGAATTTACTTCTACTCATACTGCATGCTGGGCTCAGCGAGGCCGCGCTCCGATTCGGATGCTCGACCGTTTCTTCACAGCGCCTGGATCCGCTCGTAGAACCGGGCAAGATCCCCTCGGCCCATGTGCACCAAATCGTGGGCGGCAATGCGTTCAACGCGACGATGACGGGTGACATCGGTGAGCAGGGGACCTGCACGACGTGCGTCTACACCGAGGACTTCTCCAACTACTGGACAGCCGTCCTGTACTTTCGGCACGAGAACGGGTCCTACAAGCGAGTTCCGCAATACCCAAACGCCCAACTGGGATACGAAGGCGAAGACGACCGCAACATCAAGGGTGGCATGACGATCTACTACACCGAGAAGGACTTTCACTCAGATGGGGACGACTATATCAGCGCTTTCAAGCCGGTAAGTGTGGTGGTATTATTTGATAAGGTCAAATAAGAGTTGCATCGGCTGACATGTCTACCCACAGGGCTTCCGCATGACCGTCGGTAGTCCTACAATAACCAACTTGAGCGAAGCCCAACGCCAGCCGGGTCTGCGGTACACCTGCCTCGAGGACATCCTGACCCGGTCTCATGAGACGTACGAGCTACCCGCCAAACCGTGTCCGGCCGGCATCATGGCGATCCACCACTTCCCGACGTGCTGGGACGGCGTGAACCTCGACAGCCCGGACCACCAGTCGCACATGTACAGCACCAAGGGCGCGGGCGAGGGCGGCTTCACCAACGCGGCCGCGTGCCCGGCGTCGCACCCGGTAAAGATGCCGCAGCTGGCGTACGAGACCATCTGGAACACGAGCGCCTTCGCCGACATGTGGCCCGCCGACGGGTCGCAGCCGTTCGTCTGGTCCTTCATGGACAGCAAGGGCTACGGCACCCACGCCGACTACGTCTTCGGCTGGAAGGGCGACTCGCTGCAGCGCGCCCTCAACAGCTCCTGCATGTTCCACACCTGCGGCAGCCCCGGGATGCCGGGGGTTCTGAAGACGCAGCCTGTCGCCGACATGAACGCGTGCGCTGTGGCGAATACGGTCACGGAAGATACCGAGGGCTGGCTTTCGGAGCTCCCGGGGCAGCAGATGTGATGGGGCCTGATTTCGTCTTGTCAGATGGTACGGGATGGGGAACCCCATTGTCTCGCTCAAAATAGTTGACTGTGAGGGTACCAGCAAGCGGGTATTCGTTTTCGAATTTCTTCGTTGTTGGGATATGAGTATGAGTCTTGGAAATGGACGCTGTGAGTGTTCACTCCTGCGAATTCATTGGAATTTGTCAAAAATCCCCTTCGTTAATTACAAATACAACGTTAAACCTCAATTTACGTCAGGTAGAACTAGAACCCTGAATCCCAACATGGAACCTGGAACTCAGAGGGCCGTTGAGAGCTCGGAACTCCGAGATCTATCTGATGACACCGCCTCTGTTATATCACCAATGATCCCCTGAGATATTGCATGTTCTACACATTCACATGGTGTAACCCATCATACTAGATATCTGCCTAGGGTCGGGACTTTTATCATCTTGTTGACTTATATCGGCCTTTGTTGAAATAATAATTATCTACAGGAACCGACTTCAGATCTCCTAATAATGGAAAAACCAATAGGAATTGCAAATAACACAAGACCAAGCCCCCCTACACGAAATCCGACTCGCCAGTGGTAGCCCCATTGCCCCATCCTCATTTACAATATGCTGCTACGAGTTCCAGTTATGCGGCCTGTAGTTATCGTTCGAAGAAAGTCTTAGATCTGAGAAGGGGTCGGGGCTTGTCTCCTGCGTACACGGATCCGAGGAGCCTTGAAGAACGCTGGCACATTCAGCCACAGGACCGGCGTCGTCCTCGGACCGGAATCGGCCCCCACGAGCTCGACGTCGTAGTTCAGCACCATGTGGGCGACGAAGATCTTGAGCTCGTTTAGGGCGAAGAAGCGGCCGGGACAGGCGTGCTTGCCAAAACCGAACGAGAGGAACGCATCGTCAATGGTGGCGCTGCTCTTGGGCGGCAGCGGCGACGGCGGGTTTGACGTGGTGGCCCCCTTCCCGGGAGAACTGTCGTCGTCGGTCTTTGGGATAGGAGTAGAGTCGGTGGAGGAAGCGTCAACAGAGGCGTCCACGATGTCGCAGACGCTTCCGGGCTGCGTGAATCGGAAAGGGCTGAAGGTATTGGGGTCCGGGTATATAGACTCGTCAAGATGGATGGACTGCACCGGGATTCCGAGAAGGGTCCCGTGCGGAATCTTCAGCTCCTCAGAGCCCTGCTGTACGGATATTCCAGCACGATCGATGACCTACAAGGCGAATTTGATCAGCTCTTTGCTTCGCGACGGGTGGATAAAGAATGAAACTCACTGTCCGTGGCAATCCCACGCTGAAGAAGGGCGATAAGCGCATCGATTCTCGGACGGTGGAATCAATAAACTTCAGCTTGGTAACGGCTTGCCTCGTCCAAGATCCACCGGCTTCCCTCAGCACCGTGGAGGCCTCTTCGCGCAATGTCTCAATATAACCAAGAGTCGGATCGGCGCTAGCCAAGTCCATAATCACATGTTGAGCCGTGTAGCCAGTGGAATGCATAGACACGTCGTTCAAGAACACTAGTCGGTGGGCCACACGACTTGGATGCAGCTGATTGGGATCTCCCGTGGCGTATGCTTCTTCGATTAGCCATTGGAGACCGTCTTGCTAAGAATAAGGGGAAGAGGATGTCAGCGTACACGCGCGTTAAAGATGACTGAGTAGACAAAGGGACCCGAATGCCTACCGGGGGTGTCCAATCATAGTATGGGTCTGCTCTCATTGAGGCGGTGTTGCTTAACCTATCTTCCACTACCGGAAGACAGACTCTCAAGACCCTCAAGAAGAGGAAATGGCTTGTCCACCCAATCAAGTAGCCTGAGAGCCATCTCAGCGGCCAGGGCGTGGAGCTGATGACCAGTGACCCAGCGAACATACACATGGCATGATCGCCTAGGCTATTCAGGAAATCGGTATTCTGACCTTAAACTCCAGGAGTCAGTAATGGGCTACTACGGACAGCTGGAGCGATGAGAACCAACAAAGAGGAGGTCCGCAGAGAGCCGCGTTGGCCGCCCCTGCCACTACCTTCAGGGCGGACCGCCAGGGGTCCACCGTCTTCCATTCGGTCTGCGACGTGCCCCATTCCCTTGCGAAGGCGTTGGCGAGCTCCTCGGCGATGGGTGGCGTCAGGCTGCCCAGGTTGCGGGTGACTTGGTTCCGGATCACGTCCATGTGGAAGGGCTTTCCGTCCACCTCGTCGTCCCATATGGTCCATTTCGTCTGGATGCTCTCGTTGGCCGTCACGAGGACATCCAGGACCTTCTCCGAGAGGCTGTAGATCTTCTTGATCTGCCGAGGGGGTACAACTAGCAAGTTCCCGCGGTCAATGGTCCGGACCACGAAGAATACGTTCCGCTTGGAGAACTAATACGCCGTCAGTGACTGGGAACTTAAGGAGAAAGAGGGAAAGTTGCCTCACTCGACGATAGCCATCAGCGACCCAGTCTTTAGTCTGGAACAAAGAGTTTTGCGTGATGTCTAGTAGGGCTTTCCAGTCTTTCCTTTTCCCACCGACCGTTTGCAGAGAGTTCCAGAATTTGGAACCACTGTCGGCCGATGGCCAAAGCACAAGAATGACGGGTATCAACAAGAAGAGCGCGACCACAACGGTCGTACTTCCTAGGTCGTATGCCTCGCTGGTCGCAGCCATATTCACTATGTATAGTGCACTTTAGAAGCTAAAATATATCTGCCTATTAATTAGAGTTGGTAAGCGGTTGCATCTTGGACTGTATGCGTTATTTCAACCATATACTATGCGAGTAGTACATGTGTGTGGCCTTCTGGATATGCAATATCTTAAGGTGGTCATATATCTACATAATTCCGTCTTGATACATTTGTTGCAATAATACAGCTTTATGGATTTAAGCGGAACGCACTTGCCAAGACATGATATTGCCAGTAGGATGTCACGACTACAACATCAGCCCGCACCTCCGCCAAGAAGACACGCACGTCGTGCAAATCAATCCTACTCTCAGCTATGTTTTCGACTAATTGACTCAATTCTTGGCGGCTTTCCCCCGCGGGCCTGCGGGGGGACCGAAATGGGGGTATCTGGTACAGAATTGGATTCTCACGATATTGCCAAGATAATATTGTCAAGTTCGGCACAATATAGTTGCTCCGGGCCGACCCGCTTGCCCCCCTATAAGTAGCGATCGGCAGATGTTGGTTGTATTGAGTTCTTTGCCCCAATGTGGAGTACATTAGTGTGGTGGCACCGATTGCAAGTCGGAGTCGGATGGTCACATCCATCTCATCTGCATGACAGAAACCCCTCGCCTAATTGCGTGCAGCGCTTACCATGCCACTCCTAAGCTCATGCAAGCCGTGATTTGTTTGTCTTTCCGATATTACCTCAAACGCCACGTCATGGTAAACTTCCCGAATTCTGGTGACATGTCCAGTAAGCTGTAGAATGCCAGTGACTCACTTAAGGGCATGACCGATCAACCAACGCCATATTCAGTTTCATATAACGAATAACTAGGTTCAAGCTAATGGGACCAAGCAAACTAGACCCTTCGCATCATGAAAGTTTAGTATCGGATAAGATGCGATAAAGATTGCACATAACCGGAGCCAGATGACAATGTGGGCTGAATACTGACCGTAACAATATCTAATTATGCACGTAGTAATATACACATACAAGGTTCGGCATGGATAAATCATTATAGAAGGCAAATATAAAATTTTAATTTAGGATTGATCAGCTGCTGCTGGTAATTAGATATCTTCAGACCCCCTGCGGACCCCGCACCTCATGGATCTCCTGCGCCGTTCCAGGGGCATTGGCCGTGGAGAGACTCTTGCCATCATTCCCGTTCTCTAAGCCATATTGGGTATCTAGCTCTTCGCGGAGTGCCAAGGCCTTCTCACCCGGCACGAGCAGAAGACTAAAGAGACTGATGCCGAGACCGAACCACCATACAGCTCTTAGACTTTGGCTGAAGAGGTCGGAGATTGCCTGCCAGGCTGTAGGGTCCATCGTGTCGCGAAGACCGTGCATTTTGCTGGCAAAGGCGTATGCTCCGCCGCCACGTAGCTCGTTTCGTATGGACACATCGGGTACATCGGTCAAGTTCTGATCGACTACCGAGTTGAATATGACACCGGAAACAGTCACGCCCCAGATGAGACCAAAGTTTCGGACAAAACTGTATACTGCCGAGGAAGCGGCCACATCAGCCTCTGACAGACCGGCCATTATAGCGGGAAGCATGGTGGACATGGTGATGCCGGTGCCCGCAGCAGCAATGAGCTGGAAAAACACCCAGGCTACTTTGGAGGTGTCGCTGGAAAGCAAGGTAAATATGCCAAACGCGATAGTCGAGACGCCAAATGCAAACCCGTGGAGGTATCGATAGGCTCCAAGCTTGCTGAGAAGAGCGCCTCCTGAAACAGCGGAAAGGAGCGAGCCAATGGCATATGGGAGGAAGAAGGTGCCGGATTCGAGGACGGTAGTACCAAGTGAGCCCTGGAAGTAGACGGGGAGAAAGTACGTCAGAGACTGGACGAGTATCGACGACGAAAATGTCAAGAAGAACGCTATTGCCGAGGTACGGTTGGTGAACAGGCGGGTAGGGACGCTTTGGTGGCGAGCGAAGCGCTGCTGGATGTGGAAGATGATCCAGCCCAGGATTCCCAGCACGAGAGGGACAATGATGCGAAACGAGGACCAGGGGTACCGAATGCCGCCGAAAATGAGAGCCCACAGCACGGCAATCATGCTCGGTATGAAGATGAGGTTCCCCAGGTAGTCGATCTGCCGCAGCTTGGCCCCCAAGCTCTTCTCCTGGCCGTGCCGCGGGACCGTTTTGACCCGCATGAAGGCGAGTAGCAAGATGAGGGCCAGGCCGCAGATGGGCAGGTTGATCCAGAAGATCCAGCGCCAGTCGCGCTGGGCGATGGCGCCGCCGACAGGCGGGCCGAGGGCGGCGGCGACGCCGGCCCAGGAGAACATGAGGCCCAGGTACTTGCCGCGCTCGCGGAGGGGTACCAGGTCGCAGCAGACGATGTCGATGAGGACGTAGATGCCGCCGGCGCCGACGCCCTGGACGGCGCGGCCGGCGATGAGGGTGGCGACGTCGCGCGCGCCGGCGCCGACGCCGCTGCCCAGGGCGAAGAGGGCGAGCGAGGCGAAGAGGGGCGCCCGCCGGCCGAAGATGTCGGCGAGCTGGCCGAACAGCGGCTGGAGGACCGTGGAGGCGATGACGAAGCTGTTGGCGACCCAGACGAACTCGGTCGCGCCGCCGACGCTGGCGATGATGGCGGGGAGGCTCGTCGAGATGATGGACACGTCTAGCGCCGAGATGAAAGCGAGGGTGCAGAGCGCGGCGAAGGTGCCCCAGAATTGCAGGGGCCGGGTGACTGCTGGTTGCGGTGGGTCGAGCTGTTGTTGGTCTTGGGGCGGCAATTCCTGCTCTGGCTTCTGCTGCTGACGCTGCTCACCGTCTGTGACAGGAGTATCCGTGCTGTTCTTCTTTTCCGACATGGTCGCGCTAGTACGGCCGCGGAAGATGTCGCTTGAGGCGTTTGAAGTGTGCAAGAGTTGTAGTTTCGGACGATAGACAGACAGAAAGAAAACCGCTCAATCCACCAGTGTGTCGCTTGCCATCCGGTAAAGGGGAGGGAGGTGGGATAAACCAGCATTCCAGCCGGACGCGAGTGAAGTGTGTTGGCATTCGTGCATGTCTACATGCCAAGGGCTTGGCTTTGGCAAAGATAAAATATAGCTCTGTTGGTGGTGTTATACACACTGCAGCAAGATGTGATAATGGGCTATCTCTTTTTCTCATTTCCTTGCGACGGCAGTTAGGTCAATCTTTCATTATCGCCGACTACCATCGGCTCTCGACTGTCTCAAAGAGCCAACGATAACGTTGGTAGATCACTTTGTGTCAGCATTGTATACCAAGGCGGGTGAATGCAAGGGACGTGCTAGCCCCGGAGGATTCGTCGCTGCCGGAGTATCTTCAGCACCGCCGCAATGCTGTTAGTTGTTGGTTGTTACAACGCGAAGTGCATATATCGAAACTCAAATTGTGGTGGTGGGAAACGATCGGCAGATGGGGTCCACTTGCGGGAGCCACTCATGATGAGCTCGCGAGTCGCCGCCAGGAACCTGGGAGGCTGGTCCAGCAGGTAAGAAACCATGATCTTCTGGCGCAAGACGCTCTCCGTGTGGCGGCTCAATTTGGGGGTCTCCTCGCCGCCGTTGGTTTAGACGATCCAGGAAATTGTAATGTGACATAACCCAGTATAGTGTGCTTCGATGGAAGGTCTCGTATCGGTTGAGTATTTACTTATTATGGAGTCATTTGTTTCTGCAACCTAGCGGTACCATCGAACAAAACCAAACACCCAATATCCCATCCACGTCCTAACCCCCTCCCTACCTGGTACTGCATTCCTTTCCCCAAAGATCCACCGTCCGTCATGCATGGGATATCTATTTTGCCTTGGCGTTTCAAGGTAGGGTTGATGTAGAACTCGTCGTTCTCCTGCGGACGCGAATCGTCGCGTTGGTAGGATGATTCAGCCACAACACACTGACCGGGGGCGGGCGGGTCAGCAGGTGCTCGATGTCGTAGTTGATAAGCAGGTGCGCGACGAAGATCTTCATCTCAACCAGGGCGAAGAAGCGGCCCGGGCATGCGTGCTTGCCAGCCACGCCGAACCCAAGGAAGTGCTCATCCAGCGTCGCCGGGCCCTTGGACGCGGCCTGCTTGCCGTCCTGGTGGGCGAAACGGAACGGCCGGTACTCTAGCGCGTCGGGATAGATGGACTCGTCGTGGTGAATGGGCTGGATCGGTACGGATATGTCGGTGCCGAATGGGACGGCGTCTGTGCAGTTCCGGAGCTTGAGGCCCTCGGGATGAACCACCTTTACGTATTGATTAGCACAATGTTTAATTGCTCCAACACATACATGTACACTGATATCGCTTTTCGGGGAATACCTTTCTGGGCAGCATAATTGTGCCAACTGGGGATAGTCGCATGGACTCTCGGATGGCCGAGTTGGTGAGAACCAACTTTTCGACCGCACTTCGTGACCAAACTCCTCCGGCTTCTTTGAGTACGGTCTCGCACTCCTTCCTGAGGGTGTCTACATACCCGAGTGACTCGGGGGTGCTGAAGAGGTCGAGGATAAAGTTCTGCATAGTGAAAGCTGTCGTGTGGAGTGAGACATCGTTGATGAGAAGAAGCCTATGACAGACACGTCGGGGATCAAGCTGCGCAGGGGTTTTGCTCGCATAGCATTCGTCGATGATCCATTGTAGCCCATCAACCTAGACTCGTACTGTTAGCGCCGAAGCCATTCACAAGCAGTGTACTTGGGGTAGTGATGATTACAGGAGGCGTCCAGTCGTAGGTCGGGTCGGCCTTCAGGTTTGCGTTATGCCGGAGCCGCTCCTTTATAAAGGGAAGACAGCAGCTCGCAGCTCTGTTGAACAGGAACCGGCAGACGAAGGATGCTATGATACCTGGGATCGGCTTGAGAAACCCAGGAGTGCATCCGATGACGAGAGCACTCCCAAAGATCCCAATGGCATGATCCTTCAGTCTGTCCAAGAAGATGGGGTCGCGGCCTAGAAGATTGGTTGGTAAAGGAAGATGGGAAGAATCATCACAGGGTGACTTACACAGAGGTTTGCCGCAAAAAACACCATTTGAAGCACCCGCCACGATCTTCAACGCCGTCTCCCAGACCTTGATCTCTGTCCATTTGCTGTCGGACCCATACGCTCGATCGAAGCCAAACTCGATCTCCTCGGCGATGTTTTCACTGACATGCGTCAGGTTTCTATTAAGCTGGTTATGGATTACGTTCACCTGTAGCCTCTCTCGCACGACGTCCTTATCCCAGACCGTCCATTTCATTTGCAAATTCTCGTCCTGGGTGTTGTGCACATCGAGAATGCTCCCAGTGAGTTGGTAGACCTCTTTAATCTGCTGAGGGGGGATGATGACCAGTCGGCCGCGGTCTGCCGTCGGGATAACGAACGGTATGTTGCATTTGGAATACTGTATAGAAAGTGTCAGACACAGAGCTGCCCTACGGGTTTGCAATGTAGAAAATAAATCACAGCTAGAAGACCGGTATACCTTGCTGTATCCCTCGTTGGCCCACTGCTGGATGTGGAAGCAAGCTCTCATCGTTCCGCGCACCCAGGGAAACCATTGTTTCTGTAATCCGATGGCTGGTTGTGATTCCCAAAAACGAGATGATTGCGCTTGTTTCAAGAATCGAAGCGGTATGATCATAATGATGAGCAAAAGGAGCAACCCAAAAGTGGGCAATATATGTTCCATCTTGGCTGCTGTGGCGAGATGATGCTGCGGAAGAAGTATTGACTGAACTAACCTGACATACCGTATGTCGTGTAGTGCTGGCTATTCAATTTGTCTTGATGACCGTCGTTGAACACACAGCAAGAATTACAAGGTAGAGAAAGCAGTCATGTGGTTGGTCAAGGTATGCGGTACATACAATGAATTAGCGTGTGTTTCCATCCAATGATATGCCCATGTTAGGACAAGGGAATGGTTATATCGAGGATCGGCATGGATGTGTCCAGGGTAAAACCTTAGTACAGAGGCGGTATCTATGTATTTCCCCACCACACATCCCCTCCCTTTATGTCCCTCGCTCCTCCAAACTGACATGCTCACGGAGTAAAGACATTGTACAGGCACAGTGGCACACCAGAGAGTTGGTATTGAACATATTCAATTTACAAAACCAAGAGCTATAATCTCAATAACATACATAAATACTCCAGTCTACATCATCCAAAGAAGTCGCAGTTCATGCTAAACCAAACCCCACCATTATCTAGCACATGTATCACCACTGCCACCACACTGGAGCTTACATAGTTTGGTAGCCACCATGAGCCTTCTGGGGAGGAAGCTCCTGTAGCTGAATTGCAGCCGACGACCCGCTTGATCGGTGCCCCGGGCGAGGACCGTCGTCCCAGCATGTCGCATGTTGCTGGGCCGAGTCGTTGATCTTCGCAAAGCTGCCTCCGTATTGCCCTCCGCCGTACTGTTCCGCCCTGTTCTGCGAGATTTTGTCGGTCGTTGCACCCGTCTGCGTCCGCCGCGATCGCAGGAGGGACATGCGGGACAGCGAAGAAGTGACCCTCGTGTACCACGCCGACGAAACGACGGCCTTGGACCACATGTTGTGGGTGGCCGGGACGCACCCGACAAATATGCCAACGGTGCATTCCGCCAGGCTATGCGATGACCAAAGGTGTTAGAAGATGGACGCATGTCTGCCGCGTTGTGGGCAATAACTCACGTAGTGATCATAGAGTTGGTGAGCCCCACCGACGAACCATTCATTGATTGATATTTGTAATTAGTTGAGATAATACTGGCGATGATGCCACTGCCTTGGTGTTACTATGTTTACCTCTCCCAGTTTGATGACAATGGGGGAGTGAGGACAGGGGCAAATACTTACAGTAAACCAGTCATGAAGACCATGGCCAAGCCCACTTTCTTCCGGAGCTCCAGATGCAGCTTCCAAATAATTGGCAAAGGTATCGCAAAGATGATGGCGTCGGTGATGACAGCGACGGTGCCGAGTATGACGCCTGAAAGCGACGAAGCATTGGAACAACCCAGAAGGAATCCAATGGTCGGTTGGCCGCCGCGCAAGTCACACTTGGCACATGTGTAAGCTGCCCCGGCCAGGAAGATGATTGCAGTGACGACGATGATGGAGTAGCAGAACATGCGTAACCAGCGTTTGATCCCAAAGAGCCTCACGTATAGCAACAAGATGGGCACCTTGCTACTCCACATGGCGACGGGCGTGAACCAGTTGGTGACCTGGGATATCATGATGAGGTAGGTGATGGTTGCAGTCGGGTCCGTGAGAACTGTTACAGTCAGCGACATGAACTGGAATACCGGAAAGCAGGGCGACTTACTTCCAACAAGCAGATAGGTCAGGGCAAAACTTCCAATCAAGGAGAGCAGGGCGAGTATAGAGAATGCTAGTGGTCTTCATGTGAGTCAATATCCAAAGGTTGTGATTGGAAGACTAACCATCATCGACCAGCAAAGAGCTGTATTTGAAGTTGGCTCCAATGCGAATAGCAACAAACAGCCCGGACACAATGCAGAGCACTACACCAAAAACAAGGTACCCTTCCTGGGATACACTGGTGTCCGTGGACAATCCCGTACCCGCAGATGACATGTTGTCTGTCGGTTCTGCGTATTACTTGTTCCGAATTGGGATACTGGAAAAATAGTTTGTGAAGAGAGATGTTTGCTCCGATGTCGAAAGACTGTTGACGATCACAGTTAATATAGGACAATTGAACGGATTGGTATAGGATCTTCATTCTGATCGCCATCAAGAAAGCATTTTGGTTTCTTGCAGAAACAGGGGCTATATGGGGTTGGAGCTCCGACCACCTGGAACCCTTGCCGTGCCCATCATACCCCAATTGAGCTTACATGCATGACACATGCATGAGAGGCAAAGAATGTAGAACCAACAACAGCAGAGAGCCTAGTTCAGTTGCGAGCCGGGGGCCTTTTACCAGATCTGTCTGTCATGCTGCCACTCCCAGAATAGTAAACTACATAGTCATCACCGATGGTGTTACGTTGCATTTTCGGAACATTCTAGCCCTATCTGTGTAACCGCGCCTCAAATATTATGAAATAACGTTAAGCCAAGGGTAATAGAGCGAGAATCAACACAAGGATATGCAATAACTGAAAATGCTTTTCCGTACTCTATCCTTGGCAATTTGGCAGAATCGAGGATGAGTGTGGCCAGCGTGCATGTGAGTCCCGAACCCACTATCTTCCATCCTGAGCCGAGTTGTAAAGCTCAGACCATGAGACGATAGAATGTTGGTTGTAATATAGTAGAAGTAATCAAGCTCCCCATCACCAAAGTACTGCCATTTTGTTGTCATATTATCTTCATCGCCAAACCCCTTTGAGGTACTAGGAGTAATAAGGTCTAGACGAACAAGACACAGAAAAACACCTCAGCTCAACGCGATGGACGGGACCATGCAGAATTCCTGGCCGCAGTACCTGTGCCTGTCGCTGCTGACTCTTCTTTTCATGGTCGCAAGGAAGTCTGATACCGAGGTTTGGGGTTTCCAGTGGTTGTTTTTGGCAGGACTTGCTAATTAGTAACAATTAGTATGGATTCCAACGGCCCTTCGTTGTTATTCGCAACGCTGTCTCCAGATTATTCGCCCCATGGGCATATCTCTTGTATGGCCAGCAGATCATTCAGGAGAAGTTCGACAACTCCAACGGAAAGCCGTTCGAGATCCTCGCCCCGGATAACCGCTACATCTTTGTGTCTTCCGAGGCCCATATCAAAGAAGTCGACTCAGCCAAGGACACTGTGCTATCCCTCCAAGCCGCCTCCAAACAGGTTAGTACTCGATCGAGTGATACCGGACACTATCGCATGTCATGGGCGCACACGCTCACGTTGGGAAACAGATGCTTCAGCCTGTATACACCATGCATGGTTTCAACTGGTTCGATCGTCGTGGGACCGAAGGAGTGGGCTTCATCCGCGCTCTGCGGACTCTCTTGACGAATAATCTACCCAATATCCTCCCAAATCTAAGTGCTATCCTGAAATCGCGGTTCGTCGAGCTACATGAGACGCACCCGGTTGTTGAAGGTATAAACAAGAGGCCCTCCGCGAAGTTTGGTATTGGTAGGGATGCTAACTCGAAGACTAGGAACCAGACAGTCCCCGGTTTATCCTATGGTTGTTCAAGTAGTTGTACTGGCCAATTCGGTTTCTTTCTTCGGGGCTGATCTAGGTGAGTCTCTTATACACACGCAGTAGTTGGGTAATGCGTAGAAGCTGACAAGTAACGTACTAGCAAAAAACGAAGAGTTCATGACTTCGGCTTTACACTATGTTGAAGAAACCTTCATCTGCGCCGAGATCATTAGACTTATCCCGAAGTTCATGGCTCCGTAAGCATATCTCAGAACCCGTCCAAGCCTTTCCAGAGACCATCAACCTAACTCTATTCACGCAGGTGGGTTGGCCCCCTGCTTGGAAGTCGGCTCAAGTCGCAGAGGATCGTCTTTGATACACTCCTGCCGATCGCAAACCAACGCTGCATCGAAAGAGATCTGAGTGCTATAGACCACAAGACGCCGCACCACGTATGAGTTTTGGCCATGCCACCCCATTGCCTATCGCGGAATCCAACTCACTAACGCGTCGCGCTTTGTTAGGCCGATTGCATCCAGTGGATCATGGAGACCTCCCCTAAATCGAGGCCCTGGACAGGCGAGCGCATTGTTCACGAGCTAATGGCTATCTGGTTTGGCTCTGTACATGCGCTGTCGACAGTAAGCTTCGCTGCCCTATCCGGAAATTTTATGCTGGGCGAGATCCTTACAAGACTTTGTAGACCATTACATTCGCCATACATGACCTCTGCATCCACACAGACTATGTCAAGCCCCTTTACGAGGAGCTTCAGAAGGGGTTTGCCGAATTCGAGAAGACGGGAAAAGGCCTGCGCCTTCTGGATAGTTTCATCAAGGAGTCGGCACGCCTGACCCCTGTGGAAGCAAGTAAGCCATCACTTACTCACCATCCATCATCTTCACAATTTCTGTCTCGTTCTATATCCTGCATCTTGAACCGGTGTTGTCGGGCGTCCAGATCAGCGAGTTGAGCACTTATAATCACACCCCACAGTGAGCACGCGACGTCATGCCCTGCAGCCATTCGCGCTCTCCGACGGCACCAAAGTGCACGTGGGCGATTGGGTTTGCACCCCCGTCCGCGCCATGATGCAGAGCGCCGAGGGGTACCCCGACCCTCGGGCCTTTCACGGCTTCCGGTTTGCCAGCGGCGAAAGCATCCCCGCCGACAGCAAGCTGGCCAAGACCCTGCAGGCGAAGCCCTCGTTGCTCAGCGACGTGGACAACAGCTTCCACGTATGGGGTACCGGCCGCATGACATGGTGAGTTCAGAGCATCCTTTCTGTCTAACGTCTTGTTTGTTTGTTGTGCACGACCAAGAGGGATCTTTACTGAGGCAAGCAATCTTTCAGTCCGGGGCGGTTCTATGCGTCGACCATCATGAAGCTCATCATGGGACATGTCATTCTCAACTACGAATGCCGACTTGTCGAAGCGAACAGTCCTCGGCATATGACATGGAGGTCGACTATGTTGCCGACCAAGAAGACCATGGTCACATTTACGCCTCGTGCTATGGCATAGGAATCCAAAATTTCGGCTGGCAGGGTATGGGAGGAGGCAGCCTTGAATTATGGGTACTGAGTTAAAGTCATATTATTAGGATCATCACGAGTTAGTATGATTGACATAAAAGCTGTAGCATTGAATTCATTTATCGGTATTTTAAATCTACATGAACAGATGCGCAAGTCACATTGAACGATGCAAAGACTGATCGAAACCGAATGTAATTAAGTTCCACGTACACACTCAGTAGGTGATCTGATGCAACTGATATTTGATATCAGGGCGAGAGTCGGCAAAGAGCCTCACCACGATCGTTCCTTTTTCGATTACGTGTGATTAGTCCGAGACAAATGGCTGTGAGATACCGAATCGTAGCCACGTCATTCTCGGCCCGGGGGCTGTGATGCCTAAAATACCTGGTTATCTTACTGGAGTGCATACATTTTACTTGGATGCATACACAACCAACATGCATAATATGTGGAATACACGCACCAATCCAGATCGAGAGAAATGCGGTCCGTTCTGGGGTGTTACTCGGCTCCAACATCTTTGCCGCAATCTTGCAGAGTGCATGCATATTTGGTAACAATCCAGCCTACTTCTCTTGATTGAAAGGTCCTTGCATATGATGTATGCCCAACTGAACCATAAACCGAAAGGATCAGCAGAATGTCGACAGTGGAGCCGTGGCAATCTACAAATCCCTGGGGTTGAGCCTAGGCCCGCACTAGATAGTTGCGAATGAATTTTCTTTTAGACTGTCTAGGTGCATATTCGGGGGGAGTTGAGATATGAGGTTTACGATGTAATTAAAGGGGTTTTGAGTAAGAGGGGGTGATGTAAGGGGTTGATCATCGGAAAGTCGGATGCTACCTAGCTAGGTAGGTATCTTACCAACCCAGCGCCAACTGCCTTAAGTAACATAACACTTCTTGAAGTCCCTTTTGTAAAGTCAGAGGGTGACTCAACGCCGTCACCAACTTCCCATCTTTCAATGAATGCGGCATTGACCTCTCTTTGATCCTTCTAAAAACCTACCGGCCACATTCCCCCTCCTACACACTCCAACAACATATCACATTGCCAAACAGACACAATCAACCACCCTCCTGACCATCAAGCCTCCTAAGGCCTCTTCAAACCATGGCCTCACCAAGAGTAATCATGTTGCTGGGCGCGACATTCCCAGCAGACCGGCTGGCCCTGCCGCCAGCGGACGTCTACCATGAGCGTAACAACTCGTACCTCTCGAAACTGGAGAGTGACATCAAGCCAAAGCTCATCTTCCTGCCTCAGACCGTCGACGAGGTATCTCACTTTGTCAAGCTCGTGGGCGCCTTTGTCCAAGGCGGGGAAGCCCGCGTCGCCGTCCGCGGCGCTGGCTGCCAGCCCTTGCCCGGGTGCGCCAACGTGGAGGATGGCATCACCGTGGACCTGTCCCGGCTGCTCGGGACGGAGCTCGACAATGATGGGGGCGTAATCCGTGTGGGCGCCGGAGAGCGATGGGGCGCCGTGTACAGCAAGTTGCAGCCAGAGGGTCTAGCTTGTACCGGAGCCCGCTCCTCCCTCAACGGTGTTGGTGGTCTAGCTTTGTCGGGTAAGTCACTTTGTCGTTCCTTCCACGTATAATCCAATCAGTAAGCTGCGGTGTTGACATTACACTCAAAGGCGGTCTCTCTTTCTTCGGCACACGTGAGGGCTTCGTATGCGACAATGTGGTCAGCTACGAGGTAGTACTGGCCTCGGGCGAAGTCGTCAATGCCAACCGCAAGGAGAACCCAGATCTGTTCGTCGCGCTCAGAGGTGGCGGGAACAACCTGGGCATCGTGACGCGGTACGACCTGAGAACGTTCAAGCAGGGTCCGTTCTGGGGCGGCGCCGTCTTCTACATGCCGCCAAGCTTCCCCGGCCAGATCGAGGCGCTGGTCAAGGAGCTAAAGAAGCCCGATGCTTCAGTGGAAACCCACATCATGATAAGCCTGTTCTTCGCAGCCCAGTTTGGCCAAGTCATGGGCTTGAACCAGGCGTATTACACGCAGGAGGTGGAGAAACCCGCTGTTCTAGATCCATTCACAACTATGGAGCCTCAGATCAAGGAGCTCAACTCCATGCGCATGACCAACCTTGTGGATGCGGCGGAAGAACAGGCTCGACAGGCCTCGACCAACATCAGGTATGCTTACCATCTCTGGACTATGAAATGCCCTTGACTAACTTATGACTCCTACCACTCATCAGATGCGCCTACATGAACACTACTGTCAAAGCTGACGTGGCTACTCTGCAAGCCGCCGCGGACATTTTTAACGCCCGCTTGGACAGGGTGAAGTCAATTGACGGCATGGTCTTCTCCTTTACCATGCAGTCGTATCCCGTGTCGCTCCTGAAATGCACGGAGGCGGCCGGTGGGAACGTGCTGGGCATGAGCCCTCGCGACGGGCCGCTAGTATCGATTCTCATACTTCTGTATTGGAACAAGACAGAGGACGACGACACCGTCCTCAGTACGGCCAAGGATATCCTCGAGGCTATCGACTGCGATGCGGCGGCCAGGGGTGCAAGCGTCCCATTCAAGTACTTGAATTACGCTGCCGGCTTCCAAGACCCCATCGGATCATACGGGCCTGATAACCAAAGAAAGCTCCAAGAGGCGAGCCGGAAATACGACCCCAAGGGTCTGTTCCAAAAGGGTGTTCCCGGCGGTTTCAAGATACTCCACTAGATGAATTACATGGACTTTTGGCTTTACTCCCCTTCCAAAGGCGATGTTTTCTGTCATCATTAGCTGCGATAAGATAAAGGGGTCGCAGGAACAAGCCTTGCGGCTGCAGCTACAGCCAACTTGTAGTACGATTAGCTAATGAGGTCCACTAAGACTGTCTACAAAATAAGTGACGTTCAAGCTACCAGAGAACTATGGCCTCTTCGATCGAACCAGTAATCAAATCTTCCTCATGTTGTAATGTCCAAATGCCACTGCTGATCAATCTACTTTGGATCATAAATGTGGCATCTCAAATTACCGAGGAGACTGTTCTCGAAGTAGTAGGCTGGCCAATGCAATTTGGACAGTCAGCATCAAATCCGGCTTTCGTGAATTGTTTCATTTCTGCAAAATCGGCACCTCTCAATGGTGAAAGTATGGTCCCAGGAGAGCACAAGTCCAAAAGAATGTTCTCAATGTGATGTGTATGTAAAAGTTCCTCTAGGGCAAAGTATGTACAGTTGATCCTTCCAAAGCGAGATCGTGAAATATAAGTGTTTCAAAAGCCAACCACGGCCACGCCCCCTATCCCCTCCTAGTTGCCGCACCCCTGACGCCCCTCACCCTTAACATTCGTATCTTCCGGCGAAAGAAATCTAGCAGGAGAAGCCACAGTCCAAGTTGGTAACGAACCGGGCCTTGTAGACCCAGGGCTGGTCGCTCTTGCCCACCTTGCAGTTGGCGTTCTGGGTATTCTCCCAGCCGGTGTTGAAGTCCTGGCCGTTGTACTGAATTCGAGCCTAGTTTCCCGCCAAGTAATGTCAGTGGGAAAATAAAGAAAAAACGGAGAAGCTTCATGTAATAACAAGAGAACAAAAGAAAGACTTACAATGCCTCCCGTAGCGCCTCCGATCTGGACCCTGAGGACATTGCTGCCAGGAAAACCCTTGTTGAACTTGAAGACGAGGTTCTTCTTGGCGTCGACCTTCTTGTGGCGGGTGCGGATGACGTTTCCGTCGGCGTCGTAGACGGTGACATCGGCCTGGTGGTAGTCGCCCTGTACATCCTTGATGTGGAGACCGCACCAGCCACCCTTGAACTTGCGCTTCTCGATGGCGTTGGTGTCAGCTGGGGTGGTGCCGGATAGCAACTCTTCGTCGTCGTTATCAGTGAAATCACCGTCGTCTTCGTCGCCGTCGACTTCCACGAACTCGGGCGTCACCTCGGTGCCTTCGCTCCTCTCGGCGACGAGAACGTCAGCAGCGCGCAGGCCGAGGGAGGCGACGCCTTCACCTGCGGAGGCAGTAGGGGCGGCGAGGCCGGTGGCGGCAAGGCTCATGAGAGCAGCTACGGTGGTGAATTGCATGTTGATGAGAGTGGACTGCTCGAGCCGATCGATAAAGAGTATAGGGATGGAATGAGAAGATTGAACTGTTGGATTGTGATGGTGATGAGGATGTTTCTTTTCGATAGATGATGGACTGAAGTGTTGCAGCTTCTTATACCTCGAGATTCCAGGGCTCGGTGTCGCCTTCGGCACGCCCGATTATCCATATTCACAGGAGTCACTACTACAACACAAGATGCTTACTGTGATCTGGATACCGATATTCCATCATACTCATACTTGCGAGTCTTCATTGCTTGGATAATGCACATTGTGATAAATCTATGGAGTATTGAGTTGTTGATTGCTCGACACGTCAGGCTTGGCTGGGCCTGGAGAGTAAGCACACACTAAATACTCTGCTATTCTTAGAACTCGGGCCGGCCAAGATTCCCGAAGGTGGAGCCCGAAGGAGGAGCCCGAAGCAATGGCCCCGGAGAAGGATAGGACCCATCCTGTACGCTAATACGGTGATGACAATTGCGGGTATGAGAAGCGGGCCTCAAAGCAAAATATCATGGGTCCCTCTTGCTATGGCGATACTAGGACAGTAGGGGGCGAGAAATGCCAAGTATAGGGAGATGAACGCCGGCACGCACCTGCCGGATTCTTCAATAAACATTACATACCATATCATTTATTGCAACACGTTACAAAGTACGCCTAGTCAGAACGGCCCAAAATAGATAACTACCGGGATGGTGTCATATTTTCAACTCCCCCTTACTCTGATCTAATGGCAAAATAGGAGACCTGAGCTACACAAAGCGGCCCGTCGACACCCCTAAATATACGGACCCAAGAAGAAAGTAACCAAGTTAATGACTTCGAGGACCTGAAGACTTCCCGACTACTATGCGATCAAAGGATTTCACAAAGTTCAGGGCGAGGTCATAAAGCTTTCTTCTCTCTTCTTTCCTCTGACTCAACGCATAGAGCACGAATCAATACTCAAATCGAGATGAGAAGAAGCAAGGAGAGCAAAGATCCAGCCATGCACAACCAGTTAGCCTGGAGCGGATTTTCTGAGATACTATCCATGGCCTTGTTGATTGTTCTTCCCATATCACCGCTCTCAAGACTGATTCTGGAATTGGCCTCCTAGCTTTGGTTGCCGCTTGCACCAAATAAGACAGATTTCCCTGTCACGCTAGTCGTGGTCCTCGTAATAATCATTATCAATTATGGCAGAATGCTTCAAATTAGGCACTTCTCGTCGGCGAAATCAATGGAGTTGTGCATGCCAATGTATATTGAGAAAGCACAACGATCACTTTCGTGGCCGTTCCCATCCTTCCCACACCTCGAATTCACCATCAGGCCCAATCCACTCCCTGCACCTCGCGCTGAACTCCGGCGGCACATCCCAAAACAGCCGCTCGAGAGCGTGGATCTTCCAGCGACGCACGGCTCGATTCCCATCAAACCCTGCCGTATTAACTTCACCCCCGCGCTCCAGTTTACTCTCAACCAAGTCAGCGCCAAGTGTTGTGCATATTTCCAGCCCCTCGCCTACTTCGGCGCACATAAACGAAACCCAGATGGGCTCGTCGGCCTCCTCGTTTAAATGGAGGGTGGCAGACTTGAGCCGCGGCATCGGCTGCACTGCCGCCGCCAGGTCAATGACAAGGGGGTTAAGCTCCCGCGGTTCCGGGCAGGTTCGCCATCTATGCTCCGGCACCTGGCTGTTGGCTTTGTCATCTTTGTAAAAATTGTCCTTGTCCTCGTCCTTATCTTCGCCTTCGTCTTCTTTCCGTAGTACTCGTCGCTATCGTAGGGTTCATGCGGATCATACGCCTCAACGCTGTCCGGGTTACCACAAAAATACCATCTGCCGCTCGGCGCGACAAAGCCAGTATATATTTCCAAGGCCCGTAGCGAAGGCCACTCTTTCTCCTCGGCTTGCCCTCGGTCGTCGGGATCTGCAAATTTTCTGCGGTGACGGTTTCGGAATAGGTCCGGCGAAATCAATTCTCCTTTCAAACTCAGTGCTTCGAGGGGCCCATTCTCGGCGAGTCCGCGGATGGCCTCGCGGACCAAGTCCACTGTGCCGCCATCTGGCACTTCATATTGCAGGCAAGAATGCTCGAAGCTATGATTTTCTAGCTGCCCGGAACAATGCCGCTCGAGGGTCAGAGTCTTCAGGCGAGGCAGCTGGCCAATACTCTTGATGCCGTTCGCTAGAGCCAACCGGGTGGCCTTTCACAGCGCCGGCCTCTTGACGGCTGGGTCCCAATACCTCAGCATCAACTTCTCCAGTCCGGTGAAGCGGGTGGCGATCTGGCATGACGTGAGAGGATGAATTGCCCGGCCTGCCCGGCCTGCGATACCGAGGTCCAGGTCACAGTCAACCGCCCGGGCTGTGATAACGAGGTCCACGACACATTTGACTTTTGCCAGAGCTGCTACATCTTCCTCTCGGAATTTAAAAGACCGCTTCGATGCAGCTGTTAGCCACTTATTCATCACGGCATATGGATTGGCAAAGTCAATCTCGAGTTTGATGGGGCCCACACGGTAAATGGTTTCGGCCAAAACCATTGACTCCCATGCTTTCAGCTGGTGCAAGAGTGCAGTTATCGCGACGAGGACGGCGGTCTGATTTTGAAGATGGTTTGCAAGTGTTTCGCTGTTAGTTGGCAGGTCCAATTTCAAGGCGAGTGTGCGTAACACTTGAGCGCGATGAGGCGATGCTGCGAAGACAGCTTTGAACTTGTCGATGTCTCTCACAGTGACATGTACGAAGTTACGCGCTTCGACGACTGGTTGCCATTACCGCAAGATGGCCGCATAGGGCGCGAACTTATCAAGTTTGGGGGGTTGTCCATAACGACCATAGTACCAACTTTCATACCGTGGGTTTGGTTTGGGGTACAGGTTGTCTAGAATCGGCGAGATGATCTCAAAACTGTGACTGTTCATGAGATCATTCATCGTTCCGCTGTGCCGCTGCGAGCTCTAGACCGAGTAGGTTGAATCAAATTATTGTACAGCTTGGTCGAAGATTCACCTGAAGAACAACCAGAGGCATGCAATCCTTTTTATTTTCTCGCTTTTCTTCGATTTCCAACTCAATGGAATAGCAGAAATCAAAGCCCCACAATGAGCAATTTACCCAGGACGGACGGAAGTTAGAGTGAGTATCTGATGTCAAACGTCCACTGTGCTACGGTCCGCACCGACATCACCAATTGCGCGATTTCAAATAGGTCCAGGTATGATATAGCCAAAAGTGAACTGCTTCCACTAAGACTATTAGTCTCCAAATACACCTACCTCACTGAGCGGTTAAACTTACCTCATCTTATGAATAGTGGCCTCATCATTGAACTTTGACAGTTGAAGGAGGTAGGTTATTCTTGATGGTATCCGGATGACTAGGGAGATGCGGTCGCATCTGCCCGGCAAATTTAGAATATCTCAAGCCTCTACAGTTTGAGAGGTATGAACTGAGCCCAGGGATCCCACCAGTGGTCTGATCTGATAGCAACAGTAGGTATTTGCGCTTATTTACCCCTGACTCGAAAGCTCGCAGGTTCGGTCGCTCAGGCATATGACCATTATGATGTCGACTTTCCACGAACTGACTCCACTTCTCTGTCTTTCGACTTCCTATGAATCACTGATACCACAGGCCAATACAGTATACAGGGATAAGTCAAAGCCCCCCCCCAGCGCACCAGGGCTGCAACGCACTAAACTTAAAATAATATTAATATAATAACATTTTATAATTAATAATAATTTATTAAATTAATAAAAAATCCTAAAAATATATAATTAAACCTCTTCTACTTTAATTAAGCTCTAAGCTTTAAATTCTTTATTAGAATTAATTTTTATTAATTTTAATACCTCCTTTAAAATTAAAAATTAAAGTATAACTTATAATTTATTTATATCCTCCCTTTTAATATTAATAACCTTATTTATTTTAATTTATTTCTTATTAAAATTAGAAATAATTTATTTTTTCTTTTATTTCTCTTTTTTTTAAAATTTACCTTTAATTAAGCCTTTTTATATTATAATTAATTAATTTTATTATTTAAAATATTTAAACCCTTTTAAACCTTATAAAATAAAACCCTCCTTATTATATTATTTATTATATTACCTTTTTTATTAATTATTTAAATTAATTAAATAACTTATTTAAAATTATTTAATATTTCTATTAATAAAATAGAGAATTAAAATTTAGGATCTAATATAAATTAATATATTAATATATTTATTATTAATAATTTAAGATAAATATATACTTTTATATATATAATTAATATAAGTAATAAAGATTAAATAAAGATTATATAAATTAATAATATCCCCGTATTAAAATAAAAGAAAAGGGGTATTAAAATAATTTATTAATAAAATATAATAAGTATTAAGCCTTTTATTTATTATAATTAAACCTTAATTATTTATTAACCTTATAGTATAAAGTTTAATATAAACTTAGGATTAATAATAACTTTATATTTAATTATTAAAAAGATTAAGTCACTTTAATTAAATTATTAAAGAGAATAAAACTTATATATTAAAGTTCTTAAAATTAAATTATATAAATACCGGCTTTATATAAATTTTAAAGAAAGCTTTTAAAAATAAGTATAAAATCTCTTAAAATAATTAATTATTTATTAAATTTATAACTCTTCTTATTTATTATATATATATTATTATTTTCCCTTTCGCTTAAAATTTTTAACCGTTATTATATTTAAAAATATTATTAATAAGGATATAGCCTTAATTATATCGATAGAATATATTTCTATTAATATTAAAAATAATATAATTGTTATAATCCTAAATTAATTAATTATTATATAATATTATCCCCTTAAAATTATAAATTTTATTAAAAAGGTTTATATAAATATAATATTATTATACTTTAAAATTATTAAAGTTATTATTAAAAATATATTACTTATAATAAAGGAGAAAGTAATAATTTATATATATTACCTTTATATTATTAATAAATATTAAAATATAGAAAGTAATAATAAAAATTAACTTAAAATTAAATATAATAAAGTTAATTATATTTTTATAATTTTAAGAAAATAAAAAGTTGTTAAAGATAAAGCTATATTTATTATATATTATTTTCTAAATATAGCCTATATAATTACTTTATAAATAATAATAAAGAATAAAATAATAAAGAAACGTTAATAATAAATAGGATTAAAAAGAATTAAAATAAATAAAGGAATTTTTATTAAATATATTATTATTAATTTATTATTAATTAATTATTATTAAGCTAATTAAATTAAATAATTATTATATTTTATTAAATAAAAATTAAATAATTTTATATAAATTATTAAGGTTACCCTTAATAATAAAAATAGGTATATTTACCGTCCTCCCTAAGACGATATATTAATATATTAGCTTTATAAATCTTATATATTTTAAACCTATTATATAAAAGCTTATTAATATTATAAAGGAATATACTTAATACCTTTTAATTATTTATAATAATTTTAATTTTAAAAGTATATTCCTTAATATTTATATAATATTTTAAGAATTCTTTCTTATTTATTCTTATATTATTAAATATTAAATAATAAAATATAACTTCTTAATAAAAACGTCCCTTAAAAAGGTTAAATAAATTAAAATTAAATAATTAAAGGATATAAAATATATATATTAATAAGAAGAATAATTAAATTTAATATTTAAAATAAATTATTATAAATTCTTTAATAATATAAAATATATACCTATTTAATATAAGGAGGTATTAATTTTTAAAATTTAAGGAGGTTATTTAAAATATAAAGATCTCTTTAAGTTATATTAAAGTTAATTAATTATTAATTTATTCTTTAAAAAATATTATAAATACTTAATTTTTTATTTTATTTATAAAAAAGTCCTCCTTATTTAGGAATTATTAAATTTAAATTTATATCCCTTTAAAAATTATAAAAGGATTTAAAAATTATTTATCGGTATTAATAATTTTAATTATAAATATCTATTCTTAATTAATTACCTCTTTAATAATAATCCTTTTTATATTTAAAAGTTTAATTATTATTTAATTAAATTTAATATTAAACTATATCCTAACTTTATTATAATTTTAAATATTAACTTAAGGGATTAATTTAATAAAAAGCTTATTTAATTAAATAAAGAATTTATATATATTTTTCTTTAAAGTATTATTAATATATTTAAAATCTATTTTATATAAAAGAGTTAATTTAATTAAAGGGTAATATATAAAAGATTTCTTAATTTAATAATTTTTAAATATATAAGGGTTATTATTAGCTTTAAATATATATTAAATAAATAACTTAAGATTAATATAAAGTAATATAATACTAAAAGTAATTTATATAAAAGTTTAAAATATAATTTAATACTTTTCTATAAAAGATAAAGCTTATTAATAATAATTTTAAACTTTTTAAATTAATTATTTTTAAATTTAAGCTATAAGAATTATATAAATTAGGCTATACTTTATTACGGCCTATTTAATCGATTAGCTATTAAAAATATTTTAAATTATAAGCTATAATTTTAACTTATTAATAATTATAATTAATTAAAAGAATAATAAAAAAAGATAAAATTAAACTATTTTAATTAAATATATAATAAAAACTAACTCTTTTATAAATATATATATTATTATTAAGAGTTAGGGGCTATTTTAGTATAGATTAGTGCGTTGTAGCCCTGGTGCGCTGGGGGGGGCTTTGACTTACTACTTCCCGCCTCTGCCATGCAGCTCATGCGGAACCTTTCAGGATCTAAAAAATAAAGAAGGCGTACGTTATACACGTAGCAAACATTATCACATATGCAATAGAGCCTTTAGAATCACTGACACCCAAAGCATTGCCCCTCTTCCAGGATGAAAATTGTACCAAGTATGTTAATCTGCCGGTCAAACTCGCGCAGGCGGAGGTATCATTGGTAACGGCAATAACAGCAAGCCAAGGCACACCTAATATGTGAACTTATTTCGATAGTTCAAATCACACACATGAATTTAAAGCAATGGCCGGGGCGGCGCGTTGGGTGCGTCTTCTTCACCAGGATTGCCGTCAAGGTGGCTAATGGTGGCCAAGGGCCGAAATAAGGAAGGCTATTATTTTCTCCAGTAGGCCAAAAATTGCATGCAAGCTACAGAACTTTTCTAACTTGTAACAAAGACTTTATAGAACGAAAACCCCTAACGCCAATACCCAACAGTTGACCGCATGTCGAGGGCCCGTAGATGATGTTGCTTCTTGCCCTATTGGATCTCTTTCAGACAAGATTCCAGCTTATGCTCCCAGTTATCTGCTGTCCAGCCCGTATATTTGGGCGGCACCACTTGCGGCACCACTTGCGGCACCATTGTTGTGTTTTCATTGACCCTCGTACCTGTTCTCCACCTAACACCAAGCATTTCTGCATTTTGACGATCTTCTTCTGTCATCAGTTGACTTTCAAGATCTTTCAGTACTGCTGGTATATGGAACTTTAGGTAGTTAATGTAGAAGTCTTGCAATTCTCTCAAGCCGCCGTCGACTTCTTTGATCTTTCTTTCAAAGTCGGCGACTATGGTGTCGAGCGTTGCGAGGAGGTCGTGCTCTTCTTCGTGGATCTCCAAGATTTCCTCTTCGTCCATTATTTGATTTGGATCCCATTGGTAATACCAATGATAAGCCTTGCCGCAACACGTATGCGTCAGGCCCAGGGTGTGGAATGTCACGTGTCGGACAATCATAATGTACAGTGACTTCGCCTCCTCAATGGAGAGTTTTTGAAATTGCCTGTGAAAATCAAAAACTCCGTCGGCGATATAATTTCCCAGGCCCTTCAAGTAACATGTGAAAGGTGCACAGCTCCCAGGAGAACAGGCACATGAGCAGCAGTTAGTCACACTAGTCGAGTACGCAGCGGCGGTGATCAGCGGCATGGCCTCATACTCGGCTTGGTTGTGTCGTTTCCATCGAATGCCGCTTCCGAGTCTGTGCATCATATAATGCGCGACGGTAGTCCAACGATCTTCACCATGACGCTTCCCCTGTAACCTGACCTCTCGCTTTGGATTGGCTCCGTGTCGCATAAGCCACAGCGCAAAGGACGGATGTTGATTTCCCCACTTTCTCAAGGGTTGCTTGCCATAGCGTGAGTCGTAATCGATGTCTCGAAATCCTAACTCGAACAGCTGGTCTGCAATGTTGATGCTATTGGCCATACCGTAGATTGACAGACAGCCAGGATTGAATGGGTTGAGTTGAGGGACTAAGTGGCTTGGAACGTGGACACCATGCTGCTGGAGTAGTGTAGAGACTTGGCGAGCGTGTAAATCCAGAACATTGTTGTCTGTGAGTAAGTGCTGGAAGTCGCGCAGTGCCCCTATGTTGGAAAGCGCAATTCTTTTCAGCCTTTCGCGATTTTCTTTCAGATGTTGAAGCCAGAGCCGTCTACCTCGTTGCGAGGCTTGTCCCAACTTATAGGACAGGAAAAGTGGGGTTAGTTCCTCATAAAGGTCCAAAAGAAGAGCCAGAGAATCCGAGCAGTTACACTGTGCGCATTCCACAGTGTTTCTTCCGTTAAAACAATGGTCGCCGGTTCCACGTAAGGCATTTTCAGTCAAACGCTTCATATAATTGGCGGCTTTATCCAATGAACATACTACCTTCGTGGCTTCGAGTAGTTCGGGAAAGAGGCGAAGGGAATTCTCATGTACCGCTACGTCGAGAGCATCGTGTCCGCAGTCATTCCGCTCCAGAACTGAATCTGGATGGCTTGCTAACAGGGACAAGACACGTTCACGGTCCTTTGCTTTAGTTGCCATTATAAGCGGGCCGCTGCCGATTGCTGTGTATATTTAGTTGCAAGCCATGTGAAGAAAACGTCATTAGTGCATTTGGGAAATACCTTCAATGAGAGCAGTTGAGCGTCCGAAATAATATTTCCCAAAATCATGAGACATAGTTTTACCAGAGAGCGTTATGGGCATTGCGCCACCTTCTGCCTCTGCCAAAATCTGTAAAGCTTCGAGTTGGGTAAGTCTGATAAGAATGGGAGGTGTGTGATTGAGGTAAGTAGGTACGGGAGAACTAAAGGTATACCATTAGTGACGATAAATAAAGAATGGCACTCAATCTCGGCTCACTTTCCATAAATATCATATGAGATTGCTGGCACACCGCTCGATATCAATCCAAGGATGAATTCCTTTGTAGGCATGCTGTTGTTAAGGGTTGAATCAAACAAAGCGTAATGCATCAAAGATCGGTTCCACGAGTCGACGGCCAATGGCGAGGATTTCCCCTCCGAGAATAGCCAACCGATCTTCATTAGCGCTTTGTGTTCGAGATCCACATAAAATGGCGGGATACCTTGACGATATTGCAGAAGTACTTCATGAAGGCAGCGAATAACGCGGAAGGCTGGATCCCTATTAATGTTTATCGTTGGATGATAGGTGAATTGTGGGCTTATGCTCCGCCCGCCAGCACCGTATTTGATGTGGAAGGAGACCTCAATGGCTGCGTTAATGATACTCGTGAGACCGACCAGTCGCAAGCCGTACTTTTGCCGATGTTTTGTAGATCTGGTCCGATGAAAAGGGCAGTACGGTGCATGGCCTTTGTGGTCGCTGTACATGTAGAAGGGGCCCCACTGTAAGTATGCAAGACTCCTCGGCTTCTTGTGGCGACAAATGCAGGTCAGATCTCGAGGTTTTGAGGATGTCATGACAGGGAGCGTTAGCGGCAGTTGTGCATTTGTACGCCGGCTGGGTTGGAAGTCATCCAGGCTGGGTCCCTCAAGTTGTAGTCCGCCAAGTGGTGCGTAAACACTACAAGCTTCCTCCAACGCTGCCGGTTTGGCTGCCAATAGGCCCACCGCATTTGTAAGAGGCCCCTGGAGCAACACTATTTAGTTTTAATCTGTATTTCGGGATTGTCAACTTACTAGTCCACCTGGTACACCAAGATGTCGCTCGTATGCAGCAACAAATGCCATCGTGAGTTTGTTTTCAATACGCTCTTCAAAGCCCTGCATAGCGTAATGGAAATTATCAAGCTTTTGTGAAAGTGTGTCGGTGCTTTCGCATATTCGAGTTGTGACGATATCGGAGTGTTTCTCGAGCTGCGGCTGCAACGCAGCGATTCCAGCCTCCAGACGAGGTAGTTGGTTTCGAATTTCTATCACGGGGCCATGTGTTGCTGCCACATCGGAGCGCATGAGGAACAATTCAGTGGAATTTTCCCGGATGGATGAATCAACCAAGGACAGTCGTTCCGTATTCAGACGAGTGGTGGCGCTTTACCAAATTGGATCAGTATTCAAGCTAACTTGACTAATCAGAAAGTCTCAACTTACAGATATAGCTCTCCTACGACAAGCTGAAGCGTGGTCTTGGACTGGGATATGCGATCATTCAAGTCCTTGATCTTTGGACGGTCGAATGCGTAGTGTAGCTTCCGACTCTTGTCCTTGAGCCGAAGTCTCCAAGTACTCAAGTCAGAGCCGGACAGCTTGGCCACGAACTCCTCGAGCACACCAAGGTCGTTGATACATGACTTGATACTCTGAGCTGCAGCCGCAGCTGCACCGTGAGGCAGGGATTGAATGTCAGAGGATGTTGTCTCGATTGCGGTGATGGCGCCCCTAAGGTCCGCATTTTGTTGTCGAATGGCCTCCAATTCATCTTCACGACACTTCAAAGCGTCGACATACGTCGAAATACCGCCAGTCACCTGTATTCCAAGGGATGTAAGACCGGCGACCGAAGCCGCCAGTGATAGGGGATCCATGTGAGCGATCCCACTGAGCAGCTTGATTTGCACACAATACTGGCGGGTTGCAGTTTGAGGAAAAGAAAATGGGAATATGACCTCCTGCAGCAAATTGCGCGGGGTATTGAAAATTACCGAGCTACCTTCGCTCTTATCAACCTGACCGAAAGCCTAGGGATGTGCCTAATGCAGCTATATTAAAGGCGCATTGATCTGCCCACCTAGCTAGCTCTCCTATTCGCCCGCCGCGATGCGCAGAATCATGTAGAAACACAGCCTGCCTCTATGTGGCTTGGCTGTGTAACACTAGAGCCATGACGAAAGCTGCCTTGTGGGCTGATTTGGTATGTCTCTCCACCGCCCGTTGTAAGTCGATCCATTCATATGTGTTTTCACATGGTTGTGCCTGTTTCCCTACCTAATTAGAGCCCGACCGGAAGAAGGAACGTAACGGGGTGTGCCAAGACGGCCATTCTTTTTTTCTATTTGTTTTTGCGAGTTTCTCCGATTCAATGCCTAAGCAAAACCCTCACAAAGCCAAGACGGCCATAAACACGATTAAAATGATAAAAAGTATATTATGGCTATAATTATTCCAATTTATAATTAAACTTGGCTAGCTCGCTAGGGGTAGACCTATCGTGTTTTCTAACCTAGTTTAGACAGTCTGACAACGGCAGTGCTAATATGATCTAAGGTGAAAATATGTAACCCACAGTATCTCTTTATTAGCGAAGATCTTGGTATTAGAAGGGAAGACCGCCGTGGATTAAATCGAAGAGACTTGGTACCAGACACGCTTCGAGACTGCCTCCTCTCGATTGGGAGCATCGGGACCCCTCTGCTTGTGGTTCACCCCGTCAACGAGTTGCTGGCAGGTCAGAACGAAACCCCACCTCCCTTCCGTGTTGAACTCAATGCACTGTCGTGCGAAATCTGACCTAGTAGTAGCCATGCCATCGCTCAGCAACAGACATTCCCAACCATGCGTGTAAGCACCTTATAATCTTCTACCAACACATTGATCCAGGTTGGCACCGGCGAACAGCAGTGTTCTGATGCCCCGTGCCTCCAAAGTACGTTCGACTTCGGTGCCGCCCCAGAAGGTGGATAGACGGTTCTTTTAAACCCACATGTCCTGAGATTTGGAAGCGTCCAGGAGTCGGTGGTACTGATCTGAGTTCCATTGCTGCTTCATCAGGACGCGGCCCCCGTCCACCACAGTTCCATCATTGAGACTAATCTCACCAATCTCGGTACCCCGATTTCCCACCCTTTGCGGCCCATCGAAGTTGATGTCTGCCGCAAAACACTTGACAATGGTGGGCGGCATTCCATCAATGTCCTCGTCAATGAGACCCCATCCGAGCCATACAACCGGAATACCAGCATTCCTGCAGGCTGTTGCTACATGTTCCAGTAGTGTATCGACAACTGTGAGACCCAAGCTGCTGGCCAGACGACCGAGATGCGGTGACAGAAAGTAATTCTGGAGATCAATGATGACAAGTGCTGGCTTGGCCGGGTCAAATGATACAGGTTCCGTTGTGGATTCGACACGAATTCGTAGGTAGATTGTTGGAGCATCTGGCGAGAGGGGGTGGGTGTTATCATATCCTGTCAATTAGGAATGAAGACAGACGTTCTTGCCTCCAACTACCTCAATATCATCGCGACCCATTTTGAGCCTTTTCCAGTCCGTTTGATAGGAGAAACCATTAGAAGCTATGAACAAAGTAACGAATGAGCTCGACACGTAACGTCGTTTAAGGTGCAGAGCATGTGTAGGTTGAAACAGGTTAATTCAATGAAGGATGGAAAGATGTAGTGGCTTTACCAAACAGAGGGTTGATCAAGTTTTAGGAATGATTACTCAAGTATGACCGAAGGGGAGGGAACAATGTAAATCGGTTCCATTCAATGAGTACTACTATATGTACCTACCAATGTTGGGCGGGCAAGGAGGGGCAACACTGGTGCGGTCTTGCTTGAGCGATATCCGATATGCCAGCATACATAGCAGTTTCCTCACTCAGCTTGGAACTGAGCAACAGTGTATCGGGGTACCTGTAAATGACCCATATTGCCCCGGATTAGACTCGATTGGCCCTGTAAGTAATTGCAGTGACTTTCCATTAGGTAGCAAGAAGTACAATAAAACAAACCACCTCCCCTCAGACCCCTAAACATGTTTCATGCAGGCTAGTTGCTCTGGACTATGAGGTAACACCCTTGAGTGACGGAGATGATCATCATTCAAGTCGCTTGTAGGTGATTAAAAGTCCGTGGAATATGTGTATTGGAGACGAACTCACTATCCAGATGTCTCTGGGTACACTTCAAGCTGAGAGTATAGCCAAAACCAAATTTAGAGAAACCATTTGAAACTAGCAGATCTGAAAAGAAACTCCAGCAAGAAGATAAGCCCATGTATATGTGGAAACTGGTGACGTATGTTTCAAGAATGGGCTGTCTCTTGTTACAGTCCCTTCCTCACAGTGTGATTTTCTTTCTATGCCCCGTCGAGGTTGTACGATTGTTTCTTGGAGTGCTGAAAGCCTAAGTAAGTTTGATACATGTCACGAAAGAATCAACGGGGAAATCTAAATGCACTGGGACCTCTTTGGCCTGATGTGGTCTGCCATCTGGATCGACCCATCCTCCGTAGCTCTGGGGTAAAAGGGGAGATCAAGTCCAGCCACTTGTGATCGACTGAGTACTGATGAACTTCAAAATCTATTGTTTTTTCCCCTTTGCTTTAGGCCAAGAGTTATTCTATGACGGCCCGTCTATCCGCAAGATAAAACTGCAAAGATCCACAGGTATTGTTCAAAGCCGGGACCCCCTGGATAATTATATCTTGTTTATGTATATGCTGTCCAGGATATCCCATGGCTCAACCCACGTTCCTTTCACGAAACGAGTTGAAACATTTGCATGCTGTTTCCGGTTCTAGTGAGAACTGAGGTACCACGTCTTCGGGCCCGACGACACGGGTCCGTGACGACAAAACCCAGTTCCCGGTTGTTCCCGCTTCAGAGCACCGAAACGCTTGGCATCCATTCCGAGGGACCCGCCGGATGCTGTCAACTGAGACGCACCGATTGGATGGAAGAGGACGCCGACAATTTAAACTTGGCGATAGAAACCTCCTTTGACATATCCGTAGGCGGGGGAAGAAACCCAAATTCGACCATCAATTGCGTGTATAAACCTATGACAGTTTACATTTGAGTAATCTCTTACCCCTGACGGTTATATTGGCTAAATACATAAGTCTTGTTCAGGCGTATGCAACGATCGAATGCGGTGGGTTTCCTGGCCCTTTCCCTCCCACGTAGAATGTTGACCCGAAAGCACGTCTGGTAAGCTTTTAGTAGCATCACATCCAGACTGATGTCCTCAATGGGCTCATTCGTTGCCATTCGGTGATGTGCTTGATTTGTAATGTGAAGAGTGGTAAGGTTGTTAATGACGCTATGGCATATGGTTCCTGATTAAGTACTCATGATACGCGAATTGTTGCACTGCCACATCGGTGCCCCAATTGAGTCCAAAGAATATAATAACAATAATATTAAGTTCGCATAGCCGACTCCTATAACACAGAGCTCCACCGTTCTTATCACTATCGCATAGATATGAGCAAAAGCAAAAACATGAACTTGCCCTCGACCGAACATCACGCCACTATAAGACGTTGTCTCAAAGCAAACTCTGAGTTTCGGCCAGTCTTCTGGCTTCCTTGATTTGATACATACGTGAAAGTGCCAAGAAACCGAAGCCGACAAGTATGGAAGTGCCTCCGTAAAGTTGCATATAGAGGTAATCGCCATGGCCGACGCCAATGAGCACGCCCGCGAGTGGCGGGCCGGTGAGACAAGCTACACTGCCCACGCTGAAGACCATGCCGACACGCTGGCTCATCTTGCTGGGATCCGTAACGAGACTCGACAGCGTCGATGGGAATAGCGTCTGCACAGCATTGGCGCAAATCCCGTACAGCACCACAAATGCGTGGTAAGTGCCGCTGCTTTTGATGCATGTCCACACAAGGAGGAGCATACTCGAGCCGAAAACGAAAGGCAGCATGGTGTTGAAAGAACCGAAGAAACGATTAGCCACGTAAGCCGGGATCAGACGGCCTGGCAACCCGGCGACATTCAAGACCATAAGAAGCGTCAAAGCATCGGGTTCCGAGATACCGATGACTGTTCGACCATATGTGATTGTCTACATAATCAATCACCTTATGAGGGTGCTTTCTGGTAAGTTTGCAGGAATGTTGCATGAGACTTACATAAAAGTAGGCAATGTAGAGTCCCCAGAGCGTGAAGAAGATACCAATCGCATATAGTCCATATACCGGCTCCCTGAACGCTGACGGCTCAATAAGCGACCGCCTCTCTGTTTTGAAGCTTCTCGGTCGCCCTAGGCCTATAACGAGAACAGAGTTGAACAAAACCAGGAACCCCATAACTCTTATTGTCCAGGGAGAGCCAAGCTGGTGGGAGAGCTGCCGATAAATCTGCACGAGTGTAAGTGAGTGCAGTGGTAGAAATGTGGACAGGCTCCTAGAACTTACTAAGGGGAACACAATACCACCAACGGGCGCTCCACAAGCAGCGACGCTGAGTGCGATTACCCTGCCGTTGGTGAAGTATACGGCAACAAGCGTCACGCACGGCGTGAACAACAAGCCGTTACCGATGCCCTGCGCCATCCCCTGCGCAAGAAACAGCTGCCAGTAGCTGGTGACGGCCGAGGTGCTGAAAACGGCCAGGACTTGGAGCACGCAGCCGGCGACGACGATGGACCGAAAATGGCCCCTGTCCATCAGCGGGCCAGAGAGAGAGCCGAGGAAGAAGAGAAGGAAGAGCGACACCGACCCGACCCAGGCGATGTCGGACTGCCGGGCGCCGAGCACCTCGGTCCAGTGTGATTGGAAGAGGCCGAAAGAGGAAAAGTAGCCGAAGCCGTTGAAGACGAGAAGAAAACTAACGAAGACCTGCGACCAGGCAACGAAGCCACCATCAAGTTGGACATCGCTGTCCATGGTAGATTTCGTTTCCATCTTGTTGTATAGTGTGCAGTGCTCTAAGTGAGAAGATTAATAACTGGTTGGTAGAAGAGTAAACAACGAGGCTTCTATGGCTGTAAGTAATACGTTGTGAGCCTTTCTGGGGTGTAGGGGGGAACGCAGGGATTAATAATAGAACGAATGAACCTTCTTCAAACTTACCCAAGTTGTTCTAGAAACAGTTGATGAAGGGTCCACTTTAAATATCAAAAGTGATACCCCTATACACTGGTCTTGGCAGATCAGACCTTGGCAAACTATACATACCTTGGCAAGTCAAGCATTTCTTGGGAGACGATACATTCCTTACCCTTCCTTAGCATACGATACACAACTTGGAAAACTATTACAAACTTCTGTCCAAGGGATTGGTTTTAGAACCCCAAGAAACGTCAGAGTCTAGGCGACGTAGCCACTATAGTCACTATAGCATTGCGTTTCTTAATTATTTTAACAAGGAAAGACGAACCGAAACTACTACCGACTATTCACTCGGGTGAAAACTATTCAGGAGAAAGGTATGGGGTATACAACGAATACCTACATTGAGGAATTAATATGCACTTTTCTTGTTCTGGTGTTTTCCCTGATCCAATGCCGATGGCAGCAGTCAAGCCTCAAAACGAGATATATACAGAATAGCCATGGATACTGAGCTTGGCATTTAACATAGCATTTGTCTGGGGTTCCAGACATTGTCCCCATAGCGATGTGGAAATATGCTTGGAGACAGAAGCCTCATGTAGTAACATCACGACCCCGAGTACAAAGACCTACTTGGGAGAGCCCTTCTCGTCTCCTGTCTCATCTCGCACACAACGGTATTCTCATCCCCTATCACAAGAAAAAGCCCTGGTGGTAACATTCGAAAGCCGACCGATTCAACACTATAACAGATTTAACAGCTAGTTGCAAGTGCCTTAGCCCCTGACTCTTTGACAATCATAACATCAACATAGACCTCGCCTATACAGTCAGCATGGTGAAGCAACTTAACAACATGGCGAGGAAGCTTGCGTGTGGTCCCCCTTCTCCGAGCTGGGCCACGACCAGTTTTGCTAACGAGTTGGAAAATGCCCTCTTACACGTAAAAGAGAGTCCCAAAGGAGAGAGTCAACCGGAAACGCATGACATTACCATCGAGCTTACGCCTCCTGCTACCCCACCCCATGCGCCTCTTAGCAAGAAGAGTTTGGATGCACTCGCCAGCACAGTCTTGCACATTATCCATAGCTACAGCCAGCATGTCACCCGTACAGATGACAGCGGAAGTTCCCCCGAGTGGCTTGGGAAGTCCCTTTTCATGGACAGTGTCAAGGCGCAGATCGCCCGTCACCAGGCCATCCGCCTGATCCTGCCTGCCTTTCCCTGGAAGAGCGTCAACAAGGTCGACAAGGTCACCGGCGTACTGCCTGACTTTGGCGAAGAGCTAGCGCTCTACAGGCTCAACCAGATGTGCGAGGACATCAAGACGGCCTACCCACCCGGAGGCCAGGTCACCATCGCCACCGACGGCCTGGTCTTCGACGACGTCGTGGGCATCCCCGATGAAGACACGTGGGCCTACAGCCAGGGTCTAGTTGAGATGGCCCGCGAGCACGGCCTGGAGAACATCAAGCTCCTGCGCCCGATGGATATTCTGGGCTACACCGAGGGCCGAACCCTCGATAAGGCGCTCTACCTCGCGCTCGCGCCAAAGTGCCGCGAGGAGCTGCTCGCCAGCTGCGGACGCACCGAGGAAGAGGTGCGCCAGATGATGAAGGACGACGCCGACACCCTGTCGACCTACTGCGGTTTCATCCGGTTCCTGGAGGCCGACCTCAAGTACAGCCCCATCACGGCCAGCTCCAAGGCCATCAGCAACTCGCAGTACCGCAAGACGGTCAAGAGGGTGGCCATCCAGATGATGTTGCGCGCCGAGTCCTTCACCAAGCTCCTGCAGGCGCACTGCCCCGACTACGTGCGCCTGTCGATCCACCCGTCGACGGGGGCCGTTAAGCTGTCCGTGCCGCTCGTGGTGCAGGGCTCGGGCGAGTTCCCGCGGTCGCCGTGGCACGCGAGCATCGCCCTCGCCGTCGACGGGTCCTACAGCACCGTGCACAAGCGGGAGGTCGCCATGTCGCACGACCTGGTGTCTTCGTGTCACGGCAGTGGCCGGCGCCGCCCCTACTACTACCGCGAGAAATCGACCATGTGGGACTGGCTCAACGAGGGCGGAGAGATTGTCTGCGAGCCCCGATACCCCAACCGCTTGGTCATCCGGCCGGCGACAGCCGAGCTCGTTGGTGTCAAGGCGCTCTCGTCGACTCAACTCGAGAAGCTAGCGACGCTGAGGGCAGTACATATGGCAGGCCCCGTGGAGACGATTGGCTTCGCTAATGCCATCTGAGATGATGAGACCTTGTATCTTAGAAGTATTCAACGATAAGACAATTTTCAAAATTAGTATATATTTTCCAACTGCGACGAGTAGTCCAAATACAAGCAACGGTAGGTTTTTCGGAGCATTCCTTGTGTAGGGTCTTCGTGCCTGTCTTCGTGGAGGTCTACTTACTTCACTTAGCAGGTATTTGCATCCTGGGCCGATAATTGCGGAAAGTAACAGTACGTCAACTCCGAGATAAAGACTGTAGACTCCAAGCCCCTGACCCCTATATCTGGCATTCGATTGCAGCTTTACAGATCGTATATTAGTTCCTTTATTTGCCCTAAATATATCTTTTAGACGTGATCCTAGTTAAGACTCCCTGCAACTTTATGTTTGTTCGTCCTTATCTCCCTCATTTTCCTATATAATTTCACTCATGTCTGCATTTTGGGGTGTTTTCTTCCATCATCCGGTTCCAGTTAAAATCTTAGCAATACACTGCGGGATCCTAAACCAACATTTTCTAGGACTATCCTGAGACCCCCCACGTCATACGCATAGAGATCCTTGTCTTTAATATATCGACCAAGGAAACACTTTCTTTAAGTATCACCATTATAGTCTTCCAAAACTGGATCGGTTCCATAATTAAGCAGAATTCTCATTGCGGTTGACTTGCCCACTTGGTTATTCCACATGAATTACTACTTGTGGTTTGATTGGATGCGCTCCTACACCCTCGTTCTAAAATAGGCTATCGGGTGACATTTTAGAATATTTACGGCTGATCCTGATTACTGGGAAACCACCGTATACATCATTGAGAAAGAGGACATGAGACTTTGCGAGGAGCATTATAATTACCGTGATGTAGCTAAAACTCATCTAGAGTGCGCGTGTTAGACAGGATGAATGATACCTCTACTTCGTCCTTGGCATTTTGTCTTTAAGTTATTTATCCCTATGCGGGAGAGACGACGTCAATTTAGAGCTCAGGTTAGTCTACCCCTTGAGTTTAAATGCAATCCAGGAGTTAGGGGGGACCCACCCCACATATCTCCTATCCTCACGGCGCTCTCTTTTCTCTTATGAGATTCCAACTAAACATTTTGATAGTGATGCGCATCGCTTTGAGTGCCCGACAGTCCTGGCTGGGGCGCTTGGGGGTCTGTATAGAAAAGATTATCAGGTAAGTAATATAAATAATTATGCGTTAATACCTGATTTATTAACAAGTCTAGCAGTCCTAAGTTGTAAGAAACTATTCATTTTGTATTGAAGTTTGTGCACTTCGAGGCAGTTACGAATATCCTGATGGCGACCCTGCCCCCGAACCAGCAAATGTTGGCGAGATTGATTGAACCCTTGACAAGTCGCGGCATTCGTGTGTCACCTTTCCATCTCAAGGAGGGGGACTTCTGCCAAGAGGGAAATGTATGGTTGGTCCCTAAGCTAGTCTCCCTTGTGGATGGATTGTGGGTGATCATGTCCCAGATTATGATTTGATACTCTTTCCTGCATTCGTTATTGCTGATAAAAAAAAGCGTATTCAAGTTTTCTACTACAAGCCTCTAAGACATCGGGTATATCGGCGAGATACTATTCATTACTTGAGAGTCCAATGTCACTTGATGTAGTCACTTGATATACTGTTGGAGCTACCGTTTCCCACTGTAGGATCAGAATTGCCCCGAATACTTTTAAACTTGTTATCTATATCTGACCCTGGTACACACAACCTACGAAACAAAAGTAGCTAAAGAAACCCAACACTAAAAATGATCGACCGTTTTAAGAGATCCCTATGAATCATTGCGACATCGAAATACGGACTAATTACACCATTAAACCCATTAGAACATCATTACGTCGCGGAAATGGTGGTCAAAGTAGTCGTTTTCCTCCGAATCAAAGATTTCTTCACCGGCGTCGGAGTGGGAGTACATCTCCTCCCGCGCTGCTTCGTACTCTTTGTCAAACTCGGCGTCCTTGCTGAGGGCGTCGGCGCTCGAAAGTACCTGGTTGCGGATCCGGGCCGCCACTTCGACGAGCTTGCCGCAAGCCAGGTAGGCCTCAAGGATGGTCTCGACCATGACCTTGCGCACGGCGTCATCGTTGACAATCGACGCGAGTACCTCCTGTTCGAGCAGCAGCATTTCCCGGTCGCGCGACCACTCTGACTCTTCGAAGAACTGCAGCAGGTACCGAATCTTGGGCCGCGAGTCCGTCATGGGCTTGATCGCCGCCTGCTGGTCTTTCTGTACCCTGTGCATGTGGACGTAACCCTCGGGCTGGACGTCCAGGGCCTGGTGGAAGGCCGCCACGTATTGCCGATCGTCGCGCTCGCTGTTTCCAGGCTGCTTGTCGACGAAGAGGATCCGGGCGTGGATGTCCCAGTTGAGGGGGTCCGAGGCTCCGGGCAGGGCCGTGAGCGCGGCCAAGGTCCTCAGTCTGGCTTCAATGTCCTGCAGATCTCGGGACATCTGGGACGTTATCAGAGCCGAAGGGGGATCCTGAGCGAGGGTTAGGCTCAATTAGCTCACGCAAAGCCCGAGGGAGAAAAGAAAGAAAAAAAGAATAAAGAAAAAGAACGATGCTCTTACCTTGCGGCCTGCGGCCTCCTTGATGGCTTCTAGGTCATCCTCGTCCACTCGGGTTCCCACAAAATGAAGTGCAGACTGCAGTATGGAACCACGCGACATTCCTAACGAATAGAAAGCTTCCATGCTGTCCTCGTGATCGGTCATGCCCAACAGGCAGTAGAGGAGGAAGTCCTTGATGATGCTCCTGCACACAGACTCCTGAGCAAGCTTCGACGGGGCCGTCGTGGCCCAGTAGTATTGGCCGTTCTTGGCTGCTTCTTCTTTTGCCTTGGCTGCTGCTTGCTGCTCGGCTTCCTTGGGGGAGAAGTTTTCCTGGAAGAACAGGAGGAGCTTGCAGCGAACCAGGTTGTTCCGCTGGCGGACCGCGTTGATGTAGACTTGTTGCCACTTCCTGCGGAATTGGCCTGGCCTGGCCATCTCGGCGAGCTCCTCGTCGGTGTAAGTCCGGATCTTGCGGCCGGGGCGTCGGATTTCGGCCTCTCTGGCCGCGACGCGCTCGTCGTACTCCTCGAGGTACTTGTCCGATGGGACGCGGTTGCGGATTGTCCAACCCATGGTGAAGATGAAGAGAAGTTGTAGTGTTTTTAATATTGTGCAACGATAATGAATAGGCCTCTGCACCGAAGAAAAAGTAGGAAAGAGGGCTAAATAGGGGGAATAGAGAGAGGTGACATTGCACTTTAATACTTCTCACTCGATATCAATTCGAAAACTTTCGTCGTAAGATATTGTGCTGTGAGTCTTGGTTTCTGCTCAGGCATTGAATCGGAGAAAAGAGAAGAAAAACTAAAAAGAAAGCTTTCGTCGTCGGCCCCGAGACACACTTACGGACTACGAGATCCCTTGGTTGAGGCGGTAAGAAGTAAGGTTAAGGCTAGGCAACTGTATGCGGAGTTCGGCGACCCGTCCTAGGCCGTTCCTGCAAGCCTTTCGTGTCGAGCTTCGAATCCATACAGCTATCTAGCTATGATAGACATGAAAACAATCGTAGTCCTAGACATAGTGGAGCATGTAAAGGTCAACTAAATACGCCATCGCTCCGACGACAATGATCCTACGTCATTATCAAGTACAAATAACAGATAACTAGGCTGCTAGGTAAGACCTTTCTTTCTTTCTTTTGTAACCTGATCGACCACATGACCAGCTCAATCTGTTAGAAATGTGTCCGATCGATCGATCTTGTTCGACTCAAATATTGAGTAGAACGCATGAAGCTTCCCACATATTTGATGGTAATAATGGCAATTCTGATATACCTCTTGGTCTTAAATCCACCTTAGGAGTTAGGAGAGACGATACTAAGGGCGTGTTCCATCCAGCTTATTTTTCCCAGCTTTTTCGGCTAGACACATATATACAACAATTTCAACTTCGTGTTCTTTCTATTTCACCAGCTTCTTTTGACGAGATCGTCGGTACTTCTGGCTGATTTCGGATCCTTACTTAGCTAATTGCATTGATGGACCTGGTTCTAGCTGGTAGAAGCTAGTTGGCCAACTTATAAGCTACTTACCAGCTTCTTGAGGCCGATTTGTATGGGCGTGGGATTACTCGCGTACGGTATTATCTGTCCTTTCGGATCGTCGTCCGTCCTTTGAGAGGTGTGACGCCGGCGTACGTCAAATCTAGTGAATATGGGATTACTCGCGCACGGTCTCGTCCATCCTTCGTCGCTCCGGACGAACGTTAACTCTATTTCAACAGCAGTACGGAAAAGGCCGATGAGATCGTGGTGACGTTGCCGGTGTCTTGAAAGGTATCGAAAATCGAATAAGCTGGCTGGAGCTGGCTGATAGAAGCAGCTGGCTTTCGGCTGAAATATATCGATAAGCTGCCGAAAATAAGCTGTATGGAACACGCCCTAAACCCCGCGCATCTCTCAACTCCTCCCCGGCGTCATCTATCCTCTTTTGACATTCCACCCACACGCTCTAATAGTGGTGCACTTCGATATTGTTGGCCAAGAATCTTGGAAGAATATGCATAGACGAAATCATCAGCCAAGCAATATGAATACCACTCTCTCCACAGGAGTGGAGCTTGTCACATGCCCGTGGGAAATGAGCAACCCTCCATGCCCGCAATCCATTGGGGTCACCCCCGGCTCATCGTAGCATCGTGGGCCCACATCGTCGACATTACGACTCGAGTCTGCTATTGATCAACGACTACCGACCGACGTCCTCCTTTGCGCAAGGTCTTCACCGAGAGACTTTTCTCTTCGTTTTCAATTCTCCAGGACGACCGCCCGCCCAGTTCTCAGCTCTGAATTGCGACCATTCGACCTGCAACCACAATGAGGGGGTTTTGGACACTCTTCGCGTCGCTTTTGGCCGTCGTCGCAGCCAGCCCGATCTTGCAAAAGGAACCACTGGTAAAACATGCTGCGCGTTCTGTTCACCAACGCGCAGTCCCGGCCGGGTTCGCCAGCACCAACGGGACGCAGTTCACCATTGACGGCAAGTCGGAGTACCTCGTGGGCACCAACGTCTATTGGCTCGCGTTCCAAATGAACGACGCCGACATCGACCTCGTCCTGGACCAGCTCGCCACCTCGGGCATCAAGGTCGTGCGCATCTGGGGCTTCAACGACGTGACGACGATCCCCACGGACCCGGCGACCGTCTGGTTCCAGCACCTGTCGTCCGCGGGGTCCGTCATCAACACGTGTGCCAACGGCCTGCAGCGGCTCGACTACGTCGTCGCGGGCGCCGAGAAGCGCGGGCTCAAGCTCATCGTCCCCTTCGTCAACAACTGGAAGGACTACGGCGGTATCCCCGCGTACACGGCCGCGTTCGGGTCCGGCAGCTCCACCTGGTTCAAGCACCCCCAGTCCCAGGCGCAGTACCAGGCCTACATCCGCGCCGTCGTGGGGCGTTACGCCCACTCGCCGGCCATCTTCGCTTGGGAGCTTGGCAACGAGCCGCGGTGCCAGCTCTGCAGCACCGACGACATCTTCAACTGGGCCACTGCGACGTCAGCCTTGGTCAAGTCCCTGGACCCGGACCACATGGTGACGCTTGGCGACGAGGGTATGGGGCTGACCGGGGGTAGTTGGTTGCCGTACTGGCTCACCTACGGGTTGGACTACTGGCGCAACCTGCAGATCGAGACGATTGATTTTGGTACATTCCATATGTACCCCACGAACTGTGAGTCTGAACCAACTTCCTAGGGTTGTGATGCTACAAGTTGCATGTGGACTGACATTACCCAATTTGGGGCTTTCAGGGGGTGTTCCGCTCAGCTTTGCCAGTTCTTGGATCACATCGCACGCATCAAAATGCGTGGCAGCGGGCAAGCCGTGTTTCTTCGAAGAGTGTGAGTAATATGTCTCTTTCGCGCACACGGTGGCCTTCATTCTTTTCTCTGTATTACATACTGACTGTGTTAACAGACGGCGTGCCTTCGTCGCAGGGCCACTGTGCCGTCGAGAGACCGTGGCAGGAGTTGGCCGTCAAGACCGAGGGTATCGCCGGTGACGCGTTCTGGCAGGCTGGCACAGTATTGAGTACGGGCAAAACTCACGACGACACTTTCACCCTGTACCATGGTACCGATGAGTGGTCGTGCCTTGTCACAGATCACGTGGCTGGGATCACAAATGCGGCAAAAATGTGATTTGCAAAGCCCAATAACAAAAGTACTTGATTTGCCTATGAAGAAAGTTCTGTCTGATAGCCTTTGACCGGCCATTAATTAGTCCAGTATGCCGCCGGCCTCACTTAAGACATATCTTTTCCTGCTTTAAAGCATACCAAAATCTGTCCGTGGACCAGAACCTGCCAACTCGCTCGAAGTAAACTTGATCTTGCTCACCAAGGACTCTTTTCACCATCAAGCCCTGATGGTTATCGACACTACCCATGTCAGTCATTGTTAGCCCCACCGCAAAAAGGAGTTCGTCGTTACCCCTTTCACCGTCGAATAGGCACCTGTTATCAAAATTGGAACCTGCTAAACGCGGGCCGACAGCAGCTTCCAGAGTGAAGCTATAGGCAGGAAACTCCACTGGCAAATCCCGTAATTTCCGATCGCTTCGGCAAGGAGACCTTGGGGGCAGTGGCTGAGCGTTGACTTTACAGCGATGCATCCTCCCCACGAGGTGCAAAACCTCTTTTCCAGAATATTCAGTGCTGACAGTATCAAGACGGACTTGTGAATCCTTCGGACTGTGACCGCACGCTGTCACAGGACCCAGAACTGATACCCAAGACCAACTTGAAACCGAGCCTTGATCCGAGCGTGTCGCAGGCCAACGCGAGGGTTTCCACAAGAGGCCATCTGTGAGATTCAGTTCCCAAATACCAGAGAGATATCTCCCGCCAATCACATGTCCCATCAAGTTAGCCATGCCGGCTAAAGCCGGAAGTCTGTCGCTTTCTCGAGAGATCTTCAGGGCAGAGTACTCATGCACCAGATCAAACCATGGACGAAGCATAACCCCTTCCATCACAGCTCTTTGCTCTCTACTTTCCTTCCATACCATATCCCATGCTCTTAGGCAATGGAATAGGCTCGCAGCTTCCGTGGCTATCTCCTCTTCCGTTCGACCATCTTCAGATTGGCAACCCACTCTGCATGACATGTAGATCTGTCTAGATGAAAAATCGACCGTTCGAGGAGAAAGAAGTCTCTCCTGCTTTACCCACGCCCTTTCGAGCAAGGGACTATTCACGACATCTTCCGAGAAGCCATCATAGGCCTCCACACTTTCGCTAAAATATATATTTCCGCGATTGTTGGCAGCCTTGTCAGTCTTGAAACCGACAGGGACCACGGTGTTTCGGGCAACACCAAGGAAGCCGTCAGATGCGTCGCTGGCCGAAGTTGCCGCAATTGTGAGGAACGCCTTACCATATATGTGTCCCATCTTCTTGCATTCCTCCTTCCAGTCGTGGTTGCTTTTCTGCTGCTGGATAATGCAAAGCGCATCGACCCAGAGATACCGAATGTGGAGCTTTCGAGTCACCTCAATCGCATCCTGGATGGTCTTCGAAAGACTCTGCAAGGGAATGCTTTCCATGAGCTGGCCCAGGTTGCTTTCCGTCGTTACTGTTCCGGCGTGTGATTTCCCCCAACAATAGCTGAGAGCAGTATACCTCACTGGGGCGTTGTTTATGAGGATCAGCCGAGCATGTGGCTGGCCTGGTTTCCCAACATCAATCAGTCTTTTCGGAAAGAAGTCATCAACTTGAAGCCCTGGAAACCCCTGGTTGCATGGATCATGGTTTCTCTGACATTCCTCGACCCACCGTAGAATGCGTGAAACGTTTAGATCGCAGATAGGGTCATCTTGGCTTGGTCGCATCGTTTCTGGAAGTACAGAGACGCCGGAAGACGCAGCGGCTGAGTCTATTTTCATGTTAATCGGGGAAAGGATACCCTGTTGGGGCTTCGAGTGACTCTACATACCCGAATCCGCAAACATCTGCAGGGTTGGGAACTGTATGCCGTAATCAATCCTCTCGTAATCGGTGCCTGCCACCACCGCAACCCGTATCGATAGTAAATCATCGTCTATTGGGCCCTTGTCCCGGCTTGCAAATGGGCTGTGACTTTCGTCCCAATCGCGACCCGCTGCGAACAAGGATACAGGACCGGATTCTAGAATGTTTGAGATGTCGCGGACTGGGTTGGTTACGCCTCGATGTATGTCGATGGCCCTTTTGAACTGCCGAACCAACAAACGACACAAGTTACAATTTTCGGCGCTTCTAACGAGAGAATCCACAGTTGGATGATGAACATAACCCTCATTGCCTTTCAAATCCACGAGGTTGATGTCTTTGCACACAGAACATAGTGAGGATTGGACAGATTGGGTTGTCATTGCAAATCAATCCTTCATAAAAGTAACCCTCAAAAAGGGTAGAAATCCAAGGCCTGTTTATAAATAGGCAAATGGGCACTAATGTGTAAATTAGAGTCCGACAGCGTAGTAGATGGTCTATGCGTGATAGTAGGTAGGTCGTGGAGAAGGAAAGAAGGGAAGAACATGAATCTTGATCCTCCAACCCATCACGGCAGACATTATGTGCCCCTCACCATGCAAGTGTTATCTTTATCACATTTTGCCGGATCTTGGTAAAATAACAACGAATCAAATCAAGGACAGCACGTCCAACGTATTCTACATCGTTCTAGCGACTATGTAGAATAAAAGTGGCTGCACACCATCAAAGGCAATGACCTACCAAAGTGACTCATTCTACTTAGTATCCCATACTTATAGGTATCATAACACAATGCTGTATGCCATAGCGGTGAATCATTTGCCCGTGGAGGTGGCCTAGACCAATGGTACCCAAGGCACCGCCAATCATCTATCAAATTTTAGATTTGATTGTGGCAGCATCTCAGATCGCTTTAAGGAAATTGGGGCGTTTGCGGATCAAAGCTTTCGCCTAGATGGCTTTCTAAATCAAGTACCTTGGGATATAGGAAGTGGCTGCAATGTTGATCGAGCCGTCTTGCTTTCGACATTTATTGACACGGTATGGTTCAGTTGGTTGACAATTTTGAGTGCTTTCATGAGATCTCCAGCCAAACGATATTACAGATTAATTGACGTGGCCCACCACAAGAAGCAGTCTCTCCAGGCAGCCTAGATACAGTGGACCTGTAGTTTGGTTTCTATTGTTGTCGTCAAAGAGAGGGTTTTAGTCATAGCATTGACTATATCAAGGCTTCTTTGTTATATATGAGATGGCATTGGTTCCTTTGTTAAGTAGGCATATTATAATTGAGCCCCCACTGGGCTTTGACTTCTCCAATGTCTTTTCTAGATGCTCTATTTCATACGGGAACTTAAATAGGATAAACACTGTTCTACTGAAACAACCATGGATGACGACGACGATCCGCGGGATCCGACCATAGACCAAATCCAACTTCTCCTCCGCAGAGAGGCTGCCACAGACGATCCGAATGGGAATCAGCTCGCGAGGGATATCGAAGCGTTTCTCCAGAGATTGGAAGCTAGAATAGAAGCCGGTGTGGTCGGAGAATTTGATCGGACTGCCATCACATTGTACTCCGAAGCATTACTCCGTCGAAGGCAAGCTAACCGAGAGGCGGCCATAGACGACAATGAGGATCGGGAACCGGTCGCTGCGCATCACGAAGAATTGTTCCGTAGACTGGCCGAGATAGTGCTCCCTGATGAGCAACCCCGTCCCGAGACGGAGCTTGCGGCTCCACGATACCTCCGGGCATGGAACCTGTTCAGGATCTTTGTACTGGGGTCGCTCTTCATATACTCTATCTACCCCCTCGCCCCAACCATTTTCGTAAGCACCATGTGCAGACTACCCAAGACAACACGACCCAACACCTGCAAGCCCGAGAACGTATCGAACTTCCAGCTTGGATTACTTTTCGAAGCGTCATGGAAGTCGGCCAGAGAAGTGACAGAACTCCATAGAGAGGTCTGTCAACCCGATTCAAGTCCTGGCTCTAGCTCTCGCTCTAAGATTGGCCACCGGCTTCAAAGGTTCGGCTCGCACGAGGCGTGGAATATATCGGACAGAGTGGACCAGTCGTATTTTCGGCGATCCCAGCTCGATGTACTCTTGAGAACAGAAGTACGCAGAAGCCGATCATACCGGGAAGCGGTATCCAGTTTCAATGCACTGTGTCGCTCCTTAGCCGACGGCCGCGACACTGCGAGGCTATTGAACCGGAACCTCCTGCGCAGCCTTTATAAGACGACAGGAACGTTGCCGCAGTTGCTGCAAAGGATACATGTCGTCCCCGTCGACCAGAACGACGTGGAAGAGCTAGCAGATGCCTTACTCGAGTCTATCAACATGACGCTCGAAAAGTGGCGGGAGTTTCGGGTTCACGTCGATGCCGCCAAGGGGGCTCTGGCGAGCTTGGACAATCTCAACAAGGACATCATTGACATAGAATCGCACGCGAACCACCACATCGACCAAGACCTATACACTATGAGCAACATCCGCAGGGGGGCAATTGTGAATTTGCACAACCTATGGGGATGGTTTTGGCTCCCGCGCGACGTTTCCGAACAAGACATGCAGGCTTTGCATGACAGTTTGAGAGCAGTAAGATGGTCGGCGATAGAGGGTCGACGAGACGTAGGGCTCGTGGGACTAGGCGTAGGAACGTTTGACGTCGCCCTCAAGAGTATGGAGAGGAATTTTAGGCATCTACGGGCCGTCACCAAGGCCAAGCTCCTGGAAGACTGGGAACTGTGGCAAGAGGATCTCGTCTATGGGGCAGCCCTCTGGCGCCAACACCTAGCTCATCAATACAATTTCCGGACTTGGGGGTCGATCTTTTTCTCTAGGGGTGATGAGGGAAGAGGTATCGATCCTCTTGGTTTCTTGCAGCTGATCTTGGAACCAGTTCTGCACGCAGCCTTGACCTATGTTGGGGTGCTACTTCTCCCCAATATCCGGGTCTTCTGGGCTCTTCCGGCGGCATTCTTCTGGTTTGCTCTTGTCGTCTTCGGCTTGAATATCGCCGATGAACTAGTGCCCTGGATGAGAATCAGCCTCGGACGGTTGATGCTGTACGGCCTAGTACACGGTCTTTCTATATTGGAACTCATCTACCTAGGCTAGTTTCAAGGACTTTTCAGAACACAGATACAGAATAAACATTTGGATTGGAGGCGTGTAAACATAGAGGACCACCCGGCTTCCAAGCGTAGATTTTGCTAAGATGGAGGACTGAGTGCATCGTCCGTGCGTTTTTGATGATCGTATATACATTACACAAATAGTCAATATCTGCTATCTAGAATATCTTCAATAGTGAAAATCGTCCTCTGCGAGCAACCCCTTCCTGGACACTGCTAGTGTTTCCTACGTCATATTAAGGCCGGAAAATAGGGAAATTATACCACAACCTTCCGATTACCCCATACGTCAACACAATTGCCAGCCGGGTGCCGACGCTCCGCTACCCGAGATCGTGAATCACTTATCCAACAGATGGAAATCTAGGAGATAACTCGTTATCGAATATCGGTCTCGTCGACCCCTAATCCCTGTACTGCCAAGGTGAAACGGCTCATATTTCCCTCTGTGGCCAAGCGTCTTTCAGCAAACGACACTCGAAGTTTATGCGGCGAGCGCAAATGAGAAAGTTGTCTCGGATCATCCCACCGACTTCAAACACCCGCCCAAAACGAAACCCTCTCATCCATTTATGACATACCACAGGGGTAATTTCATCCCATCTTCATGGTTTAGCTAGTCTAGACTTGGCAAATGTTGGTCTAGCCCCTTCTCCCACAATGTAACCCCCCTGTCGGGTCGCGTAAAGATTCCTTACCCCAGCTGAACCATAACACGGGGATGAAACACTAGTCCCGTGAATGGTGAATCAACTTGCTCGCACAGCCAGCCTTGCCTTCAGCGACGACTTCAGCTTGCTTTTCCCGATCTTTGCTTTCCTTGCTATATATGAAGGTCATTTCCTGCTCGTCTTCAAATGCCAAGATCATCATCCAACTCTCTCAGTCCAACCAACAACAACAATATCCTTTTCTTTCTTGTACTGCTGGCCAGTTATTGTATTCTTTACATTTATCCTTTCCATAAACAAAACAATTTCAATACCCAGAATATCAAATACACAACTACAACACCAGCAATTCCACATTTCCTCCAAAGCAGAAATAACCACCGAAATCATATCACCATGCAGTTCTCCACGATCCTCGCGACAGTCTTTGCTGCTGTCGCCGTCTCTGCCACCAACCTCGACGCCCGAGACAACGGCGACTTGGAAGCCCGCCACGGGGGCAAAGACGACGGCGGCATGGACCCCAACATGCCCGGCATGGACATGAGCGGCAGCAAGAAGAACATGACGATGGGCAGCGGCAGCGCCGCCGCCTCAGCGGCCAAGCCGGGCACGGCCGGGGCTGGCGCCCTGGCTCCGGCGCTCATGGGCGTTCTCGGCTCCATCGGACTGGTGGCTCTCGGTCAGAGCCTATAGTTCGGGAAAAGGAAGATAAGCAACACGACGGTTTTATGACGAAGTCTGGGGTTGAGGGTGGAGTCTTGGACTGGGGGATATACTAGTGTGGGGTTTCTCATGGGTGGGTCTGGGAGGCTTCTGGACTTTGATCCATGATACTATACAATGAGCAGCGACCATCAGATCAAACTTTTCGTGTATTCTTCACCACCTCATCCTTGTCCAACTCCGTGTCCGGAGGTACTACTGAATGTGCCATGCATCCACTTTTGCAGGTAGATATTGGAACAAAAAGAGCAAAAACATACAACACCGGGGATTCCCAGATCGTCACCGACTCTAGTACTAATCCGGCGCTTCTCAGTTTATTTAGGGGAGAGCGGACGGGATCCCAAGTTGTCTAAGAGCTATGGTCGTATGTGACAGTCATTGTGTTAACCACAAACTATAACCACCAGCTATCAAGCCCATGAAAGGCATTTCTGCAGCGTCATATTATATCCACTGCCCGTGGTCAAGGACTTTAACAGACACATACCACTCCCATCCGTGGGGGTTCGAATACTCCTTCCGAATGGTAGATCCACCCTGGTCATGCTCGATGTGCTAAAGCATAAGCTAGATGAGACGACCAAACCGAAATCGTCCCCCATAGCACTCCATAAGCAACTAAATTTTCATCACAAGAGGAACTTACCGAACACAAGGGCGCGATGGCAGAGTGGTCTAATGCGATAGACTAGAATTGAATCTCTGATTCTAGGCATCTATTTCCTTCGGGAGCGCAGGTTCAAATCCTGCTCGCGTCGTTCTTTTCTTTTTTGTTTCTTCTCTGCAATCCCCTCTTAAATAGGTATACAGGGTGGTCGTAGGTAAACTGACATCCAGATTGCACGGAAGATATGGGTTTATGCACCTCTCCCAGGTCGACGGTGTGGGTAAAACTTATTTTTACTTGCATCGTATCGACTCACTGTTGTTTCTGTATACAATATCCGTGCTCTGACAGAGCTTCTTTGTATTTTGTTTAGTACTGGCCTAATCGCCAACGGATCCCGCTACAGTCTCTTGTGAACGAAGGTCATGAGAGCCTGCCGCAAGACACGGTCGCGATGCGTGCGTCCATTCAGCACTTCCTAGCGCCAGGCTATATATATTTCAATTCCCGCTATAGTAGGTGCGTCGTTTTACCTTGGAGGGGAAACGAGGAGTCGAAGGGTTGACCGATAGTTGTGCTACCTTGCTCATCTTGCCGGACGAGGGCGTCACGCTGAAGACCGGAGATCATGAAATTTTGGCGATTAGATCTAGCATATATTAGCCCCGACGTAAGCATACACGCGGTAGGACTATGTGCGACAGCCCGCCACTTATGAAGTATTATCCGAGTTCTACTTATTACATGCATGATGTTTCATGAACAGTCGGTTAACTACTCGGCCAAGTTCGTGATCTGGTGCCACCAGTCTCTACTAAGGTCACATGTTACATCCCTGATCTTAAGATGGTAATACACGTCTGCTTGCAGTTGGCATCATCACAAGTGCACACTTGCGTGAATGAGCTTTTGGCTCAATAATAAGTTTCATATCTATCCTATGACCGATCATTGTCCTCGAAGTGGTCGGGCCAAGAAGTACGGAAGTGGTATGTGGATCCCACATCCGTAATCTCTTGAGCCTCAGCTGGTGTCAGCTTGATCTGCAACGCTTGGGCGTATTCATCCAATCTGTCGGGCTTCGTCGTAGTTGTGACGGCTACGACGTTGTTCTGGATGATCCAAGCCAGAAGCACAGCGGCCTCGGTAGCCTCGTGCGCCTTCGCGATGCGCACCAGGGGGTCCCGCAACGGGCCGTCCGACGCGCGAAAAGCGGGTGTGAGGCCCTTGAAGGAACCGACCTGGATACCTTGGTTGCGCAACCAGTCCAGGTAGTCGCCGCCGCGCTGGAGGTAGGGGTGGTACTCAATTTGATTGAAGACCGGGGGTTCCGATGCCCCCTTCAATGTCGCCTCGACGTGCTGCCGCAAGTAGTTGCTCACCCCAATTGACTTAACCTTCCCGGCCTTCTTCAGCTCCACCATGGACTTCCAGGCGCGCTGGAAGTCTTGCTCCGACTTGGCGAAGAATGGGATGTGAATGAGGTATCTTCCAATTGAATGTCAGTCGCAGACATTTCAAACCACAGTAAAACATGTGTGCAGCGTGATACATACAGGTCAAAGTAATCCGTCTGCAGTTTTTGGAGACTCTGTTGGAGTGCCGCGGGGATGTCGTCAATGCCTTGGGCTACCTTGTTGGTGATGAATAGCTTCTCGCGCGGGACGCCAGCTTCTTTGACAGCAATGCCGACTTCTTCTTCGGTTCCGTACATCTCTGCACAGTCCAAATGGTAAAATCCCTTCAGGATGGCTTGCTTTGTCACTTCGACGAGATTCTGGTCAAAATCCGTATTGCCGACTTCCTTGAACCAAGCTGTGCCAGTACCAAAGGCAAGCTAGACGACGTATCAGCTCGATGGTCCAATGAGCCGCCACGGATGCAAGAGCTCGAAAGGAGGGAAGCGGGAGATCACCTACCATGGGGACTCTATTTCCATCTTGCAGTTGCAATAAAGGGATCTCCATGTTGGTAATAACGGGGCAGCTTTGGCTGATGTTTCTAGTTCGCACGAGATGCACTACGGTTTGGCTTTTGAAAAATAGACGAGAAAGCCGATAAACCCCAAGAGCCGGAGACATGGAATCGACAGAGCAGAGAAATGGTGAGTAAGAGTTTGTAAGCAATCAAGCAATCAATGAGAGGGAAACAAAATGGCCATACGGTAGCCCCGCCAAGAGCTCAGCCTGCATGAGGCATCCTACGCTGTTGTGATGTTGTGTACAGTGCGCTGGCCTAGCCAGGTGCGGGGAAAATATGGGAAAATATGTCTTACCCCAGGACACCGAGCCAGCGAGCCCTACAGAAAGAGGCTTTCCTGGTCGAGTGGTTTGCATTGGCTATGTACGACGGCCGGCTGCTTACCCAATAGATCCTTTCCATGTGTTATCTCTCACTAGGATACTTGCATATATCACCACCCGTGATGTCTTGGACTGATCATATGAGGCTCTTCGCCAGAGCCTGATGTTCCTATTATACCCACCAAAAGGGCCTTGGCTGTTTTGATTCATCCCAAATGTCACTTTGAGGCGATCTTCCAGGTATATAGGCGTCGTACGCAGCACTTCCCCGCTTTATCACTCGAGATTCAGAAACGCCGTCTACATCCAAACCAAATCACTTCGCTATTCATTGTCATATCAAGCTATTTCAAAACATTCCACTCTTGCTCATACCTCCCATCAACATGCCTGCCGACATCACCACCGTATCCACCAACTCCAGTGAAACCTCCGGAGACGAGGCCTTCGTGGACAACCAGGCTGAGCATTCCGATACGGATGACAAGCGGAAGCAGCCATGGCGTTCTCTCCCTGAGCTCAACTCTGCCCAGGACAACGTCTCTGTCAGCAAAGTATGGGACATGCGCCTGTACGGCCAGAACGTCAATGCTCATTCTTGAGCACCCACGACCCACTCTCTCTAAGGCACAATCTAGTAAGTGTCAATGCCTCACGTACATCTTCTTACTTCCTGGGCTTAATGTAAAAAGTGGAAGGATGGGTTGGATAGATGATATGAAAGGGGGCGGATTGTCTGTTGGAGGGTTACCTAAGGGATCACATTCTTTGATATTCAGTCCCATGTGTACTTGCGTCGCTCATAGTTTCTGCAGAACTCAACGCCATTTACACAGTCTATGCGTTTGTTCGATCGATGTGATGACCAGTAATGGAGGATGCATCATTCTGATATGTTCACCTGACTGTTCGTATTCCTACCATGTACATCCAATCCTGGCACGGGGGTGACAGACATCATGATCTATTGTCACCGTTCTTACCAGCGGCTCACAAGTTGGATTCGAGAAGCACGAGAAACATCGCGGTAGAGTTTCAAAAGTAGGTCATAACTAGTCTACAAAGTGAGTCGACAGTCTCAATATTACAACTCATGCTGGCGTTATAATGTCTTACCTACTCTGATTTACTTTTGACAATAATTGGTGAGATAATGAGACGGTTTGCACATTCAGCCCATGTCGTCAATATATGTTTCGTTATCCGTTCGAAGTCAAGCTTTTGGCATATCTTTTGAAAACCTGGAGGGCATTGTGTATGATAACTTCTTTTCCGTATTGAAATACTTGGTGTTAGATTCACCATAGGACGATTCGATTTAGGAGGGCCAGCCTAGTGAGGACCGAAATTATCACGATGTTGGTCTGACAAAGAATTAATCGAACATGAAATGAATGAACTGCATATTCTGATATCATATATGCCCAAGACCATTTCGAAGAAAATAACAAAAGAAAACACGATCCTCTCCCGTCCCGAAACTCATTCAATCAGTCCTTATTCCACACCACTAGTCTAATCTCAATGCTTTCCTTAAAAATGGCATTAGGTTCATGCTGTGGGAGCACCATAGCGCAATGAGGAACAACAACTAGAAGAAAATTAATCACGTTTCTCTGGCCATGAAGGGCGGATAAACGACTTACCACTTTTCTTGAAAGGTGTCTTCGAATCCCAAACCGTCATGACGATTACATCGTCCCTAGTCTGGTTACTCATCCAATACCATTTCTGCCCCTCTCGCCACTTGAGATACATGCTCTCTTCTACTGTCTCGTCCATGATTTTCTGGACCACATCCAAGTCCGAATCTACCACGGTGCGGATATCGCAACAAACCAATGGATATGTTTGAACGACATCCACCAGAGGACGCCATACCCTGGTGAGGATCAGCAGCTGCGCATGAGATTTCCATATAACCGTAATGATACTCACGTTAGCACCCGTGTCCGGTATTTTCCATCGTTTGCCCAAGCCATCTCCTCCTGGGTGACGACCTTGGAAATGACCTTCTTCATCCAGGCTGGAGAGCCGTCTGGTGTATCAAATGTCAGTCGGTTTGCTCAGGACGTCAACCGAAAACAGGGCCAACTTTACCCGCATGAATGATGTGAGAGCTGTTGATCTTGGTGGCACGAAGATCGTTGGCATCCACATCTTCCAAACTATAGATATTGGGCCGCTCCCGTGGAAGTGTCATCTTCGAACTTCTGACCTGCCGGTACGAGCATTTATACTTTAGAACAGAGAATAGGAGTAGGACGGCAAAGCTACTTAGTCTCCAGTCCCAACAGACAACCTTCTCACAACCCAACTCTTTATGTAGAAAATCAGACATGGTGCGCACATATTTATCTAGACATCGCGTTGTGCTGGTGTGGTGGGGGAAGTCCTGCCGCATCCATTTAAATCCCGCATGCTCAAGGTCTGGCTTGTCATCGTCTGGGAGAGTCCTGACATCCGTAAGTGGACAGTCCGGCACAATGTTGAGCTTCACATTAGTACGTTGAACATGATCAGGTATCTTGTCGGCCCATATCTCGTAGGGCATCTCTTCAGCATAGAGTGGATCATTGCTCAGATGCGACAGCCTAGCTGTAGTGGGAATTCCAACGATAGCCATTGCGAAGAGCATGCGCAAGAAGAAGACAGACCAGGAAGGTTGTGGCTACAGTCAAGAGGTTGGAAAGCTATCAAGCCTAATATCTCATGTAGTCTGAAAAATAGAGCATACAACAGCGAAGGGACGGGAACGGGGCATGATGCAAAAAGTTTGCCGTCAGACTCGATACCTAGGTACTTGTATGATTGTGAAAAAGAGCTACCAAATTGCCTATATCAGTCTAGTTTGATCATATATTATATTTGAGACGTTATCATACGGCAATACATATCAGAATGCAGGCCAAGACGCGGGCTGCTCTTTTTTGTCATCGGCAAATACGGCATGCTTCCGATGAAAGTGAAGAACCCGATGAATATGATTGTGATATTTCTACATGTTAAATCGCACAGTTTCAATCAGCTACAATCCTTGGTTCACCATGTTCTAATCACTCAGGGGTGTTCGGGTAATTTGGAAGTTAGGGACCTTCTACGCGCAGAATTTACCCTCATCGTCGCTATTGAGTTCCTTCGAACACCCGCTATCTATTTCGAGACTACGATCTTACTTGCTTTCCATTACGTCTTGTTTGACAGAGTTCCAATCCATGCCAAGCGCTGCTATCATGCCCAAAGCTACGACGACCACACAGACCCAAAAGGTGCTAGTAAGGGCAAAGCTGTAGACATCGATCACCCGCGCCCTTTCCGAGTCCGGCACATCCCGCAGCAGATCCGTCACCCCTGAATGGAAAACGGCGTCTGCATCGACACCGGGAATGTCGCGGAGCCCCCGCCGAAGCAGATTCGCGAACACGTTCTGCGACACTGACGTCGACAGCGCGGCGCCGATGCTGATGGCGAAACTCACGGCCGTCATGCCCAGCGGAATCTCTTCGTCCGTGAGAACCGTCTGTATCGCCGACCAGGGCTGCGGGATTGACAAGCCCATACCCAGGCCAAATATGACCTGCCAGCCGATCCATACGGCGGGGCCCGTGGAAGGGGTTAATGTGGTGAGGAAACCGAAGCCAACGCCCATAAAGGTAGACCCTAGTACCATGTGCGGTGTATAGTACCCGATGGCGGACACGACGAATCCAGAACTGAAAGCGGCTACGGAAAGAGAGATTACGGACGGGAGAAGCATTTGTCCAGACTCCGCAGCTGAAGCCCCTTTTATTGCTTGAAACCAGATAGGGAGCTAAAAGCATTAGATGGTCAGTCATGAGTGAAACTCATATCCTTTTGAAGTTAGGCAACTCACAAAATAGTCCACGACGTTGAAGGCTGCCGACGCGCAGAATGCGTATAAAAGGCATAGACCCGCTGTCTTGTTGAGCACGATCGAAGCCGGGATAGTGGCTCGTTCCTTCTGGCGAGTCTCTAACCAGGCAAAGACCGCGAGAAGACCACCTGACACGACGAGAAGGGCAATGATTCTGCCACTGTCCCAGTTGTAGGCGGTGCCACCCCACTCCAGGGCCAACAGTAGGCATACTACACTGGCTGTGAATAGTAAAAGGTTTGGAATGTTGAGCTGCTGGAGTTTGGAGACGGTGGAACACTTGGAGATTGTTTGGTTCTCCGGATTCTTGAACAGTAAGACGATGACGGCAATGGTGAATCCGCCTATCGGTAAGTTAAGCCAGAAGCTAGTTGAGCCCAAGTCTAGTCAGCGAGCGAGCCATAGGATATTGTTATCTAGTGCATGCCGAGGGCCACTCACCACCATCGCCAACTTGCATACGTCGTCAAAGCACCCCCAATGACTGGGGCCACCGTCATGGCGACGCATTCGAGCGCTCCGACCGTGCTGTTGAAGATGGGCCTCAGGCCTAGTGGGACAGAGTGGGATATAGCTCTGAGTCCAGACAGTCAGTGGTAGCCACGTCCAGACCTTGGAAATCGATTCGGTCCCGAGTCAGGAAGGAGGGCAGTGATAGGTAAGAATGTCTTACATGAAAACCCCCGTTACAATCCCGGACGCACCGCAGCCAGCGATGGCCCTCCCTATGATGAAGGCCGTTGACGTCGGCGCCGAGGCGCACACCACGGATCCGAGCTCGAGGATGGCCACGGAGGTCACGAACACCCACTTCACTCGGAACTGCTCGTAGAGCTTCCCGTAGAAGAATTGAGTTGAGCATGTGGTGACGCGGTCTTGACGGCTCTTATCGTTAGTTGGATCGATCTCTCTTAAGCCTAGACTGAAAGACGGGCGAACGCTGAATCAATGGGTGCCACTTACACGCTGAGCCATACCAGCCAATGCCCGTCAACGAACGAAACTCGTTGGTGATGGTGGGAGTCGCGGTTCCGACGATCGTGTTATCCTTTAATGCGTGAGATGGGTTAGTGCTCCTGATGCCTTCTTAGGAGAGTGGATCATCATGACTCACGAGGCCTAGAATGAATATGGCGAGCCCCATGGCGATAGAGATTGGGATCAATTTTATTGTTTCCAGGTACACCGGCCCATTATCGTCTCCATCCTGGATCATGGTCGATCCACCATTGTCGTTCACATCCGAGATGAGATCAGGGGCATCATCGGTCGCGGCAAGTAATGGCTCAGATTCGGTCGACATTGCGAGAACGGAGTAAGAGAATTGTACGCCGAGGATGTTGTAAGAGAACAGAAGGAAAGGATCAATCGGAAGAGTGTGGTACACTGCATTACGTGACGGTTGCCAGATAAGCCGCAGACGAGGTAGACCAATAGGGGATCACCACCAGCAAGCCATCCTGGCAGTTGCAGTGGGCCATTCGCAAAACATGCCGCTGGTTATACCCAACAGGAGCCCACCGTTGCGTCTTTAGGCAACCAAGTAAGCACTTGCATTGGCGATCGTCGAATCATCGGCAGTAGAAACCGCACCCCTGGGCAACTAGGCTGGACCAGCAGTGGCCACCCACTCCAAACTCTTACGTTCAACAATACATCAGACATGCAGCGTACTTATGTCAGAGGCATATCCTTAACATCTATGATATTATTTGATTTGCGAAGGTTTACGTATAATTTGCGAACGAGAGAGGTCTGGGGAACACTTGAGCCCCTTTTCATCCCTTTTCAACATGAAGGACCCCTTAGCAGCTGGCTTCACAAGAACGAAAGACCGAGAAGTGGTGAGGGGACGACTGGATTCGATTACTACTAGTAAGTTGATAGCCGCGTGAAGATTCAGTCATACACAATAATGTTGGGCTTGATCTTCTCCTTTCTTTCCCTTCTCTCTCCTGGCCCTCTCGGACTTTGGAACATTGCAGTGATCGATTCACCTGTCGCCCATCATACCTCACTCTTCACATATCCGTTTTAGGCAGCCGTAGTCGACCCGATATCGCCCCAGCGGAGGTTGGAGAACGTGACAGCCACATTCGGGTTCGCCGCCAGGATCTTCTCCGGTGTGCCATCGGTCGGCCCGCACGGCCCGGACTCGCCCGAGTTGAGCCAGTCCATGTAGGTCTTCTCGTCGTTCCAGATGCTGAAGGCGAGCACCATGCCGCGGTCGAGGGCCTCGCCGGCCGCCTTGACGCCGCCCAGCCGGTCGAAGTCCTTCTTGTCGTTCTTCGTGCAGTACTCGGCCGTGATGGTGTTTTTCTCTTCGGTGATCGTCTTGCCGTCCTGGATGTAGATGCGGCGGATCTCGCTCAGCGTCTTGCCACTGCCACTTGCTTGTGCGGTGGCGGCGTTGTCTGCAGTGGTCCAGAACTGCGTCACTACCGTAAAGGGCCGCTTGGTGTCGACCGTCAGCCCGAAGCCGTAGAACCCGGGGCCCACGGTCTTGTACGGGTTGTTGCCGCAGCCCGACTTATCGCACACGCCGTCCTTGCCGCACTCGTCGCCCGTGCAGAGGAAGGGGCCCGGCTTGCTGCAGGTGTGAGGCGTCACGGTCGTGGCCACGCCGTTGGCCTCCCAGATATCCATCTCGTGGCAGCAGGCGCCGCTGTTGTTAAAGTTGGCCTTTTGTTGGGTGATGTGTCAGTCATTCGTCGAGATAAAATTGTGAACCAATCGAAAACAAGACAAGAAATCATTGTAAATTGTCGACTTACCTCACCGTTGACCATGGTCTTGTTGTAGCACTGGGCGTCGCAGTACCCGGTGCCATACTGGGCTCCGGCCGCGTTGTTCACGCCCCGGGACCCGCCCATGTCCATCTCGTCCAGGTACAGGGCGCCGTTGAGGCCGCAGCCCAGGAGTGACACGTCGACGTCGAAGGTGAACTCCTGGTCGAGCAGGCGGATGGGCTCGTAGTTCATCTCGTCCTCGGCCAGCAGGTAGAGGCGGGCCGAGGTGCGGTCGTAGCCGCCCGTCGCGTTGGGCATGAAGAGGCGCATGGTGAGGTCCGAGCCGCTGGTCGTCACGCCGATGCTCTCGTAGTTGACGCCCTCGAACTCGCAATTCTGGCCGCACGTCGCCGCGTCCGGGCAGATGTTCTTGTCCATGAGCGACCTGTCCTTGGCTAGCGTGTTCGGGTTGCAGCTCTTGCTCATGTCCCCCACCACGTGGAAGGGGTGGAACAAGGCGTCCGCCACGATGCTCGTGGCATGCGTCACGCAGCCTCCCGCCTTCGAACACTTCTGCGTCGGGAGCTTGGGGTGCACTTCGGGGATGGCGGTGCCGATTCGCTGGGCTTGGGTGGTGCCCAGCGAGGAAAGCAGCAGAGCTGCGAGCATGTAAGACATATTGGGCGCTCACTTCGAGATGGAAGACGAGTGTGAGATGAAAGGCATGTGAGAAGGGATGGGTAACTGAGAAGCACAGAGTCTGCAATGAGGCTTGATATTATACTCAGGTTATGTTACTCGAATCAGTTTCACCGCTTCATGCTCTTCGTTGAGTGATATATTCACCAACGACTCAAGGTAGCATTGACACGAGTCAGTGGAGAAACATATGCAAGAGCTCTAGACAGCTGGCAGAGCTTATGTATGTTGCTTGTCCGCATATCCTCTTCCCTCGGCCTGCCTCCGGATCATTGGCCATTGCCAACACGAGCAATAATGCCAATAGGCCCTTACTCGTTTTATGTATACATCAATCATACTGAGTCTTCCGTGTTGAATAAACTGAACATGAGCAAATGCCGTCACTCCCGGATGAGGCTATTGAGTATGCAGGGACTACTAGAGGCACGAGTCATGCAACCCCGTAAACAAACTTGTGGGGTGATGCGGCGCCGGCAATGCATGAAGAAATCACCCGTAATCTCCGTGATTGGTTTCCTGGATCGACGGTGACACGGTTCATCAAAGGCTAATCCCGCCAACGTGGGTTGCGCCGGCATCTAGATTGTTCAATGGCCAAGTAGGGCCGTACGATACGGCAGAGCCCCTGACATATTCTTCCATGACAGGGATACGTGTGCACTCCATCTCGAGGAAGGTAATCAAACTCTAAAAACTCGACAAACTGTATTTCTCAGCAACCTGCGCGGCACCTGCCAATATCGTATTATACACGTATGATGGCATTCCGGACGTATATGCACATCTGGAGCTAACCTTACCGGCCAACCCCCCATCTGTACGCCAAGCGGGAGCTCGGGCCTGGTACCAGCGTGACCTTCCGAGCATCCCCCGTTTTGTGATCACGGCACGTAACGGCCAGCTACGTCATCGGGGTCGGCAGACCGAAGTAGTCCGAGATCGTACAATTTGACCATCCATCCCCCGCATCTCCCCGCATCCCGACCCCTGGACTATCTCCACAATTGCCGTGGGAGATTCCCTTGCCAAGGCGAAGGACTACTAGACATTACGCTAGCTTGCTGGTGTCCCAGGTCCTGTTTGCACTTACATAAAGAGCAAACTAGTTTTCCCGCTCGTTCACCTCGTTCTCACCTCTCTCCCCCCCGCACCGCACCATCACCTTGAAGCAGCCCGAAGCTTCCCGCCCCGAGTCCTGAAACCAAAGGAAACCCCCCCTTTTCCCATTAGGAGAACCCGGGTAATTCAGCCCCCAGACAAGATGCGAGGACTCAACGCGCAGACGGCTCTCGCCGCCGCCGCCATCTTGGGCCCCTCCCTGCCGGCCCCCGCCCAAGCGGCCTGGGCCGACTACCCGGCGCGCGCCCGGACGCCGGCCTCGTGCCCGGACTACAACGACTACTCCAAGTCGCGCCACGAGCCCTTCTCGTCCGGGGCGCTCGCGCTGCCGAACATGCGGCCCAGCCCCGAGTGCCGGACGTTCAACAGCTCGGCTGTGGAGGTACGTGGATGCGGGTGATCAGAACACAAGGGTTCCCACGTGAGAGAAAGACGATTAGACTGACAGGATGTTTGCAGAAAGTCATCAGTGACATGCAGTCGCGTCTCAAGGATCCCGATATGGCCGTGTTGTTCGCCAATACGTTCCCTTCGACCCTGGACACGACGGTGAAGTATTTCGACCCGGACAAGAATCTGGCGTTCATCATCACGGGTGTAAGTGATTAGTTTCCTCGAGCTATGTCGGTGATCAATATGTATTTACTGACTCTCATCTTATAGGATATTACGTATGTGTGATTCTTGGAGGCCCTCCAAAATGAATCAACTGTATCTGACAAGTTTACAGCGCACAATGGCTGCGAGACACAGGCAACCAGTTTGCCCATCTGTACAAGCTCCTTCCCCAGGACCCGAACCTGCAGGCCCTCGTCAAGGCCGTGATCAATACCGAGTCACGCTACATTGCCGAATACCCCTATTGCGGTATGAAACTGCCATGCGGCACCGACTCTTCCCTGTTGGGGACAGGAGTCTAATCTGTGGTATAGGGGCATTCCAACCTCCACCGGAAAGCGGCCTCGCGCCTTCCCATAATGTAAGTGTTGCTTCTATGTAAATAAAGGGCTAATGGTGCCGACCTTCCCACGAGATTGGACGTTTGAACTAATGACTCAACGACCAGGACTGGGCTGATAATGTGCGGGTCAACCCGTACGTACCCCCTTGCCACCATCTGCCTCAGGGAGATTCGTCCTAATTCAATGATTGCGATACAGACCTGTCAATAACCAGACTGTGTTCGAATGCAAGGTATGGAAACCAACAGCTCTACCCCTTTTTCCTCTCACAGGAGCTGACCGAGCAACCAATCTCTTAGTACGAGCTCGACTCGCTCGCCGGGTTCCTGAAGATCTCGCGGTCCTACTACGCCAACACCAACGACACGTCCTTCATGAACGACAACTGTGAGTCATTCTCCCCGCAGTTGGACCCTTCTCATTTCCATCAAGGTTACTTTACGTTCTTGGTTGATGGTGGCTAACCTCGGCCGCCTGTGCTTCTTCTTCGTCTCTAGGGAAATCGGCCATGAACGCCATCATGACCACGGTCCGCGACCAGTCGCAGAGCACGTGGACCGACGACTGGAAGTACGTCAGCTACTACAACTGGACGGGCACGCCGGGGGCGCTGTCGCCGGCGGTGCCCAACAGCGGCAACGGCGAGCCCAAGAAGGCCAACGGGCTGGTGGCGTCGAGCCACCGGCCGTCGGACGATCTCTGCGTCTTCAGTACGTGTTGCGTTTTTTCTTAAATGATTCGGAGCATGAGGTGTCTAGTCCAGTATGGCGAGGACGGACGACGACTGTCACGTTTGCCTGCTTCATTTGCATAATATGATGGGATTGCTGAAGGAACCCGAGACTAACCATTACCCCTCGGGCACCAGACTACATCACCTCGGACAACGCCATGATGTCGGTCGAGCTGGACCACATCGCCGACATGCTCGACACCACCTCTACACAGAACGCCCTGTCCAAGCAGGCGCGGGGCTACGCGGCCACGATCCGCGACGCCGTCTGGAACGCGACCCGGACGCTGGGCGGCAACGTCTTCGCGTACGAGACCAACGGCTACGGCGGGTACTACGTCATGGACGACGCCAACGTGCCCAGCCTCGTGTCTCTGCCCTACCTGGGCTTCCTGGACAAGAAGGACGCGACCTACGTCCAGACCAAGGCGCACCTGTTCAGCCGGGCGAACCCGTACTACGCCGAGGGGGCGAGTTTCAGCGGGATTGGGTGAGTTCTTTTTGCTCTTTTTTCTAAATTATTATCTGTCTTTCTTTTTACTCCTTTCCCTCTCAATCCCTCGTTCTCCCCTCTCCCCTTTGCTCTACTAGTCCCAACCCCTATCTGACTACATATCTAACACGAACTCTACCAAAAACACAGAGGCCCCCACGTCAACGCCACCTACCCCTGGCCCATGTCCCAAGTATCGGCCATCTACGGCAGCGACGACGACGCCGAGATCACGCAGAGGCTCGACGTGCTGCTGAAGAACACGGCGGGGCTGGGCCTGATCCACGAGAGCGTGTCCATCTACAACGCGAGCGACTACTCGCGGCCCTGGTTCGCGTGGGCCAACAGCTACTTCGCCGAGATGCTGCTCGACCTGGCGGCGCGGAAGCCCGAGCTGATCTTCAAGGACGGGGCGGCACCTTATACGGTGGGGGGACGGTAAGTTAGGTAGTACGCCCCCCCGATACGATGCGAGATCTCGGAAGTTTATACGGTGGGGCATGGGGGTAGGGTGACGGGAGAGAGAGACCGGGTTACTGGGACGCGGGAGCTGAAGAAGACGGATGGATGGGGGATGGGTAGAGATACGGTGGGATACTTCGTCGTGTATAATTCACATACCACTTCTGCTATGAAATGGGCGAACAGGGGTAGGGGGCGGGAGCTTGGAGGGTAGAGCGGTTATGTGTGTACCAACCAACACAGCTAATACAAAGAGAAGAAGTCGCTACGTATCTATATCGCTGTATATCTCTTACCGCCGAGTGTCTTCTTCCCAGCGTACGCAGGGGGGTGTAAGAGGGGGGGGAGGGACTTGTCGTTGACAGCAAAGGACTCTTGGGGGAAGTAGCGACTTTGCTAGGTACCCTACGGCCGCCATGCTTCACAGGCACTTTCATATTGGAAACATGGCTTGTATCCAAGTCGTTTCCCAAGTCTCTCCCTCGCTTTAATCACTTTAATTCTTTTAAATGCCTGTGTCCAGTTTCGGTATTCTCTTCGGCGCATTCCCAAGGGATCCCCAAGCCTCCCACATCGCCTGATTGTGAGTTGTCTTCGCTGCAGGCGCTGACCGACTTGAACTGACAGGGGGGTTGCAGGGGAGTTGGGCGGTTACAGCGGTGGGTCCACCGTCTCTCTCTGCATAAAAGTCGGCGCGTAGAGGAAATTACCCACACCAGGGTGGAGCCAGGCCTTCACTCTGTGCAGTATGCAATGAGGTGGGCACTTGGGCAGGTAGGGTCGCAGGCGCGTAAACCCCCTTCCCCCCCCCAAAGCTGCCAGCGCTTCCCAACCTCCCCCTCCTTGCCTTAAGTATATGCAAATGCATCTATCTGCACTGCTACCCAGCCTTCCACTTCTCGACATTGACAGCTCAACTGCGCCTCCGTCACTTGGAAATGTCAAAAGGTACGTACAACATGTCATCGAAGAGGGTGTGGAGATGGGGGGTTGGACGGGAAGCATGTATTGGGTACGTACTCTGAATGCGGCTGTCATCGGATAACGGACGAGGTACGTACTCGTTGGTCCACGTGGAAGAAAAGACACATCGATCGTACTGGTATTGGCCATGCTCCCTGTCCTGGTCTGGTCTGGTATCGGTAGAATCGGAAAGCGATATCTGGGGTGCATGTCCGGCCCGGCCGGGTAGAAACCCCCACGTGGTAGGGTCGGCAACAACAAGAACAACAACAGCGAATGGCCAAGAAAATGGAAATATAATAAACTCCCAAGTATGGTAACAATACGACGATAACGCCCTGTCATGCGCATCGTGCACGAGGATAGACCCATAGCAATCTCTGACCAAAAACAACGCAGCGCTCGTGATATCATCCAGAACTAGAACCCAATAAAACAACCCCGTAAAAGCCATCGTAGAAATGCCTCTCTATGTCTGTCTTCCTCTCTCTCTCTCTCTCTCTCTCTCTCTCTCTCTCTACGAGAGTAATCATCATTGCGTAGACCGCGCCTGCACCACCAGTATATTCGCATTGAGCTTCGCCGAAGCCATGAACGCCGCCGCCGTCTCGCCCAAGCAATGCCTCACATCGGCATCGCCGCCACTCGACCCGGCCTCCGGTTCGTGATGGCTGCGGCCCAGCACCACCAGGTTGTACCAGTTGGTCCGATCGTCCTCGGCGCCGCGGGTCTCGGAGAGCGCGCGGCCGAGGGCGGCTTCGGCCCCCTTGTCGGCGTGCACCTTGTCGACGGTGATCTTGGCGACACTGCCGTTGGCGTTGCCCCGCTCCCGCAACGCCACGATGGCTGCCACGTCGAGCCCCCCAGACGCCGACGGCGCGGCGAACTGCACGATGGTCGCCGTCGTGCCGCTGGCCTCGCACAGCTGGAACACGAGCGAGAGCGCCACCTCGTCGTCGGCCCCGCCGAAGAAGGGGAAGAAGATGTGGTACGCCTTGTCCATGACTGGGGTGATGCTGGGCATAGCGGGGGCGCCATGATGATGGATCTCCTTGACCGACTGCGTCCGGCTGAGCTGCTGCCCCTTGGCGGCGGCCGGGAGGTCGTTGTTGGGCAGGAGGCGCTTGGGGTTGTGCGGCAGGAAGAGGGCGACGTTGTGGTCGCCCGACGCCAGCAGGTCCGACGCGAACTGCAGGTACGGCGCCGACAGGACGCGGTCGTCGGCCGTCTCGACCGTCGAGTCCGAGATGGCGCCCGTGCCCGTCCAGGGGACCAGCAGCAGGTCCGAGCCCGTGTCGGACGCCTTGGCCAGCAGGGCCTCGGCGAAGCGCGACGGCGGCATCACCGCCACCTCGCCCGACACGGCCAGCTTCAGGAACTGGCCCACCGTCCGGAAGATGTTGACGACCGAGTCGTGCCGCGTGTACTCGTCCACCTGCGAGACGGTGAGGACGTTGGAGTCACGGTCACCGAGCTGCAGCAGGCGCATGCCGTGCGTGCGCACCGTCTTCTTGTTGCTGTGGCTAGCCGGGGAGACGTTGGTTTCGGACTCCTTGGAGTCGACCTCCTTCTCCGTGCCGCGCTGCTGCTGTTGCTTGGTGTCGTTTTGCACCCCAAAGAGATATAACAAGTTGAGCGTGTCCGGCATGTTGTCGAGGCGCAGGTAAACAAGCATGCTGTTGACGCGGCTCATGCCCGCGCCCATGTTGAGGGTGGACCGGTTCGCCGTGGCCAGGTGCGACAGCGTGGCACCCGTGTCCCAGTCGATCTCGCCGCGCTTCCACGCCGCGATCTTCTTCTGGTACCAAGGCGGGTAGAGCCAGGAGACCAGCGGCGTCGTCGCGAAGGTCGTCAGGAGGGCCATGACGACGAAGATGGTGAACGTCCGCGTGCTGAGAATCTTTGCTTGAAGACCAATGTTCTACAGGAAACGTTAGTATATCAACACACTTAATAGTAGAGAAGTGTTACGGAAAAGGGGGCGACATACCAAAACGATAAGCTCCACTAGACCCTTGCAACTCATCAGCGCCCCGATGGTGAAGGACTCCCGCCAGACCAGGCCATTAAGCCGACTAGCCAGCGTGGCACCGAGCACCTTGGTGAAGAAGGCCGTGAAGGTGACGGCGATTACGTAGCCCCAGGTGATGCCGTTGTCGAGCAAACCGATGTTGGTCTTGAGGCCCGAGAGGGTGAAGTAGAGGGGCAGGAGGATGGCGCCGATCAGATCCTCGAGCTTCTCGATGACCTTGACGTTGAAGTTGCGCTCGCGCGGCAGGATCAGGCCGACCATGAACCCGCCGAAGATGGCGTGCACGCCGATGATGGCCGTGAAGAAGGCCGAGGCCAGCGCGACGAGCAGCACGAGGCCGATAGCGCTCTGCGAGGGACCGTTATCGATGTTGCCCGTGCGGCGCAGGACCCAGGTGAGCACCGGTTTCACGGCGTACATCAGGAAGAGCATGTAGCCCAAACAGCAGAGCAAGATCCAGAGGGCGGTAAGACCCGTGCCAGCATTGGCCAGAGCGACACAAAGTGCAAGGAGAACCCATCCTGATTGGACGATTAGTGGGTTATACTTGTGAAGAGAAGAAAGTAAAATGGCTTGAGATGAGAAGTAGCAATGGGGGAAAACGTACCCACGACATCATTGGCAACGCCGGCGGAGAGAGTGATGACACCGACTGAGGTCTCAAGCAGCTTGAGCTCAGTCAAGATACGGCAGAGCACGGGAAAGGCCTGAGGAAATGGGTCAGTATGGAGCTCTAGTCGAAGACAAGGGGAAAAAAATCGGGGTCATGGTAGATGGAGACTAACAGTAATAGCAATGGCAACACCGACGAAGAGCATGTACGTCGAGAAGGCGACGGGCTGCACGCCGGCATCGTCGGCAAACTGATGGTAGATGCCCCAAGCGAGGCCGCAGCCGACAGCAAAGGGCAGCACGAGGCCGCCGACGGCGACGGAGGTGGCGGCGCGCCAGTTGCTGAGAAGGAAGGCGACGTCGGTCTCGAGGCCGATGCTGAACAAGTACAGGACCAGGCCGATGTTGGCGACGAGGGTCAGGTTCGGGATGGAGGCGTCGGGGAAGATGGCGGCCTTGAAGCCCGGGATGCGGCCCATGACCGAGGGCCCCAGCAGGATGCCGCCGATGACCTCGGCGATGACGCGCGGCTGCCGGATCTTGCTGAGCGGCCAGTGCAGCAGGTGGCACAGGATCAGGATCAGGCCCGCCTGGATGATGAAGATGGTGAGTGGGTCGGTCGGGTTGTACTGCGACGGGTTGGACCCCTCCAGGACGCCGCCCTGGGGAGTGGCCCGGTTTCCGTCGCCCGGCGGCGAAGACATTGTCGTTATGGGGTTTTGTTTTCGCCGCGTCTCCGGTATGTATTAGGAGTAATGTGGGATAAGAGAGAAGGCAATTGTATCCCCCAGATCAGTGTGTGTGTGTCAATGTCGCCTTGATGACAATGACTACGACTACGCGAGATGGATGCTGCTGACGGGACAGAGCTTACCGACAAACAAAGCACACCTTTCCTTTCTCTTTGTTCCGGGGTGTCGCTCTTAAGAGAGGGAAGAAGAAGACGAAGAATGGATGATAATCATGTGCTTATTTTCGTCAAGTAGTAACGAGGCTGCCTGTCTGTTTCCTTTCCCCTTGGCAACCAACACGAACCCTGGCTCAGATGATTGAACGCCCAGCGTCCCAGCGTCCCATTCCAACCCTCGAACGCCACGCCAAGCCGTACTTGGTCTATTAGCTCGTAGCGGACTGCCTCTTAGCGAAGAAACCACCAGGCCAAGGCCTAGACCTCTGCCCGCTCAACGAGCCGCAAGTCAGTCATTCTCTCTCACCACCACCACCACCACCCCGCATCGGCATAGCGGGTCTAATCTACTGGTAAGTTGTATCGCATCGTTAGAGTTCGGACTGAATATAATTGACGCGACTGATAGCGTGGCAGACATGCGCACAATATCTACTGTATCTACCTTGGTTCTATGTAACATCTCTGGGGTGCTAGGGGCGCGCCGGAAGATGCCCTGTCACCCCCATGCCCCCCGTGTGATTGCTGATTGCTGATCGCTCATCCTTCAAAACTCCAGGGTCTCTTTTGTCTTTTGTACCCCGCATTCCGCAATTAAAAACCCCAGCTTCCCCCAAAATCCATTAAATTAGCAGCCTCTAAAACTGGTGTGGTCACAGTCACCGCCCGCTGATCACGCTGGAGGGCGCCGATAGGGTGCCAAGGGCTTGGGTGAGCCTCTTGTTTCTGGCTTGACCGCCGTGTTGGGTATGCGCAAACAGGAAACGATGTTCACACGTGCTATCCCGCCATACGCGCTACCGTTGCACGTACAGTGAGTGAGTGAGTGAGTGACCTTGATATCATTTGCACTTCTGCTACTTGCGCATCCGTCGGTCTTCAGCGGCCGAGGACGATCTCGTTTTGTCTTTGTAGATACTTGCAGAATAGATGCATACCCGTGAGTTGCATCGTCACATACCTAATCCTACCACATACAGTGAAGAAATGGGGACACGCGGGACACGGGGTCTCGTACAAAGCTGGGCGGGCGCGGCGCCCTCCTCACGAGGCTGCTGACCTGATCATCACGCTCACGACGCCTGCTTATGCCAATCCATCTCGGGTAGTGTAGACTAGGCTCGACATGTGTACCTATCTTCGGACGGGCTTGCTTATGAGTTGCTGCTCTCTCCAGAATGTGCTTCTAGAGCTGGATGGCGAATTAGCCACGTGCCAGTTCTAGCAGTCATATTTTCTTTCCTCTCCTCAGTGTGCGCGACGGCCAAGTGGCCGCTGTCAACACTGCGCCGCAATTCGCTTGGCTGGTTTGAGGTGTTTTGTTGGGAAACATCGAGGCCAGTTGCTGGAAACGTACTTCTAATTGTATGCTCACGACCATGCGACCTCTTGCAGACAAATCGGTTTCCAGGTGTTTCAATGGTCTACCCAATGCCGAATCTGATAGCTTTCAGCTCTCGAGACGTTCAAACAAGATCCAGCCGCACCCTGCACAACAGGTGCAGGTTCCGATGGGCTGGGCAAGCGGGTGGGACGGACGCTGTCGTATAGCGGGGCACGGAAGTAGGTAGGTAAGCTTGAAAACACAGAGATGAGTCTCTCTGCCGTCTGCCATAACCCTAATAAGCGTGAAGGGAAACGAAAGCCATTCGCGACACAAGCGCGAAGAGCATCCCGTGTTTTGCTTTACTACTACTTGCTTCTACTCATTGTCCAGCGTGGATCGCTGATTCTCGACTCCCCTGTCGATCGGAGCCAATCCCTTCTACCATTAGAGGCGGCTTGCCGTGCATGACCCGACTGGTGGCGCACCCACTTCAACAAGCCTTTCTCTCAGCTTCTCGAGGCGCCGGAACTCGTCGTTCATCGCTTCGCAGCGGCAAGTCTGTGAGGTACATAGCAATGCCTATACAAGCACTGTAAGAAGAAAAGACACAGGCTGGACGTACTTGTCAACGGCAGTGCATCTCACATTTACAACGCAACAACGATGCCTTGAGCCAACCTGTAGTGCACCCCAAGCTAGCTGCTAGATCTGATTCAATAGCCTTCTTCTACCTATAAACCACCAGAGGCGCAACGCGGGACGGATCTCGTAGAACCGATCTGACCCTAGCCGTATGCACTACGAATATGTAGCTCAGTCAACGTCAAGTCTAGGCCACCCGGTTAGAACGGTGGCTGCGATTGTAAGTGGGCATCTGTACCCAGTAGTGCCCAGGCAGGCAGTGTCTGTCATCTTGAAGCCAGCTTTCAAATGTCAAATATAGAGAAAGAAAAAGTCAATGTGCAGTGTCTCGCTATCTGTAACATCTATGAGAAAAGTATATAAATGAGCGACTAAAAAAGAAAAGAAAGACAAAAAGGTAGGAAGTAAGAAGGAAAAACATCAAAAAGAAGTAGTTCATCTGAGATGAACGCATCAGGAATTGAGCCCGATGCGGGGGTCGAACCCGCAGCCTTGAGATAGTCTCTTGCAAGTCGTCAAGCCGGAAAGCAAGACTTCGAGTAAGAGTCTCACGCTCTACCGATTGAGCTAACCAGGCCGTTCTTTGTTGGAGAAGAGTCGGCTTGTGATGGACTATATCGGATGGAGGGTGACGGAGAAAGTGAGGATGGTGGGGTGGGTTGGGGACAAAAAATAGAAAGAGTTTGGTTGGTCTGTTTGACTGTCAGGGGTCAGTGTCAGTCACCCAAGCAAAACCTTGACAAGCTTGCTTGGTGTGGTGGGGCTAAGCTCCCCAATGTCGTCGAGCAGCCACTACTAGAGAGGGATTCACAAATCATCTGCCATCATATTTGAATGACAAAGGGTCTGTTCTATAGATAGCAGACGTGACATAGTTTCCATAGTTGTGAACTTGATTTCTACCATGTAGTGCTATAGCGGTCAAGCCGAGAACACATTGTCAATAGTATTATCACATCTAAGGGGGACAGCATTTTAACATGGGTTGTAGGCCATAATGGCAGCCCATAGATCACTGCCGTCTATTCGTCGTTCAAAGATTCTACTACATAATATACAACACCCCGACTCTTTTCTTTACCTCCCCGGCTTGGCCAAGTTGTGGACGGCGTTCATCCACTTCTGCTCATCATTCCTGTGCACGCATCAAAATTAGCAATTTGAACAATTAGGGGATAAAGGAAAGGGAAAAGCAGCAAAAACGTACCGATCGAACTTCAGGAGCTTGCCCAGCACCGGGACAAGCTGCCCCCGCACCTTCTCGTCCTTGACCTCGAGGAACTGCAGCATGATGGTCTTGAGGTACATGGTATCCGGCCCCTGCTGCGCCGCCGCCGTCGACCCGGACCGGGTACTATCCATGCTAGACCGACTGCCTCCGGCGGTAGCGCCAGCAGCGCCGCTGGGGGCCCCGCCTGTCACGAGCTTGCCCTGCACCGTCTTGAGCTCCTTCTGCAGCTTCTCGTACCTGCCGCGCGCCTCGTCCAGGAGCTTCCGCAGGTCGGCCCGCTGCTTCTCCGCCTCGCGGACCTGGCCCTCGGACGCGTCGAGCGCCGCGCGGAGGGTGCCGACGGCGGCGCGCATCTCCTCGACCTCGGCGGCCGACTTCTCCTCGACCCGTTCGAGCTCCTCGCGGCGGCGCCGCCACTCGCCCGTCTGCTCCTCGAGCGCCTCCTTTTCGGCCCCCACCGTCTTGACGTCGCGCTCGAGCTCCCGCACCTTGGTCCGGAGCTCCTCGTTCTCCCGCGCCCGCTTCCGCCCCAGCGTCGACGACTCGTCCTCGATCCGGTCCCGCTCCTCCACCGCCGCCTCCATCCGCGCCCGCAGCTCTCGCACCTTCGCGTCGGCCCGCTCGTCCACCTCGTTGATCATCCGCCGCATCGACTCGCCCTCGCGCGTCCGCTCCTGCAGGTGCTTCTGCACCTCGGCCAGCTCCTCCTCGAGCGACTCGGCCGACCCGCGGGCTTCCTTCAGCTGGATGCTGAGCTCGGCAGTCTGGTCACGCATCGACCCGAGTAGGCCCTGGCACGAATTGTATTGCGCCGTCTTCAGGTCGACTTCCTCCTTAAGGGAATCGCGCTCCTTCCGCAGCGTCTCCGCGTCGTCCTCGAGGGCCTTGATCTTGGGCCGCACGGCGGCCAGTTCGGTCTGCAGGGACTCGAGGTCTCTGGTTGCCTTCTCCGCCTTGGCCGACAGTTCGACCTTCTCCGCCTCAGAACGCCTGTAGTCGCGTCCAGCCACCCGCTTCTCGTCTTCCAGGCGCGCGCGACTCTTAACCTCGGCCGCCAGTCGGTCGTTCAAGTTCCTTACCTCGCCCTCGCGGTCGGATCCGACGCGCTGGACACGGGCCACCTCGGCCTTGAGCTGGTTCTCCCGCTTCTCCAGGTTGCGGATCTCGGTCTGCTTAGCTGCCAGCTCCTCTTTCGTGGTCTTGAGTAGGGCAGAGTCTTGACGGAGTGATTTGAGCTCCGGCTGGGCCTTGGAGAGGACCTCGCGAAGGTCGGTCAGATCCTTGTACCGCGATTGCGCAAGCTGCTGTGCGGCGCCCAAGTCCGAAGTCAAGGTCTGCGACTTGGTCTTCAATTCGTCATACTCATCCTTCATCACCTTGTATTCGGCCTCGAGCTTGGAGTTGCTCTCCGAATTGGAAGCCCCAGAGGCAATCTCAGCCTCCAGTTCCGTGATGCGAGAAAGGAGGGTCTTCTTCTCAGACTCCAACTCCTTGATTCGCTCCTTGGCTTCGACATGGTTTTGGCCAATGTGGAGTAGGTTCTCTTGCATGTTCTCCACTTCTTCTCGCAGATCCTCCTCCGTCTTACGTTGCTTGGAGAGCTTCTCAATTCGGGTATCCTTCTCGGAGATGTCCTCCTTGAGCTTGGCAAGCTCCTCGCGCAACGCAACCGTATCTGGACTTTCCATAGGCGATAACGGTGGCGCTTCCGATGTCTCGGATGGCGTGGGTTCTGATGCGGCGTTGGCAGCAGCAGCGCCGCCCTTCTTCTTTTTCTTGTTGTTCTTCTTCTTCTGACTGGCCGTCATTCCAGAAGTAGCGGGAACCTCGAGTTTGGCTGCGGCTGGGGCAGAAGCAGGTGCAGAAGCAGGTGCAGCAGCAGGCGTAGTTGGCTTTGCTTGTATAGCTTCGTTAAGTTGCTTCTCAAGCTCCTCGACCTTGGCCAGGCTCTCGCCCTTCGCCTTCTTCATAGCATCGATTTCCGTAGTCAAATCCTTAATCTTCTTCTCCAATGACGAGTACGATTCGGATGATTTCTTGAGTTCAGCGTCTAATTTGGACTTTTCTTCGCCTGCTGTTTTGGTCTCCGCTTGGTGCTTCTTGGTTGCCTCAGCTGCCGATGACTTCTCCTTCTCCAGGGTCGACTCAATGTCTCTGAGCTTGGTTTGCGCAGCTTCGAGCTTCTCGGTCAGAGATGCGATCTCGACGTTCCTAGCATCTAGTTGAGTCTGGAGCGAATTGTCAACGGCAGTCTTGTCCCTTGACTCGCTGAGTTCCCGGGTGGCCCGTTCCAAGTTCTCCACGAGTTCGGCGCTGTTCTCCTTTGCGACAACCATTTCGTCTTTCAGGTTTCTGACTTCAGTCTTGAGCTTGGTAATCTCCTTGGTCTTGGAGGCAACCTCGGCTTGGAGTTGTGGAATCTCGTCATCATAAGAGAACATGTCCTCGCCAACATCCTTATTGTCTTGCTCGGTAGGTTGAGGCTTCTGCTTGGGAGAGAAGACACCAAGGATCGACGTGACAGGTGACTTGACAGCCTGCGCCGGCTCTTCGGGAGCGGCCTCCTTCTTCGTGTCCTCGCCTTCCTCAGCTTTGGTGGTGTCTGACTTCTCTGTCGGCGGAGCCGCCGCCTTTAAAGCCGCCATCTCCTCTTTCAAGGCCGTAAGCTCTTGGGTGGTCTCGTCGTGCTTTTTCTTGAGGGTATCCTTCTCGGCAGAGACACGCTTGAATTCGTCCATGACCATGTCGCCTTTCAGGTTTAGCTGGTTGAGGTACTCGACGAGGGCTTCCGTGTCCTTGATAGAGGTCAAGGGGGTGTGCTCGCGCAGAGCTCGCTCGAAAGGTTCGATAGCAGTGGCGCGACCATGCGCGATTCGGTAGGAGCGTAGAAGTTCTAGTAACACGACGAATTATTAGTGCGACTGTCTGGCGAGAAAAAGAGACAGACAAATAAGTATTGTCCCACCACTACACCAGAGGTGAATGCAAGGATGCGATACGTACCCGGATATGTCTTCTCCAGCTTGTCGAGTTTGCGCAACTTGGCCTGAATCTCGGCAGGTAGCTCGGCGGCTTTAGCGGGAGCGGCTGTCTTCTTCTTGCCGTCGCCATTGGCGTCCGTCTTCTCATTCTCGGCTGCGTCGGCCTTCTCGTTGAGGGCCCCTTCTGCTGACTCGTCTCCCTTCACGTCCTTTTCCGAGACGTCGCCGTTCTCGGGCTTTGCGACGGCAGCTTTGGCCTCGGCCTCCTCATCGTCGAGGGCAAAGGCAGCCTCGAAGACGGCGGGATCGGTGTTGGGGAGGTTATCGGCGCCATTGGCGACATCCTGGTTGGGTTTCTTGGTCTTGCGCTTCGCAGCCGAGCTGTTGGTGCGCGAGACGGATTGGGGCCGGCTACTCGACGAGGGCGAGGCAGTGTTGCTTCGTTGCTCTGCTATAGTCTTTTGGCGCGCTTGCTCCTCGGCTATCGACTTGTCGAGGGCGCTTTTGAATCGCTACAACAGGGCAGCATGGGTAAGTAAGTCACCAATGGTTGTCTTGGAGTAGGTAGGTAGTGGAGGGGGGGAAACCGTACCTGGAACATGATGGGCTACTCGTGGTTCAGCCTGTCCCCTTTACTACTGCTACAATTATAAATACAAGTCGATCATGAAGGCCATGCACGTATTTATGCTGGTGCGGCAAACCGTTGCACAATGTCTAGCGGGTTGTGGTGAGGATTCGTTGCATGTACCGGAAAGGACATGTATCGGATCGCTGGCGCATTCGTCTTTTGCTGACGCCCTTTACCACAGCCCAGCCGGGACTGACCACTAGAAATCAAGTGCAACGGAAAGCACCACTATGCGACGAGATGGTCCAAGAAGGAAAAGCAGAAGGAATGAGGTCAGAAGAATACACGATTGTATATCATAACATGTTAGGAAAAGCAATGAAGCAAGAAAAGAAAACTGCAACAAGTTTCAAGTGCAATAGTACCCGAGGTATGGATGGATGTTCTATACGAGCCAACAATTTTACCTGGAGCTTACAGTCAGTCTCCAGGTCAATTCGAGTCAATCTTGAAGAGTCAGCCAACGATGCGCCAGGTGTCCGCTTACCACGGCAAAAACGCCCTAACCGTCAAAGGTGTAGGGGTCTCTCCCCCCCGGTGTTTTAGCCTGTATCAAAGCGCTGCGATGCACTAAAAAGTCCAGTGCAGTCAGTGTGTCCGAGTGCCCAGCTTGCCAGCAACAGTCAAGAATTAATTCAGTGAGTGACCCAGATGGCCAGACAGCAGCGTACGGGTCGCAAAACGACTGGACTGTCGGCGTCTGGGAAGTCCCGATGCCGACGTCAATGGATTCCCTCCATCTAATGCATGCTTGCAACCAATCCAGCCAGCCAGGTGTAACCCAGAAACTGTAGGTCGCCTAAAGAGGTAGCTCGCAGCTCGCTCAAAGTAAGTAACCTAAGGACACCACCTCCTAATCTACCTGCCCTGCAGTATGACCACACAACATCCAAGATGTCGTCACATTGATTGATCTTCACTTGCAATTCCACCTGAGCATTGAATCTCTCTATACTTGTGCTTTCCGTTTGTTGCTACCATTCTTCTAAACTACCTCTTTAGTCTACAGTTCTACAATACAATCCCTTTCATTTTGTCAAGCTTCTTCCCCTTTCTCGCCTGTCTGAGCCCTGAGCCCTACCACGACAGTTAGCTGCTGGCAATCGAACAGCTGTCGTCAGGTTGATTTATTTACCTACGCTTCCATTCACCTACCTAAAATCCGTTCCTAGCCATGAGCTAGTTGTTGCCCGCCTTATTACACCACCCATCTGCTCGCGAACCCGCGAAGATGGTTTCATTTTGGCCCTGGAAGGTAAGCTCATCCATTCTCTCGCACTACGTTGCAATCCCTTGCTTAAGTGTTACATGTGGTATGATCCGTTGTCTAACTTGAATCCCTTCCCTTTCTCTAGGGCGAGGACTCCTCACCGGCCTCCTTCGAAAAGACACTCTCGACCCTGTCCACCAAGATTACCGCTACCCAACTCCAACTCGACAAAGTCCGCACGAGATCGAGGCGCATTAAGGTGCTATGGACGCTCTACCTGTCCTTTGCCTACCTAGTCTACGCGATAGTCCTCATACTCGTTGTCGGCTACACGAATCTGGGCGTCTGGGAATGGGTGGGCATGGCTGGTGGTCCGGTACTCATCTATGTCATGCGCACCCTGACCCACGCCTACTTCACCATGCGCATCGAGACCCTCGAGGCGAGGCTGAAAGCCCAACAATCCGAGCGTGCCAACACCATCCAGAAGCTCAAGGATGCCACCAAGTACGACTCCACCCAAGAATTGCTCGAGAAGTACGGAGGCGAGAAGCCCAAGCGCGCTGCCCAGAACAATGGTGACAATGAAAGCGACAAGAACGCCAAGGGCGTGGGCAGCAAGCCAAACCGACGCTCGAGCCTGGGGCCGAATGGACCTCCCTCAAGAACAAACTTCGCCCCTCCGATGACCGCCAACATCCAACGCCCGCCGTCGGCCCAGGGCGGACCTACCTTGATCAGGCACCCGAACCTGATTCCTCTCCCGCCCTCGCGTCCTTCGTCCTCGCATGTCTCCCCACAGCGCCACCCGCAGCAGCTGGACTTCTCCGCCGAGTTCGCGCCCAACGCCGGCGGCGACGACCTGCCTCACACCCCGTACCCGCAATACGACCACAACCCGAACAACACGCACCGGTGGTACGACCGCATCCTGGACCTGATGCTCGGCGAGGACGAGACGGCGCCTAAGAACCGCATCGTCCTGGTCTGCCAGAACTGCCGCCTGGTCAACGGGCAGGCCCCGCCCGGCACCAAGGCCCTGGCCGAGGTGGGCATGTGGAAGTGCATGAGCTGCGGCTCCATGAACGGGGAGATGGACGAGGGCAAGAAGATCATGCGTGAGGTGCTGGGTGGCGGCGGCGCCGACACGATCCGGCCCAGCATCGAGGTGACGGACGCCAGCGCCAGCAGCGGCGACGACGAGAACCGCGCTGCCGACGCGGTGGGCGCCCAGATCATGGCCGAGGACGCCAGGGCGACGGGCGTCGAAGAGCACACGGGCCCCCAGACGCGATCGCGCAAGTCGGGACGGAATAAGGCATAGGAGCCTAACGCCGCTCCCGACGACGAATGGAGATCGGACGACGATCGTGGGTCAGCAGGAGGGGGCGAGGAGGAGACGGAAGAGTGGGGACCCCACCAGGCCCAGGCGAGCGACGGTTGTTTTGTGTCTGACGATACCTCTAAATAGCTATGTAGTGATTAATTAACGGGACCGAAAACCACATATCACATGCAGACAGTTCTGGTGATGCAACTTCGTATTAGTTGACCTAGTAAAGACACTGAAGGGGCAATAGCTGCATTGAAAGGACCTGTAAATACCAATTCAAAGATGTTGCTTGTCGTTTTTAACGCATGGCTCAGGCAGTGAGTAGTGTCTACCTTGCTCACGACATTAACGAATATAACAATTTGGCGTAACAGGATGATTTCACAGACTTTCGGTGATGTCGTTGCGAGACTGGCGAGGCGATCTCAGAGCCCGCAACTCTGGGACTATAATATGCAGGGTCTGTCACTCCCGGGAATTCCCACAGCGTTTCGGGTATGCAACGGAGAACTCTATAGCTGAGGGGCTCCGACAGGCAAGGGATGTTGGTCATAAAGTTGAAATGGAAACTGTATCTTTCGATTTTATCATGAATTGTATTTCGGTCATCGTCTTCCAGAAGCCAGCAAAGATGGCGATAACCCCGCCATTACTGCCTATCTGATATGATGTCCGTCTCTTCTCGCACACCACCCATCCACCCACCCCTTATGCCAACAAGCGAGCGGCGGGCGGCGCCCTCTTCTCTTCGTTCTAATGTTACAACATGTAATTACTCCACGGGCCAGTAATGCCGCAGCGTCCAGTTCCGCACCCGCTTCCCGAAGAAGAAGGCCGGCACGCCCAGCAGGCTGACGACGCCGCAGATGACGGCGTACAGGTTCATGGCGCCGTCGTAGCCGAGGCGGTCAACCGAGGGCACGGTCGCGTACCCCAGCCCGAACGAGATGAAGCCCCGGCCCGCCGCCACGACCAGCAGCAGCGCCCCCGCCTCGCGCGGCCAGCTGTCCAGCACGTACGTGATGCCCACCGTGTTGGCCCCCAGGAAGGCCGCGTACCCCACCGCGTACGGCACCGCGATGCCCGCCCACGACGACCAGGCCGGGTTGTCCGCGTGCGCGCCCGTCTGCCCGAAGATGACGCAGGAGATGACCGCGGCGATGGCGGGGATGATGCCGGTGAGGAGGCGGAATTCGGGCTGGTTTTTATATTTTAGCGTCAGCTTATGTGCCTTTGGGTTGTAGGCACTTATATATGTGTCTGGGATGCACTGCTGGGGGTCAGGAGGTGGGGTGAATTGGGGGGTTGTTGCTTACCTCGTATACCCCCTTGTTGATCCGACTCGCCAACTTGATCAAGTAATCCGACCCGTACCCGACGATCGGCAGCGCCACGAAGTTGGCCACGATGAGCGACAGCTGGACAAAGCCGAGCCACTCGGAGGCGAGCCCGAAGGGCGGCGCCAGCAGGATCCCCGCGAACGTGGACGACTGGAAGACGTAGACGCCCAAGAACGCCCCGTTGAGCACCAGCAGCCAGACGACCGTCGGCACCGTGAGCCCCTTGGCCGCGTCCTTATACAGGGTAGCCATCCGGTCCCACCGCGGCGCCATGGCGAAGACGCGCAGGTCCCGCCTCCAGGTCCGCCGGCCGTAGCGGGCGTAGTCGAGGGTGTGGTTGGCCGTCGTGGTGACGCGCTCGACCTTGGCGCCGTCGGCGGTGGAGCTGGCCTCGTGGGTTTCGCCGTCTGTGTGTATTGTCAGTAAAAGATGCCTTTGACTATATTTGAAGCCAACACAAAAAAAACAGAAAAAGAAAGAAGCCAAAGTAAGGGGCTGCCACATACCATAGTCCTCTACAACCCGCTGATACAGCGTCTCGGGCACGAAGAGCACGGCGAAGACCAGGATGACGGCGTTGACGATGGTGATGATGCCATACCACCACTTGAGCCCCCACGCGGGGACGAGGTAGGTCGTCGCCACGAACATGGCGCCGCAGACGCTGCCCTGGATGGCGGCGTTCCAGGTGCCCTTGGTGGCGCGCTGGTGGACGAAACTAACCTCCTGGACCATGAGGGCGGTGAGGGCCTCGCTCTGGCCCGCGGCCATGCTGAGGATGTCGCGGGCGGCGATGTGTGACGTCAGCGAGGCGCCGGCGCAGGCGCACCAGACGCCCGCGACGATGGACAGGGCCAGCGAGCCCAGGAACACCGGCCGGCGCCCCACGGCGTCGCTCAGCGGCATCGCGAACAGGTTGCCGATCCCCATGAACAGCGTCGGGTACGTCAGCAGGTCCGTCACCCGCGCCGCGTCGTCGTCCGGGTACAGGGCCGCCACCGCGGGCGCGATGGCGCCCATGCCCGACGTCGCCAGCACGGCGAAGGCCGAGTACATGCCGATGATCAGGACGATGAGGTTCTTGCGCCACTCGGGGAGGTTCAGGGGATCTATTGGGGAAAAACGAAAGGCATAAAATCAGTCAGCCACCGGATCTGTTCTTGGGCATGATCACTTTGCTTTTGGGTGTTGGTATATCTGCTGCAGGGGAAAGAGGCGAAGCAAGCAGGAGAGGAACCAGACATACCGTAGGGATCCCGACTCGGCGTTGGTATCAACACCACATGCTTCGAGTCGATCAACTGGACTGTACCAGCTGCGTGGTCGTAATCGTGCTCATGGTGATGCTCCTTGACGTTCTCTACCGCCGAAGTCCGACCCTCTTCCATTTTAGTATCTGACATGTTTGGCGATTCTGACTCTCGCGATGACCAGCGAGCGTGATCTTTTCTAAATAATGTAGAATAGAGGTAATTGGAACGGATCCCCCATTGTACTTAGGAATAGTATACTCGCGAATCTGCATCTCCCGGGTATACAAGCAGGTTTCCCCGGGCTTCCTCTTCAGACATGGGTTGTCTTATCTGGCCACCCGCACTCCGCACTTCACTCCCAGGCCTCATTTTCACTGGCCTATTTGGTGACATGAATCGCGAATAATGTACTGAGCGCGCTCCACAGTTCCTTCACTTGTTTACCCCAGAGCGGGAGTGGGTGCATCTATAGTGCATAGCCGGTGGGGGACAAGGGCACTCCCGGTGTGGGGTTTGGGGGTATACCCCTGTTTTGCAATCTGAGCAGGATCGACAACGGCAGAGCTTAGCTAGATAGAGTTATTATGGATTCCGAGCCGCTCACGTCCATCCACTCCGCGGAGTCTGGGGTTGGGCTACCGGTATTTAGACACTGCTCATGGTGCCTCTCTGTCTCCCTCTATCTCTCCCATCGGACCTTTTGGGTTTCAGTATGGTCGCAGCAGATAAGAGTCATGGAATCCGGTGGTATTTATTTGGTCATCAGAGTACTCGATCTCATGCAATTGGACCATGGAGGCCTTCAAGATGTTTCGAAGCATTGCGGTAGCGGTAGCGGCACACACGCACTATGCGTCCCCAGGAGAACGATTCCGAACCTGTCAACTATATCCCTCAACATTACACGGCATTCCCAGTATAGTGCGGAGGGAGTCACAGTCCTTTCGCCCGGACCATGGACTATGTCTAAACCATACACAATTCCATCATGGTATTTTGGAACTCCGTCAACACTAAACAGGAACGAGCAGCACATCGCCATAGTAAGAGATTTTGGAATATTGTTATTCCCTGCCTACCTAAGTACCCATGTAATCTTCGGCCACATCACATCAGCCATTCCGGTCTATCTGACCCCAGCGGTTTCGGCATCTCGTCCCAGCCCGGCGCGCACCCATCGACAGCCGCGGAGTGCCGCATTCCCCTCAACTCCCCGAAGCCTGTCGTACGCGTTTCAAACAACCCCGGGTCCATCTCCACCACCGACGGCAGCAGCCCTGGACAGCAGTCAAAGCCTGACCTCCCCTCGTATTGGCCCAGGCTGCGCAGGTACTTCATGACCCCGGCCAGTGACACGTCGACCACGTAAGAACCGCCGTCGGCCGCTTTCCTGTGCAGCGCAGCGCAGATGCCGGCGGCCAGGAAGTAACCCGCCGCGTGGTCCAGCGCTTGGCATGGCGTCGGCCGCGCGCCCTGCTCCCCAGCCCCTGGTCCAGCCCCAACACCTGGTCCGCAGCTGTAGTGCGCTGCTTCTGACGCGTTCATGCCGGAACAGGTCTGCACCAGCGAGTCGAAGCCTCTCCTGTCCGCCCAGGGACCTTTGGGTCCAAATGCCGACATGTTCCCAATGATGATCCCACCCCTGCCTCGTTCGCCTGCATTCCTTGCAGCAGCGAGTGCCTCCGGCAATAGACCTCGCGCTGCCAAACTCCCGGGCCTGTATCCTTGAATAAAAACATCACAAGTATTTACAAGCTCGAGCAATGTCTTCCTGTCGTCTTTCTCCGCATCGGTGTCGTCAAGGTCCAACTGTATCGTGCGCTTGCCCCGGCTCATGTCGATATCGAGAGCCGGCAGCGCTGGCAGCCTGGGCGACGTCACCCACAGCACGTCGGCGCCGTGCGCCGCGAGCGTCCTCCCGGCCACGGGCGCAGCGATGACGCGGCTCATCTCCAGCACCCTGAGCCCACGGAGGCATTTATCTCTCACACGCGGTGAAGTAGCAAGTGAGCTGTCCTGTGTAGCAGTAGTCTTGTCATCGCTGTCCCCGCCAATTCTCCTGATCGAGATGGGAAAGGGGTCGATCGCTTGGGCTTGTGGTAGGGCGTCCCATTCTTCGTAGGACCGTAATGCGTAGGCACATGCCCCCTTCTCCAGAGCCGCCGTTTCTAGCTCGACCTTGTTCCACTTGCGTGTCGCATTCGAGACATCGTCACGCGTGGCACTGCCATCTTGAGTCTGTCCTAACACTCGTAGGATCCCGTCTCTGTGATTGGGGAAGTTGTCGTGGATCCGCACGAAGCCGTCCAATGTGGGATGCAACCCCCCGATTGGTCCCCAGAGGTTGGGCGTCGGCTCCCCATCTAACTGGTATAGTTGCTCTGATCTGAACTCGGCAATGGCATGTTGGAGGGCTACTGTAACTCCAGGTACCGGCCCTTCATTGCACACCGCGTAAAATGAAGCAGCTGCCAATGCAGAGGTGGCAATCGCGCTCTGTGCCAGGAGCCCGATCTTGAAGGATGACGGGACGGCGGGGCCCGGTTCCCCAGGGAGCGATAATGCACCGAGCGCCTCTGCAGGAAGGCCCAGTTGATCCCAGATTTCTCGAACAATGTCCTCCGACGTGTAGCCGGTTCGATCTTTGATCGGTCGAGACATTATAGAAGTAACAAGAAAGCGTTCAGATGTGTCAACCTTTTGTTAAGAACTGAGTTAGAAGAGACTATCACTGTCACCACGCCACCTATCGCAACTGCAACAAGTGCGGGGCATTCCTCGGTTTCTTACCAAGTCGCCGATCAGATGCAAATTATGGCCTGAACTTGAGTACAGGCAGAACGGCCAATTGGCAATGCTCTCATGGGCGTCAGATTCGGTTCTAGCAAATTTTGCACTGCGGTCGTGAGAAGAAACAAGGTTAAAACATCACGGGCAAAAGACGGGATGAGGTAACTAATCAGGCGGACGATGCCATTGCCGAGGCCGGGAAGTGCGGGCTGCTCAAGCTTATGTTGAACAGATCATACAACATGAGTTACAGCTAACTGACATGCTATAATTCGACCAATCCATACCATATTATTTCTTTCTTTACTTTAAGATTTGATTGATTCTTAACTTTCAAAACCCAACATCCCCGAAACGAACCAGCTACTATACCACAACAGCAAACGTCTCGGCTGACAATGGCAGGTATATGCCTTATGCTGTTTTGAGAGGTGCCCTGTGGCATCTCATCAACGCACACTTTTAGCTTGGATACCCCTCAACCTCCAGTTCGCCGTCCCAAGCCAGCCCCTTTACCCATCTATCCGACAGCTAACGGTGCTTGCAAATGCATCGAATTCCCATCAAGTATTTCAATCAATCTCTCGAGCCTCTGTCATAAACGTTTTGCTACATATATTGACGGCGACTCAATCCGATTGAACATCTTCGCAGCAGGCGAGGTATATGACAGAGACTCTGACCCGGCAAGATGGAAGGCTGTAACCCATCTTATACATGATGCTGGAAACAACCAGCAATATTCGCCTCGGAATACTAATGAGAGTGCGTTTCGAGGACGTGTCGTTTGTAGGATAAAGCCTTAGCGAGCGACAGGAATCTGTTCCAAGACACCTTCGTCTTCCCAACCGCCCCTTTACCCCTTGGGACACACTCAGGGATGAGTAGAACCACTCGTAATTTCTACGATCAACCCTGATCTCCTTCCTGCTCTGGAGCTTGGAAAAGGGCCGGATGTTGAGCCCGTGACTCTGGATCTTCTGGGCAGCGTCGCACTTGATGCTAGCCGTCTCCGTGTTCAACCCCAACGGAGGAGTATTGGTGCATTGCTATCAAATGTGTGTGGACGTGTGGACTAGCAGGCATTTGTAATTAGGACACCCGGAGCTCCGAGTGCGCCTGGATTTCCGAGTGCACTCGGAGTTCAAAGTTCATTAGCCCTAACCAACGGGCTACTGCTGGCCGGACCGCTCGAAGCATCGAACGTTATCTTGTTGGCGGCACGAACCTGCGACGCAATCTGGAGGAGATCATGGCTGAGGAGGTACCAGGTATGCCAGACTACGGCCAAGATGCGCGGGGCAATGTAGAGGGTCAAGCCGGCGAAGGAGAGGGAGAAGAGGACCAGGACCAGCGAGTAGAAGAAGACCTTCTCGAGCGGCGTGTACGTGTTGACGGCGTACGTCACTTCGATCTGGTACTGCTTCCGCTTGGCCCAGCGGCGGAACGCTCCGAGCCTCATTGGAAAGGGGGGTAGATTGGATCTAGAATGGTGGCCCATGTTCTTTTCCATGATGATTCGGGTTGAAAAGAAAGGAGGTAGGTGGACAGGCTGGTGTCTGGTTTCGGGCCTGATTGTTTGATCAAACCAGGCGAGGAAAGATGGAGTGACCAACGAGTGGTAGATGGGATGACGAGCTTTACAAGACGTTATGAGAAGACAAAATGGCTTCAACTTGGGCTTGCCTATGAGACACCAGCAGCCCTGCTGCTGATATCTTCATGCTTCGGAGCAGTCGGGATGTAGTCCCAAGCTACCCGTCTACCACCAACCCGAAGCATCCGGATACACATTACCGTTTGGGTATAACCTCTCCCGCGAAGAGTTGTCATTCACTGTCATTTGTCATCAAGACGGCACCCGTGAACAAGACCTAGAGCAAGTGGGTGCTCCTAAGTGGGCATGGATTCGGTGTTGAGGCCAAGGTAGGCAAGCTGTAGCGATCTTGAAAGGTGTGGCCTACTACCAGAAAAACCAACACTCCTCCCATGACACCGAAGCCTCCGAACTGGAGGGGAGGGCTGAATCTCATGATCATCCTGTGGTGGAGATGAAAGATAGGTAAGCAGGGCCATGTCGCCATTAGTGTTCGGGTAGATTCAGTCCACACGTCCGAATGCCGATGCCCGAAGGTGAGGTGCTACCGAACATCCGCAACCTTTTGTCAGCACCACCACCTTCCGGTCTTCTTTTTTCCGAGGGCAAATTCCGTTAATCCCGTCCTCAAAAGTTCCTCAAATACCTTCGTTATGCCGCTAATAGCACAGCATCTGGACGGCCATGTATTATTAGCATTGTTGCTAAAACTGCAGAGAATACATTAGAAGCATTGAAGGAAAACGTCAAATCAGGTCAGCCCTTTGGCAGTTCGCTGTTTACAGGTTGGCCCATTAGGGCCTACAGCGGGGTTGTGCTAGCGGGTAAGCACTAATTGTGGGGGGATCCGGGTAGTTTGCTTGGACTTTTTGGCCCATGAACGTGTCTCTCATGCACGCACTTGTCAAACCTGCAGACTTGTCTTCATGGCGATGCATCGTCTTCTTCAAAGCGTCAATATATAGCTCTTCTCTTCTATCTCTCCTGATATGATTTCGATTTTGAATAACTCGAGGTTTTTATAACTAAAAGAATATGGCGTCAAGATACATGATTCCCCAGAATAATGCAAGTAGTCAAGCGGGGGAGACCATCAAACAGGTTGGCCCTGTCGGGGCGATAAAGTCCACTCCTCTTCGCTGCTAAGCCCTATCGACGATCTCACTACATCTAACGACCAAGAGCTTCTTGACAATGACGATGTTCGGTTCTCGTCCGAGCTTAGATAGCAAGCATATTCTGTAGTCGTTATTGGTCAACATTCCACGTGGAATATGTGCGGAGCCCTGCAGGGCTGAGGGACTACTACCAATACTATGGCTCTACTCATTGTTTCCCATGAAGTCGACAATGGAGAGGCTATGATATATGGTGACTTGGTACGTATACCTCCAGCTTCGGTGCAATCGAATAGATTCTTTAGTCTTTTGTATCTCGCAGTTCCAAAACTAAGGCCACATACTTGCCTGTTTCGCCCTTCCCCGTGCGTGTTACCAATAGAAAGAGAAATAAGGGGTGGGAATGTACTACGAAGTTCTTCGCTATGCCACGGTGATCGCCCATGATTTCATGAACTATCCAATTCCTGAAGTGTTGTGTATTTATACTAGCCCACTGTTGGAATCGTACGACATGTTTAAACGTCTCTGCTACATCCGTTTGGTCGGCTATCCAATCGTTACAGTGACGTGCTTGATAATACATCATTCGGCGAAGCGAGGCCTGCTGCATAGCAACGATCTCGGGGTCTCGACTCTGTAATCGGCGTTTCTGGAAGCCATGGCAACGCGTTTGAACCGCGTCTGCGTTGGGTTTGTTCTTTCGTTTGGTTACCTACTTGCTTAAGCTGTTAAAGAGGCACACCACAGCTACAACTGCAGGCAAGCTACATAAACATCATCAACCCGGGCTTGGTGGCTTCCCATCTTTGGGTTTCCTCTCTACGCATCATACTACTTGAGTAAGTTGGCAAAGCAGCAACACTACACTACTTCTTTCCTCCAGTCTATTCCCCTCAGCATTTTCGACAAGGTGTCAGTCGAAAGAGTTTCAATCCATCGCCAGCTCTTTCTGTCCCGACCTCCTGCCACCGGTCTCCGAGGGTTGACCAAGATGCCGAACTTTCTCCATCTCCCTCGCGAACTCCGCGATCAGATCTATGAGTACTGTCTCACTCACGATTGGATAGCCCCCCCTTTTGATTGCCATAGCGCCGGGTTCGAACCCACCCTGGGGTTGCTCCGCGTAAACAAAGCGATCAGTTTGGAGGCCGCCGCCGTTTTGTACAGCCGAAATATCCTGGAACTCACCTTTTCAGACCACTGCATTGTCAACGCTTTCTTCGAGACGATCGGTCGCCGCAACGCCTGTCACATCCGCCACATCGTCGTTGAGTTCCCTGTGCTCCCAAACAAGCTGCAACCTCAAGAGCTCAACCCGAACAGCTTCAACACGATTTGGGTTGAACATTTCGTGAATATCCGGCATCACTGTCTCCATCTGCCCGCGCTTAAGACGATCAGCTTGATCATGGTTGACCTCACAGGATTTCAATTTCTCCCCAGCGATCACGTTGAAGGGCCGGGCGCGAAGGAAATCATGGCCGAAGCCATAGAACTAGTGGATGCCCATTTCCAAAGCATCCCATCGCTCAAAGAGATGTCGATTCTGATTGACCACTGGTCGCCGCCGGCTCACCCTCTGATCATGGGCGGAGTGCGCAAGGAAAACCAGCTCAGTTACCAAATCCAGAGATATCTTGAAGAGAATGGATTGACGCTCAAGGTACCCAACGAGCCAGTCGGTGTGTTCTAAACCTCACAAGTCTATACAGTGCTATACGGCGTCGAAGAAGTATTGGGAGGCTGCCAAGGAGGTGGTATGGTTGGCAATGATCAAGCCAATGAAGAACCCAACGTGGCGGTGTTCTAAAGCCGATCCTACCAAAGTTATGCGAAGCCCCGCACCCGACTACGAAGCAGGAATCAGAAGGACAGGCTTCACATGAGATATGAGAAACGCAAATGCGTAGTGCGATATGTATAGTGGACCCGTAGCACGGGACGAGAACAATACACTGCCGATGACAACCACAATCCAAATCAGATCCATTCGAGATCCGCGTATTCCAACCCTCCCGCAGTAAGTTCGTACTTAGTTATCAACGAACAGGGAATTCTCTGATACGTTTCGTAAAACATGCGCGGCCGGCACGGGATGCTTCTCTTGCTTTATTCCTCGAGTTGGTATTATTATTATTGACTTTCCACATCCCGAAAAGAGGAAACTCCAAACGTTGCAAATACTGAGGCGGGAATGAATAACGGTAATACGAGATCTCGAAACAACCCTCCCGGCTAACCAGGCGCCTCTGCGAGCTCGACTTGCGTGCGCCTGGATACCTCAAAATCATATTCAGGGGGTGAAGGCTGATGAGTGGACCTCTCTTCAAACTCTCTCAGCATATTTTATTGCAGACAGCACTCCATCCCATTATCTCCCAAATCTTTCTCTTTTCTCGTGTTCCTCTTCGGCATCTTCACTAGTCAGAGGCAATGAATCGTCATCGCCGGTGGGTTAGATTAGCCGGATCGATGCTGACCCTTTGACTGTCATCATCATTATTCGTACACACCGACTCCAGGCCGAGTTTGTGATGCAAGAAACTCACCGGTTCTACCGTTAAATGGAATCGGTGCTTGACACTTCCTCGCTTCTTTACCTTCAATCATGGGGAAATGCTTGTCTGTGTCTTGGCGTTGTCCGAATTCAAGGTGACGATTGACGATGCCTTGTTGGCTTGTCCGCCCAATTCAGGGGGAAGTCAAAGCAGTGGGCCTTCCCCACACCCCATATTGCAGGCAACTGATTTATTGAAAAGGAAGGCAGCACCTTCCTCGTAGCTAAAGCCAAAGAATTATCTTCCACCATCACTGTTCAAGGTAATTTCTTGACATCCAATTTCAATTGTTTGGGGAAAGACCGTGAGAAATTGAAATTATTGGATGCGAGGCAATGAATGTCGTCAACCAGACGCTGAGCCTCTTCTTACCTACCGACTACACACCGACTCGCAGGACACGACACCGGAAGCCACCGACTCCCATCGTCAAATGGACGACGGTCCTCTGTCACGTCTTCCCTATTCATGATGACCCCATGCAGTGGTATTTTTTGGAGGGTTTTTAGACCAAGCCACTGCATGCGGAGCTGGGACACGTTTGTCATCACAAGAATCGAGGCAAAAGGACAATGATGAAATTGCATAACTGACTGGGAATCCTCAAAGTACCTTGGTGCTTGAGCGATCAAACAAAGCAAACAGTCATTCAACATGCTACAACTGAGTCCTAGGGGGTAACTTGTGCGATCCAAGGCCGCTACAGGCACATAGAGCACGAGAAAAGGCAGTTCATTGATCCGACGACTGTATATTCGCGAAAGGCTACCTATTTATGTACTGCGAATAACAAAATATCTGCCACGTGAGAAGGGTTTAATGGAAACACTCAAGACACAGACCGGCCAGAGCCGTCGAGAGTGTAGACCAATTGTCAGGTTTTTAATCTCCCACACTGCAATCGAGTCCAAGACTATTGAGAAATCAAGAACATAATCATTTGACGATGAGACGATGATTTCAGTGTGGGGTTCGGGAGGGAGTGGGCACGACGAGAACACTTATCCAAGTCACATACATGAAGACGGTGTAGTGGCACGGAATGGAGGCATCGTGAACTGTGATGATGGCGGCGATGGGGGATGGAGAGAAATGAAGAGAAGAGGGAGGGAATAATTGAGGAAGAGATAGCCCCTTTGAGCCAGTCACTGGTCCAGAGTTGACCGCCCTGAGGGCGGCAGAACAGGAGCACTTGTTCCTGTTTGTGGTCTGCATCTGCCAGACAGGAGGAAGGAGCAGTGTTGCGGTATCTGTCTACATCTGCGCGTGTGGTCTGGCTAACGTGGGCTACAGCAGCACATTTGACAACAGGAGGGAAGGAGCGATACCTAGTGTGGGACCCCTACTAGGCAACTGAACTGGAATCTGGAGGGCAGTTTCTGCAAGTGAACTAGTTAACCTTGCGCGAGATCTGTCTTTCGGGAAAGAACCCTCGTGGACCAGGGGCTAGTGCTTTGCTACTGGCGATGACCTCGCTGTTCTACTACGATGGGCTACAATGCAAGATCATACCAGACGAGGTCTATCATGGTGGCATGGTACTCATTAAACCTCGGGCTGCTCATTGATACAGTCAATGCGGTAGTCCGCGTTCCGAGAGAGATTCCTTCGACTCCTATGCTGACAAAGTAGACCAGCCGATTTGGGCGGTGCGATGTGCCTATCACTGCAATTCTGTGGCTTGAGGCTATCGCGACATTTTCCACACATGGAGGCCTTCATCAACAGAACATATAGTATAGTTCTCTAATAGTTCGTGTCATGATATACCGATTCGGCTTTGTCTACTTGCGTGGTATATGTAGGATTGCGCTGCCTCGCGGGGAAAGGGGGGAGCGGTTCCTGTGCGGTCATTCCATGGACGGGGCCCAATCGAGCCACATCGACAGCACAGTACATCAATCACGCGAGCTTCTAAATTTGCTGTTATGTCAGATTTAAATCCAGATATGGCTTTATAAGTGTTAGAAATGTAGTATATAATCTACACCATTACGCGACTATTGCTCAGAGTCCAATGCTGTTGCGGCGCTTGCAATGAATGTGCTGTACAGTTTGACCCCCACTTGCTACCAGCCAGAAGAGGCGAACGGATTTCAGCACATCTAGCGAGAGTATATATGAGTATCAACCTTAGCTGTCATTTCAGAAATAATTTCTCCAAGTTTATTTCTCGTATGGAGGGCGGGTTCATGCTCGAGTCTAGACTGCCAGACTGCTTGCTATGAATAAATGGAGCTGTGCTAAAGATTGCGAGGGCGAACATAACATCAACGGAGGACAATCTTCAACTCAATACCAGCGTCGTGGCTAATCTGTTAATTAAAGAGGTACGGATATAATCATGACTTTCAAATGGTTCATTAACAACTTGGATGCTTTCAAATACAGTGGTAATGGGCGTCGTGGGGTTTACTGCTCCCGTACCCCTGACAGGAACAACAATACCCTCATCAGGGCTGCAAACCCTCCCTACAACAACTTTACCAATATCTGGCTGGTATAACCTACCAACTCATCAATTTCCTTCTTTCGATTGATCAGACATTCTCGCTAAACCCTGGCAGCGTTATCCAAGCTCATTTGCTGTCATGGTTTTGCAAACAGCGGGTGGCTACAAGTGAATGCACGTTCAGTTCATGCTGGTCGCTGGGGTCTAATTATACCCACACACTGACAAGAGAGACGCACTTGCGGGATCAGGATATTAGTTTAAAAACGACGGAGGTATAAGCAAGCAGTGCTGTCTCTCAATCATCAACTTTTGGCAGAGAGAAAACATATAACCAATGATAACTTGCTGGGTTGTCTCACAAAGACAGCAGCTATCAGGCAGCTATCTGTGACGGTACCCCGCCCCCGCCACAGGTGCACCTGGAGACCCCTAGCCATGCTTGCTCCCCGCATCCCTTCTGATAGGAGCTTCCGACATGTCAGCATTGCGCTCGTTGAGTCTGTCATGACAAGCTTCCCATTCTGAGACGACTGTTATGTGAGCAAGTTCAAGATGAAAGCATTCCACGGTACCGTAATCCATTCTCCGAAGCTAGGCGAAATCGAAATCCTCGAGAATGCGCTGGTCGTGGTCACAGACGATGGCCGGATCGAGGCCGTCGAGCCCCGTATAGACCGCGGCGAGGTCCCCGCCTTCCTCCAGTCCCGGGGTCATCATCGTCTTCGTCGGGATTCCACTACTACAGCTGACGCTGCTGTTGAGACCGACGAGGACAAGGACGCCGCCGCCGACGTCCACTACCTCGCGCGCACGCAGTTCCTCGCCCCCGGCTTCGTCGACACCCACAACCACGCCCCGCAGTGGGAGATGCGCGGCCTGGGCCAGGGCCTGCACATCCTGGACTGGCTGGACCGCGTGACCTTCCCGCACGAGGCGCGCTTCGCCGACGCCGAGCACGCGCGCCGCGTCTACGCCCGCTGCGTCGACGGGTTCCTGCAACAGGGGGTCACGACGGCGTCGTACTACGGCTCGCGCCACGCCGCCGCCACCGACGTCCTGGCCGACCTGTGTCTGCAGAAGGGCCAGCGCGCCCTCGTCGGCAAGTGCAACATGGACCGCAACGCGCCCGACACGTACCGCGACGCCGACGCCGAGGAGTCGCTGCGCGACACCGAGGCGTGCATCGCGCACGTGCGCGCGCTCGACCCCCAGGGCCGCTTATTGCAGTACGTCTTGACGCCGCGCTTCGCCATCACGTGCACGCCGGCACTACTACGCGGACTCGGCGACATCGCGGCCCGGAGCAAGCGGTCCGCTCCTGGTGGTCACGGTCACGACCACCCAGAAGGCATGGCGATCCAGACCCACTTCAACGAGGCCGAGCAGGAGATGGCGTCGACGCGGTCGCTGTTCCCCGAGTTCGGCGACGAGGTGGAGCTGTACGCGCACTTTGGCCTGCTGACGCCGCGCACCATCCTGGCGCACTGCTGCTACGCGACCGACTCGGAACTGGACCGGCTGCGGCGGCTCGGCTGCGGCGTCGCCCACTGCCCCGTCTCCAACATGACGGTCGGCGGGGGGTTCATGGCAGCCCCCGTCCGCGCCTTCCTCGACCGCGGCATCCCCGTCGGCCTCGGCACCGACAGCGGCGGCGGGTTCTCATCTAGCATGCTCGACGCCATGCGCCAGGCCCTCGTGGCGTCCAACGCCCGCGAGGTCCAGAGCGGCGGCACGCTCAGGGGGCTGAGCATCCCCGAGGTATTTCACCTCGCCACGTTGGGCGGGGCGCAGGTCTGCGGGCTGGGGGACAAGGTCGGCACTCTCGAGGTCGGCAAGGAGTTCGACGCTATCCTCGTCAATGCGGACCCGGCGCGGCCAGGCGTCATGACCATGGTCGAGGACGAGGACTCGCTGGCCACGGTGTTTGAGAAGTTCGTCATGACGGGCGATGACCGGAACATCGAACAGGTGTTTGTCCGTGGGCGGCAGGTCAAGTCTTAAGCAGGGGCAGGTCATTCAGTGGGGACTCCCCTCCGGCCCCGGGCTATTGGTGTTTCAATAATAGTTGTGCGCACTCACAGAGTAACGTCAAATGCATACTCGACCGTCGTTCACGTGTGCATATGCACATATATCTACTTACCTACTCATGGGACAAGTCAGGGCGATCACGTGTCTATCGAGGCAGTATTTGTACGCAAATGGATAGATGTTAAGTCAGAATCGGTTCCGATCTACCCACGTCAATGGTTATAAGACTGTTTCAGGTCGACGTGGTGAAGAATCTCTTTAAACCTGTGCTCAACGTGTCTCGGATCTGGGTCAAGTCCTTCCTCTATCTCGAACTCCTTTTCCCTGCTAGATGGATGGAACCGGCGGCTGTTATCTATATGAGCCACCCACTTTCCATTCATCCCATTATTGTGTTGGTACTGAATTATGATGAGGCATGCTGCTTGCTTCGAGACCTACGTGTAGCCAACAGCCCAACTACTGCGGTATGTGTGCTCTTGACCCTATTTTTCTCGGTAGTCTAATCCGTATGGCAAGAAATATTGAGTACTGGTTTCTCTTCGAGTGGTACTCTGGAAGCGAACTGGAAAAGGGTTTCGTGTCTCGGTGTTACTCACCAGGTCACCTGCGCACTGAAGAATGAGGCTCAGAGGCAGTAGGTAACACTTGCGAAACATCAAACACTTCGTGTCCATTCAATCGAATATTCTCTACATATCACTAAATGAAGAAAAAAACACAATTAACGAAGTATAGGACCAGATTTTGGTTTATATTGACATATATCCCAAACTACCTGGAGGGTTCCCCTTAATCCAACTCGTGTAAGTGTAGCTAGCTAGCTGAAGCCCGCAAGCTTCGAACCCGATGACGCACTGCTGTCATGGTACAGACCCAGCTGAGTCTCGGTGAAAGGATGCACAAGTGAACAATACATTTTTTTCTTCCTCAAGGCTTCTTTTTACATGTTTCCCGCCGCATCAAGGCGACAGACGTCACACATCTTTTGGCGGTGACTCTCGCTGGAATGGGGCGAAAGACGTCGATTGGCTGTTTGGGTGGTGCTAGTGCTAGTCACACCCTCCCAAAACAGCCATCAGCTGATTCATGATTGGGGGGGCATCTGCACCCCCAGTCCCTGCCATCTGACTGGTCGCATCAGCAGGCAAAAGGGGAATGCTCACTTGCTTAACAGGCAGAAAGCCTCATGGCAAAACATATGGTAACAGGCAAACCTTTAAAAGAGACAATAAGGGCACCCGTCTTCTCGCTGTGTCTCCGAGATGGTGTTTGCATCTCCCATTAGGACAACTACTGCTACAACCTGACTCGACAAAGAAAATCAAAAGAGAACAGACACCACGATACGCGTCTCGCTTACGGCAGACTAACTGCGCGAAGGTGGCTTTCCAAACGCCCCAACAGCAACAACACCTGAAGATGGGCAGCTCGGACAACGAGTCCCTCGAGCTGACCGACTTCATCTTGGGGGTCTTCGGCGCGGTCCTGACGCTGCTGAACCTGATCGCCCTGTACGCCGACATGGTGGCCACGATCCGGCAGGCGCCCAAGCAGATGCGCGAGGCCTTCGGCAACGTGCGCCAGCAGCTCAGCGAGGAGCGCGAGGCCCTCACCCACCAGATGCGCCAGAGCCGCCTGACCCAGGAGCAGCAGCACAAGCTCGCGGCCGCGGCCCGACGCCACCAGCACGACGAGAACAGGAACATGGCGGCGGCGGCTGGTGGAAACGGAAACGGAAATGGCAAGGGAAAGAAGACCGATGGCGACAAGGTGGTGCTGCTGCCGCTCACCTACACGGACGAGACGCTGCTGCTCCACTACAACACCCTCAAGAACCTGTGGCTGCAGTTCAAGGAGCTCGAGCAGCCCTTCCTCATGCCGCTGAACGAGGTGCACCTGGCCGAGTCGGCGGCGTACCAGCTCGACCGCGACGACTCGTGGAACACGGAGCACTTCAAAGCGGCGCGCCTCGACCCGCCACCAACTCAATACGGCTCCCAGCACAACAACAACAAGAGGCCAAAGAAGAAGAGCTACGACCACAAGCACGAGTTCCTGGGCCCCGAGGCCCTCGAGTCGCTGTACCAGTGCTCCTTCGTCCACCGCTTCATCTGGTGGCGCACCAAGCCCGACGTCAAGCGGCTCGGCGAGAAGGTGGTCAAGATCATGCTGCGCCGCATGGAGCGCGAGGTCACGCAGACGCGCCTCATGCTCATGCAGAGCCGCGGCATGGACTTCAAGTACGACGGGCTCTTTTACGAGAACGCCGCGGCCGCTTTCGGGGGCGACGACGATGGGTACGGCTACGACACGCGGGCGGCGACGGAGGCGGAGCACCGGAAGATGGCGCATCGCAGGTCGAGCCGGCGCGGCGCGGCGGCTGTCCCGACGTCGTCTGGTACGGCGTTCGCGGCCATGGATGGAGACAGGGTGGTACGGACGCGCAGGGCTTCGTCTGAGGGGCCTGGACCAACGGTGCTGCGGGATGAGAGATTATACAGGCAGCGCGACGGCATCGATCATGGCAGGGAGTATTACCTGACAAGACAGGAGGCGGCCAACTTGTGGGGACCGCGGGGCGGGATGCGACACAGCAGATCCAGGTCGCCGAGACGAAGCTGATCAGGACGCAGATATCCGAAAGAATGGATGAATGAATGATTAGAGATCCAGCTATCAATTAATATTTGAGTATATAGGGAGTAATGAGATAATCTAGTTAAAAGTCACGTCGGCATACGTCACCCGATGATCGCTAATCTTCATGCCGGCCACGTTGTTATCGAGAATCTCCCAGCGCTGCGCCGTCGTGAGGTTCTCCTTGTTGGGGCCCAGCCAGACGAAGTCGATGCGGCTGATGCCGTCCGTGCTGAAGTCGGTCCAGGTGGTCGTGAAGCCGCCGATCTTCTGGGCGCCGACGGCCGGGTCCGCGACCTCGGTCAGGTAGTCCAGCCCCCGCAGGGTCTGGAACGCGTCGCCGTCGCCCGCGCCGCCCGCCACCGAGTTGAAGTCGCCCGTGAGCGTGACGCCCAGCCCGGCACCGTGGGCGGCGCGCACGTCTTGGAGGACCTTGATGGCGACCTTGATCCCCTCGGCCCGCGCCTGCAGGCTCGCGTTGTCGAGGTGCGTGTTGGCGTGGATGAAGCGCTTGCCGGTGGCGATGTGCTCGAACACGCCCACCACCACGACGCGCCGGCTGCCGGCGCCCCAACTCAGCGAGGGCGTGTCGGGCGTCTCGGACAGCCACTTCATCTCCTCGTAGACGAGGCGCAGCTGGTCCGTCCGGTAGAAGATGGGCGTGTACTCGCCGGCGTGGAAGCCGTCGTCACGGCCGTGGCCGATGCGGTCCCAGACGCCCTCGCCGCCCCGCAGCCCCTTGTTGATGTCGTTGACCTGGTTCTGGAGCGCCTCCTGCAGGGCGATGATGGAAACGGCGCCGGCGCCCGCGTCGTGCTCCGTCCCGTCCACGATGGACTGCAGCTGCGCGATGACGTGCGGCTGCCGGCACCGGCCCGCCGACAGGCCGCAGAGCAGATCCCACCACGGCTTCTCGTTGCGTCCCGGGCTCGACGTCGCGTACCGGATGTTCCAGTCCACGACGCGCACGGGGAGGCCGGCGGCCGTCGCGGTCGGGATCATGGTGGTGGCGGCGGCGGCGAGGAGCAGGCCGATGGCCCGGGTGCAGGTAAGATGATGCATGGCGTGTGTGCGTGTCTGGCTAGCAGATGCTGGAATGAATGAGGAAAGAGGGTGTGAGAGAAAAGAGAGCGTGAGGATTTGCGGATAGCTGTCCGTGACAAACTAGCTATATATCGTAGAAGAACGAACAATCGAAAACAGCCACATGTCAGACAGAGATTTCTCACATTTATCATGAGGAAATTGAGTGATGGCCCATGGGGTCAATAAACTCCTTGCCCCCGTCGTCGATGCTACCTGATATGCCACCGCCATGGGCTGCCCCCGTACCCAGCGGAATTTGGCCCGATCCCAATACCGAGGCTTATCGGGCTTAAACTAGACCAAGCTTAAAAGTATTTCACGATCGGATAGCATGCGATTAGAGATCAAAGAGCGCCGAGAGTTAGCTGGTCTATGAATAAAGCCCATGACGTTTGGAAGGGGAAGCCGGCTGCTCGGCCGAGCTGACTCGTGATAGCTCCAGGGGTTCGTTTCGAAAAAGGAAGGGCCCGGACGGATGAGCCGCATTTTACCTCACTAAAAGGGAGAGATGGAGAATCTTTAACCTTGAGTACGGATATCGATCTGGGAGGTTATAGCATTAGACTTCAGGCATAGCCACCATCTCAGGGGATATATACCACCTTGGTCAGCTGATAGAGCCCTCGTAATGGATAGCCGGTCATGGTACCTTTCTAAACCTCCAGTATAAATGGTATAATATGTTGCAGTTCGCTGCTTGATGGGGTTGTTCTGGGTAGTCTGTCTGCCCAGCATTTGGCGCGAACACGGTCGATATCGTCCATACGACGACCTGCCTTATGCTATCGACCTATGGAAACCCACTGTATGCAAAATCGTTCGAGACGCAGTAAAGCAGATGAACGACAGGTTTGGAAAACCAGAGTAACCTCTACGAATTCCATCCAGTCAATCGGAACATGTGTCTGGGACGAAGCTATGTTTGGTCAATACTCAAATCATGGCACTGATGCGGTGTGGTGTGGGGGCCGGTTGCCAACGCCCATTGTCGCCGACAAGATCGCGTCCTGGGCCTGCAACGCAACAGCTGCTGGTAAGCCGAAGCCGGATGGTTAACTCACGTCAAATGCCGTCTTGCGCACCGCAATGTCCCGCCCAGAAGAGTCGATGCTTCTAGGGTAGAGGGGCTGGCATCTTGCAGTCGAGTCTCGAGAGCTGCTGTTGTGATGGAAGACCTCTGGATCAGCTTTAGGTGCAGCTGAGCGGCGGCCAAGGCGACTAGTCTTCACGTCGTCACAGGACCCCTTGAGCTAGCGTGTTCCGGGGGGTCGTCAACTGTAGCTGTGGCTGCTTCAATAGCATGGGCTTCCTCAGGTATACTCAGCCCTTTCTATCTTCTTACGTCTTAACCTGGAATCAATCACAAGCTGCGACGATACCCTTGAGCATCTCTTATCACTTTGGGTATGGGATGACTGATCACAGTCTGCGACACAACTTGAATGCGGTTGGATGTCGAGATTGTGATGCTACGCGCGGAGCTTCTCCTGCCCCTGGAAGCTATGACCATCCATTGGTCCACAGCCCAGTGCCAATAGGGAAAAAGAAGTGACACACAAGAAGATTGCTGTCGTCACAACTCTCGGCCGACGTTTTCGCATGATACATATTCAACCTGAAAGTTTCGGTTTCAGCCTCTATCACCATCTGCACTGCAATGGCAATTGCAGCCGCATAACCTTTCTATATTATATCGTAATTGATGTGAGATATGTGATGTATGGTGTACATAGTTTACTTGGGCCGCCCTTGCTAGCCATGTATGTCACTTCTCAAGTCGGTTCAAGTGTGGTGTTTAGCGCCCGTGACTGCAGATCTTCAAGCCACTAATCACCAACCCCCTGGCCCAAGTTCGGGGTCTTTAATCTTAACGTGGACGAGCTTACCCCCCGCGACCCCTGGCGCTTGAACTCTTTCAGCCCTTTTCTCTACGTCAGAACTCCGAAACTAACCATCACAAGTCACAACACCGCCGAGTCGCGAAATCCTTCCGGGTCACACACTACCGCAACCAAAAAGTACAACTTACTTACTTACCTCTCTACGCGCCATGGAGTTCTCCAGCCAGTCGATTGCCTCCGGCGCGACGCCCGTCGCCCGCACCAACGGCGGCCTGCAGTACAAGCCCCGCACCGCCGAGGAGCGCGAGGCCGACGCCGCCCGCAACGCCCCCAAGTACGCGCGCCAGAAGGTCGTCGGCTCCATCCTGACGAACAAGTACCTGAAGGCCAAGGCTGCCTTCGACACCTACTACGACTACGACCTCGACGCCGCCTTCAACGGCGACGACGGCTCCTGGTACGAGGACAAGGACCCCTGGCTGCGCATCCGACAGACCCTGCCCGAGTTCCTCGAGGGCTACACCCAGAAGAAGACTGCCGAGGGGCTGACGGGCGAGGAGCTGGAGTCGCTCGCCACCGCCGTCGTTCGCGTGGCGAGGAAGGATTGGGAGGGTGTGGGTCGGGATGCCACGACGCTGGATGATGCGTTTGTAAAAGAGACACAGGAGTTGGTGCAGAAGCTGAAGACCCAGCACAACCTGCCCCCAAGCCGCCCACAAGCCGATGGCGAGGAGGACGAAGAAGAGGTTGAAGAGGAGGAATAAATATAACGCAAAAGCCAAGGACGGAGTTTCATGCGATGGAGCCCTTTCTTTTCGTTTTAGGCAGGAGCAATAGCAAATCCCCTCGGAGGATTGTGGATCGGGGTTCGCTACCGCTCCGGCCCCCAAACTTCTCCCAAGGTTCCGGACCTTTCAAAGTGATATTGCGTCCCAGTACCCCCACCGCGGTACAGTCGCACTCTGCAGGAAATCCATAACGCGCCGCCAATGAAGTTGGCTTGGAGAGGGGACACGGTTTTTGGGTATCTCATACATACGTGTCTTTCTTCGCTTGAGGCAACCTTGGGGCCGCGCTCGAAGATTGCGCCAAGGTTCTGCCCGCCAGCAAGCCAGTCCGTATCTCTGAGCCAAGGCGCCGATGTATGTAGCACTCGGGGGGAGAGGGGGTGCATCGTGGGTGGTACACTACTTACACAACTGCAATAATAATAATAAAACGGAGGCTGGGCATTCGATACTGCTGCCGTCCTATTTCCACACACAGATGTCTACACTTTAGCCTGCATCCGCCAAGCCGGTCGGAGATCGTGAGTGCTCTTCTTGAGGGCAACAAGCGCGTGCTTGCTCCAGTTCAATTGCATTTAGGGGCGGTGGCCTCGTGGTACGACAGAGGCCGCCAACCATCTGATTTATCTGGCCTTCCGTTGCCCCGAACCCGTAATCGGATCTTCCCACGCAAGTGTGTGTGGGTGTGAAATAATTAAGTAAGTACGCAATATTGATAGCATCTCCAATCCAGGGGCCGACTGCTGCCGGCTTTCGTCGGGTTGGTTTTCTCCCAGGGCACCTGCAAGATGAAATCTTACCTTCCTTTCCCAGGTTTCGCATAGCCAAACGTAATTGAGGCTGAAGAGGCAGTCCAAACCTGGGAACACCGACTTTGTTGAAGAGGGGGGTGGCTATGATGCGATGCTACACCAGCCCCCCCACCACATTGCATCTGTCCACCTATTACAGGTTCAGGAGGAGGTGCATGAATCATGCGGCCACCAGCTAGTTGGAGTACGTGCACTCAACGCATCTAATAGATTGAGTTGAGCATATGCTCGTCAAGCGGCCCGTCCCGGCATTTCCTCATTCTCTAACTATATCACATCTCACACGTCCACCTTCCCATCGTGGCAGTCGACGGCGTCGTTACCCAGACTTTCCGCCTCCGTGTTGGGTTGCAATATTATGCAGTTGAACTACCAAGACGCTTCTCGGCTTTGGGGTCAATGTCAACAGCATCATGTTGCGACGTCGACCGCACCCTCGTATGCATTCTCTGCGAGGAAAAAGGGGTCGGGAGAGAACCGCGCGCCTAGACTCGTTGGGGTAGTATGACCTCATGTAGAGGACGCTTTTAGAATCTTCCACATGCTTTGGATGCATGTAGCTTAGTGAGGCTCTTTCATGCATCACAGCGCGTTGGCTAGGCTATTTATAGAATCGTATACCACTATATTCTTCGGTCACCTGGCAATAAACAAATCACTACCACACGTCTAGAGGGGTTCGATTTAGATCGCCCGCATATTCTTCACCAGAACCAGAACTGCGTGCATATCATTAGGTAGTGGGTAGTTCAACCACTTTAGAAACTCGTGTAAAGGGGCGATATGCGGCAAGGGGAATATGTGACAGGAGTATATAGCATTCAATCTATAAGTATATGACATGCTGTTCAATACTAACTTTCATATATAGTCCTTCTGACTATATTCCCCTATTTTATATCAGCCAATCATCATCATTTGTAAGTATTCCCCAAAAGATTTAATGACGACATACATTAATGAGATGAAACAGAATACCAAACTGCGATATTGTTGCTTATCATAATCGTGTCGATAAACCAATACACGATGCAAATCACCAAAAAATTAGTTGGATTGCTGCTTGCGGCTGTCGCTTTGGCAGCACCTCTATCCAAACGCCAAGATGGCCTTGGGTCTGCCAAGCTAGTTGTGGGTGTAATTCAACCTACAAAGGACAACATTGAAGGTGGCACCGAGTTCACAACAACGGGCTTCGGGATACATAATTGATAGCACGATAATCGCTGGAGAGGGGGGGCAGTACACAAAGTCTGGAACCACGAAGCTCGTTTGTTTGGGTAGCACGATGGAAAGGACCTCCTGGGGCTTTCCACGAAGGGCAGCACTCATTGCGCATCAGAATATGACGACCGTACATTTGCCAGGCACTGGTTATTGCAGCAAGACAGGGGCGGCTGTGATGAATCAAATGTGAGGCCCAAAGGGCGTGTGTCCCGAAATGTCGAGGAACTTGAGCCTTCTCAACCTGTACTCATTCACCCATCCTGTATCACAGTATCACAAGGAAACAAGCTTATCGTTTGCATGAAACGTTGAAATTCTGCACCTAATACCGTGGTTGAACGTTTGATGTGGCCTCCCTTCGCATCTTTGCGAAGCTGGGGTACTGCTTGTGTACCCCTTTTCGGCATCCAACGAGCAATAACGACGCTTTGGAGGCAACTCAACACCCGCCCTCTTTCTCTCTAGTCTGTGTTACCCAAACGAGAATCCATTTCTTCATTTCTTTTTGGTTTTCTTTGCTTCTTCCCTGGATGTTTGACGCGTGGCACCTTGGCACTGCAGCTATTGCATCGCGTTTTGGGGCTTCGACCTATTATCGAGTGTTACACAGCATATCCTCTTTTTACATGGTGGCGGGCTGCCCGTAGCCGTTATCGCATGGAAAAGGCATGGCCACACCGCAGACGTTCCTGCATTAGCTCATTTCCTACGTGTCAGGCACATCACTCTCCAAAAGGGGTTGGGGAAAAGAAAACAAGTAGTCCCAACGAAAATCTAATAATGCAAACCGACGCATGTTTTGCCTTTTCCCCCTGTTCAAGACGAGGGCTGTAGTAAGCGTTTACCGTCCGTCCTTAATCAACGGTTGTCTCATCTCGAGTGAATCATCATTACGAGTTTCAGCTCCGGTTTCGCCGGGTAAAAGCAGATTATCGCATTCCCTGGGGGAGAATTTCGAAATGAAGCTGCAGGCAGGTCCCCGAGCTGCATGGCTCGGCTCAGCAAGCCGGAGTGAAAAATGACAGGTCTGGTTACGGCCTGGTCGTTACACGCCCTGCATCAATGTCTAGTCACGGGAAGGGCTTATGGGGCTCAACATTTGTTGAGATTGAGATATGTGCTCGTTTCAAAGGGATGTCGTGCCATCTCGTTTGCATGTGTATGTGTATGTGCGCGTGCTGCTTAGCTTCAACGTAGAGGCCAGCCGCAGGAATATGTTTCACTTTGTTATCTAGCTCAGATGAGACTCCGCTAGAGTCACTGCCTGCCTGACCAGGTACCCAACGAGGTGTCAAACGAGGTGCCAAACAAGGTACCTACCTACCACTTGTCATTTTGTTACAGCGCGAGTGCAGATGAGCCACCGAAATTAGACTGTTCGTTTCGAGCCGGAAAACAGACGATATGGGGGAACTTCGCGGTACAGTCAGTCAATGTAGCCAAGTTGTGAAGTCCAGGATCCTTGTCTCGCTATAGTTGACCAAGCCAGAGTCGTGGATGCTTGTCACCTACCACATAAGCCACCTCGTCGGATATGCGCAACAAGGGTCGAATCGCGTCTCAATTTCGGCCTCAACTAGTATTCACTATTTCAATTGGAAACACTGGCAAGGGCATACCATCTAACCGGGAACTCGGGGGAGAAAGGTGTGACATGGCTGAAAGGCAACGCCCACGCGAGCGCGTTTGCTACTCCCACGGTAGTCGCGACAGGGGGGTCACGGAGCCAATCATAAAGAGTGATTTCCACTGTATAAGGCCCGTACGTCCAAGTACCGGCGCCATGGGGATGGGATGTTGACAGGCACAGGCACAGACATTCGCACGGAAAAACTCCGTGGAATGACGTTGGCTCTACCCAGCGGAACGAATCACCGGGCCAGGTGGACACCAACGGGTTTTCGAGTGGGCTCAGCTCAGGGCTGTTCTCCCCCAGAGTCTCACACAACATGCAGCATGCACAAACGGGTAGCAACTGCAGAAAAATTCTAGGTTGATTTGAGTTGGCTCGTTGGTTCAAGGTGAACCGACACACCGGTAACCGGCAGGGGGGTCCTGGCCCGGTACTGGAAATCGACCAGATTAGACGTGCATGTGTGTGGTGGACGGGTAGATAGGTAGTATCTGGGCCACGGTTTGTCGTCGTGAAACTCATCTCGCTTTCCCCCAACAAACACCAACACCACGATGAAAACAGCGGTGATTTGAAGAGGGAAAACAAAGGAGGAGCGGGCAGAGGGGACGGCAGACTATCCCAAACTTTTAGGATTCGAGTCTCCGAGGTCATCGAAGGTTCTGCCCGTCCACTACAAGAGCCACATGCTAGGTACCAATGCAGCTCAGAGTCAAGGCGATGTACAGAAAGTACCCACCAGCCGGGCCACAGAAGGCATGCAGATTTGCTGTAGAATTTTTTGATCTGCACCTTTGACAGCAGGCCAATCGATTGATGGGGTAGCGAGCAGGGGGCCGTGGTGGGCAGGGGCGGGGGCTGGCAGGCCTGGCAGGCTGGCATTGGGTAGAGCTAGGCGTGCTAGGTAGAGATTCGAGAAAGTAGGAAGATTGGGAAGACCCCTGTCGTCGTCGCGCACTTTATCATAAATCACCCCGCCATGAACCACCATGGACCAGCCTCTTGCGGGAGGGATGCGGTAACATTGGCTGCGCAAGCAATGCGGTTCCTTGCAGCGTCCTTTGCCAAGCCACTCAACGCCATATCGCTTCTCCATGCACGTACGCGCTGATTGGCCCTCAAACTTCTGGCCCCGGAAACCCGATCACACTCACTCGTCAGAGCGAACTTGTCGTAAATCTCTTGCGACTTACCGACTTACCGACTTCTGCTTTTCGAATGAAAAAAGGTTTCCAGCCATGTTTATTCATGCGGTGAAAGTGATATATTGCCTGATTCGTTTGGTTACCGCCGGCGCTATCATAGTCCGAGGGGCCAAGTCTGATGGGCGAAAAGTAATTCATGTTCGGCCCTCGACGCCTGAGTATTCTATACCCCTTCGACAGAGCTGCCTCCTATGTCGCCCCTGAGTATTCTATACCCTCACCGACTCGATATGGCGGCCCCGAGCCCAAACATCATCACGTTCGATGCCTTTCCATCACGTACCTCCTACCTTTTGGGGCATCACTTGATCATGTCGTAGCGTTTGTCATGATGTGTCTCACGTAGGTATATAAGGCGTTTGAGATGCACTACATATTCCCAGTGTAACACTCCATCTTCACCATCGCATCCAACACTACATCACCATCTGGCATATAAGAACCTCTTGAGATACCCTTCCCGTCTTCCAAGTTTCATCCGCATTCTGCAACAACTTCTTCAACACTACCCTCCTGCTCATCGTCGTCATCAGACAACAGACATCACGTCACAGCTACCTTTCCTCACCACAGTCCATCACCCCGGCAGACCACCTCCAACCTTCACTATGCAGACCAAGACTCTTCTCTTTGGCTTGACCATGGTCGCCACCGCCCTCGCGGCACCGGTGGCCGCCACTGTGGACAGCACCGTCACCACCCAAGGCTCTGGCGCTGGCATCTGGAAGCGCGCCTCGGACGCCGAGATGTCCACCAACGGTGCCGGCATCTGGAAGCGTAAGCAGGACGCCGAGATGCAGACTGCCGGCGCCGGCATCTGGAAGCGCGAGGAGGCTGAGCAGAGCGAGGAGGACGGTGTCATGCACACTACTGGAGCCGGCATCTGGAAGAAGCGGACAGAGGTACGTTGCGCTGCAGCATTCACGGTGTTGGGGTTTCTCCAATCTGGTTCAGGAGCTAACAGGATTTTATTCACAGGAGTCTTCATCAGAGAGCGCGCCTCAACTCGAGAAGCGCACAGGCTACGGCATCATCAGCGGCGGCAACGACGAGGCATGAAAAAACAAGCCTTAAACCGGCTTGTCAATCATCCAGCCATCCAATCGTTCATTCACTCATTTGTTCCATTGATCTGTGGAAGCAGATCGAGTTGCGCTACGATCAAGGATCAATGATCCACGATCAAACTTGCAGGTGCAGGTGCAGGAGTGGACACCCCGCCCTGTCCCTGTCCGGGGCACCTGCGCACGGTTTTCGGGCGCCATGCCCTTACCGGCCATCGTCAACCCCATTCATTTTAGAGCCTAACGGCAACGGTTTTTCTTATTTTGGTCTCGTTTTGGGCCAACCATTCAACATTGCATCATCAGGAGGTTTTGGGAAAAGGGAGTCGAAATGGGTTACTACTTGCATTTGTTAACGGTCACATATGTATAATATGTCACATACCTGTTTTTTGTTTTTGTTTTTACATCATGGAGGATGGGGCCTCCTTTTCCTTTTTCATTTTCATATTCACTTTAGAGAGTTAGCTGGGCGGAGAAGAAAGAACATGTTCAAACACACACACAACTCGCAGCGGGCGCATTTCCTTCATTTCTGGCGCCATGGCGAGGTGCAAACAGACTAACAGCAAGCAGCAGTTCAGGGTATTGCTGCTGATTGGGCCTCAAACCTCTGCTTGAAACAAGGTCACGTGGTCACGTGGTGCTGGAACTCGGTTTCCGATCCTTCAAGCAAAGAGATTAATGAGTGAGCGTTGAGCACTGGCCTAAGCTAATATTTTGGCTATTGCGACTACTACGCTGTAGAGAGCTAAGCACTGCAGATCCTCACCTTGGATTGAGTGCTGAACAGTGCTGAGCAGTGCTGAGACGAAAGGCGACTGGCTCGATAAGAGCCACCAAGAGCCAACAAGGGCGCAACGGGAGGATTCAGCGGGCGGCTAATCTGAGCAAACGAACCAATCACGATGGGATCTCAGCTTAGAAGAGCGGTAAACTATCCCCCCATCGGACTAGTATGACGGGCTTGACCTGTTTGAGACCGACAGGCAAGGATCTAGACGACTGTCATTGGTCGATCACCGTCGAGTGGCAGTCTCGGCAAAGAGTGTCGTGTTCGAAGTCCCCCAATTTCGGCCCCCTCAATCTTCATTGCCTCCTGGCCAACTGGCTTGTGGCTGATCATACGTCTTCGCTGGAGTTCAAGGAACGACCAGGGGGAGCTGCATAGATCGATGACTTTTGACCCGCCCCAAATCCACCCACCCTCGCACCTCTTTGCTTTGTTCCTGCTCCCTCTCGCTCGTCAATTTCACCTGCAAGGACTCAATCCGACGGCGAATCCGGAAATCCACGCTCGAGTAAGACAAAGTCCTGCCGGCATTTTATTAGGCCCTTTTCGGTGAAAGTCCGACCGCCATGGACGATACGGACCCGACCCCGATACGGAGCGGAATGGCCACCACACTGGACTCCCAGTCCAAGTGGGCCAAGGCCGAGGACTGGCACAAATACAAGAACACCATCTCGGCTCTCTTCATGTGCCACTCGTTGCCCAACGTGATGCGCATCATGCGGGAAGACCATGACTTCCACGCAACGTAAGCATTGTCCGTGTCAGTTCGGAGCTTTTACTCACCCCACGATGCAGTCCCAAGATGTACCAGGTTCACATCTACCAGAAATGGGGTTTGCGCAAAGGCCGCCCTGAGCCAAAGAGCAACAAGAAGAGACGCCGGGCCCCGACCGAGGAACCCGAAGAGAGCATCGCGTCCTCTTCGCATTCTAACACGCAGTCAAATCAACAGTCAAATGCGCAATCGCAGTCGCAGTTTCCTGTCCAGGACTTCGACATGTATGATGAATTGGAACCTGCGCGGGCGCTGCGTCTCGTGGAGCAACAACACGCTGCCACCATGGACCCATGGGGGCAAGCCCCAACCATCTACCCCATTGGCGACGCTCGTATTCGAACGGACCCCCCACGCTATATGCGTCCTCCTCCGGGTGCTGAAGAAGGAGATGACCCAACTCAGCCGGGGCCAAACGATCATCTGCGCCCCTCTTCGGATAAAATCGGGCCTGCGTTGCGGCATGTTGTAACCGCTGGGCAGATAGTCCCGCCGAACGGATGGCAAGACTTCCTCAAGACGGCGCAGCTGGAACCAGCCGATCCCAGCGTGGGCAGCACGCACTCCCTGCCACAGCGGGGTCCCGTCGTTCCGAGTTACGCCTTCAGTGAGATGACTGATCCTTCCATCGCTGATTCAGGTACATGGATGTCGACGGTGCTGGACCAAACCCAGCCAAGCTCGGTAACAGCGTCGTCGCGCTTTGCGGGACAGAACAAGACGGCCTCCAAGACGGGCTCCGGCGCTTCACAGGGCTCGTCTAGATCGCGCATATCGCGCGGATCTCAGGCTTCGTCGTCTCGTGAGACTTTGCTATCTTCCGGCTCATCGCTCTCTTTCAAATCTAGGAATTCTTCAAGCAAGAATTCATCGTCGAGAATGACATTGCCTACTGGCACGCTTCGTCTTCTGGACTCACCTGATGCTCTCATGTTTCCCGAAAAGTCCATGTTCTTTGCCCGGCATTACATATCCAGTACCTTCTCCACTGGCTTGTGGACCTTGTCTCAGAACACCGACACGTCACTTTTGGACACCGAATGTGTCAAACTCGATGCTTGGTACAATGACTTCAACCCGGGCTTCGAGTTCTTATACGAAAACCGATCCAACCAGCCGGACCGGATCAAGAGGGCGTTCTGCATTTTCCAGCGATGCTTTGCTGCCACCGAGTATATCATTGAGCCCCAGGATCCCCGGCTCGTTATCTACATCTGCCAACAAACCATTCGCTTCATGTTTTACGACACTGTGGGAAGGAACCTGGCACAGACCTTCCTCAGGTACGTGGCTGGTCTGTGCAGGAAGCTCTTTAGTGAGCATCATCCTCTGTACATCATCATGTCTCAGCTGGCTCGGATGGACCAGTTTGAGTTCGCCCAGAATGTCCCGGCCTTGATGGAGTGTTACTTCGACCACCTGGAGCCCTTCTTGGGCGAGTCGACGGCCGCCTTTGGCTTCGTCAACGACCTGCGCGGCCTCACTATTAGTATTATGGAGGCGACTGGGATGATGGGTCTGTACGAAGCCAAGCCGGTCCTCGACCGCCTGGTGAAGCGGGCGGAGAAGCTCGGCCACAACCGGCTGCACCTCATGATCGAGCAGGCAGCCATCTTCCAGCGGAACCGGTACTACGTCGAGGCGCGTAACATGCTGCGGGACATCCGCAACTCCAAGGAGGGCAAGAACGACCCATACGAGCGCGTCTACGCCAGCATCATCCTGATGGTGGTGTACCGCAAGATGCGCGACACGGACGCCGGCATCCACCTGGGCTACGAGATGGTCGACTACATCGAGAACTTTGAGCGGCGCCGCGACATGCCCGACTTCAACTACGAGCTCTTCAAAGGCCTCGGCCCCAGCACCCTCATGATCTTCCTCGGCAAGCTCGAGGTCGAGCTGCGCGAGGTCCACCGCCACGACGAGGCCGACGACGTCAAGGCCAAGATGGACATCGTCATGAACTCGCAGTACGAGTACAACGTCAACCAGCAGGAGGAGGACTTGGAGCAGAGCATGGTTGCCACCGCTGCTGCTGCGTAGAAGATATCGTCGCTGACTGTATTATCTTTTCTTCTTACTCGTTTTTGTTCTTTTTTTTTCTTTTGCTTTTTTAGTCCCAGCAGATCTTAATCGGCACACCGTCTCATGAGCTGTGTTGCCTGTACACCTTACTTTCGTTTCTTCTATTAGTTTTTTTTTTTGCTTTTCTTTTTTTGGGATGCGTATTCTTTCTCTTTTTTGGTCTTCGCGATGCTGTTTAGGGGCTCACGGAAAGGCGCGGAGTTCTGGTTGATCATCATCAATAGTGTGGCTCTGCGGACATATTAGCAAGACCCCTATAGCGTGGCGTTTTTGATTTTTTGATGAAATTGTGCATAAGTAACTAGGTTGAATAAACGAAAACTGCAAATCTTTTGGTAACTTACCTACTTACATGCTCCGAATATCTGCGCTCATCCCTTTCATGTACGTACTTTCGCAACATGGGAGCCGCTCGTGAAACATGGTGTTTGGGCTTCTCCTATGCGTTTCGTAGACGAATGGCACGATACCTTCGAGCAGCGGTATACGCAGTATAGAACACGGCCGGCCCGGGACCTCGCAATGCGGCCCCGTGGGCTATGGCCAACGCGCCCAGAGGCTGTGAAGTAACAAAGGGTCATTTTCTCGGTTTGCTCGTAGGCGTTCTTGTGGAATCTCGAATTTTGACATTAGCTGGGGCGTGAGGACCCTGTTCATATCCGAACAAAATGCATCGTACTGACGATATACTTGGCTTTCTCGTATTCCGTGTTTGAGTGTGTGTGCGTGCGTGTCATGGCGGTGCTTGCTCGGCTCATCGTCGAGACAGAACAGAGAAGATGCAAGGGAGGAGAAGAAAGAAGACGCAGAAGAAGAATAGAGATTGTGTAGGAAGGGAGCCGAGCGGAGACGGTGGACGTGGTAGATGAGAAGGAAACAAAGCAGGGACTACGTGGAGACATGAATGATTGACAATAGAAAATATGCTGTCTGTCTGTCTGTGTAATATCTTGATTCCCGTGTGTTTGTGTATGCCCCTGTTCAGTATGTCTATGCAAGGAAGTAAACACCCTACCCGTTGGGTCAGCGATGGACAACGCAGTAGGGTCCGGATGCGTGTGTTGGTGCTAGCTGCCATGCCCTAGCCAGCTCTCGTCTCCCTGTCTCTCTATCTTTGCATCAATGTTGTTCATGCGAGGGACGATGCGAATAATTCTCCCCATCCATATCTCGAAGCCTGAGAGAATGGTACCGGTACCACACTATCCTAGGGAAGGTTTGATTACCAGGAGACAATTATTCATTTCCCACATGCGACGAAGTATCTACAGGTTATGGTCATGTACGGAGTACGTAAATTATCAAATTTGGAAGAGACAAAATACGGGCACGAGGTTGAGCTAAGTACCAGTGGAGTAGTAACAGAACGGGGATGCCAGGTGCTGTATCCGGCTTGGGTCTGGATACTCCGACGCGGGATGTACCCAACAAAAGTCGTTCTCGTCCCCGGATGCAATAGCCAATATCGGCTAGAGCCACCCTCGCCCGTTGATGCTGGGAAACAGTAAAGCGAAGCCGAATACTACCTGGAGAATATATTCTCGGAGACGGTATTGAAATTGGTACAACAGGCTACTTAAAGTACTTGCAGACCCATGAGACTCATAATTGAAAGCCGATATCGTGAATACGGTTCGGTAAGGAACAAGGGCTGTGGCTTTGGCTTCGCCTAAGTTTATATGCGGCTGCTTCTAATACGTATTGCCGGCTCTACGGCGATGGACTTTGTAAATATTTACTATTGTGTACACACAAGGGTGTCGACCTACTGAGGTAAGTTGAGTTCGCTCACGTTGTACCTCGGTTCCATGCTGGGTAGATGATCCACCTAGCAGAAAGAGCAAGACCCTGTTGGCTTGGTAGCGAACTACCTGATGTAGTATTACCTAATACGTTTCTTCTCTCCGGGTGGAAGTGGATTATTATACAGGTGGCGGTGTGTCCCTTACGCGCGAACTCCTCTCGTGCTTCACCACGACCTTGATCTTGCAAAACTCCTTGTATATCCCGAAGATGGGGTGAAATATAACGGCAAAGAAACCTGGGGCTCATGGTCAGCGAGTTCTTTGCATGAGTGATAAAATGAAGCGTAGGAACGTCGCGGCCCCAGCCTTTTCGGGTAAGTTACCTACCGGCAGTCACCTTGAAAACGACACTGGCGAGGCCCTGTAGGAACCCCTTCAAACACCCTTGGATTCCTCTGCCATCCCTTACTGCTTTGTACGGCAGCGTGACCCAGTCCGTCAGTCCGTCATACAAGCCGTACCACAGCCCCTGAAATTAGAAAGAAGGAGGGCGAATCAGTAACCTCCACGCCGTGCATAGATATTGAAGAGGAGGGAGGGGGAGGATGAGAAGGGGAGTAGAGAGGGAAAGTGGGAAAAGGGTGGGTTATGATAGTACGTACCAAACAGCCCGCGACGCACCCGTGAGGGAAGCCTGTGAGTCGGGGCCACTTGCGCACCGTCTTGTCGCCATACAGTTCCGGGGTATGGTGTAGGGCTTTGCCTATTCCGTCCCCCATGACGAGTGGAATCTTGAGCACGCCGATGATGACCAACCAGATACCAAGGAATACGTCTCGCCATGATAGCCAAAAAGGGTGGCACTCGGCCTCGTCGTGGTCCTCCTGTCGGCCCGCTTCTGCTCGTGGTTGCCGCGGCTTCTCTGCGTAGTAGTGATCGGTTGAAGGCCCCACAAGGGTGGATGTTGGTTGTTCCGCCGCGGCGGGATCATCATGGGTCTGCATGTGCTGCTGCTGCTGCTGCTGCCGGCCCTGGGGCTGGACCTGGACCGTCTCTTCAGCAGCTGCGGCTGCAGTGGTAGTAGTGGCTGTTGGCTGCACCCTCGTCACTGTGCCCGGCATCGCGTCCAGGCCGCCCCCCTTGAATTTCACCCCAAAGTCCATCGCATGCGCGGCATCCAATTGCAGCATCGCCACCATGCTGGGTGGGGGTGGTGGGACATGATCATGATGATCATGACCAACGACGTCTGCTCGCCTCGAGCCGGCATCATCGACAATGTGATTTTGACGAGGCTGCTGCAATTGCATCATCTGCGCCGCACCGACGCGCTCCGTGACGTCTGTTGCAGGAGTCGTTTGTTGGGTGTTGTCGTTTGACCGTGCTTGCGACGAACCCCCCTGCGCCCTCGCTTCGGGGGCGACGTTTGCCTCTCCCCTACTCGATTTGGCAAGTCGCATGGCTCTTTCCACTGCCGTCGTTTTGACAGCCCTGTCAGGATATGCAATGAACGACTGGGTTGGTGGCGTCCGTGTGTCGAAGAAAAGTCGTGCCCTGCAGTAGCGTCTCGATTTCCCCGATGGTTCAAGGGAGAGGGAGGGAGGACTTCTTAATTCTTTTTTCTCTCTCTTTTCAACCTTGGTTATCCGGGGAAAGGCGAACGAGCCGTTGCCAACAGCGAGATGAACGCTGCAGGTTTGTTTGTTTGCTGCTCTTCCCAACGCTCCGGCAGCGCCAGGCCCCTTCTGGCAATCGCTTGTGTTGATCGCTCACTTCTAGGCACCGAAATAAACGCCCCTGTGATTGGCTGGCAGGGCTGTCTGTTCCTGGTCGGTCCACCCCCCCGGCAGCCCCGGCCTTTTTCAGCTGGCGCCCCATACAAAGATACAGGGATGACAGTATATATCTAAAAAGACGTTGCCAAGAGCAAGGGAGACGAAGTCATTCGGAATAGTTCCTGTCAAGCATATCATGGTACACACAGTGCATTGGCAGCCGCCATTGAGTTCAAATGTTATCTATCCAGTCGAACTCCTGATATCAGATCTAGGCAAAGTCTCCCTCACTTTCTGTGTACCAACTGTATGCATCTACTTATGGAGCTATGAATCGACTGCACGAGTTAGCCTGCCCGGTAGTTTAATGTCACGATTGTTGTTCAATTGAAGGAGGGGGTGGAGGATGACGGGCGGCCATTAGATGTTGCCTTGTGGGCTGGATTGTTTGGCTGTGATAACGTCTTGCACTGGTAGAACATCGAAGTCCCAGTATGATAGTTGGTCTATCTGGTGTAGTCAATCAAGTACGCGTGTGTCTAAGTCGTCACTGGAGCATCGCCAGTTGGATTTGCGATACGCTCTTAACCGAGTACCTTTGGCTCAACACAGCCACTTTATTCAGTATATGCGCGACGAAGCCGGTTTCGGGGATAATGAGTCCAAAAAATGATTTCTTGACGGCGTAGACAAAAGAAACAGCCCGTCTAGACGTACCCAACGTCGCTTAGGTATGTAGAGATATGAGGTTAATATACTTCGAGTTGAGGATAGGGGGATGTAGAAAAATAGGAGTCAAAGTCTAAAGTTAGGGACGACTGTCTGCTTGATACCTTACCAATTTAATTTTCTTCGCTCTTGAAGAACATATCTTGGAAATGTAGAGAAGCTGGTATGGCACGCATAGAACAATGTTTGGTATTGTAAGCCGTCTTCTGCTCTTCCTTCCGGGATATCGGGATTCCATTGCTTACTACACTTCCTCATTCGCGTATGAATTAATCCATAAAAGTCTGAGACTCCTGGCAGATTTCATTAGCCCTTCTCAAGTGTCGTGATCTTGGATGCTGGCCACAAGTCCAATGAGGCCATCTGCAAACAGCCAGGCCGTGTAGCTAGAACCCCTATAAGAGCATCATGGCACCCTTATGTATAATAAGGCTAATGATTCCACGTCAATAGATTTCCGGACCTAGGATGCTACTGGCAAGAGCTATGACTTGGTATCACGGAGTGTTAGGGGTATTGCAGTCGCAATACCGAGGTTACGCTGCTGGGAGTCGCTAATAAAAGGGGTTTCGGGATCCTAGCATGGTCAGGGCCCTCCTTCTGGAATGGCTCCCAATGTATATGTCCAGTGCGGCAGCATTAACCCAAGAGTGTGAGATTCAGATAGATGAGTCCGAATTCCGGGCGCGCATAAGCAGTTGCCGTTTCTCATACGGCATGGGCGGTTCATCCAGCAGGTGTCGGGCAGAACATGCTATACAATATTCTTCTTCTTTCAAGCACATTGAACAACTCTTCCGGCTTCGCAATCTCGCGATGCTTGACAGGATTCGTTCCAGAAACCAGCCTCGTCGCGCCTCACATGAGCGCAGTGGGCTATGTATACGCGTATCCCGCAAGACGGCACGCTGACCGACACACACAGGTAGGTTCCGGACTTTCAGTGGTCCCAGGGTGCGAAGGTAGGCTGGAAGATCGAAATCAGCGGTGCGGTCAATCATCTTCTGAGTAAAAGGGTCTAAAAGGAATGTAGCAATGTTGGAGGTCAAGAGTTTGACTTGGTGTGGTCTGGAGGCATTTCACTTGACAGCCATGGCACGCAACCACCAGCTATTACTGCCCAGTGACTTGCGTTTGCCCCCTACTACTAAGTGTCGATATATATACCACATGTTTTCGAAAGTCTATTGACTCCCAAAACACGCATTTCATGGATCTACAATCAGGCATGTACGGAACTGCTGGAGAGCACACTCCGGCATTGCTGTGTTTACCCCTTTGTTAACAATTGTATGATAGCGTGAGCCAGTTTTAGCTAGCAGGGGCACCCACCCAGTCCTTTCAATGCACAATCTGGAGAAATAAAGAAAGTAAACACTGACCAACAGAGTAACAGGCACAGAAATACATATGCGGGTCTTGTCCGGGCCTTTGATGGGGGTAAGAAAGCAAATCCCAAGCTTGGAATCGGCGATGGAGGTGGAATGACCAGGACCTCCAAAGTTGCATTTGGCTATGTTTACATATACCAAAACCAAACGCTAAAGAACACAAACAAAATATCAATTCAAGTTATGCGGAAGCTCTGATATAGCCGAATATCTCTTTCTTGAATGATGCGCTTTCTTTGTTTCCTGAGCTCCATTTGCTCGCATTAGTCCATGCAGTTTTGTTGAAGGCGTGCCAGCTACAGGGAAAAACACGTCCAGCAGTATATATGATTTGTAGATATATCAACTGTATTGGACCTGGGGAGATCCCCGCGAGTTGAATAAATGCCCAGTTGATGGGGTGATTTCCAGTTTATGTGACTGCTACTGTTATTGTTGTTGTGTTTTGGGTAAGTAGGTACTTCACGAGAGCACCTTCCCTCGCAGCCACTCGAACTTCACCACCCACTCATGCGAGTATTAGGGAAGCAGGCAGCAACATTGCCCTACCAAATACCCTACCAAATACCCTACCAAATATCCTACTTGGTGTACCCACAATCTTGACGGCTTCCCTCGTTCTTTCCATCCCCAACACAAACACCTACCCTCTCTCTCTTCAGCAATCAACACGAGGAAGTAAACACCACGCCTTTCGACACCATGAAGGACATTTCCATCGACCCCTCGTCCAAGGACAGCGGTGGCGGCGGCGGAAGCGGACCGATCAACCGCAATGATGAAGACATCCTCGCCCGCGTCGGCCTCTTGCCTCCGGGACACCAGCCCTCTCACCTCGCCCAGCGCGAGGTCGACGAGAAGTCCAGCATCGTGGTCAAGTATCTGTTGGCCGAGGTCGACGAGTTTCGCCAGCTCTCCGAGCTACGACGCAAGGTAAGCAAACCCTCCTAACTAAATCCAACAAATACTTGCTTTTACCAGCTCCATCTCCTCTCCTCCGCTTCGTAATGGACGCATTGATGAGATTCCTAACGGGTCGCTAATACTTTGACAATATAGGGATGGGAGAGTTCCGACGGCGACAAGGTCTTCCAAGCCCAGCGCCAGCGCGCCGACAACCTAGACCAGGACATCTCTAAGTTCAACTACGAGCTGATGGGCAAGATCGCCGGCGAGCTCCACAGCGTCACGGGAGCTTTCACACTGCCCACTACCACCGGCGACGACGGCCAGAAGAAGAAGGGCAGCGTCCTCGACCTGTGCGCCGCCCCCGGCGGCTTCCTCAACACCACCATGCGCCTCAACCCGGGCTGCGACGCCGTGGGCTTCAGCCTGGACCCCCAGGATGGCGGCTACAAGAACCTACTGAGCCCCTTCCGCAAGCGCTGCATGAAGTGGCTCGACGTCACCATGCTCGCCGCCGACATGGGCGTCTCCGCCGACGAGATCCCTGCTGGCCACCCGGACGCCGCCAAGTTCCTGCCACGCCAGATTGGCGAGGGGGACTACTACGACCTCGTCCTCTGCGACGGCCACGTCCTGCGGACCCAAGACCGAAGCAGTAACAGCAACAGCCCGACCAGTGACAAGAACAACAGCAATGACAACGGCAGCAGCAGCCAGTCCACCCAGAAGAAGAACTACCGCGAGCTCTACGAGAACTACCGCCTCAAGTACGTCCAGCTCGCGCTGGGTCTCGAGCACCTGCGGCCCGGCGGCACCATGGTCGTGCTGCTGCACAAGGTGGAGATGTGGAACACGCTGTGCGTGGTGCGGCGCTTCGCCCGGTTCTCGGAGCAGGTGCGCCTGCACAAGCCGCGCGTCAGTCACACGACGCGCTCCTCGTTCTACCTGGTGGCCCAGGGCGTCGACAGCATGCACCCGGACGCCGTCGCCGCCGTCGCCAAGTGGAAGGCGGTCTAGAAGGCCGCGACGTTCGGCGACGTCGGCGGTAGTGGTGGTGGTGGCTGTAACGACGGTACCGGCGCAGGTGGAGAGGCGGACGGCTTCGAGGCCAAGGTCGCCCAGGCCCTTCGTCAGGGCGAGCCCAGTGTCGAGGAGATGCTCGAAGAGTTCGGCCCAGAGCTCGTACGACAGGGTCGGGAGGTGTGGGAGCGGCAGGCCGAGGCCCTTGGACGGGCTTCGTACATCCGAGACCACTGACGAATTCAGAATGAAGCAAGATGCTGCTTAAGCAGTCAAATAAGTTGTACGATTAACGACGATATCTGGACGGCAATTGGTCAATTGCCAGATGACAGGAGGAAGGTCTTGCATTTTTCTCGAGAGGATCAGGTATGAAGGGGGAGACCAACAACGGAAATGTGTTTAGCTTAGGGAAGACTTATGGTCATCAAGGAAAGGGCAAGGAAAGGAAGGGCGTGTTATTGAGCTCCTAACACGATTCACAAATAGCTATGCAGGAACAGGAACAGGAGTAGTCTTTAAAGGGCAGACGAAATGGAAATATCTTCGCAATGAGTTCTTCTATATTCAAAGCTCGAAAACCTAAGGGCTATGTGAACGATATCAGTGGTAAACATCAATCGCTTTCGCCCACGCTCGCTAGAAAAACAAGGTCTCAAGTCATAATTGCTCATAAACATCAGTCCCACCCGACCCCTAATCCCCATCAACCCATCAAAGAAGCATACTCCCATTATGGTCACACGCACCAACACGTAAAGCATGCGTAGCTGTCGGTCGGTTTTCATTTTCATTGTCGTTTTCAGTTTCTTTTTCCTTTTCTTCATCTTCCTCTTCCACTTCACACAGACAGCCAGCCCCCCCTTCTCTTCCTCTCTCAGTCCCATAATCCCACCAGCCCCTGAAACTGCGCCCCCTCGTCCTTCTCCTCGTCCTTCTCCTCGCGCATGCGGTCCTCGTGCAGCTTCTGCTGCCACGCCCGGTCCCGCGCCGCGCCCCCGTTGCGGTCGACGCGTCGCCGCCGCTCCTCCATCATGTAGGCGGCCCGCTGCTTGCGCTCGAACCAGGCCCGCCGCAGGGCCTCGTAGTAGGCCTGCTGCTGCTGCGCCGTGTACGCCTCGTACGTTTCTTCGTCCCATTCTTCTTGTGCTTGTGCTTGTCTTTGTGCTTGTGCTTGTGCTTGTGCTTGTTGGTGTACTTGTCCTTGTACTTGTTGTGCTTGTCCCTGTACTTGTTGTGCTTGTCCTTGTACTTGTTGTGCTTGCCCTTGTACTTGTTGTGCTTGCACTTGCCCTTGTCCTTGTACTTGTTGTTGTTGCTGTTGTTCTTCTTGTGATGGCGGTTGTGGTCGGTACTGCCGGCTCTGGTACAGATGGAACTTGCTCGTGCTCGTCTCGAACGGCTCCCCGTTGCCGGGGTAGCGCCGCGGCGCGTAGGGCACGGCCCGGCGCGTCTCGAGGTCGGCGGCGAGGACGGGGTCCGGCGCGAAGCGGACCTTTCGTTCCTCCTTCTTCCCTGCTTCTTTCTCCACCCCCAAAGCCCTCTCCATCTTGAGCGCGGACTTGGCCGGCCGCGGCTCGTCCCGTCGCCGCCGCTCCTTCGCCTCCACCGCGTTCCTCCGTCGCTGCTCCCGCTCCCGCGCCTCGCGCGCCCGCTGCTGCGCCTCCCCCTCGGCCCGCAGCCGTGCCGCCTCGCGGGCCCGCGCCCGCCGCCGCCGCCGCGACGCTTCCCGGTCCCGCCGCAGCAGACGATCGACGCGCGCGGCGCCGAGGCCCAGGGCCTGCGCGGCCTGCGGGGTGCGGGGCGCGTAGGCCGGCGGCGCCAGGGCCGTCACGATCTTTTGTTTGGGTAGGGCGAAGTCGGTCCGGCTGTCGTCGGCGGCGCGGCCCGCGACCACCTGCGCCGTCAGGTAGGGGCTGCGGGCGTGGGGCAGCGCGGGCTGGGGTTGGGGCTGGTGGTGCTGGATACGGTCGTGGACGAAGACGGTGGCGACGCGGGACGCGCTGGAGAATTGCGACGTCAAGGCGTCGTTTTGGCGGGATGGGGATGCGCCGTAGAAGGAGAGGGGTTGCTGATGGGGTGAATGCTGCCGCTGATGATGTTGTCGGCGAGAAGAAGAAGTCGATGCCGAGAACAGCGACCGTTGGCTGCTGAAGGGGTTCGAGGACCACATTGTGTGTGTGTGTGTGTCGTATGCGTGGAACGGCCTTTGGCCTTTCTCTGGGATTTCGGAATCTTTTTCGCGTGAGAGTAGGTATGTACTCGAAGTTGAGGAAGGGGATTCGTTCGTCGAGTCGTGATACTCGAAAAGAATCTGCAAGCGAATGCAGACGGGGCCTTAGGCGGTCGGCACTGAAACAGGCCTGAGGGCCTATATTATAAAGCTATTGATCGAGTCCACAATGCCACTGTTGGGATATTGGTTCATGTCATTGCATGGCATTGTAGCCAAAGAGATAAAGGAGGCGTTTTGGGAGTACAAGGAGGATTGTGTAGTCTATCCTTGGTTTTTTCGTCGCATACAAAGATATTGGTTACATATCAAATTCGAGCTTCCTTTTATGCTTTGTTCAGTTGTTCACATGGCGACAGACAAGAGGGGATGGTCGATTACTTCGTCAAGGTGTCAAAATTAAACTGATCTGTATACACGCTGGCTGGCTGGCTGGTCTACAGACGATCCTCTCCCCCCGACCCTTTCCATACCGATATACAGGTATGCTACTTAGTCAGGCAACATTCGCCGCCTCAGGCGCCTCCTATCAGATGCCCAGGTATGTCGTGTAATGTAATGTAGGCAAAAAGAAATAAACAGTATAATATGAATGACTTGAAAATGCTAGAAGAACGATAATATGATCATGGGGTATGTGGCTTTTGGTATTTCGCAATTAAATAACAGAGTCGACCAGGTAAAAAACAGAAAATCCCCAGAAAAACAAGTCTCGAAACGCATGAGCAGGTAATTACTTCTTTGATATGTCCATAAATCGCGTGGCAAGAGTGAGAGAGTGTCATCATGATGCGTAGATTAGCATCACTGATGGGTGCTTCTCGGGTATGGAAGGAATTGGCTTGAAAGACGGACAACGACATATCCATCAATCAAGCTTCGAAATCGCCAAACTCGCCATACCCGTACGGGTTCCATTCCTGCCCAGGGTACGACGTAGCGCTCATGACAGGTATGCCGTCATCCAGGTCATCCGGGGCGGCAGCCAACTCGACGGGTTGGTCAACAAGAATCTTCTCCTCAGGCTCCGCATATTGCTGCTGTTGCTGTTGTTGTTGTTGCTGCATACCCGGCTGCTCAAAAGGTGTGACAGAGTCCGTAGTAACAGATGGCGTGCCACCCGTCGAGTGATCGTAGTTCCCGCCGTTTGGCGGTTGTACGAAATAGCCGCCACCACCACCATTTTGCGGCATGTCATCTGGAGGAGTAACGCCGGCAGTAATGCCGAGAGCTGTGCCTCCCATGACCGCACCTCCCACAGCGGCAGCGACAATAACCCCTGCGTTGTTGTTCTTGCCGTCGGACTGCCGCTCTGGTTCATGCATTTGGCCACTGGGGCTTCGCATCTTGCGGGGCGTCGCATCATATATATCCTCCGTGTCAGACGACTGGCTGTTAGCCTTTCCGACATTGACGTTGAGCGCAGGGCTGGAGACCTGGTGGTGAGGGGTGTGAGACGGATCCGGGCTCAGCGAGGAGCTCCGCGTCTGCTCGTTGGCGAGAGGAATATTGTGCGTCATGGCGACGCCAGGACCGTTCACGCCACTGCGAGGTGAAGGCGTGTGGCTGATGTCACTGATGTTGCCCTTGTCGGTAGCAGGCTCCGAGTCATGCACGGATTCCGCCATAGGGGCAGGCGGGTTGGGCAGACGGCCGGCGGCAGGGTTGACGGGAGAGAAGGTGGCGGCCGAGTCAGGCAGAGGATAGTTCTGAGGGGAGCCTGGGTGTTGGATATGAGGATTCGGCTGCTGCTGCTGCTGCTGCCCCCGCGATGCATCCAGAGTTGTGGCAATATGTTGCAAGTTTGGCTTGGCCAAGCCCCCTTCGTTCTGGGGCGACATGCTGCTGACACGCGACGAATGATCACCCTGAGCCATGTCTTGCGAGCTCTCAGGCGAGATGAATCGGCGTTGCCCGTCCGCAGATGACTGGACTGGGCCGCCGGGCTGATATTGTTGACCTTGGGATGGTGGCCCTTGCATGATTGGTTGCTGCGGCGGAGGCGTCTGAGTATGATGTGGCCCGGATTGAGGTTGGCCATGTGGCATATTCTGAGCTTGGGCAAACTGTTGCTGAGGAGGGCCTTGAACCATACCAGTTGGCATACCACCCTGGAACTGAGGTTGAGCCGGGCCAAATGGCGACTGGGCCGAAGGCGGCGAATTGGAAGGGCTCGGGCCAAACTGCTGCTGCTGCATCTGCGGGTGGTAACCTCCTTGGGGGAATTGCTGCCCATACGTGTATGGTGAGAAAGCCATGGCACCGGTGCCACCATACCCATGCACAGGTTGGTACCCCTGAGGAATGGGAACTTGGGCGTACTGGGGCTCCTGCCCACGACCCCCACCGACTATTTGTTGTTGTTGCTGTTGCTGTTGCTGTTGTGGTGGTTGGCCCCGACCCGCCATCATTCCAGCCATCATGTGAGGGGGCATCTGTTGTCCACGACCAGCCTGTAGTTGCATCTGTTGAAGCATTTGAGGAGGGATCTGGCCAGGGAGAAACATCTGTCCTCGTCCACCTTGCATTTGCGCCATCATCTGAGGCGGCATTTGACCACGGCCCTGACCGGCTTGCATTGGCCCCATGGGTTGGCCAGCTCCAGGGAATGGACCTTGGGGATTGCCATTCGGTCCCATGAGAGGACGTTGCATGCCCATCGACATAGGCTGGCCCGGTCCACCACGGCCACCTGGCATCATATACTTGGGCGATTGCTGGCCTTGCTGCTGCTGCTGCTGCGGTTGCTGAAGTTGTTGCTGTTGCTGGCCCCCCTCCGGAACCTTCGAGCTCCGCTTGAACACGCTCTTCAACTTATCCTTGGCCCTCTCCTTCTCCCTAGACTGAGCCGAGGAATTCGAAGGCTGAAGGGCCGCCTGTTGCTTCTTAGAACCACCAAAGAACTTTGACATCGTGCTCTTCTGGTGCTCTGGCTTCTGGTGGTGTTCTTGCCCTTGTGCTTGTGCAGGACCCGTCTGCGTCCTCATCTGGTTCTGTAGCTGTTGTGGGTTCTGTTGCTGCTGGGGTGCCGAGCTCTGCATGGTCCCCGGTCGTGACCCGTCCTGAGGTCCCCATGCCTTAGCGTGTAGATTTTGCGGCGGAGCAAGTCCGGGAGAAGTGTTGTTGCCACCAAGCTGAGGTCCATTTGATTGTTGTTGTTGTTGTCTATCAGGAGCCACAGACGTTGCCGCCGTATTGGGCGCCTGCACATTGAACCCAGTCGAAGGCTTGGGAGAAATCTGGTGCTGCGAATGCCCCGACAACCTATTGGCGGCATCTTGGCTCGTTGTCGGCGACTGAGTCTGCGCAACGGACAAAACAGACGGAGTGGGAATGGACAGCTGGCGCCCATGACCAAAACCGCCCTTCTCGTCCATGTGCGTCAGTGAGGGCTGATCGTTCAGCGCCGGATGCTCCTCCAGGGGCTCCACGGTCACCGATGAGTCCGACTTGACGTGCTGGAATCTAGAAGTGGGAGCTGTGTTCTGTGCAGTTGTGGGGGCAGCGGACGGATTGGTCGACGAGACGGAAACAGCTCGATCCCTCGCCGGACCAGACCCAACGGGCTTTCTAGTCGGGGTGTTGCGCGGTGCAAACGAGGCGCCGCCAATACTGATCCTCTCTTCGGAAGATTTTCGTGACAGGGGCGGCGAGGCCGGTACACTCGGGTCATTAGGTATTTGATTTGCCGGCGTGTTGGTAGGCATGTTAGCCTCTGTTGGCCGTTCCCAAATGCGGTCTTCTGGACGATCTTGGGCAAACGAGTTCTGCTGCGAAGGGAGAGAGGGCCGATCATCTCGCGATGCTTGGTGTAATGGAGAAACAGCACCCTCTCGGTTGGGAGGAACAACATCCTGCCGCAGCTGCTGAGCAATATTCGCACCACCACCTTGACCTGGCAGGGTAGGTGCCCGAGTCCGGTTGGGTGATCCGCTCTTAACTGTTATCATCTTCGGGCGCTGGTTCGCTTGTACTGTAACGAATCCCGGCGAGTCCTGACCCAGAGGAGGGCTGCGCTGCTGTTGCGGGATCGCAACTTGCCCTACACCCGTCATCCGGGGATCGAAAGGGGGGCTGTCCTGTCCCGACTGCCGGAACTGCTGCTGACCAGGGGGAGGCGATGGTTGGCCTTGTGCAGGCATCGGCTGGCCACTAAGCGCTGCATGCCCGTGTGATTTTGAGCCTGGTCGGTTATTGAGGAAACCGAGGAACCCAGAGGGTTTCCTTGACCCATCGTCCCCATTGCTCGCTGGCTGCATCGCACCGGGCTGCATCGCAAGGGCAGGAGGGCGCTGAGCACCCTGCATACTGGGCAGGTTTCCGCCAGCAAGCGGCGAAGGACCCGGCCCCAGACCTGGGCCTGGACCCATCTGGCCAGGGCGACCTACTGGCTGTTGATGCCACAGAGGCATTTGTGAACCCGGTTGAGGTGGAGGGGGTTGATCCGACATGGAAGGCCTACTGCCTTGGGCTTGCTGGGGACTTGGCTTGGCCGGCTGATCCTCGTCATGCCCGGTGTTCTTGTTGAATATGCCCTTGATGCCCTTTAGCTCCGACAGCCTCTTCCTAGTACCACCACGACCATGTTCCTTGCCTGGCTGCGAGTCGTTCTTCGTAGCGGACGGATCGGAGCCGGTGATATTGAATGATGGCTGTTTCTTGGCCCCGCCGAAGAATGCTTTCTTCTTCTTACCCTCCTCGAGTGGCCCGACCTGATCATGTCCTGTTCCACCTACATGCTCGCTCACGCTGCGGAAATTCTGCATCGGCTGCTGTGGGTGAGGCTGGTTGCCGTTGATCGCAAGCGCGTTACGCGTCACTTGAAGAGAATCGCGTCTACCTTGCTCTCTATGGTCAAAACCCAGCACGTCACTATTCTCGGAGATGTCATCACCCCGTATGGACCCCGCAGCCCCATCGGTGCTGCCTCGGCCATTGAGCTTGCCGCCGCCCATTTCCTTCGAGAAACTCGGGTTGCGTCTGAGGTTGCTGTCATCGCCTGGCTGGAACTCATTGGCTGCCGCAGGAGGTTTGGAAAAGGCCGCACCATCTTGCCGGAGAACGGGGGTGACTTGGATATGATCCTGCTGGGGCACCGGCGGGGACTGGCTTTGCGGCTGGTTGGAGGCGCCAGCTGGAAAGAGCCCTGGGTATTTCTGGGCAGAGACCGGCGGCAGGCCGGTGTTTCTCGACCGTTGAATCGCTTGGGCCGGGCCAGGAGAAGGTTGAGACTCAAGCCCCGTTTCCTTTCCATAACCGATGAACACAGGCTGAGGGCTTTGCGTTTTTCTCGAGGAAACAAGAGGCTCCGATAGTTGCGACTCCTGGAGGTTCCATCTGGGTGATGGTGGTAGTTGGTTGACTGGGTTCCCCGGCGTGACCCCTCCAGGCCGCAAAGACGACATTAGTGCTTGACCTGGCATAGAGGGTGATGCTGTCTGGCGTGGCATCTGACCCGGTTGGCCCAACGAGGGGCTGCCTCGACCCATTGCTGGCTGCTGAGAGCTGCTGGGGATCCGCGGGGAGTTGCGATTCGCATCTGATGCCGAGCCATCGTAGCCATTGGCAGCCTGCTGAGACGGGCCCGGGCCATACCCATTCATTGGTTGGCTGTTGGGAGCGATCTGGCCAGCAATGTGGTTGGACATTGAGACAGCAGGTTGTGACGATGGTGGCGCCTGTGCCGAGATGTGACCGTAATACGGTTGCTGCTGCCCGGAAGGTGGCTGCGGGAAGTTATTGACAGGCGAGGCGCCACGCGAGTCTGGCCCGAACACGGCCTCCTCACCCGATGTGTCTGATTCGGTCTGGGGCGGCGGTGGTAGGTTCTTATTGTTCGGTGGAATGTCGGGGGACGGCGGTCCTCTTCTGTCTTCTTCCGTCGCACTTTTCTTGCTGCCCCAGCCAAAGGACGTTGTTCGAGGGATGGAAGGGAGTCCAAACGAGGTCTGTCGTGTCGGGGGCGGCGGGGGATGCGATTCTTGCTCTTGTTGATACTGCTGCTGCTGAGGCGGCGGCGGTTGTTGATGGTATGGCTGCTGTTGCTGCTGCTGCTGTGGATGTTGATGGTAGGGCTGTTGTTGCATGTAAGGTTCGGCTTGGGGTTGCGGGTCGGCGACAGCGGCGAAGTTGGCAGCCATGTGGGCAGCCATGCTTTCGGCTCCGGCGTGGGTCGTCGGCAGTTGCCGGGGGGAGCGGGCTTTTCTCGAGTCGCGACAGAAAGAGAGTTTCCTTGTTTCCAGCGAATGCTACTGGGACCCAATTATGCGGTCTGTGACTTCATGTGTTTGATGCGCGGGTTAGTTTCTTGGGCAATGCGGAGCAAAGGGTTAAAGTTTCGCGGGCGCGCAACCGAGCCGGATGGGGAGCGAGGGAGAGAGGGAACTAACCAGGCGGCTGTCGCTGATGCTGATGAGCAGCTACAAAGGGCGGGTCGAGGTCGAAACCCTCTTCTTCGAGCAGAGGCGTTCCGGTCGAGGGGTCCCAGGTTGGTTGCGACTTGCTAATGGGGGCCGGCGGTGCCAATTGATGATGGTAAGGCTGCTCGTTGACGCGTTCGTCCCAACCACCGCGAAAGACTGCTGGCCTCGAAGAGGGCAAAGAGGGTGCAGGAGCTGCAGCGGCGGCGGCGGTCGGGGCCGCTATGGAGTCTAGCGGATAATGACCCGACGAATTGGGAGGCGCTTGTCGCACACGGGCTTCTTCTTGGTCTTGGTCGTAGTAGTCGTAGTCAAAGTAGGAGGAGCCAAAGCCAGAGCCAGTAGTAGCCGTGGTATTAGCAGTGGCCCGGTCGCAATTGTCTCTCTCGGCAGAAGAAGTTGCGGCGGGAGGAGGATCAGACAACGGTAAACCTCCGTCAGCAGTGGGTACCGACGACGATGGCGGCTGCTGCTGCTGCCAGGGTGAGGAGGAGGAAGATTGGTGGTTACTACGACCGAATGATTTGAACGGTGAGATGCTAGACAAAAAGGGAAGAGAGAACTGGGAGCTGCGTCTAGCCGGTCGAGTCTTGCCGTTGGCCCTAGCTGCTGACGGTGCTACTATTGATGCTGTTGGGGTCGGTTTTTGCGGCTGGAAGAGCAGTGGCAGTGGCAGGGAGCGGGAATGATTATGACGGCCTGGCCGTGATGGTGGTAGTGCAGCTGCTGCAGTTGGTCGTTCTTGCTGTTGCCACTGCTGTTGCTGCTCATCAATATCATAGCTACGCCCCGGCCCAGAAGCTGGTGCATCAGCATCATCTGCATCTGCAGGCAAGCGGCGCAGTCGCCAATGAAAGAGTGAACTTCTTCTGGTGTCACGGGCTGTAGCGGTGGTCAATTTCGCGGGTGTTGTCGATTCCCTGTTGCGCCATCTCCAGACGCTAAAGCCCAAGGAGGTACGGTGCTCATTTCGTTTTCTGGGTACCAACGTAGTAGTATTCGTAGTAGTGGGCTGGTCCGACGCCTGTGCCTGATGCAGATCCTGGATCCGTTCAAATGAAGTTAATAACAAAAAGCTCTACAGAGAAAATTGAACGAAAATGGAGAAAATAGTCGAGTGTCTGTCTATAAATAAAATCCCCAACGTCTGAGAATTTTGTCAATGGGTTGACAGGACAGGCATTGTAAATTTGAAGGGAGGAACCACTTGGTTGTTGGTCTTTTGAGATGTAGGCATGCTTGTGTCGAATGCTTGCCGAAATCAAATTATCCGTTCAACTTAACAGGTGGGACCAAAAGAGACAGAGAGAAGCTGGGATTGAAGTCGAGCGCGAAAAAGTAAATGAGGACATCACTGATGCATAAAAATGCTTGCCTGTCAGCATCGCATCACACCTTGCACTATGTCTCTTCTTCTCATGTATAACATACACAACCACTTGGGGACTAGGACTTGAGGAGGAGTAGTAGTAGAAGGGCTGGACGACTGGAGGAGGACTGGAGGGATGGAGCCGAATAGAATAGGCTTTCGCTAGTTTGCATGTCATGCAACTCTGGATTCGCGGCAGTGGAAGCGAGAGGCGTGTAAGATTGGCCATCATGACTAATAAGTAGGTATGGCTGACTTCCATTCTGCTTTTGGGGGGATGTTTTTGTATTCGTACACACATTCTCTCTCTCTCTCTCTCTCGATCTCTAGTTATGTCGATACGTAGAAAAAGCAAATCTCTCTTTCTCCCTTTCACAACCCCCTTTCGCTGACTTGAATCTTGACTCCGGATTCCTCTTTGCGCTTTTTGTGTCTGTCTCTTGTTGCGCTTGTCTGTCTGTCTCTCACTCTCGCGTACACTTGCAGGGAGCCCTCCCCGCCGGATCGTCGTCAAGATTCTAGAAATCCTGTGCTGAATAAGTAAAAGTGTACATGGTACAGAGCTTCGTTGGGTGCATGGATGGATCTCAGCCCTTGACCCCCACAGCTAAGCAAGTAAGCAAGCTACCAGCCAGCCACGCACGGACACGCATGTGTATGTAAGCTTTCTCAAGTAGAGGCTTCTTCGGTCCAGATCTTGGTGGCGCAATATGAAGGTAAGCCTGCCTGCAGAAAGTATCACACCCCACGTGTTCGCTTCTACAGGTACGTACGTACGAGTCGAAGAAGGCTTGTGGTGGTGGTGACCAGAGGGTCCATTGTGGGAAAGGAAGGTGCAAGGAAAAAATAAAGAGAAGATGATGCACCCCTGCAAGCCGGATGTGTGTGTAATAAATACTACACTCAACATACTCGGTAGGGTATAGGGAGGAGGGTTTCCGTGTGTGTTGTGTGAAGAGAGGAAACAATCATTGATATACCTTATCGCCGCTGCCACCACCAGCTCCTCGGAACTTGCTCTTGCCCTTGTTGAACAGTTTCAGCCCCGACTTGAAACCCGATTTGGTCGCCTTGTTACCAAAGCCAGCTGCGGTGTGAAGAAGCTCCTTACTCTTCGCCCCTATCTGGTTGGGTGCGCCGAATCCGCTCGAGGTTTGTTGCCCTTGCAATAGATTCCCGGTCGTCTGTCGGGTTAGGCCGGGCTGCGGTGCCGTCGCCAGGTTGGGGTTGCTGGCGTTGAGGTACTGCTGGTAGTATGGTTCTTGTGCCCCTGCGGATGTCGGGCTCTGCATTGGGCCTGACGCGCCCGCCAACGGTAGGTTCGTCTCGGAACCGGCCGCAATGCCAACTTCCCCTTGAGCCTGCATGTGCTGCAGCCAATTGCACAAGCCGGAGTCCATCTCCGAGTACTGCACCCTTGCCTTTTCGAACGCTTCTGATCGCATGGGGAGCGTAGGAAGGCTGAGTATCTCCCTCCATGTCATGATCGGCGGATGAAGGGAAGAAGTCGGAGCCGAGGCGGGTTCCAGTGCATCTGGATTGGACATAGTCTCCTGCTCTGGCGCTTGGAAAAGGGCAGGATGTTGAGCATGTGGCGGACTTGGCGGTTGAGAAGCCTCTTCCATAAGCGACTTCTCGTCCGCAAGCGACAAACGCTTGGACTGGTCGAACACTGGAGAAGCCAGGCTTTTTCTATTGGAAAGTACCGACACGGGTGACGGCGGCTCGAGACCAGCAACTTCTAGTCCCTCCGGGCCACGGCTGCTGACCAGCGAGACCTGATGGGACATGGTGCCACCATTATCTGGATCGATATGTAAGGTTGGGGTCGGCGTGGCAGATGAGCCGACAGTAGTCGTAAGGGCCGGTGGCGAAGAGGTGGATGGCTTGGCTGGATCTTGTGACGTGTCTGCACCATAGAATGGAGTGTTGGTTTCTGTAGTGGGACTTGTAGAGACATCTTCTGGGCCACCTCCTTCCCACGAAAATCGCCGCTTGAAAGTCGGTATTCCCGCAAGTTTCGGCGGCGCTTGTGCGGAAGGTGTTGGTGCCGATATGGAGGAAGGTTCAAGGTCGACTTGTGATGGCGTTTGGTATAGCGGCTGGTTGTCCTTGCCGGCATCTCTTATTGCCTGCCCAGTTTCCTGTAACGACTTATCCTCTGCGGGCCCGAGATAATCGTCATAGACATCAGACAAGTACGTGCTTTCCCGTGTTAAAGCCGCGCCTGCCAACGAGCCTGAGGTTGGTCCGAGCAAGGCACTGGAATGGACTGGACTAGCATTCAAAGATTTCATGATATCGTCTCTTAGCCGGTCGCTCTCATCTGGAGAAGATGTTTCGATAGAACTCATCGTCAGGTTACGCGGAGGCATGGCGGCAACAAATCCGCCCTCCGACGTCTCGCCTCGTCGAGGATTGAGAGGGGCGGTTGGGACAAATTGGGAGGGCGATGGTTCTGGCTGCGACGTAGTACTGTTGGAGTTGGAAGTAGTTTCCCGTTGAAGAGGCGACAAATCTCCAGGATTGCTTGTTTGCAGCGACAGAGGGGCGGCATGGGAAGCAGGCCCAGTAGGAGCCACCTCATTAGCAACATTCTGGTCATGTTTGCCCGTTGCGCCTCCAAATTTATCATTCCGGGGAGCCATCGTGGGCGTTGTATCCAGAGGCTGGGCCTGCTTGATCGCGGTCGTTGGCACCAAATCCTCTGTACCAGACTCGGTAACCGGCGAGACTTCTTCTTGCGGCGGGGACAATTGCCTCGTTGGATGTCCGCTGTTTTCCATTGGTGTTGGGGTTTCTGACCCAGCAATTGTCGTCTCCGTAACCCAGCCTCCAGGAATCGATGGCCTTGACGGCTTCGACTCCTCGGAACCCTTATTATTAGGTGTTGCGCCGAAAGCACTTGTGGTTGCTGTTATATTGGATTCTGCAGGCACCGTCGATGCCGGGTGCCCTGTTGAATTCTTGTTGTCTGAAATGTTTCCGAGGGCCGGTCCTTCGAGAAGGCTGGGCGCCCTTTGAGGCAAATCGGAAGCAGCGGTTTGAGCGTTGGAAGCCCCATGAGACCCGGTAGTCGGATCGGGGTTCTCAACGAAATACCGAGGTTGTGCTTCGCTAGCTGCTCCAGGGGTAGACCCCCCGGAGAAGAAGTCATCCCCGAAACCCGACAGGCGCGACAAGTTTGGCAACTGGGGGCTGACCGAAAGACGTCGCGAACCTTGCAGTTCGAGCTTGTTCAGGCGTGACTGTTCGTCGCTGATATAATTCTCCTTGGCGCCCTCCGTAGGGGTTGTATCGTTGGTCGAGTTGGACAACAAGCGATCCATTCCATATTCGCTTCGCCTCTCCGCCACCGGCGCTAAGGTCGTCTTCAATCCTCGAGAAGCATCGGATGCGGGGTCGTCCCTATCGAAACTCGGGCGCCGCCGTTCGCCAGAGGGCGACCGCATGGCACCCCCGTCATTGCTGTCCATGCTCGGCCTGCTGGAGTCCATAGAAGACCTTGACTTCTCTTCCTCCATGCGACGGTAGATATCCGCTGGTCGTACAAATGGCAACGGTTTCGCCGTATTGGCCGCCTGGCCTGGAGAGCTCGTCCTCTGATCCATCCAAGGCCGCGCGGAGCCCGAGCTTGAGCCCGGCCGGGAGCCAGATTGTGGTCTCGAGATATCGGCGGGGTCAGGCATATCGTGTCGGCTCATACTGCTCTTGCGCGGGGGGAAGCGCGCGGGGGACGGGGTTGCCGATTGCTGGGCCGAAGAAGATGCTCGACCGCGAGTCTGCGTAGTCGGGGACATCACAGGTCCCGTCTGCTCTGGGCGGCCCGGATAAGTTGCAGCAGAGGGGTTTTGACGAGCAGCAGTCGGTTGCTGAAGGGATGGTTGATCTGCGGTAAATCGGCTGGGGGCGTTGGCCACGGACGAAGGCAAACCACTAGTGTCGCCCGAGCCGGAACCGTAACCTTGTTCATTTGGGAGATTGGTCTGATGTTCCTGTGTCTGAACGTGCAGCGGAGGGGCGCCGCTCGGGGTCCTGAGACCAGTCGAAGTCTTTCTGACGTGGCTCGGCATCGGCATGGCGCGCGGACCTGCGGCATGAGGCATGGGCGCCTGGCTATAAGGCGACGCAGCGGGTGTGCTCTCGGTGGCGCCTTGACCCGGTTGTCGAAGACCTGTAGGTCTGGTTGTCGGAGGGGGCGGCTCTTCCGGCTCTTCTTCATCGCCGTAATCGTCACCCCAATCGTCGCCATCGTAGTTTTGTACTTTTGCTTCCACCCATTTTCTCGTCTTGGTACGATTAATGTTAGTCTGATAAGCGGTCGGCGTGCCAGGCGTCCTATAAGAAGAGTCTTGTGTCAATGAGTGTTTACTATAGGGTCTCGCATATGGACATGGCAAAAGGAGGAGGCCTGAGGCGGAATAGTGCTCACATTGGCGAGGCATTCCGGCCTGGATACACATTGCCATAAGTGCCGTCCATTGTAACGATTCTTCACCATGCAATGGAACAAGGGCTCGGCTTATTGCGACAACATGCCGAGCCGTCGAACGGAATGATAGACTGGAGGTTGGTGGACAGCTAGGGACGAGTCGCAAGGGTGGCTATCGCAAGAAGTTGGGGTGGGAAGAAAGCGACTGCACACGAGAGATGAGGAGGCTACAGTGGCAGTAGGTTGAAGGCCGTGGTTACACGATACGATCGAATGTAATGGAGAGGTCCACCAAAGTATCGCGAAGGTTGAAAAGCGGGTTGTATTGAATGGAGGTCGCAAGGTCGTTCCAGTCGTGGGTGTCCTGTCCAGTTTAGCTCTTTGGAAGACCCTTGCGAGAAGAAGCCCTGTCGACTCGAGTTACGAGCAAGATAGTAGTAGAGAGCCAGGGGGGCAAGGGATGACGTGGAGGGGAGGCAATGCTGGAGTGGGCAGATTCGATAATGGGCTTTTAAGGAACGGGCTGGAATGTTTACAATTTCAGCCGACGGGTTACAAGAAGAATATGGAATATGCCAGTATATACAAGAAACATATGAGAACTAAGCTTGAACGGCAACTTGAGGTTCCAAATGCTGAAGGCGGAAAACAAATCAGTTGCGACAAGATGTTGGCCGATCTAGTTGCAGTTGTCCGTCCCAATAAACGCTTTATGGTTCAAGGCCGTTCAGTATGTGGGCTGGTAGGCTGGTAGATAGGCTGGTAGGCTGGTAGGCTGGTAGGGTAGGCCATTTACAGTGGGCAGTTCTTTGGGCAGCAGGGGGCTGAAAGCGGGTGTGGAAGAAGATGGCGGGAAAATTCGTAGTGAAGGATTCTGAGGAAATCGGAAATTCGGTCTAGCACCGCTGCACCACCACCACCACCCCTCCAAGCCTCCAAGCCTCCAAGCCCGCAAGCCCGATGGTTCATTTCGTATTACAACAACCAGCTGAGGTCGCGTTCCTGTACTAGCTAATATTATACACACGCCACATCCCACATTCTGTCATCAGTCATCTTGACATTTTCCTATTGGCTGTCAATAAGGGAATGATGGGCATTTTCATGTTGCTGGTTGTCAAATCTCGTGAACTCCCCAGCACACACACACGGGCCAGTGATCGACAAAACAGATCCATTGTGATGACGATGATCAGGTGCTACGTAACACAAACAATAGCCTACCTACACTCCTACAGTAGGTGGCATCCAGTCGCCAGTCCCAGTCAACCAGTCTGCCAGTCTGCCAGTCTGCTAGCCCTGTTCCCCGTCAAGTCTCAAGCATCGTCTCTTTCTTTCTTCTCTTTCGATTCAAATTCTCCCCAACTATCTCTGTATGTAGCATCAGGGCGGGCGATGACCGATTGCATCCACTACAGTGGTACAGAGACACAGAGGCTAAGGTAGGTAGGTGTTGCCATTGTCCTGCGGGCAAGGTAACCTATCAACTCGGCTATGGCGGGAAACGAAACAACCTCACTCCACAATGCGAAACGATTTGGGGCGATGATAGGATACTGTCAGAATACTGTCTGTCGCGATCTAGCGCTTCAAATGCCAATTTGTTCCTGCAGGCTCCAGTTTCTTTTTATCAGCGGGAGTTCCCAAACACCTGCTGATGATCATTTATGATGTAGTTAGTTCTTGGCTGCCTTCACCAACGTCTTGACATCTTGACATGTCAACGTCTTAAATGCCAATGTACAACTGCAGATTTAAGACTTCAGGTGCTCCCTTGTATCAGTGCATCAACTTTAGATCTTTGATCTAAGACATATTCATTAATTGGATACAAGCAGGCGGTCTAGATTCATGCCACTTGCTGTCAAATTGATCCGAAGCTGGGGAACTTCCAGTGTCTCCTTTTCTTCTTATCCTGCAACCTACTACTGGCTAGGTACACTCCAGCCTCCAGCTGTTGCCACAGGCGCTGGAAGGCTTTGCACAGCCACTGTAGCCTGTCTGCCTGTCTCTTTCTCGAACACGTTTCCCCCAAACCGTAGGCACGCCATATGGAATTAGAGTGGGGAACCGGCCGCGCAACCACTTGACCAAGGAAGACTGTGAATGGCCAAACTAACTGAACTGGAAGCCCGCTGGACTGACTGACTGACTGTCCATGCCAGGTACTCGTTTGATGCCACCACCAAACCCCATCAATTCCATCATCCTTTCCAGCAACTACTCTTCCATCAGTTCGCATTCGCTTCGCTTGCCAGCCTGTCTAGGTGACACTTCACTTTATAGACTCATTTCTGTGATACCCCCACCCCCAAATCATCTTCTAATAATCTGTCATCTGTCGGCCTGCGAGACTTCTCACAACAACGACAACCAACAACCGACCCGTACAATTATCCTAACTCCGATACTCGACTACCGTCGCACGACTACATCTTGCGCTGTTCTCCCTCGACGTACGGCCTCAACTACTTAATCCTCGACTTTGCCACTACAGATTCCTCTATCGCGCCGGACGCCCAAGAAGAATACTCGACCGATAAAGCCGCACGCATAAAGGGAAGCGGAAGCGACTCTGTTGGGAAGGGTACAAACACATCAGATCAACCAGCAACCAACAAAATGGCCGTCGCATCCATCCAGGACCGGACTGCCGAGTTCAAGTCGGTCCTGACGCAAGTGCAGAAGCGTCACGCCCAGTCCAAAGTCGGCGCGCAACGCCGATCGCTCCTCACGGACCAGCAAAAAGCCGACGCCAATGGCGACGCCTCGAGCCAGCGACCGCGCCGGTCCGAGTTCGCTAGGCGCGCCGCGGACATCGGCCGCGGCATCGCGGGCACCATGGCGAAGCTCGAGAAGCTGGCGCAGCTGGCGAAGCGCAAGACGTTGTTCGACGACCGGCCCGTCGAGATCAACGAACTCACCTTCATCATCAAGCAGGACCTCTCCTCGCTCAACCAGCAGATCCACGGCCTCCAGGACCTGACGCGGCAGCAGCACCCGAACGGCCAGGCCAAGGGCGACCAGGTCGGCGAGCACAACAAGAACGTCGTCTTCATGCTTCAGGGCAAGCTGACGGACGTCTCGGCCAACTTCAAGGAGGTCCTCGAGGTCCGCACCAAGAACATCCAAGCCTCGCGCTCGCGCACCGAGAACTTCGTGTCCTCGGTCGCGCAGCACGCCCAGCCCGCGCTCCAACAGTCGGCCTCGCCGCTCTACGGCACGCCGAGCCGGGGCACCCCCTCGCCCGGCGGCGACACGCTGTCGCTGAACCCCGTCGGCGACCAGCAGCTGCTGATGATGGAGGAGGCGCAGCCGCAGAACACGTACATCGCGCAGCGTGGCGAGGCCATCGAAGCCATCGAGCGGACCATCGGCGAGCTGGGCTCCATCTTTGGCCAGCTCGCGCAGATGGTGTCAGAGCAGAGCGAGCAGATCCAGCGCATCGACGCCAACACCGAGGACGTCGTGGACAACGTCCAGGGCGCGCAGAAGGAGCTGCTGAAGTACTGGTCGAGAGTCTCGAGCAACCGGTGGCTGATCGCCAAGATGTTCGGCGTGCTGATGATATTTTTCCTGTAAGTCACAAAATACCACTGACCTCTTGCCCCTTATTTACCTACGATGACAATACTAACTTAACTCAACAGATTATGGGTCTTGGTTTCGGGTTAAAGAAGCGAGGAGAAGAATGAATAGACGGGAACTTGAACTACACGAATCCAAGAGACAGAGACAGGAGACTGTGGCGAACGGCGAACGGCGTTTGTGTGTGTACCATCACTTCTGTATATTACTTCCCTGGTCCCTTTTTCGCCCCGACGAGCGGCGCTGGGATCGGACAAAACTAGATGTTCTAATGTCACCGACACGCCAAATGATACCTGTAGCCATATATATTATTTTACTTTTACTCGTGCCCCCTTGTCGTTTTATCAGCTTCTGCTAGATGAGAAATCACAAGATGTACCAATTGGCAATACCTACTGTATGGTTGTCAAAAGGGGTAATTTTAGCTTAATTATAGCAGGCTACACCAATCCTCTGCGTTAAATGCCTCAAAGAATCATGCTTCGATACACTTTCGTACGTACTTGTCAGACATCCTTCTTCCGTGTCCTGTATTCTTTTCCAAAGTCCAATCGTGGGTGATCGGGGGAAATAGACATTATGGAGGGACAGGCTATACATGTCCTGTTGTTGATTGCTACGGCCAACTATTGCCAGAGTTGGGTCTTTGTGTCAAGTCATGGACTTTGCTTTTATTCATTATTATATCTCCTGTGATGCCCACCCGTCTGTAGTAAGTACCCGGTGCGAAAAGGGGGTCACTCACGTCGTCAACCGGTTCAACAGACATCTTCCCCCTAATATATAGCAAAGTAACTTCGCACTATTTATCTAATAGCCTTCTCGTGTCTGGTTCGTCCACAAGATTGAATGAGAGATCAGAACTTTTACTTTCACCAATATCGCAATAGACAATTCAAATGCGAAAGAATAGGACATGTGTTCCTGTAAATGCCAATATCATGCCCTGACTGCGTCCTGGTTGTCTCTGGTGCCTCTGATATTGGTTTCCTTCAGTCTTCTGTCAGTATCACGACGTACGCCATTGTTCAGCCAAGTTCGATATTGGCTCTCAAAGAAGCCATCTGTCACTGCTAATAGAAACGTAGTCGCTCGGTGCCGCAGAGACGGTAAAGATAAATACGCAATGGCCGAGCGAATCGTTCTTACGAATTTGCCGGTGGCGGATTCAACTCTCCTTATACGCTACAATTCATTATCGCCGGCGTATGCGGATATCATGTTCTGAAATAACACCATCACCCTCGAATACCATGGACCACATTATATCTTGTTCCTGAAGTAGTATTTTGCCACGACTAGTATCTACCTAGCGCATCTCCTTATGCAACATCGTTGAAGAAGTGGCTTTTTCCCCAGGTCCCATTCCGTTGCCGCCCGTCCATATTTTTTGTCTCTTCTCGGTCCATGTCGAACCGAAGCTAAACATTTCATCCACTCTCCCCCACCATCTCCACCCCCGCCATCCGCCCAGAATTTCCACAAACAGCAGAGTCAAAGGTTGCTTTTTTGCCGTTTTCTCGACGACCTGCAGTAGTTCTTCTGGCGTTTGGTAAGGGCGCCCTGCAGGTCTGATGTATGAATGTGTACCAGTCTCCAATGGGTATCGTCAGTGAGCAACGGAGGAGGGGGTATCCCTGGTTGTCTTTAGTTAACCCAACAGTCAGTTCCCTAACGACGTTCATGGGATCCGTAACCGGGAAACTTGACCGGACAGAGGAGATAAAGTGGCCTACAATGCTTTTTAGTCCTGGAACACCCCGTTCAGAAGTGGCCAAGTTGCAAATAGGTGCTCCACGCGCGATGCGGAGTGGGATCCGATGTTGCCCGCCCAGGTGCCAGGTACTCCGCGGGGTATTAGTGCAGTGACGTCCTAGGGCCGGGCGGGTATCCGTCTCTTCTCATTCTGCCTGATCTACTGCATATATAGCTCCTCCAATAGGCCGCTGGCTATCGTGAACCTATCGTCGTGTTTATTGTTTTCCGTTCTAAAAACTGCCTTGACTTTGACGATACCCTGTTCCCTTCAACTACTGCAATTGACGACTGAGAAACCGAGCGAATATCAAAAGTCACACACTCGAGTACACAATGGCGCCGACTACTTTCAAGCTCAACACAGGCCATGAGATGCCAGCCGTGGGCTTTGGTGAGTCTGTCCCGCATATTTCCCCTCTACGGAGAAAATAATAGAAGAATCGGAATGGGTTTCAAGGTCGAGGGACATGTGATCTTTCAACGGTTGACCAGAGAGCTAATCCTCGCCCCCTTACCCATTCCACAGGCACCTGGCAAGCACCCCCCGGCCAAGTCGCGAAAGCCGTCGAGACGGCCCTGAAGTCCGGGTACAAGCTGATCGACGCGGCGTACTGCTACGGCAACGAGGCCGAAGTGGGCGAGGGCCTGCGGGCCGCGTTCGCGTCGGGCGTCAAGCGCGAGGACGTCTTCGTCGTGACGAAGCTGTGGACGACGTACACGACGCGCGTCGAGCACGGCCTGGACAAGTCGCTGCAGGCCCTGGGCCTGGACTACGTCGACCTGTTCCTGGTGCACTGGGCCATCGGCATGAACCCCGAGGGCACGCGCCCGGACGGCGGCGACGCCGACCGCTTCCCGCTGCTGGCCAACGGGGACCGCGACATCCTGTGGGACCACGACCACGTCGCGACGTGGAAGAGCATGGAGGCGCTGCCCGCCACGGGCAAGGCGCGGGCCGTCGGCGTGTGCAACTACAGCAAGGTCTACCTCGAGAACCTGCTCCGGCACGCCACCGTCGTCCCCGCCGTCAACCAGATCGAGAACCACCCGGAGTGCCCGCAGCAGGAGGTCGTCGACCTGTGCCGCGCCAAGGGCGTCCACGTCATGGCGTACTCGCCCCTCGGCAGCACGGGCGGGCCGCTGCTGCAGAGCGAGCCGGTCGTCAAGCTGGCGGAGAAGAAGGGCGTGAGCCCGGGCACGATCCTGTTGAGCTACCATGGTACGTTTCCCTATCCTTTACTTGCATGGCCATTGCCCCTTCTTGGGGATACGCCGTCGCGATATCAACAAGGCAAATCTGACCCAATTGCTTTTTGTAGTGGCGAGGGGTAGCACCGTGCTTGCCAAGTCGGTGACCGAGTCGCGTATCAAGGAGAACCTCAAGATCGTGGATCTCGACGACAACGAGGTGAAGCTCTTGACAGAAGGCACCGCCAAGAAGAGATACGTCTACCCTCCGTTTGGCATCAACTTTGGCTTCCCCGATAAGCTAGAGGGCAAGAAGATGAAGAATGGGGTACCGGAGTAGATACCAACCTAGAGTTAGGCATATATTTGAAGCTGGACAAATAAACATGATATGAGTATAGTCTCTTGCTATGATTATGTAAATCAGTGTTGAAACACATTGAACTCCAGACTGTCCAGTCTATGTTATGATCGGATGGCAGTCTTGGTATGGTTCCATTACGCAAGTTGGGGTTACTGGCGCCCCATATCACAGTCATCCTCATTGAAGCCTTTCGATTGAAGTCACAAACAATGTTGAAAGCTATATCCATAGAGATGTGCTATAAGAAAGCCCGGCCAGCCAAGGTTTGATCAAAGCATCCCTTAGATTAATAGACATCAAGCCCACCCCAAATCATGGTTACCACAATCCATCGAGATCCTCACTTTTCCATACTTTGCGACGCAGATTCCACTCAAGCGACTGGCTTTGGTTTCCCCATCAGTGATTTCACCCAGCTGCTGAACCTACCACGCATCCTCGACCCCCTGCACCGGGACACGTTTGCCGTAGTCGTTTCGTCAGCCTCAGACCTGTGAGAAGTCGATTCAATGACTCCGTGCTTTACCTCCTTCGCGGGTCCGCTATCCTCTTCCTTCGACTTGGAATCAGCCTTCGCATCTCTGGCATCAGGCTTCGGCACTGAGACCGGGACTGCCTGCTGCAAAGTCGTCGTGTTCTCTGTAGGTTCTTCGGCTGTTTCCGCCGCAGCGGACACAGGAAAGATGAGATTGCCCTCGGCATCCCATTCTTGCTCCACGGCACCACCATCCTCTAACAACTTGATAATACTTTCCAGCGAACCCTTGTACAACTCCATACTTTCCTTCCAAAGATTTCTAGCTGCGTATTCGATAGCAAGCTGATGCGATCGGCGGGCAGCCAAAAGAAGGGTGCAAGTCGTGTGAACATCGAGTCTGCCACTCTCGGGTGGTTCCCGTAGCGGACCGGCTTTGGCCCATGCGATTCGACCATGGACGTTGGCACCGGCGCTCATCAATAGCAGCATGGCTTTTGCATCGCACGGGTTGTTGACCCAGAAGGGGATCCCGATTTCTGGATCACCATCCCACCACGTGTTTCTGGATGGGCCCTGTTTCGATTGCAAGTACCAATCCCAAATGGTTCTACCTCTGAACTCTTCGTGTGGACTGAATCCATTGCCAATCAAAAGCTTCACTATGTCCGGGAGAACGAATATTAAGGATTTGTACCATGACCACGTGAAACACAGAGCATATCCCAGAAGAGACAAGCCATCTTTGCGCAGTATTGATGCGCCATGTATACTAACAAGGTACTTCAGTGCCCCCTCTAGGCGATTTATCACAAGGAAAGATAAGAAGGAGGCATGACGGCCCTGCCATGGCACAATCTCCCAGGGTGTACAACTGGCAGCGGAGAGTTCCATATCTGCGTTGCCAGGTAATGTTTTCCGCAAGGCTCTGTCAAACCAAGATGACCAATGTGCGTCACGCGAGTTGTCGTCTGCAAATCCATGTTCTGAGCCCATTGAGTCCCATGGTGCGGCTAATTGATTGGCCATATGCGCTGACATGACATTGTCAAGCTCGTCAAGTTGCTTGAGTTGACGACTGGGATCATCTGGGTTAATTTCAAACCGCTTGCCAACATAACGGGACAGTTTTATCAGTACGGCCCAGTCCGAGGGTTTTCCCGAGATGAATTCTTTGATCATGGCGATGGCGGAGCGCGAGAGAGCTAAGCTCGGATCGAAAGTTGAAAGGCAGGGAATATTGACGAATTGGTTTCTTATATCTTTGTTCGCGAGAAATTCTGAGACTGTGCGATGAATGAACTTCACCTGAAGTACCAGACGATCATTATTCGAGTCGTAGATATCGCTTTCAGGATCAATGTTCAGGTCACGAATTGCTGAATCCGTGATAGAGCTTTGTTGTATCTCGACCAAGCCAAGACACCTACTCTTCAACCGACCCTTCATCTCTTCAGTGCGAGCCACGATTTGGTCTTGGCTAATAGGAGCTAGGGCTGCGTCGAAAAGATCTTGGTCTGTCCATTGATCTGCATACCACAGTCCCAGTAGACTCAATTTCAATGTGTGCCGTGTACCCTTTTCTACAAGTCGGATCAGCTTTGCCGTTTGAGGGAGATAGTTTGGTGGGATCCTTGACAGCATCACTGAGTATAGTGTGTGTAGATCGTACGGCAGCTCTTCAAGCCGGGCCTGAAGCTCTTCCAGTCCATCTGAGTTCTCCAATCCTTCAAGCAGTGACCGAACCACTAGTCGAACCCATAAAAAGACACCAGAAGAGTTGTCGCTGATGGACTGAACTAAGGTTTTTGCTTTAGCCTCGTCCCGGGACATCAACACCTTCATTCTAGGATGCGATTGTAATTCGTCAAACACGTAGGACTGGATATCGCCCTCCGTTAGAGTGTGAATTGCCAAAGAAGGGCAATTTGCAAGTCCTTGTTCGAAAGCAGAAAGTGGACGACTGGATAGAATCACTTTAGCATTGCCGAAACTACCCAAGCTCCGTGTGAGCTGCAGTAGGCTGGCGACATCGGTTGTCGATACTTTTGGGTCAAACTCATCTAACCCGTCGACAGCCAAGAAGAAGAAGATATCGGGATTGCACCGGATGGTTTCCCTCAAAGCCATCCTGGCTTCGAAAATGGTTGGCCTTTCGATGGCAAAATTGCCTCCAAGTGCAGCCTCAAATCGCCCCTCGAAACCATAGGGTATCAACTTCCTTTCTTGTCGAAGCAGCGTATGTAGCAAAGATGACAGTAACCCGAGTTCCGACTTCTGCATGTCGCTTCCGTTATAGAAGAAATAGAAAGGAGCCACGAGAACTCTTTTCCCACCAGACCAACGTTGCAAAAGTTGTCTGGTTCTAGGGTCGCCAAGTAGAAACTTCATGGCAGTGGTCTTGCCAGATCCAGGTTTACCGGTGATCCAATAAGCCTTCGCGGTGTCCGTTTCGAGAAACTTGACCAAGTTATTGAAAGGAACCTCCGAAGTTGCAGGATCTCGGAACAACCATTCGAACGTCTTCTTGTGGGCGTCGGTTATACTTTCCTTACGGTCATCTATTCTGGAATACCAAAGGATTGCCAGTATGGAATCCTCTGCTTTCTTTATGATCGCTTCGTCGCCTGTAAATCCATGTTGCGAGATCAGAAGTGAAAGTTGGGGTGTCCTGAGCTCCGCGAGGATCTGCTGCCTTGACAGGAGAAGCTCATTCTTCATACCCCTGGTCAGCTCCTCGGTCCGGGAGAGTGATTCCATCATCCTTTTCCTGTCTTCTACAGACAGGGCTTGATGATTGACGAGGCTCTCCAGCGTGGTGAGCATGGGTTTGTAGGGCTCATTCTGTGGGCCGTCCAAGTTCCTCCTGATGCTCACAAGCACCCGCAGCTGCAACTCGCTTCGCACACCGTTCAGCCTAGATTCAATCTTCTTGATGTCATCGGCATCCCAGTTTTTACGAACAACAGCCTTGAAGGCCTTGAACTTGGACTTCTCGCTGATCTGGGCTTTCCCCAGAACTTCTGACAATTCTTTGCCGATACTAGATGCTCGTAGCGCCAATTGGCGAAGCTCCTAGTAAGATATTAGCTATGTTGAGTGTGTGATGGCGACTGTCTTTGACAGTATTGACTGACCTCGTCCTCGGCATTGAGCTGGCTCTCCCCACCAGATCCCTTAACGTGTGGTTTGGTTCGATCTAACTGCTTTTCGAGACTCGCAGACGCACTCTGGATATCTTGCGCCACAGAATCGAGGTCTCGATTGTCATCTGTGCCGCCTTTCGAATATACTTGCTTGGCGTCCCCAACGAACTCGATCCCCGCGATGACGACCTTGTACACCGTCCCCGCGAGACCGATCGCAGTGCCTGGATCCATACCTTGCATCAACCAACAGGAAATCCAAACAAAAATAAGAAGAATGTGCAAGTGTATGTGTCAACTCTCAAAATGAAGCAGTGAGTATGCGACAACTTCAAGTGAAGGACGCAGGCAGACAACCAACATACCATGCATGGCTGCCTTTCCTCTTCGTTCGTCGGGAGCCCAGCCTCGCACGACACACGACACACGATACACGACACGACACAGCCCTTGGCTGGCCCCAATCACCAGCCAGCTTGGGCTCATGGTAGATGTAACCGCAGCCAGCGACGTGCATGCACGCGCGCCTTTGCAGTTTCACGGTCGAAAGGGATGGCGAATGGGACGGTTGTACGAAAAGATGAAAGCGAAAAAGATTGCCAGCTCAAGGTAACCGAGGAAGGTTTTCAGTTACACAAATCGTTCTTGCCTTTGTTATTTTAAGATGAACATCCCAGTTTGGAAACACGGATTGTAAAATTAGGTAACCGGTCTCGGCCAAACTTCAGGAAATACAGATTTGATTACATAGTGACCACAACCTTCAACACCAGATTGCCATTGCCATCTTTCACTTTGCCTGCCATGTCGAAAGCCTCAGGGATCTTGTCCAGACCTTCGAACCGCTGCGTCACAAGCTTCCCAACATCTGGCAGCGACGCATTCTTGGCCGACAACATGTTGATGACCTCCGGGTAATTGTTCGCGTAGCGGAACACGCCGATCAGGTCCACCTCGCGCAGCGCCGCAGCCGAGATGGGCAGCGTCTGGATCGGCGTGCCCATGCCGATGATCATGATCTTGCCGCCTGCTTGCGTAGCCTAGTCACCATATATTAGTATAAGAAGGACCTTTCAGATCAGACAGCCCGGCACGGGAAAGGGGGAACTTACGTAGATGGCGGTTTGCATGCACGACTCCACCCCAGTGCATTCGAACGTGACACCCACCTCACCCACCTCCTCCCCGTCGCCTACCTGGGACGACGCCACCCGCCCCGCGAGCTCCTTGGCGTAGGCCAGCTTGTCCTCGATGGTCTGCGGCCGCGCCATGGGCACGACGATGGCGACGTCGGCGAAGCCGTTCTGCACGGCGAAGTTGACGCGGTCCTCCTGGATGTCCGCGATGATTACCGCCTTGGCGCCGGACGCCTTGCACGCCGCCGCGCACAGCAGGCCGACGGCGCCCGCGCCGAGCACCAACACCGTAGAACCGGGCTTCAGCTGTGCCCGGTCGCGCGCGTGCATGGCGACGGATAGCGGCTCGACGAGGGCGCCCTGCTCTAGAGTGACGCTGTCGGGTAGTCTGGCAGTGTTGTTAGCCAATAACATCCTTTTCTTCCCTGGGAGGGGAAAATGTACTTATGCACCCATTTTGCTGGGTGGTTGATCCGTTCTTGTAGCGTCCCCTGGAAATGGGGGAAGGCCTTGGCCGAACTGCGGAAGCGCATGCCTTTGCAGATGTTGTACCGGCCTTCCTTGCAAAGCGCGCAGTCTTCGCAGGGCAGGCCGACTTCGAGAGCAACGCGATCCCCGACTTGCAAGTTCTTCACCTCCGACCCAACACCCGTCACCACGCCGGCGGACTCGTGGCCCAGAGTCATAGGCTCGCGCACGATGATGTCGCCATTGCGGTAATGTGAGAAGTAATGCAGATCCGAGCCGCAAAGACCGGTAGCTTGCACAGCGACTTGGACTTCGGTAGGTGATGGAGATGGAAGCGTCCGGGTTTCCTATTCGGCTCTGGCGATAAGTACGCGCTCGGTCTTAGCGAGATGATGAACAGACAGACTTACAACCTGGAGATCCTTGGCCCCATGAAGGACCGACGCCCTAACTTCTGAGCTGCTCATGGCGTACTATTGAAGCTGGCGTTTGGTACACTTGATTGGAGAACCCTCTATTACCCAAGGCTATAGATCTTAAAATGGCTTTCTAACCGGACTTTGTGACTGAAGAAGAGGAGCGAATACACCAATGGGATTTCACGAATAGTGTATTGTGATAAACGGTACACGGCCAGCTATGTTGATGCGTCAGAAAATGTCAAGAAATATTAAAACACCCCTCCACGTCCTCCGACTTCGAAGGCTAGACAACCCCACGATGGTAGAAAACCAGCATATGATCACAAGCTGCATTCCATGAACCCGCACCCTGTAGCGGCACCACTGTCGACGCGGGGTCAGTGGAGCAGCTTGACTGACTTACAAGAAGAATTGGTTCCCTGATCCCGCTATGGGGTCGGGGGAATTCGCCCAGCTAGGGGGGTTGGGGGGCTTTACCCCAAAACCAACCCCGCTGGAATCTTTTGCTCTGCCTCTTAGTTGCGACGGGATTATTGGAGCTCATCGAAGAACTGGACGACGCGAATTCATGATTTCGCTCGCCATGAGGGTACTGGTTAGAAGCTGCGCTACTACTACCGCAACATCAAAATATCTCTTGATCGCCTTTGTGACTTGGTCAATTAAGTCTTGGACTTGGATTTGGACTGGACGGGTTTTGACAGGTTAGCGCCTCGTGTCCAGCTAACATCAAAACGGGATGCCCACGAGAGCTAGCGAAGGAAGTATCTAGACCCTAAAGTATCCCGGATATATTCGTCGTCCAACTCGAGTGCATCCCGACTGGCAAAGTGATTTTACTTTCGAGATTAACGTGATACCAATACTGAAATATGTCTCTGATGAAAGGCTGGACATGTTGGAGCATCTGTCGGCGAGTATTGCCGATTCGAGCCCCCTAAGATACTGGAGCCACTGTCGAGTTAGCGGGTTAAACCAGCGTCCATTACTGGGTCTACGTGGGGGAAACGCGGGTCAAGCCGATTGAACATTTACCCGTAGGCGGCTTCTCCCCGATTTCCCCTCAACGCCCCCCTCATGAAAACATGCTTGAACGTGTGAGCAGTATGGGGCTCTCACGATATACCATTCGACTTGAATATTCCCCAGTACATGTCTGAATGTTGCTATCCTGCTTGTTCCTTGACAGACAGGGGTTGGACACGCCGGTTCGGCCAAGAGAAAGATGGACATTTGGGGAAGCGCTCGTTAGTTCCCGACAGCCAAGCTCCCCCAAAATGCTCCATGCCATGCCCCGCCAACAACTTGAATCGCGGGGCATTTTTACTATTGGACTCCCGTCTTGCTGGAACATCGTCGTCCTTGACACTTCCGCTGGCTGACCGACCATATGTTCACGATTGTAATCACATAAGTAAAATATGAGCTCCTTATTCTCTCTACAAGGCGAGACCGCCCTCATCACCGGCGGCACGAGGGGCATTGGCCAGGCCTGCGCCGTTGCTCTAGCTGAGGCGGGAGCCGACCTCATTCTGATCCAGGTACATTCTATGCTATCACCAACTATCAATCCCATAGCCTATCTACCGTTTCCAGGGAGTTTGACAAACATGATATGAGATAAAATGGAAGATCAATCAACTAACGAGTATGGTGTTTATTGATAACAGAGGAATACAACCGCGGACGAGACAAAGAAAGCCGTCGAGGCCCTCGGCCGCAAAGCCACCATCTATACGGCCGACCTGTCCTCGCCCGACGACGTTGCCAAACTCGTGCCCCAGATCTTGGCTGACGGCCACACGATCCGGATCCTGATCAACTGCGCCGGGATCCAGATCCGGCACCCGGTCGAGGTGTTTCCCGACAGCGACTTCAACCAGGTTCGTTTTCGGCCTCTCCTCCTATCTGCCCCCTTTTCCGTATCGATCCTCACGTCACCACTTCCTCTCGACCCCCAAACCTCAGACGAGGATACATGTGTTGTCTCGTGACTCTCCTTCTAACCCCAGTGCCATCCACACACAGGTCATGCAAGTCAACCTCAACTCCGTCTTCACCCTCTGCCGCGACGCCGGCGCGCACATGCTGGAGCTGGCCCCCTCGGCGACGACGGGCCGCCGCGGCAGCATCATCAACTTCGCGTCGCTGCTGACGTTCCAGGGCGGGCTGAACGTGCCGGCGTACGCGGCGTCCAAGGGGGCCGTGGGCCAGCTGACCAAGAGCATGGCCAACGGGTGGAGCGGGCGAGGCGTGACCGTCAACTGCATCGCGCCCGGCTACATCGAGACCGAGATGAACTCGGCCCTGCTCGCGGACCCGGCGCGGCTGGCCTCCATCAGCGAGCGCATCCCCGCCGGGCGCTGGGGCACCCCCGACGACTTCAAGGGGAGCGTCGTCTACCTCGCGAGCCGCGCCGCGGCGTACGTGAGTGGGCATACGTTGGTCGTGGACGGCGGGTGGATGGGGCGATAGTGGCTTACGAGGATCACACCGGGGGCCAGAATTGACGGTTATCGAAATATTGTTTACTTAGGCAATATTCTTCAGGCATGTATCATGTCCCTCAAAGCATTACTTCCGACAAACCAATTTGGAAGAGAGGCAGCGTAACCATTGACTACTTTCAACTAAGTATACATACAAAACTCATTAAAGCTATGACCAAAGGCTCATACTGTTGTTCATAAACCAAACCTCATTTTACATACTTATAATCAATCCTGAAGCTTGCTTTGCCTTGAACGCCGAACTATTCCTTTTTGTAGCCCATCACCTCCTCCATCCAGGGGTATACCGACGAATTGGCCAAGGGGTAGCCCATGTGCAGGGCGTTGGAGAAGAAGCGCGCCTCCTTGGGCGAACCGTACTCGAACAGCATCATCGAGTCCTCGATGGGCATGAGACCATCCAGAGTGCCCTGAAAGAGAGTGCAAGTTAGCAAGGATATGTAACCTAATCTGGACTATCCTTCTTCCACTCTTCACCAAACCATCACGGGAGACAAGGGGGGTCCAAGTACGGGGAAAGGGGGGTAAAACGGGAAAGAGAGGAACAGTAAACTCACGTTGACCAGCAACAACCGGCAAGACGGCTTCTGGATGATCCCGTTCTCCAACAGCGAGAACTTCTTCTGCACGCCCGCCTTGTACGCCTCCACGCTCCCGAACCCGTGCTTCATCGCGAACGCCGGGCTCAGCACGAACGGGTACTCGTGCCCGTCGGCGCGGTCCATCCAGTCCGCGTCGAAGAAATGATGGACGCCGGCGCCCTGCGCCACGGCGCCGCGGAGCCGGTCCTTGTGCGTGTGCGCGATGCGCACGGCGTAGTAGCCGCCGGCGCTGAGGCCCCAGACCAGCAGCCGGCCCATGTCGAAGCGGCCGTCCGCCGCCATCCAGTCGAGCAGGCTGTCCCAGAGCCGGTCGGGGGCCGCGGGGTCCGCCGCGTCGGCGGGGCAGTCGGCGGTGCCCGGGATCTCGACGACGACGGCGGCCCAGCCGCGGGCCAGGAACTCGTCGCAGCGCGCCGTGTTGTCGGGGCGGTAGCCGTCGAGGCCCGTGAAGAGCAGGACGGCCGGGACCCGGGGCGGCGCGACCTCCTCGCCCTCGCCCGCGACGTCGCGCGTGTTGACGAGGCGCGAGTGGTCCGGCAGGCGCACGTACGCGGGGATGGCGGCGCGGTCGCGGCCCCGGGCGTGCGTGTGCGGCACGTCGACCTCGACGACGGGCTCGGCCCACGACGACCCCGCTTTCATGTACACGCGCTTCTGACACTCCCAGGCGCGCCACTTCTCGGGGCAGCTGACGTCGGGGAAGGCCGTGACGTAGGGGAAGCGGGCGATGCGCAGGACGCACGCGGCCCGCAGGTACAGGTCCGACGCTTCCTTTTTCTTGTCGGCGTGCATGGCGGCGTCGCCGCGCGCCTCGAGCGCCGAGGCCGCGGGGAAAAAGGCGCGCGTGTAGGCGGGCGCGTTGCCGTCGTCGACGCCGTCGGCGATGAGATGCTGGAAGACGGGCTCGAAGTCCTCGTAGGCCCCGTCGTGGAAGGGGTACAGCGACTTGGTGCAGGGGAACTTCCACTTGGTCTCCCAGAGGGCCCGCATCCCGTCGTGGTGCGGCATGACGCGCTCGAAGGCCTCGTCGCCCATCAGCCAGCGGCGCGGCTGGGAGGCGCTGAAGATGTCGGGGGCGGCCGCGGCCGCGGCTCCGTTGGTGGGTTTGCTGTTGCCATTGGTGTTGATAAGGGGAGGAGGAGAGGAGGAGATGGCCGTGGCGGCACCGGCGCCGGGCCCGGACTCGGGTGTCGTGTGGGTGGGTAATTCGATTCTATGCGGAGACATGTTGACGGGTGGTGGTGGTCAGGTGGGTCGGTCACTAGAAAGGGGGCGGGGAAACGTAAATCGACGACGTAAAGGCAGAGATCGAGATCGGATGAACTAGAGGGTCGTGCAAGCAAGGATGGCGGCACCGCGGCGGCGGCGGGCGAATATTGTACAGGTAAGTTTTGGAGAAAAAAAGGTCGTGGTTATATTTCCACAATCTCGAAACCGGCGTCGGCGGCGTAGCTGGCGGGAGTGCCTAGTCGCGAGACGATGACCTTGCCCGAGCGCTTGCGGATGACTACTCTGGGGGTGTTGTACCAGTTGCTTTTCTCGCGGACTCTATTGTTGGACTACCGCGTTAGTAAAGATTATGTGTAACTTTCATGCAATATATATTGAAATGAGGACGAGGATCCGAAAGCATTAGGAGCATATGCGAGGCCGAACTATGATGTATTATCGTAATCTCCAAGTCAAGCCCCCTTTTCCTCCGGTCTGGAGAATCATGGGGAAGTTGCAGTGCAGTGGTGGTAATGAGTGGCTTCGCTCTAGTGAGGGGTTGGTTTTGGAGACTTACTGTCGTTGGAGAAGGGCAATGTTAGTTCGGATCAACAGGCCGCGAAATTGTTTGTCGGAATTCGAGCCCATGATGGTGAAGATATAGGCCAGGCAGTCTGGCTATGACTTGAAACCGGGGGGAAGACTCGGAGCACGGAGACGAGAACGATTGCTTGCTTGCGCGATGAAGGAGTCCCGCAAACGTCAAAGTTGGGGATATCCGGAGTCCGTGTGGAGAGTTGAGGAGTGCGAAGCGGGAAGACAAAAGGAAAGTAGACCAAGACGCGGTGCGGGGTTTGGCAAGTAAGATCAAGAGAAAGAACCCAAGGAACAAGTCAGTGTAACAGGTCTGGTATAAGTATAATAGATAAGTAGGTATGCAGGTAAGAAGTAAGAACTTATCTCAATACCCTGTTAGAGAGAGGTGCGAGCGATTGTGGTCTTTAAGTAACGTAGGCCCAGCAATGAAGTTCATATTACCCCCTGTCCGGATGAGGAGGAGGTCCAGCCCATGAGGAGGAGGGGAGGGGGTTCGTCTCGTCAAGCTGCTGCTGCTTTCGCTGGCTCGCTCTGACTCGAAATAGGGTTAGCGGGTTGTCAGTGTAGGGGGAGGGAAAGGAGGGAGGGAAATGTACGACTGGATTTTTAGCATGTGCGTTTTCGTCGTGCATGTGTCAGAGAGGCGCATGCGACTGTGCAGAGCTCACGTAAGTGGTAGAGAGCTGTGTGTCTCACAATCTCGTAGTCGGGTGTCTGGATTGGGAGTCTTGGTTGCTGGTTGGGGGGAGAAAGGGGGAAGGGAAGGGGCAAGAGAACTGGAGCTGTTGCTGTGGTTGCAGAGACACATAGCTTACAGTCGGTTCAAGTTGCACTCGCTCTCTTGGTTCTAACTTCACACCATCCCGCCGCCTCGTGTAACGGGCTATCCGATATGACCGCTCTCCTTTTTGTCTCCTTAAAGCAACGACAACACAGTCTTGGCGCTATATGCGAAATCCGCAGTGGAGAGGGATGGCCTCGCTGCTGTGAGATTATAGTCTTGCGACCACAAAATGGCTGACTGTGCTGATATACTTCAATCGGTAGAGTTTGGGAGAGACCATGCGGTATACGCCTCGATGCTTGGTATATGCCACAGCAGCGAAAACGGGAGAGGACTCCCTTTTTTTTCACATGCCAACGGCGGCAGATTTACCTAGACACACTTGGAGTAATTGCATAACGTCTTCATGATTCTTGCGGTGTGTCTTGGTGCGAGCCCCTCTTTTGGGGAACACACGTCAGTATTTAGTCTACTGCCCATCTATCACGTACTGCGTGCTGCTGCTGCATGTATCATCGCTTCTATGCATTGGTCCAACCCTCTCTAATCCCAGCTGGCCAGCTCTGTCGTATATGTCCCGTGCCGTCATGCCCAACCCAACCTAAAGCATAACTCTATAGCTTGGCGTCTACTAGGCTTGCTCAAATCAGCCCCCCTGAATCTCAAACGCCTATACTCGGGTATCTCTCCCGGGTACTATATGCCTTATTTTAATGCAATCGCCTACGGAGGTGATCCCTCCGATGGGCAAGTGTGGTGATATGAACTAAGAAGCAATTCGTTGCTCCTTTTTACTGGGCCGGCTTACTCTTGTCACCCGTGTAGTAGTGTGCCATCTCGAGGCCGGCGCGTCGGAAGCCGCACTTGACGTAGAAGCCCTCGTTGGCTTCGCTGCAGTCGAGGATGGTCTTGTAGCAGCCGACCTTCTCGGCGACGAAGTCGAGCGCCTGGATCAGGCGCAGGCCCAGCTTCTTGCCCTGTTGATCCTTCGCGACGGCAATGTCTTCGATGTGGCCGACGAGACCGAGGCTGTGGATGCTGTTTACCAAGAAAAGGCCAGAGGTTAGCATTTGCTCGTACACACCTGTAGTTTGGACGTGACAGCGCTCAATTGCGCTGCCGGCAGTACCAGGGTATGGAGGAATGTCTTCTTACAACTTGCGCTCGACGATCAGGGCGCCAGTGCCAACAATGACGGGCTTCCCGCTGCTCGAGTCCTCAATGACCATCAGGTAATAGCTATCGTTCTTGGCCATCCAGTTGTAGCGCTCGGTGAAGGCCTCTTTGGAGATCTCGCCGACGGTGGTCAGGACGCGCAGGCAGTCGAGGAAGCCGGCATCGTAGTCGGAGGGGCGCAGGGCGCGGGCGGTGTAGCCGGTGGGGAGGGCGGCTTGGACCTCGGGGTTGATGAGGTCGGAGGAGAAAAGGCCTTGTTCCGCCATTGCGTTTCGTTTCGTTGCGTTGCGATTGCGACCGGGAGGATCTGGGTGAATTAATAATAAGACTTGGCACAGGAAGCTTAAAATCGAAAGAATCGAGGGGCCGCAGGCACGCAGGTGGGTATCGGCAGGTGCGACGTGGTGGCAGGCGAATAAAAGAATGTCAACAATAAACTAGAACAACAAATCTAGCGAGTGCTGCTGAGTGATCGTCGTCGCGCTACGAAGCGAGTGGGAGAATGGGAACAGAGTTTGATGAAAGGATGGAGGAGATGTCAAAGAACAATTGACGGAAGAGATGACGAGGTGTGTCTTTGTATATACTTGTATCGTCCACTATTCATCAATTGACCAAGCAAAACAAACACAGCTGGAATACGAGGGGTGACACTGCGAGTGAGCGAATGACGAGCGAACAGGACACCAAAGCAGGTTCACGTTCGTCTGGTCCTCTTTCCCCTGAGTTCTGCCCTGAGCTCTGCCCTGAGCATTGAGCATTGATCGAGTCGGAGCTCAGCCTCACAGCCTCTCTCTGTCGAGGCAGGGCCCCGTAGCTGGCCCTGGAGCGAGGAACCAAGGCTACGAAATGGGCCTAAGCATAGAGGCACGGTTCAGCACTTGAGCACCTAGAACATTAATACATGTAGCTAATAATAGCGCTGAGCGTCTCGTCAGTCGCAACCATCCATCTCAGCAGCACCTGAGTAATTAGCACCATTGAGTCCGCAATAACTGGATTAATTTGGATTACCCAGCACTTATGCATTAACCTATGCAGTTCTTCGGGAAGGAACCGACTCTGCTCTTTGTACGGAGCATGTTCCAATTGTTACGCCCATATCCAGAATCCACAATTTAATTGCGCATGGCGAGAAGAGGCTTCTAGACGGATTCTACGTGATGCAGAACATGCTTGGTGAGATGGAATTCTGGCCGAAGGCAGCCAAGCTTCAACATTGCCGTCTGGTTCCGGATCGCGTGCCTCGTAATGGAGAACCGGCAATTCTGTCAGTTCTCGCCGGTAGCGCCATGGCCAGGAAACATAAGTATCTGCTTGTCCTTGCCCTCTGCGTATTTGTATCTATCATCTTCTTGTTTTCCGTGCATGATGTCTGGTAGATATGTAGACATGTATCACTACGTATCTGAAAACCGGCAAAACCTTGCAGACTCATATTGGTCACGTTAGAGATATCCATTACCGGTGGATTGAGGAATAAGGTAATTGTAGTTGCTCAATTGAATTCTCATTCTCATCAATGATGGATTGAGACCCTCGACCCTTTTTCTTGCCTGGTCCCTGGTCCCTAACAATTCAAATCTTCACGTGAAAACAAGCCCATTTTCGTCCCAAACCCTTGCAAGTGCATGCATTGATTTGTTGTCTTTGCCGCCTTTTCTGCTGCCCCATTTTCCATGCCACGTTTTGCCCAACAAGAAAACAGCTGGGGACCTGCATTTCGTCATCCGTCCAGTCCCAACTGTCCGGCCAGACCAGGCACCAGGGGACCTTCGTCCATTTTATTCAGGGGGATTGTCTACCAATGCATATCATACATATCCGAATATCGTCTTTCTCGAATTGGATCGTCGATCTTAGCACTCAGGTGTCTTGCCGACGTGGAAATCGCCCATCCGACGCTGCAAGCCATTTCATGACCGGCCTTCTCTATATACCTCAGAGCCACCTAATTCCTTTGATTACTCGGAGGCTGCGGCAGCAAATCAGAAGTCGTCTGCGCCCGTCTCTTTAATCTTTTACCTAGGTACACTTTGGGGCCGGCGTTTTCAAGCTCTGCCCCGCGCCGTCACATGCATCATCGTCATACGCAAGATCCCAACCAACGAGCCAACCCTTGAACTTTGGATGGGAAAACGTCCGATCTAGTTGTCGCCACCAATGTAATTCCAACTGGGCCGGTGTTTAATGAAAACAGCTGGTCTTCATATCAATTCATCATTACCATCGCAACCTGCTTTGGAGGCGCCTGGGCGGGCGCGTACAGCATGTTTTTGTCAATAACAGTTATCCAAACGTCCCATATTGAGCTGCTTTGCTTGAAGAATCCCATGTAAACATTGGGCTCTCGTCGCTGGCTTCTTTTTCTTCTTCCCAACCGCTTCTGTAATTTTATTCTTGAATCGATATCTGGCTCCTCGTGTATGACCGGGATACTCCTGTTCCAGAACGACTCGGGCTGGGAGCAGGCCACCGCAAGGAGGTGACGATGAAAACCCACCACCATGACGATCACGCTCAAAACGAATCGAGCGACGAACTCACCGAGTTACCCGGCGATGACGTCCATGAGCAATCGCCGCAGCAGTTAGAGCAACAACAATACCAGCACGAACAGCAACTTGAACATCAACAACAAGAACAGCAACACCTCGCATCAATATCGCCGGGTAAGACCCTCTTACCGCCCCCGATAGCAGGCGCAGTCAGTCTAGCGGCCCGCTCGACGGCTTTCGCCATCCGTGCAACCACCTTCGTCGGCAGCTTCGGCTTCACCGCCGCCAAGTTCACCACTCTTTCGAGTCTCGAGCTGAGCAGGGCCTTCTTCGAAACCGTCCTCAGCAGGGCCGGCCGCGATGTCATTTCGAGGTCTCGGACCGACCTCGGCAGGAACAACGCCGAGTCGCTGCTGGAAAGGGGCCTCGACGGGATCCACCAAGCTTTGCTGCAGGCCGTCTTCTGGACCGCAACCGGCTTCCAGGTCACCGAAACGAGTGTCACGGCGGCCTCTCAAGTGTCACAACTGCTACTGTCGGTTCTCGACCAATTCTTTGGCTCGACCGATTCCTCCAGAGCCATCGCTAGCATCATTACCCTGATCCGACGCGAGTTCCAGAATCCCGCCACTGGCGTGCAAGGGGAAAAGGTCGGGGTGATGGACATCGTGCTAGCTCTGGCTGGCCTTGCCTACCTGCAAAACTCGTGCCGCAAGACCATCCAAGAAGAGATTAAAAGTAGCGGCCAAGAAGAGACCATCTGGGATGTCGTCGTGTTGAATGACGGCGAGCGCTTCGATGTCCACGAAGACAGCCTGTATGGCATGCACAGAGGGAACTACGCCCAGCAAAGCGTCCGCAGTATCCGCAGTGCCAGAGGCCGGGACGGCATCATCGATGCGCTTCAACAACATGGCGACAACGAGAATGGCGATGAAGATGATCTTCCCGAGATCAATCTTCGGAAACAAATTATGAGCGCTCTCCCCAGAGATGCAAACGTCTCCATAACCACCTCCACCACAACGACTAAGATCATCACTGTAGAGATCAAGGGGACACCCGATGTTCCCATCATAACCCCTGATGGTGCAGACATGATTGAAAGCGAAATTGTGAATCCCGTCAACCCCCTTGCAACGGGCGCCAGAGATACGACCCCGATATACCGTGTTGTGTACCGGATCAGTCGCAACACAAGCAGAAGTACTGCAGTTGAGCAAGACATCGAAGACGACAACGACGATACCAAGTCGCGTGTCGAGGCCTTGGATGAGGAAGACGACTCGTCTTCCGAAGAAGAGGAGGAGGAGGAAGTCATTGAAAAGCCTCTGCCGCTACTGCCGCCAAGAACACCGCGGTCCTCGACTATGCCTGTGCAAAGCCCTCAGCAGATAAAGACATCAGAGGGACCAAAGCGAATGCAGAGATCGACCTCATCGACCGGCTCGACAGGCAGCAACACTGCGACCTCACCAAAAGAGCGCAACTCGCAGATCCCGCTGCCCAAGCCGCCGCCCGAGAATGCTGCGAACCAGAAGCGACAACGACAGCCCCTGAACGGACCAAAGAAACCGGAGGAGTCGCCGGTGACACCTCAATCCACCAACAAGCCAGCGTCCAAACCCAACAAGGAGAACGACCCCGTGGCAACTAAACCGGGGGAGAAGCGTGGGGGATTGAGGAATGCCTTCAAGAAGAGCTCGGTTACCGGCCTTGCCAACTTACTCAACAAGGATTCTAACACTGAGACTGTGCCGGCTTCGACTAAAGCCAAGTCTGGGATGCGGCCCCCATGGGGAAGCAACAAGTCGTCCTCCCAGAATTCGCATCAGCGCAACCACACCGTCATGACGCCCGCCCGCCCTGCCGTCCCCAACCGGACGCCCAACCTCATTCCTGCCCGAGAGGCACCTCGTGCCCCGCAGCGAGGGAACCCGAATTACTTTTCGTCGAGAGACCTCGGGACGATGGAGGATCCACCAGGCCACAGCCGAAGCCAGTCGCGTTCGAGCTACATTGCCGTGCAACAGCGTCGGCGGAACTCAACGGTGTCGCAGACCGACACCTTCTCCATCCAGTCTTACGAGAGCCGGCCTGGGTCACCCACGTACTATCGATCAGAGTTCCGCAGCAGCAATGTGCCCAAGTCGAAACCGGGCAACGAAGGAGGCGAACTGGTGCCGCCTTCTCCGCAGCGACACCCGAACCGGACGAGAATGGGCGGTCTGTACTCGCCTAGCATCTACACGCTTCGGACGAGCCCCTCGCAGACGTCCCTGGTGCTGTCCTCATACCACCAGAAGAGCGCCTACAGTGACTCGGAAGCCCTCGACACGCTGCGACGGACGGGTATGGTCGGTGGAATGTTCCCCAACTTCCACATACTGAGAAACATTACGCGATACAGTCGATACGCATCTGCCGCTTATGGGTCCAACTTCCTGAAGTTCATGGGCATTTCCAAGCAGATTCCCCAATTGAAGGCTCTCGATGATACTCATCAGGACGTACGCTCTTTCGCGCATCATACGGAGTTGCCACCGGATAGTATTTTGTTGTCATCATACGTCGATCCCCAGGGAGGATCCGACTCGACTGGTTCTACGGATACCGGCATTCCCCTCGTGCACACCATCGCTCTCGACGAGCAGTCCAAGGCCGTTGTGCTATCTTGCCGCGGCACCCTAGGATTTGAAGACGTCTTGGCCGACATGATGTGCGAGTACGATGACCTGCTCTGGCGAGGCAAGAACTACAAGGTCCACAAGGGCATACACGCTTCAGCTCGCCGACTCCTGTACGGAGGCGATGGGAGAGTCCTCGTCACGCTCAAGGAGACGCTCGAGGAGTTCCCCGACTACGGCCTCGTGCTATGCGGTCATTCGCTGGGCGGTGCCGTCACGGCCCTGCTGGGCGCCATGCTCGCCGAGCCCGCGACGACGGGCACGGCGTTTGTGACGTCGGCGCAGCAGCACCGGAGGCTACTGACCGAGGGCAAAGGATCGTCGGCCGACAACGGCGCCATCTGCCTGCCTCCCGGAAGGCCGATCCACGTCTACGCGTACGGCCCGCCGTCGACCATGTCGCCGTCGCTCCAGAAGGCGACGCGGGGCCTCATCACGAGCGTCGTGCACGGCAATGACCTGGTGCCGTACCTGTCGCTGGGTGTGCTGCACGACTTCCAGGCGCTCGCGCTCGCCTTCAAGACGGACAACTCGGAGGCCAAGGCCGAGGTGCGCCGCCGCATCTGGGAGGGCTTCCAGAGCGGCGTGGCGGACCGCTGGTACAGCAACCCGCCCAAGTACCGCGACGACGAGGACGACAAGTGGGCGTACGCGGCGCTCAAGACGCTGCGGGCCACCATGATGAGCCCGAAGCTGATGCCGCCCGGCGAGGTATTTGCGGTGGAGAGCACGCCCTGCTTGCGGAGGGATGCGTTCCTGCAGGCGGGCGAGCATCAGATCGGCCGGCCCGCGACACGCATCGTGCTAAAGTACGTCCGCGATGTCGAGAGCCGGTTCGGGGAGGTGCGCTTCGGGGCGAGCATGTTGACGGATCATAGCCCCGGGCGCTACGAGGATGCGCTGCGGCGGCTTACGCTGGGGGTGGTGGAATCTTGAGTTTTGGATACTTACTTAAGCTTCGTTTATTATATATGGGCACTGGCTATTTGAAATCTTGGGATATATATAGGAGCAGCAACTAACACTTAAAGAAGCCTTTTGGTTGGGCTAACGGAGATGGGGAGAAGTTGGAATAGTCGGTCGGGACTTTTTGGAATTTTACACATCATACCCCCTTTTCCTTTGTTGTTGTTCACGGTTATGGAGTGATTACTAAAGTGAATAGATACAGAATCAGACGGTATCTATCTATTATATAGTAATTGAAGCAATTCAATCAATACTGGCACATGATACTCGTCGGGGAGGGATAACGTGATAACAGACATTTACTTTCTTTTCTCTATATACACTATGATGGTTTCCCATCTACATTGGCCGATAAGCCCCAACCCCTTTGCCCCAGGGCCAGCTATCCGCATTGCCCAGCGAGCCCCAGCCCTAGTCCTGCTTGGTGAACATCTTGCCCTCGTCGTCGTAGAAGAGCTCGCGGACCTTGACGCAGCGCAGGTGGTTCACGCCCTTACTCAGCTCGCAGTCGTGGTGGAAGAGCCACCAGCGGCCCTGGAACTCGACGACGGAGTGGTGCGTGGTCCAGCCGAGGACGGGCTCGAGGATGCGGCCGCCGTAGGTGAAGGGCCCCATCGGCGACTTGGAGGTCGCGTACACCAGGTAGTGTGTGTCGCCCGTCGAGTAGCTGAAGTAGTACGTGTCGCCGCGCTTGTGCATCCAGGCCGCCTCGAAGAAGCGCCGGTCGTGGTCGTCGGCCGCCAGCGGCTCGCCCGTCTCCGGCGCCAGGATCACCAGGTCCTGCACGCCCGCGGCGTCGAACGTGCGCATGTCGGTGGTCAGCTTCGCCACTTTGGGGAACAGGGCCTTGGCGTCGCCGCCCTTGGGCTCTTGCGGCCCCGACCACGCGCCGTCGAACTTGAGGGCGGCGTTCGTGCCCGACTGGTAGCATTGCAGCTGCCCGCCCCACAGCCCGCCGAAGTACAGGTACGCCGACCCCGTGTCCGGGTCCACGAAGGCGGCGGGGTCGATGCTGAAGCTGCCGGGGATGGGCTGGGGGTCGGGGCGGAAGGGGCCCTCGGGCTTGTCGCCGACGGCGACGCCGATGCGGAAGATGCCCTCCTGGTCGCGGGCGGGGAAGTAGAGGTAGAACTTGCCGTCGGGGCCCTGGGCGGCGTCGGGGGCCCAGAGCTGCTTGGAGACCCAGGGGACGTCCTCGGTGCGCAGGACGACGCCGTGGTCGACGACGTCGGTGTAGGGCGGCTCGAGGCTAGACGTCGAGAAGACGTGGTAGTCGGCCATGTCGTACTGGTCCCCGTTGTCGTTGAAGGCGATGTCCGTCTCGCGGTCGTGCGAGGGGTAGATGTAGACGCGGCCGTTGAAGACGTGGGCGCTGGGGTCCGCCGTGTAGATGTTGGTGATGAGTGGGGGCGTCATGTTGGGCGGTTGTGTATGTATGTTTCCTCTTTATTTCTTCTTCTTCTTCTTGATCTTGATGGTGAGGCCTTTGAAGATGTGAGAGGAGGCTCTTGTGATGCCAAGGATTGGTGTTGCGGGGGGTAGTTTGATTGGGGTAGTGGTGTAAGTTGGTGGGATGGAAAAAAAGAAAGAGGTGAAATGACTCGAGAAATCAAATGCGACAGCTCTCTTTCTTATGTCTTTGAAGCCGGGTAATTGTCTCTTTACAAGGCCTGGCCACGATCATGTTAGTCTTCAGTCATACGATAACGAATTTCATGAGGCTTTTTTTTCTTTCTTCTACCCATTTATACACGAGGCCTGAATTTCTCCGCCTACTGTTCGTTCGTCCCGCAAGCCGCCCCAGTTGTCAAGGTGGGATGTAGTTGGGGTTGGTTGGGGCTGTTTGCTCGTCCCGGCGGAATGGACAAGGGGGCGGCCCAATTTATCCCAATTTAGCCGCGCCCTTTACCCAGCGATCCGACGATGGGGCGCCCGTGGAACCGCATGGCTCGGCGCTCCACCTTCGACGACGTCCTTCGCCCATATAGATGCCATCTTCAGCACTAGTTCACGTAAGCAATTAGTCTAGCACTACGTTTCTTAAATCGTTACTGTATGACTATCTGTCCGATAATCTATTGCAGCTCCATGGTGGAACAAATATCAACAGCTCATCCGTGAAAGTCTCGTATCAAAGACCACGGCTGGTGTATGGCCACGAGGTCGCGATTATGTTCCTTCCGCCATCTGTCTTGCTTCCTTCAGCAAGAACGTTGATTCTTCTCCTCAGCCCAACCTTTACCCCGACTGCTGCTTCTTGAAGCACTCATTGCAAATCCCGATAATCGCGCGGCGTCTTTCTGGATCATTATCCAGGTATGTGAGGAGAGTAGTCTCGTTGTAACTGTTTCTCTTCGTGCCACATGATGTACACCTCTTGGGCACCATCTTACTGCAGGACTCCATGTTGTGTCTGTACTTGGGAGACCCCATGAGCTCAATCAGGACCAAGGCAAACTCGGGTATATCTTTCAGTGCTCGCATAAAGCGGCTGTCCTTGGTAAGGAAGAAGTTTCCACAAATTAAGAAGTTCTCGATCGGCTGGCGCAGTGCTTGGAGGTTTGGGCCACTTGTATATGCGAGACGCGCTGCGTGAAAGAGCTGCTCGATTTCATCATCGCTGAGTAAGGGAGCATTGTTGAAAGCATCGTCAACGCAATCTTCTACAGCCTCGAACTGAGAGTCGAGTATGTCGATTGTTTCGGTTCGAAGGCAATCAATGTCGAAATAATCCGCCGCAACAAAAAGTTCAGCCACTTCGCGGATGTCACTGATCTTGTCTGGGTCCACTGAAAGCATATGCTTCTCGTTAGTGATGTGCGTTTCAAACTTCCAAACCAATGGCAGAATCAGCCTACCTTCTCCAGTGTACAGATAATAAAGGATGGCCCCAACAGTCTCGCTAGTATGGCCCTCGATGGTGAGGTGGTTGGTAGTTGCCTCGCTGAATGGACCGGTGAAAGCCTTGCTGAAGTACTCTGACCGAGAACATATAATGGTTTTATGGACTGGCCATGTCTTGTCACCCACTGTAACCTTTGCATCGGAGAATTGCTCATTGTCGAACATTCTCTTGCCTGCGCTCGACATCATGTCGGAAGACGTCATGCCGGAAGATGTCATATTGGATCGGAATCGCCGTTCGACCCTTTGTTGCTTTTTGGCCAACCTGGTAGTTGTATGTTGCTTCCTCGTATTGAATTGATGATTGAAGTGAATGAAATGGGAAATGAAGTCTAAGACCAGACGGGTGGGAAAAGAGATGAGATAATTTTATTTGCCTGGCCCGGTTTTGCGGCTACATGTTTTGCTTCCTTATTGTATGGCAGGTACCTGGAAAACCGAGAAGCACCTTCTGCGTACTTGAATTATGGAAAGATGCTACCTCCAAGTCGTCAGTGTTGATACCGTTCTTGATGCCAGCAAGTCGTGCTTACTATATAAAATCCTCTGTGGCAAAACACCTGTGATATGCAGTTGCTGACAGGCCAAAGTAGGCGTGGCATCTCTCTACGGATTACCACTTGTGCCTCGTATTGTAGATGGCGAAGCAGCTGTTACTATCGTGGGGTGTTCAACTAGTCCACACTCATCGCGACGGGGTGCCCATATGAAACCATATGCACAGGCGCACACCTTGTATGGGCGCTTGTCAACCTCATTCCACGTTTATGTAGTTCACATCTTATTTCGTACGCATCCGTATCATCAATATTCTGCTCTACAGCAGTTCCATAGCTGACTAGCTACCAATGTATCTTTATCAATGTATCCTCCAATGTCCAGGCCCTACGTATGGTTCCTCCGCAATCGTCGACCATGCAACCTGTAGTCGCCCAGGCAGCCAGGCTCGACTTTCTCTGCTTGGAGTACGCATATCATTGTTCAGGCATCCCGAACCTAACTCATCCTCATCTTCCATGGCACCCGTGTCCGCCTCTGCCTCTTCCACAGTTCTGACACCTGCGTACTGAGTTTTTGACGATTTACATCCAGTCAAATTATCGGGGGCTCAGGATCTGATCACATGAATCGCATAGTTCGGACTCGCCATAATGTGTCTCAGTAGGCACCAAGGTGAGAATCGTAGCCTCGGTAAGTTCGGGGATGCTCATGACTTCTGCCATGAACCGGCCGCCTTTGACCAAGAGAAAGCTGTTGCGGCCAATAAACCATTCAATCGACTCGCGCAGCTTTTCGAGCTTCGAGCTGCCCATGTATGCGATCTTTGCTGCATAGAAGAAATCGTCCAATGCCTCGTCGGATAACATACAAAGGTCAAGGTCGATCTCGAGGTGTAGGAATCGGGTACGAGTCTCGAACATGCCGACTGCCTGGTTGAAGAGATCGTCGATGGCAAAGTAATCGGCGGTGACGGCGAAGTCCACTACGTCGCGGATCAAAACCAATTTCCCTGTGATTCCTATACGACTATTGGTTAGCAACGACGACCACGTGCATTCGACCTATGTGGGCAGACCTACCTTCACCCATGTAGAGGTATTGGAGGATCATTTCGACATATCTTGGGTCGTGATCCGCGATGACCAACTGGTTTGTGTGACCCTCCTTGAACGGGCCATCGAGGGCCTTCTTGAACCAGACCGATCGAGTGCAGAGGACACACTTGTGGATTGGCCATTTCTTATCCCCGGCAACAAGTTCCGCATCAGCATACAGTTTGCTGTTGTAGAGGCTTTTGCCCAAGCTCACCCACGTGTTGCTTTCGGAGCTCTGGGCCATCATGAGCGGTTGTGGGCAAGAATGCCGAGTCTTCGATTTGCGAAGTGTAGTTTTTTGTGTGGGAGGGGTTTTTCAATCGATGGCCAACATGGGGAAAAAGGTGAAAGTGGGAAAGAATCCAAGACCAAACTGCGGAAAGGAACAGTTGGCTAAGTAGTTGAATTGGTGGGCACACATAAATGAGGTTGACCTTTGCCTTCGGCGATACTGCTCCGCTGTAATATTCCATGTAAAGTTGCACTTCTGATCCAAGTCAACAACACTACTCACTCACCGATGTCCACTGAATGCTCCTGCCACCATGGAAGTAGCCTTGTATGAAACTGAGTGGTAAGCTTGGCCAGTATATAGTATCATAATATCATCGAGTATGCCCGAACCCGATTGTCCTTAGCATTATATGGGGAGATCAGGAATCTATTCTTAGACCTACTGGTATGTACATCAATTGGAATTTGACTGTCAAAGAACGAAAATGGCCCATTTCTGATATCTAAGGTCATGGTACCCCCGTCGCCAGAATAAATGAGCTGGACGTTACCATGGCCTTTGTTGGTGACACTGAAATCAACACTGGAACCAAGGACGGGATTGAGCTGTTCACTGATTGCATGAACTCATGGGCGTATGTAGTAGATCTCGAGGAGCACGAAACAGTAGATATGGTGAGTGTATGCGTTCTATCTGAATCACTGTATGTCTATGGCAATAGCGTGTCAGATCAGGGACACACTCTGCCCGCGATCCCAAACAATGTCTCCGACGTCGACGTCGGCCTTTCTTCAGGAAGATGCCCTGTAATCAGTCTCTGCAAGCAGTCACGTCTTGTCCTTGTGAGACTTTCGCTCTTCCCCTGTGTTAACTTGATACCCCCTGCTCGTCCCGTTTGACGCACCAAAAACAAAGCCCACGAACTATGAGCTTGGTAGATCTTCTCTCTTGGGAAAGCCATGATCGGGCGAATGGGTATACATCGTCCGACGATTTACATCTGTCACACACTGTAGGATACTGCGAGCACACCATCGAGTTGGCACCCTCATCATTTGTACCCATCACAATCTCGACCATGGCCACTGCAAGCTCGGGTACGTCCTTCAGGGCGTTGGTGAAGCGAACATCCCTGCCAAGGACAATGCAGGTCTGATGAAGGAATGTGGCGATGGAACGACGTAGGGTCTCGAAAACGGGCGAGTCGGTATAGACCAAGCTGGCTACCTCGAAGAATTCCCCTAGTTCAAAGTCGCTCCAGTGATCTTTGATGTTTGCAATGGCCTCCCCGACATCGTGTCTGGGGTTGCAGATGCGATCCGCTTGTATGAGTAGTGTAGCGTCGATATGTCGAGTGAGGTCCTCTTTCATGCTGTCGATGCCGAAGTAGTCGGCTGCCTCGTAGAGCTCGACATGCTTACGCAGGCCGTATTCGCTGGAGTCCACTGTGGTATCTGATTAGCTAGCTGACCAAAGGGCTCTCGGATAAGAAAGACGAACAATGACATGTGTAGAGGTATTGCAAGATCGCTTCAATATCGTTCGGGTCCTGGTCTTCGATTTTCACTTTGCTTGTCCGAGCTTCGACGAACTGACCGGTGAAAGCCTTTTTGAAGTAGGCGGATCGACTACTCAATATGGCCTTGTGGACACGCCAGGTACGTTCACCTAAAATGACCTCGGCATCCGAGAGAAGTCCACTAGAGAGGAGATCCTTGCCCGATTGTATCATAAGGCTCGCACCTGATGACACATTGCGAGCTGCAATGTTGTCGGCTAATGACATGATGAGAGTTGCAATGTTGCCGGCTGGTGCCGCGCTGGAGGGTGAGATGAGTTTATATGATGACACAGAAGGGAAGTCGGTAAGGATAGGAGTCTGAGAATATTCAGGTCGGCGAAAAATTAGTTCCTGCCTTGCTTGATGGTTTTATTTTGACCGCGCCCGCCACGGTGGAGATGGCTAATAACCTACCTGTCTGCCTGAGCTTATGGTCGCTGACTTGGTGTTTGAGAAAACATGTTGTTAGCTGGACATTGAATGTAATGAGGGCTGGCATGCCAAATTTAATTGTGAGGTACTGATTGTTCCAATTCCGGGCAGCAACTTGAGACTACAGTCCTGAAATCAGAATAATGTGAAAATTTAGATGGTACTGCCACTTATGTGAATGCCATTGTTACTCACTGTATTCACTTTAAACTATGGCGACTTCATGCAGCTTGTCTGTATCAGTTTGCCTTTTGCTATAAATTGATGGCATCACTTATCTACTTAGGTATGAAGCGCCAAGTCATTCCCTCCCAGAGGTAGGGGAAGTCCGTCACCTCTACGGCTGCCTTCTCTCCGCTGGCGAGTTGTCTCTCCCAAACAAGCAGCGAAACTGGTAACTCTAACAGTGGCTCCTAAGAAGTCTTGAAAGACAGCTTGGGTGTGTTGAAGGGTGACTTGGCGATCTCCGGGAGGTTTACATGTCCCGGATACACAAGAATGTAGAAAGCTAGAATCTATATTGAAATAAATTATCAACTTTCAACTATATATACTACTATTATAGAGTGATGGAATAACGTAATTGCTAAGGATCTTCTAGCTTCGTTAGGACTGGAGGAAGACGTAGATAGGACAGGGCTCTAAGAAGAAAAAGACAATATGTTTATATTTAATCCTTCGATAGCTGAAGCCAGGAAGGTCTAACTCGCATACTTAAGCTCTAAGTGTCTCCATATAAAAGGAAATAAAAGCCCAGTCTCATCCGTCAAAAGAGGCTCACACCAGGCTGGTCCAGCGAGAAAGAGAAATCCAGTTCATCCGAAGGCTAGGAGTAGCTATGACATGTCCTCGCCTGAATGTGTTTTACCGCTGGCTCAACTACTCACGTATCATTATACGTAGTATGTCGGTATGTGCCTGCCAGTGGCTTAACACCATAAAATAAAGCGGGGAAGACTCAGTCAAGCGCAACATAAGAGATGTGGCCGTCACAAATTTACAAATCATCGACTTGAGCTCCTTGAACGCTTCCGAGGGCGGGTCCCAGGCCATCGCAGTGAGCTCCGTATATTCGTCGAGTGTCTCCTCGGATAGTACCTTTCGCAATTCCCGGGGAAAGTCGGGCAACGATAGCAGTCAGTGCATTTGGTATTATAGCTTTTGTCTAAGTTTATGTCCTGAGGAGTAACCTTGGAACAAGCAACAGAAAAGTATAAAGTTTCCAGTAGCTTGGATCTGCCTCACTATAATATAACGACTACACTATCTGTCAATAAATTATAAACTGAATACAACTACCACTTGCAACGTAAGGCTGGGCTGTCCCAACTTGGCGACATGTCTACGCATATGACAATTTCTACTTTTGTATCAACAAGAGGATCCAGGGCTTGGGCACCGACTCTGGCTTCATCGTTTTTGATGTTTAGAATAATAGATGGCTGCTTTGACAGGTTGAGATGCAGCCATAGACATCCTAAATCAAAATACATGAATAATGGAAATTTTCTTCTCCAAAGAGCCTGCAGGGGCATGCAAGGGGCTAACTGTATGTGTGGTTCCAGGAAAATTGTCTAGATGTGATACATGCCAGCGCCTCCTTCCTAATCCATTATCGTGCGGCTGCGTACCATTATTAGCACCGCCCTATTTATAGTATTGCGTCAAATCCGTCCAGATACGCCGTATCGTTCCACAAGAACCCCGCGTCGGTATCATATTGGCGGGCGTTACGAGCCGTCGAAGTTCCTGCCGTGTTAACCAATCAGTAGGGCCCTCCTCCGTATTACACGCCGATGCTTACCTCATATCTCCACGTACCTAACATACCGTTATAGAGTAGTAAATATTGTCCGCTAAGAATATTGGCGGGGTCCGTTTCCGTGCTCTGCTTACTAGAGTGTGGGTTCTCTACACCGCGAACCGCTTGACTTTCAGCAGTTCATGGCTGCGTATAATCCTTGGCCTTGGCATATCGTGTATTCCTTCCAGCTGACACCGGCTGCGGCAGGTATTAAGCGAATTCATCTCTGATTTTGGGGGCCATCTAGGAGACCATCAATATAAAGAGCCCGTAGTACGGCTAGTTCTCAAAAACTTCCAAACGTAAGCATCAATCGCCTGGGCATTCTATCCATTATTTTCCTCGAAACGATGGCGACCGCCCAACTTCTGCAGACAAGGTCGGTTCCCCTGTTATCAGGAGTACCGTGGGGGATATCTCCGTTAGACAGAACCATATTTTGGCCTGTCTTACATGTTGCAGTTTCGGCTCTGGTAGCCACGGCTGCGCTGGTGCTCTGGAGGATATACGCATCGCCAGCGTCCAATATACCTGGACCAGCCATGGCCGGCGCGACTGCGTGGTATGAACTATACCATTGGTTGGTCAAAGACGACTGGTACGAGCACTTGCAAACTTTGCATGACCGATACGGTATGTCGATGTGAAAGACTTAAGTTGCATTCCATGACCCCAAGCATTCACTGAAGGCCTTGGCATAGGCCCTGTCGTCCGTATAGGACCTAACGAGGTTCACTTTGTGGACCACGAGTTCTGCCTTCGCATGCATAACCGAGCCGACCTCTTCAAATGCCCAACCTACTACCGACCCATTCGCGACCTCCTGGGGGGAATAACCGACCCCCAGAGGTACAGGCAGCGAAAAGCTTTGATGAAGCCGTTATTTCGAGGCGAAACGCTGTCGATGTACTCGTCGGGAACGATGAACAGTCTTGTCGAGGCATTCCAAGTCAGGCTTCTGTCAGGGGCAAGAAGTCGTGGTCCCACCAACCTTACGCACATACTGTGGGCCTTCTCGGCCGACATTATGACCTCGTATGTCTCAGGCGAGGCTGTGGGTCTTGGGAAACTCGAAGGAGAAGCACTAGTGGCTGCGCACGAGGCGACCCGGCCCTACGGTATCGTTCATCTGGCTGCTATAGCACACTCCATTCCCCTTCTGATGCAAGCCGTGGATGCATTCCCGGCTTTGAAACGCCTGACCGTAATTGGATGGGCGGATAAGGTGAGAGATGCACACATCAATCGGGCGTTGGCAAAGAGCAGGTGATTACTAACCCGTGGCCTACAATATAGCTCGCTTCAACATACTTGACGAGCTGGGGTCAAGGACAGTCGAAAGAGAAGAGCCAAGCCTCGCGGAATAATGTTGGTATACAGCTTGCAGATCGACTGAAGGACAAGCACCTTGCCCACGAAGAAATGACTGATATCATCCTCGCTGGCGCAGAGGGCCTGCTTAGCAATTTGATCTTTCTCGTTCACCACATGGCGCAGAGTCCTCGCACCATGGAGTCGTTGAGGGCCGAGCTAGATCATTTCTCGGGGAACAGTTGCCATGGTCGCCAGGTTTGGAAAGACTCCGGACTTATGCAACTCGAGTATTTGGTAAGACATATACGACGTGGGTGAGGGGTTAGGCTTGCGCCACAGTTGCTAACGACGAGGACAAAGGATGCCGTCGTTCGAGAGACCACCCGACTCAGCGCCCCTTGGTGGCATCGCCTGCCACGACAGAGCGCGACACCTGTGACATACAAGGGACAAGTCATTCCCGCCAAGGTTGGTTCGTTCTTGCCCCGTGGAGGATATGTGCTAATTAGTCCTGGTTTAAAAGGTCAGCATGAGTTTTACGCTACGGATGCTGGAGCGAGACCCGACTATTTTCCCGGACCCCGAGTCGTTCATCCCAGAGCGCTGGCTACATACTAACCCCGATGCTAAAAGGCTGAAAGCTACCTCGGTAACCTTCGGCATAGGCAACAGAATATGCCTAGGCTACGAGTGAGTTAAACCGCATCTGAAATAATGTCATGTTATTTTACGTGCTAACATATGCTGACTTGGCTGTAGTCTCTCTCAGCAGGTACTTAAGAAGGCACTTGCTTGTATTGTTCAAGAGCTTGACTTCACAATATGCGTCCCACGAGGTAGCCCTGAGTACCTGAGCACGTACCCAACACGAAGCAAAGCAGTTAGTTTGGTGGCCCAGCTACGGCCGCGATCTGTATCGACCTGAGAGTAATCGGATGTTCTGGTGGCCAATTTTGGCAAGCGCGGGATCTCGTTTTCTGATGGAATAACACCGAGGAGCGGCCCTGGTAATGGGTCATCTCTGGTACCAGGTACTCTCGCCCTAATAGGTCGGCCCGTGGATGGCCCTTCTTTTGACTCTTGTAAAATAGAAGTAATGGAACCCAGGTTGACTCCTCTCTATAACGTGTAATACATAGACTAGCTAACCCTTCGGGCCGGGGCATAATAATATATCTTCCCTTACCGATACCAACAGCCTATCACCACGGTTATACGACTACCCCTTCCTCGGATAACCTCGAGTCGGGTAACCTGTATTTTCACTCGGCGGCCCGTTTCTTTCATGCATAACCTCTTTTACTACTATGAATATCTGTAGGGTATTAAAACTGATTGATTTGCTAGCCTAATTGGTCAACCTGTTCGCGATCATGCTAAATTAACTGCGCCATCGCCTGCCGAATTACCATCGGATCACAAAGTCCAATGGATTCATTTCCTGCCCAACGTTTCTTGTCTGAACTATTCCAATACTATCAGCAGTCGGGACAAAATGACTCAAATTTGGCGTCCGTCCTCTGTGGTTCCGAGACCAAATATACAGTCCGAAGTCCTTCATATGTCTCCAAGAGTTTGTTGCATTCGCTGCAGTGGCTCGGGATACTCTTTAGAAGGGAATCCCCGATGGGGCTGTGCTCATTGGCCAGAGCAGTAATTATGTCAACTGCCAGATTAGGGACCTTGCCCAGGAACTCGCTGAACTGGTTCAGCTTGAATGGCTGCATGGCAGTAAGGCTGAAGAAGGTCATCACGGCTTCCTTGAGAGCTTGGTAAGTTGCCGAGTCAGTGCTGTATGCAACTTGCACAACCTGAGTGAAGTTGATGAACTGCTCGGGGGAGATTGTGCTCAAATCATCTTCTTCCTTCAATTTCTTGTTCACCGAGAGGGCGACACGATACAGTGCACTCTCGAGTTTATCCACAGCCTGCTTTCGGAGTCCCTCCAGGTCGAAGAAGTCGCCAAGTTCGAACATTCTGATGTAAGCTGTTACGGACTTGTCTTTCACTAGGTCTTCCGAGACTGTAATGAAGTTAGCAATGTGGATCTGATGAGAGAGAATAACTAACGGATACATACTGTGGCCTGTGTAGATGTAGTGGATCACACCGTTGATCTCTTGAGGATCGTCATCGTGTAGAACCAGCTGATCCTCCTTGGCTTCCTAATGGAAATCAGTAAACAGTTTCGTGCTCACCGCCAGCTTGAAATTAAAACCAACCTTGAACTCGCCCTCGAAAGCCTTCTTGAAGAATGGGCATCGATTGCAGACAATGACCTTCTGGAGGTTCCAGGTGGTGTCACCACAACTTACCTTGGCGTCTGCAAACTTGCCCGATTTCAGGTACTCCCCGATATCTTCGAACGCCTTTCTGTTTGCCATCTTTGCTTGGTATGTTGGGTCTGTGGTTGCAAGATCAAAGAGATGAGAAGATGTAAGGAGCTATGAATATTGAATGTTGTTGTGGGTATGGATGTTGATGTTATGAAGGCTGCAAGGGAACTAACTATTCCACCTGCAAGAAAGTAGGATGGAATTGGTTTTTACTTTCTGTCGGATGTTACTCCATGATTATTCCAGATGTGATAAGCCAACGGTCCAAGGTTAGTACATTAAATGCATCGCTCCTCTTGCCTTACCATACCTGGGACTAGACTAACATACTTTGCCAGATATTTCATAATCGCTTCATGCATCTCGTGTAAAGTGGGCTCAATTCGGGTGTAAGAATGCTTGTCAATTTCCTGATAAATTGTAGCTTTGTATGTAATGCTCTTCTATTCCCAACTGATCATCTGAACATAGTGCAATAAATAGGAAGAATGAAAACGTCTTCTCCGGTACCCTGTCTCGAGTGCCATTCTCCCTCCAAATGACTGACAGCCAGGGAATCATGGCTTGCAAATATTGGAAAACGCTGTGGCGCCCACATGAACAACCGTGCCTCTCGGGATTTTCTTATCGAACGCGAGGCTCAATCGACGGAACGAACAGACGGGCTTAGATCACTCCTCATACTCCTGCGGCAGTACCGTGAGCGGACGGCTGCTCAGCCTGCTATTCTTTGTTTCCCGATAACCGAATGGGCCCGGCAACGATGTGTGCAGATAGCGACTAAGGCCGCTTTTCTCGTCCACGAGGCAGAGCATGATGTTGGCGGCGAAGGCTGGGAAGTCGTGCAAGAGCTGCTTGACGATTGGCATCTTAACCGCCTTCATGTGAGTGCGTCGCATCAAGTCGCGGACGATTTCTCGCAGGGGCTCGTAGGCTGGGAGGTCGTTGCCGTACGCGGCCTCGATGAGGTGGCGAAGACCGTCATCACATAGGCCCTTGTAGGACCGGAAGTCATAGACCCCAGTATGACCGAGTTCGGTAGACCGGTACATGTCGTCAACCAGACTGCGGATGGACTCGTTGAGAACTTGAAGTGCCTTTTTGCGAAGGGCTGGCAGATCGAAGAAGTCGCCTAACTCGAACATCTTAACGTGGGCCTTCATACCTGCGTTCAGGTCTACTTGGACCTTAGGTACTATAGGGTATGGGTTGTAGGTATCATTGAAAGCCATGAAGTTTAATTTGTTTGAGGACGAAAAAGCTTACAGTTTCCGGTGTAGATGAATCGAATGACCATGTCAATCTCGCTGGGGTCATTCTCCTGCAGGATTACGTGGTTCGTGGTAGCCTCCTGGGATGGTGTCAGTGATATTGTTGCATTTGCATTATTTTGATTAGCCTGTACCTTGAAATTTCCCATGAATGCCTTTTTGAAGAAAGGACAACGAGAGCAAAGAATGACCTTGTGCAAGTCCCAAGTTCTGTCACCACATGACACTTTGACATCGGAGAAGTTGCCAGACTCAAGGATGCCTGTTAACGACATCATCTGGGCTGTCTCATCATTGCCACCGTCGCCGGCATTGCTCGTCTCTTTGCCCTTGTCAACATTGGGCTTGCGACTTGCTAGAAAGTTCAGTGTTGGCATTTTCACTGCGGTTGATTGTATGCCACTCGAGTTTTCGGGGTGTATCTGCGAGTTAATTGATCGAGGTCGGTGGGTTTGGGGTCAATATCTGTTGCGGTTGGGTTTGTGACTGAAGGTAGAAAGCATCAAAAAGGAATCTTTGGGCCAAAGGTATCCGTCCACGTGGGGGTGGTTAGATTGTTTTGTTCAGGGTGGATGGAACAATCAAAAACCACAACCACTATGTTGCTCGTTGAGTGAGGAGAAGGTGAGAATTCCGCTGTAATTACGGTGTCAAGCTGCCTAAAGGCTGTCAAGGTATTACCGCTTGTTGGACTAATCTTCTACCATTCCTTGCTTGATATAAAACCAAAAGTGATGTGTGTTGTTGGAAGGATTCAGGCCAAGTAGCTGAGAGGGGACAAGGGAAATTTATATACCAATCTCTAAGTCATCAATGAGAGGGTTTACACATTCTCTGATACGTTGGTAAGCACTCCTAAGAGTTTTCAATCAAGGTGTTCTTTCGATCCATGAGAGTTATGTTGTTGGCTTGCTTTTGAGAATAATTTCAAGTGCATTACTTGCTCTAGATTATGTTGCTTCCGCAGGACCAGTCTGATGTGAACCGCAGTTGATCTATAATATATCACCACAACCTACAGTACTCTGAGTTCTAAGCAAGTCGAACCGGTCACATGTTAAGTAGCTGCATTTAATCTCGAGCATAACTGTAAGTAGGCCAGGGTGAATTATTTGGAGACTAGTATTCAAATTGATGTTGTGTACCGCTGAGTCCATCGCTGTTTCAACGCAGCGGGCCCATCAAACCCATGTTAATTCATCAAGTGGTTGGTTCAAATAGGCAAAAACAGCGACACCAGAATGTTCAAAAACTCAACTGTTATTTGGACAAGACTCATGCTTATCAATACAGTAATATGGCAATGAGCGTAGCATAACAGGAGTGTATTCAGTTGGTTGCAAGTAAAAAGTGGGCAATGAAACTTCACTTGCCCTGCACAGAAGACCTCCATTCCGCATCCTAGCTTTCGCCTTGCTCCAATCGTTCCCCGTTCATCTCCACCTCACCACAGAAAAGATAACATTATAGAGGTGAGAGCCAAGTATAGATCAGGCGAATACGTGGCCATCACACTCGACCTGTCACCCTATATCCCTTCCTCCTTGGCTTGGACTCGCTTGATATAACATCAGGTACGACAAACCAAGTTTCCGTTCTGGTTGTCGATGTTGGTGTATGTGGTCAGCTGTCAATTTAATTCCCATCCCATGGTGATTGCCTCCACTCTTGTCACGTAACGTACTGAGATCATGATTGTTTGCACACCAAACGCGGTCGGCAGCTTGGCACTCAACCCGAAGCCAGTTGCCTTCAACTCGGGCATTTCTGCAAGAGTCGAATGCACCACCGCCGAGTTTTCATTAGTAAACGTAATCGGCAGTTTTTCTTATACCACACATACTTTCGGCGCCATTGTAACCAACATGCAGAATTTGCCAGACACGTGTTGAGATCGATGTTGGCCAAGACCCACTGCTGGCCGGCGTTGAGGCACTCGCAGTTCAACACGGAACTGCGGCTGATGGAACAGCTGCGATATCGGTGTTCCTCAGGCTCTAATGCTGTCTCCTTGTACTTTTCGACCCGCTGAGATAATATCCTCTCAAGTCCTACGAGGCTGCGGATCTATGCAGCTTCTGCCTACAGAACTTGGCATCACTACCAAGTCCGATCTGGGATCCTCCCGCATACTTGGCGCCAGCGTGTGGGTTCGTGGATTGCTCTCGAGACTACCAGGTTCGTGTATACCTTGAATAGGAATGCAATTCGCTTGGAAAGAAACAACTATATTTGCCCCGACTGTGGTCGAGGGCAGTAAAATGAAAGACACACTCTGCTCAACGCGGACATGTGTAAATCCAACCTCACCTACCAGGTTCTCAAGAATAGTCACATAGAAATCCCCGAACTGTTCTCACAATCTTAGGTAGATATTCAATCTTTGATCGCAGCATTTTGCCACCGTCCCTTACCGCAATGGAACAGAAAGCTTACACTTCAGTTTCGGTGCAAATCTATACAGACCAGATAAACTGGCATGATAATTATCCCACATCGGAGACTGTTGACCATTTTGGCCAAAGATGATCCACTGGATGGTGAGGATAGGTAACGCGATGGTGTCAGCGTTGAAAAAACAGCCCGCCGTCCACGGCAGGTACTAGCTTTAGATAGTATCTTCTCGATAAGTGATACAGACCGAAACTGCTATAATTGCAGAGTGACAATACAGAGGTAGATATGTAAGCGCGCAGCTTACTCTATCCGCGTCCCTTAACTAATGCCAGGGTTGATCAGCTGACTGCAGATATTTTAATTAATATCCAATGTGCCAATGTGGGTAGGCAAGTAGGCTGAGAGCCCCAAGATATGCGCTCGTATGGAAGTTCGAGGTACATGTTGGGACCACAGAGATTTTGACCAGTATTATATTGTTTTACTATTGCTGGTGTGAGGGGGAAATATGTATCGGCTTGTTCACGATATTGCACCTGCCGTTTATGTCCTATTCATGACTATTTCCCCACACCTCAAACGACAACTGAGGGGCAGCAGATGGTGAATCTTACAGGGATGGCTGCTTGAAATCCAGTAATAACTAAGCGGCCAAGTCGATTATGGGATGAGATGGACGAAAACGATTCTGACTAGTCTCGGAGCCATGATCGGCTGGACTCGCCGATCGCTATGGTAAGGGGCTACCACCGTCACTACTTCCGTGACATTGTTTCAACACCACTTTTGATGTACCAGCAACTTCCAAACTTGACAACGAGTAATCCTAGTATCGCTGCATCCATCTGGTACAATTACCGTCCCAAGAGCGGTAAGAGAGACAGACCATGTCCTGAAAGCAACGCTGCATCTCAAAGTTAGCATGTGCTTGCTCAAGGTTCTGTCACCCAGATGGGGTTGCAACTCACGTGACCCATCTCCGACGATCGTCACAACGCGGATATATAACAAAACAGGTAATGTAGATGAGTCTCCGAATAAATGGGTATCTCCTCGTATAATTAAACGCAACATATTAAGACTGCTAGAATATGAACAAAACAACAAAGGGCGTAGAGGTATTGCACCATGAGTTGCACCATACAATGCATCGCTTGAGTAAACAGATCAATCGGAAAAGGGGATACAGCCGGCCGCCCAGCCCAGCCCGAATAATCATCATCTCGGCCGCATCGTCGACCGCGCCTGGGCGCTCGCCTGCCACTGCGCGCCCATGTCCCGCGCGCGCCACATGGGCACGGCGGGCGCCGGGATGGAGCGCCAAGCGGGCCAGTCTCGGCGGCGCGGGACCGCCGGGTTCGGGTCGTCGGGCCGGTTGTTGACGTCGTTGGGATCGACCTCGGTGAAGTAGCCCGAGTAGTACGAGCTGGGCCAGCTCCGCCGCTCCAAGTTGTCACGGACCTCGATGGTGCGGATGCGCCGCACCCGCGACAGGCAGTACCAGAGGATGATGAGCAGGATGAGGGCGCCGATGCAGCAGCCCAGGATGATGCCGATCTGCGCGGGCGACAGGCCCGAGTCGGCCCTCGAGGAGGCCCCTGACGCAGGTGGAGAAGAGTTCGGTGCGCTTGTTGCGACGGGCCCGGCGTCGGTGTGCCCGCCGTTGCCCAGGGTAATAATTGCGGTCCGAGTCGAGTCGGGCGTCACGATGGTCTGTGTCAAAACGACGACGTCCTGGCGCTTGATGTTATCTGGTTGGGCCGCAAGAGCCGGCGGATTTGCCGGTAACGGGGCAATCATGGCGAAATGGGAGGTTTTGGTTGGTTGGGCATCAACCGCGCGGGTGGGTATCTATCGTGAGGAACACCAAAGAATGGAAGCTTGTACAGACCGATGCAGCAGCATCAGCATCGACAGGCAGGAACACACAAAAACTGGAGAAAAGAGCGGTTCTGTGTCTTGCATCACAGCAGTGACTGCGGCAGCGCCTCCTTTCTGGGGGTGGGTATCCCCATGTCTTTATCTGTTGTTGGCTTTTTGCTGGCCGCAACGAGACCTCTCACATCGGTCGACGCGGGCCGGTCAGTGGCCGCAATAGGAACATGGCGACTTGGGGCTTGGGGGAAGGAAAAGTCTAGAAACTGCAACGCAGCCCAAAAAGCTAAACCAAGCTCCTGCTGCTTGTACATACATAGTGTGTGTGTGTGGCATGCGAAATGGTTTCCTTTTTCCAAGTCAAGTTCGCGTTCTTGTCTCCCTTGTCTCCCTTGTCTCATGTGGTGTGCTTCACACCCTCTCGGGACTACAGGGAGCTGTCACTTGACGATTGGCTGGGCCATCTGACCCCTCGGCCAACCCAATCGTGAGAAGCTTGGCTAAGACATTTGGCAACCTATAAGAACTGCCGCGCTAGCTTCTCCCGCAGCAGATGCCCGCATGGCTCGTGGTTCTACTTGTAGCGTTCAAGGAACGAAAGCACCATGGCAATCATCTTCAATCTATACGACGGACTTTGACGGGCGCCACGCCGCCACTGCGCAAGGCAAGTAGCCAAGCAAGCAGCCGCTAATGCGAGATGCGAAATGCATGACCCGGGACAATTGCAAGGGCCTTCTGGCGCTACTGGGGCTCGCAGGGCAATCCTGTACCTCTTGCATGCGGGCTGACTTGAAAGCTGCTGTTTCTTCCAGCCAGCTTCTGTCGGACTTGCTCTTCCCCTCCTTTCTCACTACTGGATGAGTCAAAAGGGACAACACCCAACCACCACTTGGGGGCCAAAAACGCGACCGCAAGCAAAGTCATTCACGATGATCCACTCCACCGCCAATCGGTACATATGAATGGCCTCGGAAATGCTCCTCCCACCCAGTGGCATTAACGAATCAGTGCCAAGAAGCTTGGCTGCAAGCAAATGCAGACGGGGATCCTGCCAATAGGGGGAATGCGCGACGATAAGCTGTGATGCATATCGGCTGAGAACGTGCAGCAAACGAGAGAGAGAGAGGGAAAAGAGAGGGACCAAGGGAAGAGAAGAGAGCGGTAAAATCAGACGGGAAGAGGAAGGGATGGACGGGGTTTCATGAGAAATGATGATTGATGATGATACCAATGAGTTGTACGAATGAATTGTGTCGTATCGAAGAGAGCCAATAAGTAACCCCGCGCGAGACGAGCGCGTCGAAAGGTAATGCACGTAATCGTAAGATTGCGACGCACTCAACCGGCTCATCGCGAGGGCGCCCAGAAGAGTCCTGAATCTCACCGAAATGTCCAAGAACATTGCTGCTTGGTTGGTTGGGGCCTGAAAGCCTGGAATGGAATTGCTACCCAAGACCGACGAAAGAAAAGGAAGTCCGCAGTTGAACGTGTTCCTCCCTGTCGAGTGAAGTCGCTTTAAGGTTCGGGACAACATTCAGTCGGTGGCTGAGAGGGAAACCTAGCCACCACGTGTGGCACGATGACATATCAAACTTCCCTCTGACGACGGAGGGATGTACTAGCCATCTGCCAGACGATATTCCCAGTCCTCTTCAGATATTAAGAATAGAAACTGGAAGAACAGAGCCTCATGAATCTACAATTGGCCAGCGAGAATGCTGAAGATGAGACTCTTCGCTTGTTCCCGAGTTTATCCCTGTCGCTTACCCCCCCTTTCATCAGGTCTCCAACTCCAGCGGCTGCGGGCACCCGACACATGCAGCAATCACTGCCTGTCTATCAATCTTGCTCCGGTACGGCTTTCTGCATCGGGGAAAAACGTTGTCGACGGGAGGAGAAACCTCCGTGGATCGAATGAGAGCACAACATATCAATATTACGCGATGGATGCAGACATGGCAGTGTCAATGAAAAAGCCGGCATGGGCATGCGCTTGCCCGAAACACACAGCAGGGCCGCATGACGTGGCACTGGACTGACTGTTTTGAGTTGCACGACCGCCGAACCGTTGAAAACCACCAACGATTCCACGATGGAATCAAAATTCTAGAAGCAACGTATCGGCAGTGGGAATTAATCTGAATAAGTACTTCCAATTTATTGAACATCATGCACTTTGGTCACTTTGCGTGATGCGACATGGAAAGGCCAGTTACTACTCGTTAGATTACCACCCCCTTTTTGATATATGCAGCGTGAATATTCACTGCATCGCATCACATTTGACTCCAATATCACATTTGCCATTCCTACCTTGTTTTCACAGCCTGCCTAGATCACTGCTTTCGCTTCGAGGGAACACTCTCCGTCGCCGAGATGAACTGCGCATCCCCATCATACCTCCAGCGCGTGAAATGCGCAACGCCACCCGCCGGACAGTCGATACCGCTGCCCAGCCCATTGCACGTCGCGTAGGCCCCGACCAGGCTGCCCACGAAGTTGCCCGCCCCGCCGCTGACGAGCGCGGCCGACACCTTGCCGATGACGACGCGCGCGCCCGGGTTCGACGCCGGCATCGCGGAGAGCGTGTACTCGGCGGGGGTCTCCGCGCGGATCTCGAGCCGGATGGGCGCGTCGAGCCACGCTTTGGGCACCTCGACAAGTACTGGCGCCGGCGCGGCGCCAGTGCCGATGGCACGCAGCCGGAACGACAGCTTAGTGGCGCCCGCGTCCTCCTGCGCCGGGTCGTGCAGCTTGACGATGCCGAGGTCGATGTGGTTCAGCTGCGTCAGGAAGACGGCGATGCCGGCCTCTTGTCCGGGCGTGATCGGCGCGAAGGCCGACACGTCGACGCTGAAGGTGAACAAGGTGTCGGTCTGGCGCCGCCCCACGAAGGCGAGGCCCAGGCGGCCGGCCAGCACGCCGTCCGTGTTGGACTCGGGCGTGCCCGTCAGGTTGTTGCGGCTCGGCACGATCTGCAGGCCGTCGGGCGTGGCGGAAAAGGTGCCCTCGCGCGGGACGCGCCAGTGCAGGAAGTGCTTCGGGATCGTCGCGGGGCCCTTGTCGGCGCTGAAGTCGTACGCGTCGGGGTCCGAGATGAAGGCCCCGTTGCCCGGGATGTCGCGGCTGGCTGCGGGCAGGGCCCAGCCGCTCATGTTGCCGCGCACGGGCTCCAGGACGGGCCACTCGCCCTCGCTCCAGGTGACGGGGAACAGGGACGCCTCGCGGCCCATGGGGAAGATGTGGAACTCGGGCCCGGACCGCGTGGCCAGGCACATGCCCCACCAGTTGCCCGCGGCGTCTTGGAACAGGTCGCCGTGCCCGACCGTCTGGAAGTACTCGTCGGTGCCGCGGTTGGTCAGGATCGGGTTGTGCTCGTACGCCTCGTAGGGTCCGGTGATGGTGCGGGCCCGGGCGATGGTGATGGCGTGGTCCGTGGCCGTGCCACCCTCGGCGATCAGGAGCCAGTACCAGCCGTCCTTCTTGTAGATGTGGGGGCCTTCGGGCCAGACGCCGCCCGTGCCGTTCCAGAGGCTGATCGGGGGCTGGCTGAGCTCGCCCGTCTCGAGGTTCAACTCCTGTAGGATGATGCCTTGTGTGGCGGTGTATACTTTACCGTCGTCGTCCCAGAACAGGTCTGGGTCGATCTTCTCCGGGCGGAAGATGACGGGGTCGCTCCAGGCAGCGTCGTCGAAGGGATCCGCCGTCTTGAAGACGACGCCGATGATGCCGTCCGACTGACCGAGGTACTCGCAGATCAGGTAGTATTCGTTGTTGTGGTACCGCAAGGTCGGCGCGTACATACCGTCTTGCTGGCCCCAGGTGTTCCAGCTGATGCCGGGCAGCTGGGCCTCGCGGTTCCAGGCATGGCTGATGAGCTTCCAGTTGACCAGGTCCTTGGACGCGTAGATGGGGATGCCGGGGAACGCGATGAAGGTCGACGTCGCGCAGAAGAACGTCCCGTTGACTTGTGTGCAGGACGGGTCAGAGTGCCAGCCGGGCAGCACGGGGTTGTAGTACGTCGAGTTCTGTGCGCGGCATGGCTTCGTGGCGACGGCTAGCGCCGTTACTAGTAACGAAATCGGGGACCACCTCATTTCTACGTAAGTAGGTAGGTATTGCCGATGTTCGAGGAGTACCGTGATCTACACAAGGTGCTGTGTAGCCCGGAATCAGTATTCGTCTTTTATCGAAGTTCCAAGGCGGCAATACGAGAGTGCAATGTTGCCATTGTCGTGCGCCATTACCCCGAATTAGCGCACCTGGTTCATTTAGCCGGATGCGCCCCGGCTGGGCCCTGCGTGATCTCCGCACCCAAGAGCCTGGGCAACTAGGGGTGGAGTAGGAACTCGAACGAATGTCAGTTCTAGGGAGGTGACTATGATACGACGGCTCATCACACGCTTCGGACGAGCATCAAAGACAAACTTATCTCAATTGAGCAGAGTATGCAGCGCCGTGGAAAATAAACTAGAGTTAATTCACTTTCGTTTGGCAGCTAGGGTTCTTTCTATTCTTTCCTGCCAAGCCCTCGCGTATCAATCTGCATGGATTACTGCTTTCGGAACGGAGGACGTCGCTCCTAAGCCCCTTTAAACCAAGAACCAGGAACCCACTTTAACGTCCTAACTACCTGAATGTTCTGGCATCGGTGTATATGTTCATGGTTGGTTTTGCGATAATTCAGATATCCAAGAGAGATTTGGCCTCAATCAACCTTCATTTTCGAGTTGTTTAGATTCTGCCTGCTTGCAATGCATCGACTATCACCTAAGTGCCGGCTCTATGTCTTTTCGAGGACGGAAAGATGATCTCTATCGAATCACGAACTCTTCTACCAGATGCTGATCGTCCTCGAACAATGCATATACATCCAGCCCGTACAAGTAGCAATCCCCGTGCATGGTCCATTACCCCTCCCTCTCGAGCGAGCGTAGAACGAACGGCTGGAAGGCGCCCGGGATGTAGGCAATCCGGTCGCCCACGCGGGCCCCGGGCGCTGCCAGCTCCATGGACCCACCCTCGGTCACGTAAAAACACCGGTCGTAGGCCGTGTACTCGACCACCTCGGCGTACTCGCCTAGAGGGGAGGGGATGGGCCGCTTGGGGTCTAGCCGCATCGCCGCGCTCCCGCCCTCGCTGTCGTTCCAGTCCAGAAAGTAGTCGACCTTGCCCAGGTACTCAGACGGGTCGACCGCCGCCAGCACGCCCGTGCTGCACAGCCGGTACCACCTCGCAAAGGGGTGCGCGCACTTGGAGTAGCCACCGCGGCGGGCCCCAGCTTCTTGGCCCCCCAGTAGCCCCTGGCCTGCGACCAGTGTCACGGCAAAGGCGTCGGTAACGGGTGCGGGAAGGAAGCGAACCCAGCCTGCGACCAGGGACACCGCTAGGGACTCCCACTGCTTGAATACGCGGGCGAAAGAGCCTATTGGGTTCTTGTTGCTGGCCCATGGGACATGCCCGGTTCCGGATGGGATTTCTGGACCGATGGCGGAGATCGTGTCGATCAACTTGCCATGCATACGAGCGCACTATCAGATCGAAACCCCAAGCCGGGCAGGACCACCCCCGGAAAGCTAGCATAACGCAAGGCAAACTCCTTTCAGTGGATCCAGTGCGCATACTAGGCCGTTACGAGCGAGATCAAGAACGATAGAGCCCCAGGTTGCCTTAAAATCCACCCTCCAAGGATAGCTGCGGTGATGCGTTAAATCACCACCAACACAGTAGAACATGTGCTCCATGGTCTCCCTGGGGGAAATAGGGCCATGAAGAGTGACTTGGAGGATATTTGAGGTGCGTTGGTCCTCCTCAGTCGCATCTAGTTCTGTCCCTTCTTCTTGGTCTGATTGATTCGGTGCACGTTTCTGGTGGAGGGCCAGTGCATCTGCACCTGTTTCGCAGAGAAAGGTTATTTTTTTGTTTTTTCCGGTTTAATACCTTAGCAGAAACCAAGACTCGCAGCGTGATATACTCTCATATACTAACTCAAAAGAACGCATTATACCCTCGCAGAGAAAGGCGTAGAGATCTGGGCGACCCAGTAGGCAGGCGTATAACAAAGCAGATCTCTCATCTTGGTTTCGCGAGTTCACAACTGCGCCATGATGTATCAGTAGCTTGACTATCTCGAGCTGCTGCGAAACCCTTTTTGGAATGACATGCACAAATGCATGGAGCTGATGCGGTCAGGCTTGATGGCAACCTGTACAGCGACGGGATCCAGCAGCAGCAATTTCCGCGTGTTGTCCTTGGCCAATAAAGCTCGGACAAGACGGTAGTCCCGGTTGAACGGACTCTCATGAACTGCTTGGATATGTTGATACTTGAAAGCTTCATGTTGGCCGTACAGCTCAAAGAACTCGTCGAACTCTTTCTCCTCTAACGGGGTAAGTGCGCCGTCAAGGGTACCACCTTCTTCGTGGACTAGCCACTTTCCCGCAACTGCTGGGGCGTCAGTTATCTCACCAGCTTGATACTAGATAGACATCGCTATTCATTGTACGATATCAAGAGGTAATAATAGGACATCAACTGAAGATTGGAGTTTGAATTATTCCGAATGTGAAGATGATGTAGGTCAGACATGGCCTGGAATTAGTGGACGGCAGGCGATTGGCCTTAGGCTTAGGCGATTGCAGTAAAATGGGCCTGTAATGAAACCACTACATGCTGGCAGGAATGGCGGAGCCCACCTGCCCGCACCTCGCAAAATACAACTTTTGTTTTTTAAAAGCGACGACAGGGTGAAGGAACCCTTTATTGTGGCGTATATTCTATATATTATTATATTCAAAGAACCTCGGGCGGCTATTTAGATCGATTTGTTTTTCTTCCCGAAGCCGTTGTGCAATTCGTGGCATGGACAATGCATGTTTGCTGTCCCATCGACCCCGGAGAGCCAATGAAAACCGGACCTCAATGCTGACGGTTTCCACGAGCAAGTTTTTTGCTAGCCAGGACGATGCTAATCGGTCAGCTCCTCGTGATAATGGTAACTAATAACAATACTTGTAATGCCAAAATCAGTTTGTCATTCACTGAGCCTTGGCGTTATCTGCTTATGGAGGTGCCTCTTTTCGCAAACATCGCTGACGACCACATCTGTATTGCCACCCGAGGATGTTGAACATTTTGATGCTCGACTATTGTGTCATCCCACTCATTTCAGCAAGTTCTGGCTCAGAGGGGTGCTAACTACGATACAATGTAGGCATTGGCTCTGAAGTTTCCAGCGAATATCGCTGATGATCATCTGTTCCTATTTCCAGACTGCCAATCACTATGAAGATGCCGACCGAGGCACACAGGGAAAGGCTTCGGTTTTTTCTCTTCGTACCACCAATGACCTCTGCGTCTGGCCGTGTTAATTGACGTGGCTTGGGTTGCAACAGCCTGACTGGAGTCCTGACGCAGGTCCCTATTGGATAGATAATAGCCGCCCGGTTACTTAGAAGTAGTGAGGCATGCATGGGTAGGACTTCGGGGTTGAATTACCCCTCTTTTGAGACGAGGCATTAACCTTAGGCTACAGCGACATCTTGATCAACAATTTGGTCAAAACCGATGCTCAATATCCTGCAAACAGCGTGTTTGACCACATTACCCCTCTACTCGAGTGAGAGCTTGCCGACAGGTTACCTACGCGCCAGCGCGATTACCATTGCATTGATTCCATACAAACATGAGCAGGGCCCGACAATCTGTCCCAAACCAAGGGGATGGAAGTGTAACAAACCGACAGTTGGCTAACGAGGCCTATTCAGTCGGCTGGATTTGTGCGATACCTACTGAGTACGTTGCTGCTCGTGCTTTCCTCGACGATGAACACGAAAGCCTCGAGCACATCGCGCACCATGATAACAACAACTACACGCTCGGGAGGATGGGAAAGCACAACGTCGTCATTGCTGTCCTTCCCGAGGGCGAGTACGGCATAGCGTCGGCTGCCACTGTCGCGCGCGACATGCTGCACAGCTTTCCCAACGTGCGCATTGGCCTGATGGTCGGGATAGCCGGCGGCGTGCCAAGCAAAAAGCACGATATTCGACTCGGCGACATTGTCGTGAGCGCTCCTCGAGACGGCCATGGCGGTGTGTTCCAGTACGACTTCGGCAAAACAATTCAAAACAAATCATTTCTGGAAACCGGCCTCCTGGCGCAGCCGCCGACTTTGTTGCGTACGGCTATCAGTGGCATCAAGGCGCATTATGAGAGCGATGGCAATCAGATCGGCAAAGCGATTGCCTGTGCTCTGGAGAAAAACCCGAGACTCAAGGAGCGTTACCAACAACCCGATGTGGGCACGGACCGTCTGCATCGCACCGATGCCATCCATGAAAATATATGTACGACATCTTGCAGTGCCGAGACTTCTGCATTGATCTCCAGACCACCGCGGGGTGAAGACGAGGACAACCCTGCGGTACACTACGGCTTGATCGCCTCTGCCAACAATCTCATGAAGGATGCGGTGCTGCGTGACAGGCTCGCACAGGAGAAGGACGTGTTGTGCTTCGAGATGGAGGCGGCCGGACTGATGAACCACTTTCCGTGTCTGGTGATACGGGGAATATGCGACTACTCCGACACCCACAAGAACAAGGAATGGCAAGGCTATGCAGCGATGACGGCGGCGGCGTACGCGAAGGACGTTCTTAAGCTAGTTTTACCTAGAAAGCTAGAGACTGAAAGGAAGCTGAGCGAGCTTCTCAACAGCGGTTAGTAACTTGAGTTCATGTACTTCCACGAGATGAGCTTCAGGATGAAACAAGAGACGTAAATAATATTCAACACCCAACCACCCTGATATCGCGATGGTATCGAAGCCATCTGACGTCCTTTTATAGTTTTTGATGAGGTATCCACGCTGAAAGAGCAATCTGTACACACCAATTCCGTACTGAAAGGAAAGGCAGATCGGGACTTTCTTGACTGGCTCGCCCCCTTTGATTATGGGGCGCAACATTCGGATTTCCTCAAAATACGACAATCTGGTACAGGAAACTGGCTGCTGGACTGCGAGGAGTACCAATCTTGGCTTCGCACTCGACAGAAAACGTTGTTCTGTTCAGGCATGCCTGGAGCAAGAAAGACGATTCTCGCCTCAACCGTGATCGACGATCTTGAACGCAAGTTCTGGGACGACGATACAACGGCCATAGCCTACTTGTACTGCAACTTCAAGCGAGAAGGCGAGCAGAAGATCGAAGACTTGACTGCAAGTCTATTGAAACAACTTGTCCAAATGAGGTCATATCTCCCCCCCTGCATAGGTCAGATCAACAAGCGATATACTTCCAATCGAACAAGGCCCACACTTGAAGAGATATCTCAGGCACTTCACTCCATTGTTTCCGAGCACGCAAGAGTGTTCATTGTGGTTGACGCTCTGGATGAGTGCCAAACGTTGAACGGCTGTCGGAAAAATCTGCTGTCTATGCTTTTCGGTTTGCAGACCCAAAGCAAGATCAATCTCTTTGCGACTTCGAGGGAGATTCCTGATATTATCAAGCAATTTGAAGGCAGCCCTCGTCTCGATGTACGTGCCAGCGACCTCGAGATTCGCAGATATCTAGAAGGGCATATTTCAGAGCTTGGAGCAGTCGTAACCGGAAATAACGACCTGAAAAACGTGGTCATCACGAATATTGCTGGAGCAATTGATGGAATGTAAGTGCTAACTAAGCCTTGTAATCGCGAACCCGCTAACTTTGGTAGGTTTCTGCTAGCTCTGCTTTATCTTGAGTCACTCCGGGGGAAAGATACGTCACGGGCCATCAAGAAGGCTTTGAGCGGAATGGTCCGAGGAGCCAAGGGCTACGTTGCTTACAAAACCGCCTATACGAAAGTCATGGGACGCATCGAAAGGCAACACCCAGACGTGGCACGACGCGCTAAGCAAGTCCTAGGATGGACCGTTTGCGCCAAGCGACAGCTTCGTAAAGTGGAACTGCAACATGCGCTGGCTGTAGAGCGTGACGATTTGGTGCTTGATCTAGAGAACTGCCCCCCGATTGAGCATCTGGTAGGCATATGTGCCGGACTGGTGACGGTGGACGAGCAGAGCGGAATCATCCGGTTGGTGCACTACACGACCCAGGACTATTTCGACTCAACAAAATCGCAGTGGTTTCCGGAGATTGAGCTAGAAATGACGACTACCTGCTCTACATACCTTTCGTTTAAAAGCTTTGCCGCTGGCCCTTGCTATACGGATAAAACGTTCTCGAAGCGACTCGCAGAGCATCCATTTTACGATTACGCTGCTAAGAATTGGGGTTTCCACGCCTATGCCGCCAAGGCAGACAATACAATACTATCGTTCCTATTGCAACCAGCACAGGTCGAAGCGGCAGGTCAGGCATTAAATTCAGGTTTGGAATTGTATACGTTTACACCACACAACTGGGATACCTGTACCACGGCCTTACACTTGGCAACATATTTCGGTCTATTACGGGCGATCAATATTCTCGGAGATAACAATAGTGTCGATGCGAGTAACAACACAAATCACACATCTTTGCACATGGCTGCAGCGCGAGGCTATAAAGAAGTAGTCATCCTGCTGATGGAGAAGGGCGCAGATGTTAATTTTAGAAGTGGAAATGGACGGACGCCGCTGCACTTCGCCTCCACCCCGCAGGTGACCACTCCATTGATGGAGACTGGCGCGCAATTCCAGGCTATAGATCAACAAGACCCGACGCCGCTGCAATTGTCCGTTCATGCCGCAGATTATGCAGAAAGGACACTACTACATGTAGCTTGTTCCGTGACCCAATTCGAGATTGCTGAACTGCTGATAGGAAAGGGAGCGAATGTCGATGCCGCATGTAAGGCCGGGTTCACGCCTCTAAATTGCGCAGCAATTGGCGGCTGCTTCGACCTAGTAAAGTTGCTGCTTAAGCAAGGGGCCGACTGGATAAAGACATTCCAGAGGGACCCGGTACTACACGCTGCTTTAAGGGGAGGTCACGTTGGTATCGCTCGACTGCTCCTCGAGGAGGATAGCAAAAGTTGCAGAGAGGACAGTTTTGGACGCTCGCTCGCTTTTTATGCGGTATGGTGGGGTCTGGAAGCCTTTAATCTCCTCCCTGATCGGAAAATACTTGATGTAAACAAGAGGGACTATTATGGCACCACACTGCTATCAGTAGCTAGCCGCCATGGTCATAAGGGGCTGGTAGATCAACTGCTTGCAATACCCGACATCGACTGTAACTTGAAGGATAATTTTGGGCGAAGCGCGCTCTGGTGGGCCCGACGACAAGGTCATTTTTATATCGAGAATCGCCTGCTTGAGTATGTCATACCTCAAGGGTTAGAAGGTTGTGGTGCCCCAGAACCGGAAACACCCATGCGTGCGCTGTTCAGTACCATGGTTCGTGGCGAGGACACGGAATACCGCCCTTGCAACGTATATCTGGCTACATTGCATGTATTTGGTGCTTTCCTCGCATTGTCTAGTTGCTGGCGTTGCGAAAAGTGCGACGATCTTTTTGTTTGCCTTGAGTGCTGGAAACTTGGAGCTGGTTGTCTTTATGAGGATCATACATTTCATCTAGCAAACGAAAATTATTATTATAAATACTGATAAGAGCAGCTCATACTTGTCCGTGAGCAGAGCGGTTACATTTCAGTCAACGAATGGCAGTGGGGATGTCCGGATCAGTCAGCACAGAAATAATACCTCATTATAAATACCACCTGGTCAAAACCTCGCGATTATCCAATGAACAACAGAATCAAGTCAAAGTTTGACCTTGTTGGGTTTGACACGATGGGTCTGTACCTTTGAGAAGATTTGTATAAGTACAAGTCTAGCAAGTCTAAAATAATCACATCACGCTGAGGAGTGAAATCATTCTTTTATTTTTGTGATTTTCTCCGATTCAATGCCTGAGCAGAAACTAAGATTCACAGCGTGATATACTCTCAAAGACTGGCCACTATCATTATGTTTTCCATCCCACTTCCGCCGTTTCTGTCCACAATGTCCTTAGCACCAGTGATGCCAGCGGATCTAGCCGATCTACTGCAGAACACACCGGTAATGCTTAATGTCCGCTCCTTTCAGCTTCTCTCTCAGCGCAGTGGAGTACCGCGGGAAGTCGTCCCTGGTGGAGAACTCCATGTGCCGTTCCACGCTCAGCCAACCACACAGTATTACGAATTCTTCATCGTTTCCCGCATCACCATCCTCTCCGTCCTCCTTTACCCGCCAAATCCCTTTCACGGAATGCGGTTGGGCAAAAGCCGCCAAGAGTCCTCGGACAGAATCCCAATTCTCCGCAAACCGAGCCCTGTCGCCCGCTGCGACTGTGCAGCGGCCCACGCTCACGACGGGGCTTGCCACAAGGGGTATGCTGGCCTCAGCGCTAGGAGTGGTGAAGATAGTTGACTCCTGATCCTCGACGCGAATGGCAATCGTCTTGTCCCGCATGAAATGGGTCTCCAAACACTTCGTGGCGTTGGCGGCTTCCTCGGAGCGCTGCCACTGTTGGTATTGCTCACCAGAGGCCGATCGCCCAGCCAGGAAATAGATTGTGGCGTCCTCGATCTGTTGAAAGAGTACTGCCCCACTGGTCCCTGCGCTCCCGGGCGTGCGGCAATCTACCCCGGTGCGGGCGAACCACTCATTCTGCACTGATACGGCCTTCCCAGCATCGATACGACATTGGGGAGCAGAACTTGTCTCGCGTGCGGTCAACCAAACAAGCTCTGTGGCTGGCATGTTTGAGCTATAATTGTAATATATAGTTTGATCGACTGTGATAGGAGGAAGGGAGTAAAGAGTGATGGGCAATGATAGTTGGAATTGTGGTATCGCATCCAATCTTCAGTGTGAACGTGACTGGCGATGTTTTATACCTCGTCGCAGAGGACAATGCTCCGCGAATTCATAGGACGGCAATGACTCCATCCCGCGGATTATCCACGGGGTCTAAAGCAGATGGGACTTAGTAATGGCCATCATACAGTACTAATCATAGACGGGTGATAGGGTAAGCCGGGACACGCAAAAGCCATCCAAGCGGGAGAATCCCTCTCTTCACATCAACTTCGGAAAAATCCCAGGTGTTCCCAAAATATCCGATAAAACCTCACGCACGTTTACGAGGGGGGCTCAGTTTTGTCGCTCGCTACTGAAGATAGCGACACGATTCACGATTGTACGGAGTCCCGAGCGCCTTATGGAGCCTAAAATCGCAGTTGCCTTATCGTGGCCGTGCCTTACATATGCCCCTTTTTTTGACGACTCCATTCACGATCGATCGATTGGCCGGATTTCTGCCAAGAGTAACCGCCTCTCCAGATCCCGCATAGCCGTTGACAATGGATCAGTCGCTCCACCACAGGGACGTTTCTAGACGTCCTTCATTTCGCATCCGGACCCCTGACAGCCCTGAGCAAAACAGAGAGACCTATGATATTGAGACGGCTTGCAGGGATCCAGGAACAATATGGAGTCGCCGCGCCCAAATGCCAATCAGTTGGCGGGCTGTCACCCCACTAGCAGTCCTCAATTAACAGTCAACAATGCACATTGAACAGAACGCATGAATTTGCCATCGTGCAAAAGATCGCCAAAACCTCCAAAGTCAGGATGAACCCTCCTCAGTTTCTCGGCATTTCACCTACACGGAACATCGCAAATGGCTAGACTCAACACCGGCACGAAACATGCGCGGCTCGGCAGCCAAGTCAGCAAAGGAAGCGATGCCGCGACGGCACGCCGAGGGAGCCAGGCCACGACGGCACGAAGAGGCAGTCAAGCCACGACTACCACCCAGGATTCCGGCGCCACCGTGACTGTACGCGACCACCACGCCCGCGACCTGACCGCCGCCTGCGCGCGCGGGAACGAGGAGCGTGTACGCCGGGTATTGACGGAGAACCAGCCATGGACGGATGCGAAAGATAAGGCGGCGTTGCGCAAGGCGCTTCAGAAAGCCTCGGCACGGCATCAGCTCAACATCATCCGCCTCCTGCTCCATTACGGCGCCGAGGTCGACGCCGGCGCCCACGACGAATTCCCGCCGCTCTACCGCGCCGCCCAGGCGGGCCAGCGCGCCGTCGTCGAGGAGCTGCTGAAGCACCATCCGGACCTGGAGGCGCGCGAAACGCGCACTTCCCAGACGCCGCTTTTCGCCGCCGCCGTGCGCGGCTTCCACAACATCGCCGCCTTGCTCCTAGCCAAGGGCGCGTGCGTCGATGCCCAGGACCGCGACGGGCGCACCCCCTTGCTGGCCATGGCGACCAACTCCAAGTTCAAGTCGATGGAGACGGTGTCGCTACTTGCCGACCACGGCGCAAACCTGGAGGCGAAAGACCAGATCGGCCGAACCCCACTTCTTTGGGCCGCCACCAATTGGAGTTACGACTTCGCCCAGACACTCCTGCAGAAAGGCGCGAGTGTCTCAGCTGTCAACAACCGCGGTCGCACAGCTTTGCACCTGACGGTCGACAGCAGTAACGGTCGCAGAGGGGGAAGCGGCGAACAGGCACCGGCGCCCACGACACCGCGCGAGGAGATGCTACGACTACTACTGCAGCACGGCGCCGACGTAAACGCCGTCAGTGATGGAGGTTGGAAGCCCCTGCATAACGCTGCACAGAAGGGCCTGACATCCATCGTGGAAATCCTACTCAGAGCCGGTGCTGATATCAACGCCACCCTGTCAAATGGCATGACGGCCCTGCACTGGGCTGCCTTCAACGGCTTCGAGGACGTGGCGCAGCTCCTATGGTCCCAGCCCGAGGCCGACCTGGGTATCAAAGACACATTTGGTCGCGCTGCGTGGCTCTATGCTGCTGAGCGCGGCCATGACGACCTTGTCGAGCTTCTGTCTCCCGGTCACAATAGTCACCGCCTACCGAAGTCGATGCAGGACGCCACCCAGGCATTCAACGCTACTGTCGTCGAATTCAAAGACTATGGCGAGAAACAGCGCATCTCTAAGCCGACTGTGCATGACTTGTTGTACAAATGGGACGAGAAGAACGGTCGGCCCTCAATCCCACTCTGGACTGATGGACCTCCGGGATCCGCCAAGAGCGAGTTCAAATGGATACATCTTCCTGCCAACAATGTAAGTTCAAGTATACGTGCACTCAGTTCTTGGAAGCTTCCATCTAACCCCTTATTTAGCTTGCGTGGTTAGAAACACTCATGATCAACTGGTTCATCGAATCGGGATGTCAGGACCTCGAGGGATTCAAGGCCCTCATGAAATGCTTGGAGCAGGAACACTGCGGTCCATTGCCGCACGCCAATTATATGCGACCCTTCTGCCAGCGCATATCTTCGCAGCACCCCGGCGACGACGACGGAGGAGGTCCCCCAGCACCAGGAGGGGCCGACACGCTCAGCCCTTGGAAGGGCATCCGCCGCAGCACCAGCAACCTGTCGCAGATGACCCTCAGTCAGGGCATCCCGGGCGGCGACGGCAAGATCGTCATGTTCATGCCGTACCTGCACTACGAGACGGACGAGAGCCGGCAGAAGATGATGGACGCCATAAAGATCGTGTCATCGGCCAGCCAGGCGAGCGCTCGCGACAAGACGCCCGACACGCTGCTGCTGGAGGCGTACCTCAACCACAAGCCGTCGCTCCACCCCAGGAGGACGCTCGACCAATTCTTCTACCGCGGTATCGACACGTCGGCCCGCGATCGCGATCAGGTCGTATACCGCTATTGCGAGGACCATGGTCACGAGCGCAAGGTCTTCATGGTTGACCAGCTGTGGGTGCTCGTTCTGAACAAGGACCTCATCATCACCTGTTTCCCCGAACGCTTCGACTTGCCCAAGAACAAGAAGGACCCCTTGGGTGTGCTGGACGGCATCGTGGCCGAGATGAACGCCAAAACGCGACCACCCGTCCGCAGTGTATATCACATGGCTATTCTAGTATCTGGTCGCTGCTCCGGCATGTTCTCGCGCCACCGGGCCGACGACCAGGACTACCAGTTCCTCGACATGTTCGAGAGCTCCGTGGGCCGCGTAACCGAGGACCTAACACATTTGTTCCACCACTTTGAGCAAGCGTCGTCGCAGAGCCGGCAGTGGTCGCGGCCCTCGCGGCGGTCCAAGCTGCGCACCGGCAAGAGCAAGAAGAACAAGCCGATGACGGAGGAGTCGACCTCGTTCGACCGGCTGCTCGACATCGGGTCCGAGACGTCGCTGCTGACCGAGGTGCGCGACATCCGCGACGAGCTCAACATCCTGACCATGATCCTCAACTCGCAGCTCTGGACCCTGGGCGACCTCAAGAATTGTTTAGTGGAAGAGCTTAGCCTCAGCGCCCAGTCCAGCCGCCTCATGCGCAACAATGTCAACAACTGGCACGCCGCCGACATCCGTAAGCGCACCCTCGAGCAGGAGCGCCACCTAAAAGTCCACAAGCGCGACATCCAGTCCATGGACGAGCAGGCCGAGCGCCTGTACCAGTCCCTTACGGACCTGTTGGATTTGAAGCAGAAGCACAGCAACGCGCTCGAGGCCCGCTTCGCCAGCGAGCAGGCCATCTCGGCCGCGCGGTCCGGGCAGACGGTCATGGTCTTCACTATTGTTACGATTATATTCCTGCCCATGTCCTTCATCTCGGCCTACTTCGGCATCAACATCGACGCCTTCGACAGCCTCGAGGGCGGCTACGTCGCCATGTGGACCTTTGGCTGCGGCCTCGCCATCTCGGCCGTCTTCATCGTCATGGCCTTCACCGTCGTCGACATCACCAAGGCCATCAACAAGTTCGGCGCCCTCATGAAGCGGATCTCGGCGGCGCGCGGAAAGACCGGCCCGGACGAGAAGGACGAGAACGGTGCAGGCGTAGGCGGCGGCGATGGCGATCAAGGTTATAATTACCAGGAGGTCGCCGTGGCCGTGCAGCCGCCGACGCCCGGTCTGATGCAGTCGCCGGGCTTCCGCCAGCTTGGGGACCAGTCTGGTCCCCTGTCCCGCGAACGCACCAACAACACGATGCGGTCCGACGACATGGAGATGGGCATCCTGAAGCAGACGGAGCTCGATCTGGTCAAGACCAAGACGGCCATCAGCTTCCTGTCCAAGACGCGGTCTGCGGTGTCGGCTGACAGCTTGCGGAGCCGGAGGAGGATGTACGGGGAGGACGACTTGGAGTGGGGGAGGCGCGAGCGGGAGACGACGGCTGAGACTTGTTGAAGTCAAGTCGACTAATCAAAGTTAATTTGTTAATACGTGTGCATGATAGATTTTAGATTATACCCCTTAATGATAAAGCTCTAATCTGTTTCATATCCGTTAGAGGTATCGTGGTTTCGACTACGTGTCTTCCAAGTCTCGAGCTTCTGAACAAATATGTGACAATAGGACATGAGGAGTATGAGCAATGCGTTGATTGAAGAGAGGAAGAACACAGTTATGGGGGGCAGCTCTGAGATGTGGCTCTATGCATGTACAGACAAGGCACTAAAGACCTACAGTCGCTTCTTTCAACTTCGAGGCCCGGCAGGACGTGACCAGAATCGAATGATTAAGCAGCTAATCGTTTGCAAATCTTGTGACAGCACTTGCCTCAATATCTTCAACCCACATGAAGTTGCCCAGCCGGCGCCCACCTTGTGACCGATTGTCCACCCGATTGATGCTGCTCTTTCTGTTTCTGTTAGGCCTTTCGGAATTCTCTTGTTCCAAGCCTTCTTGTCGAGATTGGGATGGTATCGTATTTTCATGGTGAGCTATCATGGGTTTTGATTGGGTGACTATATCCTGCTGATCCGAATGGTAGTCAGCAGGTTCATCAGCCAGTCTTTTCTCAGCAAGATGCTGCCTGAATTTCCGAGAGAAGTGCCTGTACAGTCACAGTCTGAGTCAGTTGTTTTGCTGCCGTCGTTGCCTTTTGGTGAGCACTTACACCATTTCCATATAGCCGACCAGCCTTTCGCGCGCCAGGACCACTTCGACCTCTCTGAGTCGCATTCTCTTTAGAACAAACTCTTCTCGCCTGCGTTGAAGTTAGTTTTGATGCCTTTAAACTAGCAAAACATCAGCCTTTGAGATGCTCTTTCTTACCTCATCAGTGTATCAGGAAACTGAAAGGTGCTGTTAAAAAGGAGCAGCTCCAGAACGGTAGTCATGGGTAAACCGCGCTCCGAGTCCGCCAGCATTCCCGCCTCTGCGGTCATGATTTCCAGTTTTCTCCGCCGACGGATGACCGATTGGATATCAATGTCGGCTGCGCATTTATTTAGACCGGCAAGGTCTACCTCCGCTTGTTGGCCATTGGTGGGCTTCCTGTCCGGTTTTGATGTTGAGGAGATGCGCTGTAGAACCCCTGGTATTGTTTCATCATCGGTGTATATCCTGTTTCCGAACGGCCCAGAAAGCTTAAACCGGAGGTTGTGGAAATCGTGGCTCCGGATGAACCCCGTGCCATCTGGGTCATATACTGCCCAGGCCTCTCGGAAAGCCTCTATGTCTTGGTCTAGGCTCGCTAACGCCGAGGTGAACTCTGGCTGACGCTCGCGGGCGTGGCGTTCATAAGCGGCGGCCACGACCAGGTTCAGGAAGAAGAAAGTGGACAGGATGTTCCACGCGACGAAGAGGAAGCGCGTCAGGGCGAAGCTGCCGCAATCACCGTTGCGTGACGCGTCATCCAGCACGCAGAACGGCGGCCGGAGGGTTGCGAGGTCCTCCATGACGAAGTTCCAGCCTTCGCCGAAGCTGAAGCGGAACAGCAGCAGCATCGTTCGTGGCGTGGTGCGGAAGTTGGCAAACGTGCCCTCCAGGGATCCAAGCCGTGTCATGCCAAAGGCTTGGGTCATGGAGATGGCAAACGCCAGTAGGAAGACAAACCATACTACCAGGACGTCCGCTATGGGCTGTATACAGACTGCGGCATCGTTCAAGACGGCGTGGAAGTATGGAAATCGCCATATGAGCTGTAGGGCTACTGCGACTAGGAAGAAGCTGTGAGCAGAGCGGAGTGGAACCCAAATACCTGTCGACATCCACATCGCGAGGATTGTGGTTATCAACATTCCCATGGAATTGCACGCCATAAATACGAGTCCAATCTTCCTTTTCAGACGTATATGTCTTGTAGCATGAGCGAGCATGGCAGAATCTACAACGTAGACAAGCGAGAAGCCCAACAAGATCGAGTTTCGGGTTTTCGTCCACCACAGAGGCTCAAGGTAGAACTGGGTCATCAGTAATATTATATGCGCAATGAGGATCCCGATTATGCCTTTATACCAACGTGATTTGCGACCCATTGACCAAGAAGCCCAAGGCATGTGCCGCTTCAAGGGCAACTTGGGTTCGCCTAGATGTGTGACGCGTTGGAGCCTTCTCCGACACGCCAGCCAGGAAAGCTGCGCAGGGGTCATGTATGCCACTCTGGTCATTTCGGTGCGGTTTTGGATGCATACGGCGAGGAGTAACGTGACGATCAGCACTGTGGCCACTAGGTGGAACGCAACAATTACCAAGCCGTATCCGGAGCTGAACCCGTGCTTCGGTTGTAGACGAGGCCCTCGTATGTCCTGCACGGCAAACAACACGTCTGACCAGCCGCTGAGAGACAGGGTCCTGAAAAGCGTGAAGAGCGAATCCCCGAATGTGTCAAAGTTGAAGTAGGGGTTGTTGATAACGCGGGGCGCAAGAATTGGCCATCGAGGACTGTAAGGGGTAACGGTAAACTCCCCAACGCATTGATCCAGATCGACTAGAAAGTCCGAGTGATCGTTGCATGCTAACAGCTGCTGACTGAAGAGATTGAAGAAAAAAACTGCGAAGGGAATGAGGACTGCAGCAGAAAAAGTGATTGCCTGAGAAGGTGCGAGTTAACAAGTGCGTGAATAATATGGGGAGTTAGCAACACAATGGGCCAGGACTCTCTCTGTCTCGCTTACCTTCGTGGTTCTGCTAATTCCGAATATTAGCATCGAAGAGAAGGCTTCCCACACGGTATCGCTCGTGATAAGCAAGCGGAAAACCCGTAAGCCACTCAAAGCGGCAATTCCTTTTGGTACTTCAGCCTTGGATACGAAGCCCCAAATGACACTAATCCACATGAAAATAAGGATCGACACATCAAATACTCCCCGAAGCCTGCGGCAATACCCATTGGGTGTCCAGTAGAATCCGTCTGCTATCATCCGGATAAGCGCCTCCAAGGTAAAGGCTGCGACAAATCCAACATCAGCCCATATAGGCCATCTCCGACCTTGTTGATCTTTGAACAAGAAGTTTTCATACCGGTACAGCGGTGTTGAAATGCAAGCCGAAGCAGTAGCACCGACGATCACCAAAAACATGACAGTAGAGAAAGTAAACCGGGCGACTTGGTTAGGTTCAACGCCACCGAAACGTTTCCGATCTCCCCTAGAGGAGCTCACAATCTTTTGGCAAAAGCGTCGGAAACTGTTGACGGGGGTGAAGATGTAGAACGTGTGATTGTATCTCGGGTGTCTTGCCAACCACATGCGTTCGACTTCTCGTTGCGTTTCATGCAACATAACGCGGGTAACTTCTGCATCAACGAGATCTTCAGGGTTCTTGGGGTAAAATTTGGAATGAAAAGGGTTCGGGTCGTCTGTTGTTCGGCTTTCTACCAAGCGACTCAACCGATGTCGGACCCATTGCAAAAAGCCTGCATGCGAAGGGGCATTCGACATAGGTAGTTTGTTCGGAGTGAACTGAGGTTCATCAGGTATGATTTGGTCAGACCGAATCAGTTGCTCTAGAGCTGACCGCAGGACATTGGGCTGCCCCAGAAACGCCAATGTTGCTTGCTTATCCCGGCCATCTTCTTTCTGAGTCATGTTCCCCAAGAGGCCAATGATACTTGGAGGGCCCGACACCAGGTCTTTCCCTTTTATCTGTGCTCGAATCCGGCGAGATGTAGCATCAGCTTCGGAGCATGAGATGGCCTGGAACATGATCGGGATGAATTGGATCACGATGAAAAGCGTTGCCATGATACACCAGCCGGAAATGAAGATAGCCCCTATCCGATTGGCGCTAGAAGGAACCACAGAGGCGGTCGCACCATACAAGACATCGGTCCATTTGTCCCTTGAGAGAATCTGATACATTCCATAAAATGAATTCAGTGTGTCAGAAAATGTGACGGAAACCGGCAGCCCTGTAGTGCTACTTTGTGGTGGTATGGCTCCGCGGAGTAGTTGCGTGGCAAGAATGGAAGCTAAAAAGGTACTTAGAAGTACAAATAGCAGCATATTTAGGATCTCGTTGCCCCTACGTTTTATTGATTGCCACACGAGGCTCGTTAAAGGGGCGTGTTGCAAGACTCTGTATGCGCGACAGACACGGAATATGTTGAGCCACGCGTGATGTCGTCCAGAAAGCCGTCCGGCCAGGGAAAGCGAGATGCTTATAGTCGAGCCTGTAGCTAAAACGGTATCAATCATATACCGGCTTCGGTATAGATCACGCCATGGCCGCCGAGTTCGCAAGGCAATTTCGATATCCAGGAGCAGTGTCACCACGGCCTCTGATGCCGTGACCCAGGTAAATCGAGTTGACGGTGATAGAGAGGATGAGTAAAAGCATTGGGTAATGATGTCGTAGAATATCAGTATCACCCAGGTCGTACTGTGGTTTGCCAAAGAGTCCCATAAATGTGTTTTCACCGGTGCAGAGTTACCCGGTAAGTTAGAGGGATTTCCTTCCTCGGAATTCGTGGGCTGATCAGCTTCAATGGCTCCGCTGTTCTTGTTGCTATGCACTGTGCAGATCACAATCAGATAGCTGATTAGCCATAGTCGAAGACATATGATGCAGGCTGGAAAAAGCAAAGCGGAAGAGAGAGAATCCGAGTTGATAGCGTAGTTCATCAAGTCAGTGAAGGTTGACTGACTGACTGTGACAAGTACGATCTCCATAGAATTGAGGACGTCATCGAAATGGAGAGAACCATTGTATGGGCTGTCTTGCATGAGACATATCGAGCCTCTGGGACACAAGAAGCCCTTTGGAGTGTTGGTACCATATCTTAGGGAAGATAGGTCACTGTCATTAGGTGTCCAAAGCCAGGGATATGGCCTGCCGGTTTCCTTGTCGATTTGACCGCCACATAATTTCAGGGTGTCGGAATAGGCGGAACCCTTATTCGACGGGTCGGCTGGGTCAAGCCATACGCAGTGGCGCCTGAAGCTTGAGCTGAATATCTGCACGCCGACAATGGCGAAGAAGATTACGAATAATCCAAGAAAAGACCAAACTCGGGCGAGTGGACGAGCAAGCTTCTTGAATAACAGCAGTATAATCTAGAACCAATCAGCAGGTTATCCTTTTTGACGGCGCGGGCTTTGTCATGACTCCTTACTGATGTACCATTGGTGAGCGCCAACAACCTAATAATTCTCAAATAGCTCAACATGCGAAAGAGACGGAAGTTGTGCTGCGCTTCGTAATGGGTGATTGAAAGAATGAGATGTGCCCAAAAGGAAGTGATGGCTATAAAATCCAGACGATTAAAAGAATGACGAAAAAAAGGCACCCGTCCGAGTTGCACGATCTGAGCTTCCTCCACAGTTCTAGGTTGGGATAGAAAAGCGATCGGAGGATCAATGCCATCCCGGGATTTAAGGACAAGACCTGAGACGATGGCTCGAGCATGCAGTTCCAAAGTCCAGGCAATGAAAATGCAGAGGTTTACCCAATTCACCCAGCTATATCCCCATGATCGAGAGGTGTCCTGGTCCGTCGTTGTTACGTATGGCTCAACCGATAACAAGATGACCTGCACCACTATCAGGAGCAAGATCATTGGCTCGGTATAGGGGCACACAAGGCCCAATGCTAACGAGGTACGCAGTGGGTTGTTAGGTGAGAAAACATAGAGCGAATTCCCCTTCAAATATGTCGAGACTGTTTCGCGGGTCATCACGGGGTCCGTCGCGGCCCGACTGAACGGCCCGTCATCCAGCGCGCCTGTGGAATCCATAGCCGCAGGCTCGGTTGATGCAGTCGATGGTGACATGATGACAGTAAACTAGGCCAATGGGAAAGAATAGCATCAGTAGCTGGGGGTGGTTTGCTGGCAGATCGTCCAAAATTTCGGAGGGGCATGTTGCTAGATTACACGGCCTGGTCAGTTGTATAGTGTTTGCCTGGCTGCCCGGCACTTTTCCAGTGATTTGGAGATTCAAGATTGGTGCTTACCTAGGTTATGTACTTTGAAGACTAGACCATTCATTACCCCTGTCAAGTTGCGATCGGTTTAATCTGTTCCGGACTCCGATCATTGATAACTATGTATTGGGTGAAGAACGACAGGGGGGCAAGAAAGAAAGAAAAGAAAAGAGGGGACAGGGATAGACGTGGTACTGGACGTGGAGGCTGACACTTGGCTGCGCCATGCATGCTATGCTGCTTTGAATGAACACACGAGATCTCACGCCCATGCTAGCCATGGAAGGATGATGGGGCGGTGGATGCTGCCAACATATAAAGAGAAACACGTCCAAAATATACGTCCATAAGCATAAGACGAGATGCGCGCCCCTTCTAGGCCGGCATAAGCTACGTCGACCCCTCACTCTACCTCGGCGTCATTAGCCTGACGCGCTCACTTGTCGCAATCTGCGGTTGTCATGGATCCATTGTCAGCCCTCAGCATCGCTGCTGCGGTTGTCCAGTTCATTGAATACGCGACCAAGAAATGCAAACAAGTCAAGAAACTACACGACAATTCCGACGACTCGTTATTGAAGGCGGCAGCATTTGGCGCCACCTCACGTAGCTTTGATGGCTTCTCGGACATGTTCAAGCGCCAGCAGCGCTTTGGGAATACCGGCGCCATCTCTGGCAGGGGTGCGGAGGCCGTGAGCATCGCATCTCCTCCAAACAAACCGGACCGACGCTGATCATACCTCTATGTTCCTAGGCAATTGACGACCTTATTGATCGCTGCTGCGAGGTCGCTGGAGAACTGGCTAGAATCTTTGAGAAGCTGGAGGCGATTCGCAACCGCAGCTTCGCCCTCTTCGACAAGGTGATAGGTCTACTCAAGGCAGCCTGGGAGCACGACGAGATCGTAAACTTGATAGACAGACTCAAAGAGTACCAAAGTCAACTTGTACTGCACATGCTGTTCTACCTGAATGTCCAGATGGGCGAGGCTCGGGCAGACCAGTCGCAACAGTTCAAGGCACTCGAGTCCAAGATTGTTGAGGTTCTCACCGTGTCAGAAGACAACTTCCATCTGATCCGCGGCCAGAACTCATCCCTGAGCCTCAAGCTCGATGAAACAGGCGTTCGCCAGGCCGTCCAACAGGACAAGACGCTGGCAGCGGTTTTGACTCTGGAGAATGGGAAGACGAGCTATCTAAGCTCCATGGGTGCCGAGTTTCCTGCCATAGACAAGGGGAACCAGAAGTTCATGGCAATGCGCTCAAGCCCCCACAAGAGTACCGCCGTGGTGAGCGACTTTAGAGTCTTCCAAGAAGAGGTTCTGGCATGCCTGCACTTTCGCCAATTCGGCGATCGCTACGAAAGCGTAGTCCAAGCACACGAGCGAACATACGGCTGGATCTTCAACGAGTCTGCAGCAGATGAGAATGAGCAGCTTCCACAACTTGAAACGCAACTCTTTGACTGGCTTGAGCAGAGCTCAGGGGTCTACTGGATCAGTGGCAAGGCGGGCTCTGGTAAATCTACACTGATGAAATACATTCTGCAGCATCCCAAGACGAAAGTGGCCCTTACTCATTGGGCCACGTCGGAGAAGAGAGAGATTGGCACCGCCTCCTTTTTCATGTGGAACTTAGGATCTGCACTGCAGAAAACACATGAGGGATTACTTCGCTCACTACTATACGATATTCTTTCGAAACGGCCGTACCTCATCTCTGTGGTCATGCCAGAGCTGTGGATAGCCGGAGCCCGACGCGATGTGGGTGAAGCTTTGAGCTCCCCATCATACCCCGAACTACTCAAATGGTTTCGACGCCTTCTGGACCGGGCCACGTCGCAACTCCGACTATTCTTCCTCATCGATGGTCTCGACGAGTACGTGGGTGACCAGTTTGAGCTCATCAACCTGATTATGAGCTACTCAGATAGCAAGCACGTAAAGTTTCTGGTATCTAGTCGGCCGATCCCGATATGTGTGGACTCATTTTCAGAACTCCCCAACCTGAGTCTCCATGACCTAACCAGAGGCGACATCAGACGGTATGCTCAAGATGAACTACAAGAGAGGCTTGAGAAGCGATTTGGCAAAGTCTGGGTCGAAACTATTGAGCAGATTGTCGAAAGGTCTTGCGGGGTTTTCCTCTGGGTCATCCTCGTCGTCCGCTCTGTTCGCGATGGTCTGCAGAACTACGACAACCTGGAAGAGCTGAGGGAAAGGCTAGACAGACTACCAAGCGATCTCAAGGACCTATACGCGCTTATGCTTCGGTCGATGCCGGACGAGTATAGGAGGCAAGCGTCACAGCTCTTGCAAATATGCTTGAAAGCCTGGGATGTTCAGACGGATCATCATGGCCTTACTCCACTGCAACTCTACTTTGCTGAAAAGAGTGATGATGCAGCATTATCAGCACCTGTTCAAGTATTACCTGAGCATGTACTGAAAGCTTCCAGTGAGGAGATAGAGGGGAGGATGCGGAGTCGGTGTGCGGGGCTTCTGGAAGTACGAGGGACCAAGGTCCAGATGCATCCAGGTCTCGATTCCGCCGTGGCTCGCGAACGTGTAGAGTTCATCCACCGGACGGTTGCAGAGTTCCTCCAAATACCCGAAGTGTTCGACGATCTGCACAGTTTAACTGCGGGTACCCCATTCCTCCCCGAGATCAGCTTGCTCCGGTCTTGCATCCTATCATGCAAAGCACAAACCGTCCATCAAAATCTAGTACTAGAGGAAAGCCTTGTGTGGCAATACATGGGCTGGGCTTGCGAGTACGCCTCACTGGCGCAAGATAGCGGCAACGCTACCGCAAATCCCTTAGTGGCAGAACTTGATCGCGCTGTCCAACATCACTGGAGCGGTGCTACACGGTGTAGCTTTGGGCGCCATAGCATCGACACACAGGATCACTGGGCTCGAGCCTTTACCCTCCTGAAGAACGATTCGTTGTTTCCCATCGGCAGATCAGTAGGTTCCGCAGCGGCTCCCTTAACTTTCCATACAATAGCAACATACCATTGTCTCAAGGGTTTCGTCGAGGATTTCCCCGCAAGTACAGAGTTGCATGGTCCACAAAGCCCGGCCACTGCCACGCTGCATGATGCCATATCTTACTTCCTTCGGCACAAGCCATGGCCGCTACAAAGGCAAGAGATCATGCTGGCTCGATGTGTTTCCATTTGCATCTTGCTACTGGGGCAAGGGGCAAACCCGAATACCAAGATTGGGATTTCGCAGAGCAGCTCGTGGTCCCTCATGCTCGACTATGCGGCTAGGAGGTACCAGAACGAGCAGGACTTTCGCAAACAATTTCATGGCACTGTTTATGTGGCCCAGTACTCGACGCTTCTACTCAGGTTCATCCACCACGGGGCCGATGTCAACGCGAAAGTCACAATCACCCCGAGTCAACGCCCATTCAATGTCAAGGACAAACGAGACGCCCCCGTGCAGGTATCGGCGCTGAAGTTACTGGACCAGCTATTCAGTCCTCTGCAAGATGAGACGAGCAGACCCGCAGCGGCATCGCGAGAGAAGCAACTCGCCTTAGAGTCCTATCACAAGGAGATGGTCGATCTCATGGCACAAAAGGGTGCCGTGGCCAGGAGGTGGGAGGACGGATACCTCACCTCGGGACCTCCGGAGGATGCCGCGGAGAAGACACCCAATCATGAATTAAACGTGCCGGTCGTGGAAGGCGACGGGAGGTCCTCGTCGCCCGACAGCAGCAAAAGCCGGAACAGCAAGAGGTCGGTGTTGAAGAGTCATTTGGGGGGGTTGCTGTCGACTTGGCGTAATGGGCCTCGGGGCAAGAACTAGCCTGGGAAGCGATGGAACATCTAGGATAGGTCTTTAGGATATTCTGTTAAATAGCTAAACCATTGTTCTTGTACAGTCTTAAGTATATTCTTGTCCTTGATCGCTCTTGTCTATGTATACCCCTTAATAAGATAGTTCTACTCTGTAACTTCAACTTTTTGGGTGACAGGGGGTGTGTTCTGCATAGCTGGCTCCAAGTCTCACAGCTTGACAACTGCATTGTTGCCTTCGTTCCATTAGACAGTGGAGATGGAGGTAAAATATTTTGAAATAAAGTCGAAGCGACGGCCTTTCAACAATTGGAAAACGGAGAAGTTGGATGTGGTAATTCTCACCCGACGGCTAACTACATGGGGCGTTTCGGAGTATTGCTTTTGCCAATCAGAAGTTTGAGCTGGCAAATGAAAGTGCTCCCTGCAGCCTGATTTCCTGCAATGAAGCATACCCTAATGCAGTGCTTACGGAAGATGGAAGATATTTCATAATACCGTTCCACTCCTCCTCTTCTACTGTTATAATAGTCTTTGTTTCATACGGTGTTTACTTGTCCAAAACCTCGGTACCATTGCTAACAGTTCCCGAATCTTCTTCCCACTAGGACATAGCGGCTGTTTGCTTTAGGTGAATAATCATGAGTGGCCATGAGAATCATGCGGATGATGAGGGGAAGGGAGAGTCACAACCCCCACCCATCCGACGAGACACTTCTTTGGGCACCACCTCACGCCGGCATACGGCGGATAGCACAGAGCAAGTTGACGGTTATGACAGGTTCGTGGGTACTGGCATGTTTGAAGAGTCTGAGAAAATACGAAGTGTAAGTCGTGCTCATCAACTGCCAGTAATTGCTCCATTCACGATGGAATCTCTGACCAAATTCGCAGCAAAACTCCAACCCTAGCGACTGGGGACCAACGCAAAATCGAAAAGACGGTCACACTCAAACAACCCAATTGCCCCCATACCCACAGAACCCGGCGCTATATGGACCAAGTGGTTCAGCGGAAAACCCATATGGGCCTGCGCAAACCAAGCGTCACATGCCTCCTCGGGGTTACCGTTCGCGACATCGCCACCACTCAAAACGTGAATCTATCATGCACCAGAGCAGGGATTCCGACTCAGATGGCTATTATGTTTCTTCTCCTCGCGCCAGGACCTCAAGTTCCCCAAGCAATCATGGCCGTCTCTCTGATACAATAATCACCGATGACAGCAATGAAAGTGACACCGACAGCGACACTGACGGATATGACGACCTTGATGGGGTAAAGGGAAAAGTTTTTAGCTTCAAACCAGCAAGAGCATCGCCTAACCAAACAGACCTGGAGGGCGATATTGACAGCGTTGCAGAGAAAGCAAATGCAGATCCCTCGAACATTCAGCCCGCCGAGGAAAGTCAAACCAGAGCTAATGCATCTGAATGCAAGTCCATGATGGAAAGTATACTGAACGTATTTTCATCACGATACACAGGCAACGCCTTCCTCGAGGGCGAACACAAGGCAGAGCTGACAGTCGTTCATGGTACTAAACACCATTCTCAGCCCTTATTTCGCTGGATGCATATGGAGCAGCCCATCTTGAATCTCGAAGACCTCTCGGCCGAGATCAAGAAAGCCGCTAGTCTAAGCCAGAATGAACTCCAGGCTTTGAACCAACTTTTCATTCGAGTGAAAAGAGAGTCAGTCAAGACGCGTCTCGCAGCAGATGGGAGAAGGTCTGGGCACATGGATCCAAAACACATCCGTATGGCTATACCTGCTGACCAGTCTCGCCCTGCGGAAACGAGCGACGTAAGGTATATGACCTGGGTCTGCATACCGTATTTCTCCCTCGAGCTATACAATCATTCATTGCCTGCTAAATCGGATACGCAATTTCCCATCGAAACTCTCCTGCAGAGCAAATATGCACGCACGTCAAAGGTTAGAGAGACGCAGCAGGTGGTATGGCAACGTAACCAGTCTGGCGCAGAGGAGTGTTTCCATATTGCACAGCTTTGGTGTATCATAGTTGACAAATGTAAGTTCGCAACCCCTGCAGTTCTACTAAAAGTCCAACCTCGCTGATGGCTAACATGCGAGAAAGCGCTGCTTGTTACCTGTGGTCGTATGCCTTCAAAAGTCCTGATGGAAAGCATCGTCTCAAAATCGGATGTGCCGCCGTCCATATCAACCCGTCGTGGGAAGATGATATACGTTTCTTACTATGAAGCTGTTTTATGGTCATTCTCCTTGGAGGACTGCTCGACTTGGTTTGTGAGTACTGGCTCTCGCGGATACATGGATTGTGCAATGCAGTTATTTACTCACGAGACATACAGGACTTTACCAAGGCATTCCATACTTTTGCACCACGGCCTTTGCAATTCAGCCACCGTGGCAGAGTTATGACAGAAAAGGACTGGCCTCGCATCCTGCACCTCGCCAAACACTCGAGCACAGCATTGACTCTATCATTGCGGGTCGGGTAAGTAATATGGCGGAATACTCTCGATGTCAGGGGGGAAAAGTTAACATCTAATTCCATCATCAGAATTTACCCGTCACCTCCGGCTATTGGCATGCTCCAACCAGTAGACAAAGTCAAATCAATTAGGACGGCCAGCGATGGGATGACTGGGGCTTTCCACGTCTTTAAGTGGCTTGACGTCGTGAATCATTCATCTACAGCCAACGAGGCCGTTGGACAGGCAATCACAACGCAACTAAGCGACATTGAGACATACCTGCTGAAATCGACCAAACCGGTCGAACAGGCGTCATATCGTCGTGGCAGCAAATCGACGCGTCAGATGGTACATGCATATCTACACGAGCAAGGCCAAGATACCGATGGCCTTGAGGATGTCAGAAGACAGAAATCATACTCTAACCGTGTTGATATATATAATGCGGCTGAGCTGGCTTATGAATTCTTCATACCGGGGCATTTGGATGAGGGTGCGCCGACCGTCCAACCATTTTGGGGCGCGGTCATGAGGTTGGTCAAGGTATGGTCCTCAACAACACGTTGATATGCTCGTGTGAACAAACTGACACGGAGCGGCTACAGATGCCGGGGCACTCTTCTGGAACTGATAGTAAGTCTCGAAGAAAATCAAATAAGTCACGGCGGGAAGGTGTGCTTCCTCGGACAGTAATCTCCCAGATTCGAAACCAGCTACGTTTCCTCTCAGGATTCATGGCATATTGGCAAGACACGTTCAACCACATCCCTACGGATAAGCGTGCTTCGATATCAATCCCAGATACGCTTGTGCTTGCATGGATGCACCTGCTGATGGGCCTAATCATGGGCTCACAGGACACGGGGAATTGGGTTGAGCACTTCGAGGTCTTTTCCGAACTTTTGCTGGGTAGCGTAACCCATATCACTTCTGGCTTGTCGACTGTCGACCTCCTGGAACACACTACCGTACAGCCCCTTGAGCTGGTGTTCTTGCTTAGTCTTAAGCTCATCCAAGACTCAACGGATGGGAAGACGGATCTGATCGAGAATTATGTGAAATACGTGGGCGATCTGGTAAGCAACCAAGTCTAAAGGATGTACCCAGCGATGAGTCGATGTGTAATTGACCCCGTTCGCTGCCAAATAGGAAAGCCAAATCATGATCAAACCGGACCGCTCACACCAGTCTCGCATAAATTGGCTCGAAGAAGAGATCGCTATCCTTCAAGATGTGGTGATATCTCAGAAGAGGATACTATCCCGACTCCAGAATCTACCAATTCGAAGTCCCCTTCATAAGACAAGAGCAGAAGCCCAGATACTGGAATATGACACCAAACAATCGAGACACGAGCGCACAAGGCCTTTGAAAAAGGAAAAGGAAATTATAGGGTTCGAATGGGTCAGGAAAAAGACCCGTCGTCGTGGCGGGTTGCTCGGATTCATGAGCGGGAAAAACGCTGCACGTCCTGTCGACGCTCGCCATTCTTCTGATATAGACCAAGATCTTGATACAAGCGCGGAGCGGGCCGGGTCCTTCAAGCTCGCTTCTACCGACCCCAACGGTCTATTAGGCCTACTTTCAGGGGACTGTCAGACTTGGCTGGATGGGCGAATGGCAGAATTTGATAAGTTAAGTGATGAATACACGAAGCTTGAGGGAATGGTAAGCGCATGTAACGCCTTCGATATCCCTGAGTTATCGCTCCTCCGACTCGGTGTTGTGCTACGCTTGCTGACAACAGTGCCAATATTAACTACAGAACGTCAATCATATTGACACCACCAAGGACCGTCAGGAAGCCGCTGTCTACGCTTTCACAATGGTGACCATTGTCTTCCTGCCGCTGGGCACCATTAGCAGCATCTTTGGCATGAACACCAGCGACATCGCCAATCTCGAACTGGGCCAGTGGGTCTACTGGGCCACGGCGCTGCCAGTGACTGTGCTGGTCGTCGTCGTCGGCCTCTGGTGGATGGGCGAGCTGCGGAACTTGGGTGATTGGGTCCTGCGCCGCCGCGGTGGTGACCCTTATATTCCCATGCTAGATGCTGCAAGTTCACGTTCTTCATCATTGGCCAGCATTGTACCACGGCACAGATGAGGAGGCTATTAGGATATGGATGTCGCATGGCTTGCCACAGTTGCGTGCAAACAGGATGGAGTTGACGACACCGCGCAGTGATTCCTCTCCCCAGGGCGTATTACGTTACTTTCGCTCAACAGGGAGTTCATGTCTGAAATTATTTGCTAGTGTCATTATCATGAGAACTTTAAACTGCTTGCCTGTGTGTCAAAATGTGTGGGTATCCGAGCTCCGCTTCCACCTAGTATATTCCAACTACATCGCGACGCCCAACCCAATGAAAGATAACGCCCAACCATATCAGACAGGAATGGCCGATATGATCAAGTATGAGGCTTACAGAAAGTTGGCACTAAGGGAAATAATCCCCGAATTCTGTGACTATGCTTATTAAGCGCGTCGTACTATCTCTAGTCCCGTACTAAGCTATTGGATTCCTGACCATACAGCTGCACCCTGGAAGTCAATCCTGTGTAGGAAGTCAATCTGATGAACCGGTTCGTCCGGGTAGTTCCATCTCCGTGGCTTAAACAAGATGAACGCTCCGCACGGAGAAACTCTCACCATCCGAAGATTTGACTGATGCAGGCGGCCGTTCCACATTAACCACCGACCGTAATCGGATATGGAAAGGGGCAGAGCTGCCCTTCTCGTCCGCAGAGGGGCGGGGTCGTTTTGAAAAGATTTATTCACCTTTTTCCCATCGAGAACAACATTCCTATTGCCAACCGCAGCCAACACGTAACCACACTTTCCGGCCCGTGCTTTGTGGTTACAGATGTTGACTTGCGCTTCCCGATAGAAAGAAAGCACAGGTGGAACATTTTCCAATGGTTGAACGTGGTTTCCTGATACCTCCGTGGTAGGTAAACCTTGAAAGCTCCCCAAAAACGAGATATGTAGCGGCCCATTGATGGGTCACCCTTTTCTGCTGGGGGAAACTAACCCAGTATATCAAAAGGGGCGAAGCAAAGCAAAAGGGTTTCACAAAAAGGGAAGAGTCAAACGAAAACTAACGCTGAGAGTTTGAAATAGGTACCGCTACGTGCAGCTATCGCCAGCCGACGGCGAACTCTGCAGCATCATCTGGGGAGCCACTTTGTTCTGTGCAGTATTTGTCGTTGCCAAGGCATCACACCAGACATGGATTATCTATATGAGGAACAAGAAGTTCAATGCCTTCCTTGCTATGGTCTGGGTGGAATTTTCAACTAGCGTCATCATGTCGATCGTCGCCTGGATGTTCCTCAAGGGGTTCATCATGCCAAGGTCTGTGAACAATCATTCATGGACGTGCCCCCGTATCTTATTCGGAACGAGAACTGACATATTTATGTTTATTCCTCAGCTTTTGGCTATTCTTTCCCATGTGTGAGTTTTCATGCTCAAATCTTTTCCGTGATGGTGACATACTCAGTACTGAACTAAACAGTATCTGTATGGTCTGTACAGGCAAGTATCGCTGCCCCCCTACCCCAATCTCACTGTCTGACTATGTAGCTGACAGACGAGGAGCTCGTCCGACTTAGATGCATTGCATCCTCCAGATTGTCCTTAACCGCGCTTCACTTCTTGTCTATGACAAGCGACGGATCCGGCAACTGAAGCTCGCTACTTTCTTCATCATACTTCTGGTACAAATAAGTGTCTTTTGTGTCTGGATCCCGGCACAGCTACAGATTTCGGAACATTATATCCGTTTCAACGCTGTTTGGCTCCGCGTGGAAAAGGCAATATTCGCAATTACCGACACGAGTCTCAACGCCTACTTCATGTGGGTTGTGAAAACCAAACTCATCGATAACGAGCTGGTCAAGTATCGCCTCCTTTTCCGATATAATCTTTTTATCGTTTGTGTATCGGTATCCTGCGATGTAAGATGATTATTAGCCCGTCCGCCCTTATGATCGACGGGGACTTTCAGGCTTGCTTACACCTTTTGCAGCTGATTCTGATCGGATCTATTTGGCTTCCAAGTCTAATGTATATCACCAAAGACCTTTTTGCTGAAAGATTTCTTGCTGACATATATCAACTTTAGCTACTTCCAAGTCCACCCCTTGGCCTATCTTATCAAGCTCAACATCGAGCTCAGCCTGGCTGATCTGATCGCCAAGATCGTGCAAGCCACCAATCCCCTCAACATCGTCGATTTCGAAACTTCACAACAGCAACATCAACCTAACATCAATGATAGTCCATATCCAGAAGATTATGGATGGCACAGAAGGAATTGATTGAGGTCATGGGTCCAATTGTAGTTCTATGGGAAACTTGCCATCGGGCACCAACAGCAACAACGCCAGGACGGGATGGCACATCACGCTAATTCCTGGGTCTTTTGAGGGCTTCACATTCCGCATCCTCGCGCTTCTTTGCCTATAGTACGAGGCAGAGCTTGTTTCTTGTTGATTCAATCCCTATACGATTTATATACTCTCTACCGTTGTACCTTAAATTACTTTCTATATATTGTTCTATTAAGGCGTTATAGAAGGCAAGTTTGATTTGTTCTTTACCCGTGAAGTCACGGAATCTTCTTTGGGGCAAAGCCCTCGGAGATGATTCCGTTCCCAAGCCTGCCGTATTTCATGCTTTCATCCTGAGAGCAGAGAATGAAGTCTTTCCAGCGAACCACTTCTGTCGCTTGGTAGTAGCGAAGTATGGTGCCTGGCTAGGGTACTATCACCTTGCCTGTTTCCGTCTTGTCTACTCCCCGTCAGCTAGATGATGTATCGGTCCAAGGTTTAAGGGGATGTACACCACGAAGAAGACGGTCGAGACTAGACCATGCTCGTCGTCCGTCCCTGGACCCACTAGTTGAAAGCAGCCTGAGCATCATGAGTGAGAACTATCAACTTGAGGTTGTCGATTAGAAGTCGGGCAATGTCGCGGATGATATAATCGCTCGGTCTCTCAATACACAGAAAGGCGGAATCGTTGACAGGAGACATTGGTGGATTGAATACTTGATTGCGTAGTCGAGTTGGTAGAATGGCATTGCACGACGATATGTGCGCTACCCCTGTGCGATGCATACGTACCGAAGAAGTTGGGAAATCCTACCACGGTGGCAGCCATGTAACTCTCCTAACTACCCTGGTCGAACCACAGCTCCTGCAAGTCGAGTCCGGCGCGGCCCCTGACATGGATTATTGATGACAGCATAAGCATGGCTGGAAAAGGAAGGAAGCTCCAGCCGTTCGTCGATTTCGAAACCAATGAGATCGCTCGGCTGGCCATGATGGAGACATTATACGAGTGGTACAGAGATGATGCGCCATCGCCACCAATGACAACCGAAGATTTCTGATGGTGTGTAACCAGCCACACACTAGTCAATTACGCCCAAACACAGATAAAGGGTTACCTACAATAACTCTCAGCTTTGAGGTTTAATAAAAGATACACTTTTCTTATGAATATATGAAGTATAAATGTCTGACATCTTGTGCCTAAATTCCGATCCAACTCTTCCATACCGTCTCCAAAACGAACAAACAAGCTTTATCACTGGCTTCGCCAGTCACTCTTCACAAATATGGCACCCGTTTCATCTGCCAAGAGCGAGGGCTTCGGTGGCCCTTGTCCAACAGAACCCCCCATATGGTCGAGATTCGAGACGTCCACTGCAAGGTTTGGTGAAAGACTCGCCGTGGCCAGTCTTGACCAACCTCGCGGCCTCTATGGATTCGAGAACATCGAACCCGCCAACTCTTCGGCGTACCTTCGATGGTCATACAACACACTAGGCACTGCCATTGATCAGTTTGCCCAAAGCCTTTGCAACCGCGAGGTGGTAAACGGAGACGTCGTCGTCACCTATGTGTACAACAAGGTCGAATTCATCTTGTCTCTTTGGGCAGCCCACAAGCTGGGTTGCACCTTCGTACCACTTCACCCAGACTCTCTCCTCAACCAGGAGGAAGCCGTCCATGTCCTTAATCTTGTGAATCCCAAAGTCGTCATCGTCGATGACGTTGCAGCTGCGAAACGATTTAATTCAATCAGCCACCGAGTGCCTAAGGTCCCAACTAGGCTGGTTGCTGGGAGTCCTGATGGTACCCCCGATTGGGATTCGCTACAGAGTTTGCTAGTAGATAGGCGTACGGGCGACAACAACAACCCCCTGGCAAAGACCGAGTCGATCTTGCCCGATACCCCCAAGCACCCTGTCACCATCTTGTTCACCAGCGGCACCACCTCGCGGCCCAAGGCTGTACCTCACACCAGCAAGACCCTCAACGCCTTTTGCCAGAACCTCTCGCTCGGAGGCAGATCCGAGTCCAACGTCTTCTGCGCGGTTCTTCCTAACAACCATGCCGCCGGCTACTTCTTCACCCTGCACTTCATGATGAACGGCGGCGCGCTAGTCTATCCCAGCGCCCAGTTCCATCCCGACAAGATCCTCGAGGCCATGGAAGCCGAAAGAGTCACCCATATAAAGCTCGTACCAACCACCCTGCACAGGTTTGCGGAGGCGCTGAGACATCGGGCCACTCCACCTCGATTCTGCCTCCAAGATGTCTGCCTCGCGGGCGCCTACATCACCCCCGAGCACCTTCGATACGTCATCAATGACTTGGGCAGCACCAAGGTTTCTACGGGTTTTGGCATGACCGAAGGCAGCCCAATCTGGTCGGCCCCGGGTACCCCCGAACAGCTCATTCATGATGGAGAGACTGTCGCCAGCGGCCATCCATCTCCGGGAGCATCTGTGAAGATCTGCGCCCCGGGTTCCACTGACCCCTTGCCACTCGGACAGATCGGCGAGCTTCACCAAAGCGGACCTGGCCTGGTTGAAGGATACTTGACCAGCAACAAGACGGGTGCCGACAATCCGTTCTACGAGGACGTGACGGGTCGGCTATGGTTCGCTACCGGTGACCAAGCCATCATGTTGGAGGATGGTCGTGTGGCCATCACGGGTAGATACAAAGACATGATCAATCGAGGAGGCGTCAAAATTTCCCCAGCCGCAATGGAGGCGTTAGTCCAGCGCGTCTGCTCAGAGACGGTATGCATATATCTTCCCTCCTAGTCTTTCGGCAAAAGATCACCATGCACTAATCACGAGTCCAGGTGCAAGTGGTTGGCATACATGACGAGCTTGCGGGCCAGGTGCCAATCGTGGTGTGCGAGAACTCTGTCAAAACGTCGACGGAAGAGGTACGTACGGCTATAGTTCGAGAAATGGGCACCAAATGCTCGCCCGTCGAGATCCTGCTGTTGCGAGACTTGAATCTCGACGATTATCCACGGACGTCTTCTGGCAAGGTCCAAAAGGGCGTGCTGTCCACTATATGTGGCAATCGTCTCCGAGACCAGGAGAGATGCAGCAACGAAGCGAGAGTGTCAAATCTTGAGATGGGTCTGCTGCAGGCTTACAAGAAGGCGACCGGAATCGAGATGAAATACATCGACAAAACCGTCTCGACATCGTTCTTTGCGGACAGTATCGCTTTGATGCGGGTGAGAGATCAAGTGCGTAAGACGATAGGCGTGGACATATCGGTTAGCGACATGGTGGATCATCCGACCGTTGAATCCCAAGTCGAGTTGATGGAAAAGCGAATGGCTGGCACACATATTCGGAAGAAGAAGAAATCGGTTTCGCCCGCTTCACTCGCCTCAATCTGCGACAGCATCGAGAAGGGAGAGAAGCTGGCATCCCGAGTCTCCGACATAGTCAGTCAACAGGGCTTCGAGTGGCCAGATGATGTTAGCGCTGTGATTCCTGCGCATGATTATATGCAATTCCTGCTCGACTCCCACATCATCGATACGTGGCACTTTGCTATAGCTATCCAAACTAGCAACACTTCGATTGAGGCAAGTTCCAGATCCGAGCCTAGATGCAAGATACCACGCTGACCAAACTCGCTCGTGCTAGTCACTTAAGACGGCTCTCTGTGCAGCATTAGCGAACAACCCGGTCCTAACATCGCTGTTCGTAGAGTCGGAAGAGAAAGCCGGGTTCTATATCACGCTCGCCCCCACTGAGGTGCTGTGGAACAAATGCATCTCTATCGGATCGCCCTTAAAAGAGGCGGCTGACCTGGAACACTTCGCAGTGGACTATCCGCATCGCCATCAATCCCAGATGCCCGGCCCCCTTTTCCACGCCGTCATCATGCAGCTTGAAGAGACAAACTCGGCAGCCATGGTTTTCTACGGTACGTGTCTTAACTAAGCTCGATGCAATGCCCTAAACCCCGATAACTAATGCGTGCAGTTCATCATATCGTTCACGATGCCACCTCCTTGCGATTGTTCCTCTCAGACTTGGAACTTGCACTGGACCATCCGAACCAGCAGCCTACCGAGCACCGAGATTACAGAACCTGGGCCGAGTCATACCAGGCTCTTCGCCACTCCCCCATGGCCAGCTTGTCCGTAGAATACCACGTCAAACGCCTCCAATCGCTGCACGAACACAGGGCCGGCCTGTACCCGGCAGCCCACGTCCCCCGACGCGCCATTGAGGAGTCACCCGACGGTCTTGATTACAAGTTCGACGCCCCCGGCCTGCCGGACCTCAAGCGCCGGCTCCCCGGTATCGCAGCCTCGACGGTCTTCAAGACCGCCATGGCTATCGTAAACGTCAGCCGCACCGGCCACACCCACGCGCTCTTCAACAACTTCGAGGCCGGGCGCGGCGCCTTTCCCTTCGTCCCGGAAAGCCTGGCCGCCGCGGTCCACCCGTCATCATCGTCCCTCGATGCCGCCGACGTCAACGGCCCCGTAATGGAGGGCGTGTGCAACCTGATCGCCGTGCCCGGCGATCGCCACGAATCCGGGCTGGCCCTACTCGCACGCGTCCAGGCCGAACAGACGCTGCTGACGCGGCATTGCCACGCGCCGCTGCGGCGCGTGCTAGCGGGCCTCGCGGTGCGGAACTGCCGTGGGGCTGACGAGGGCGATGATGCCGCAAGTATGATGGTAGACGTCCACCGCGCCCAGTTCGTCACCTGGGTCCCCGGCCTGCTAGGCGAGTACGAGCGGCTAAAGGTGGCCCGCCCCGCTGGCCGGTGCGTGGCGGGGCTGATGCTCGTGGCCGGTATAGTGGGGCCGCGCGCCACGACGTTCGAGTGCTTGCTGGGCTGGGACGCGACCAACTACTCGCGCGAGGAGGCAGTGCGGTTCATCGCGGACGTGGAGATCGTGATTGGTCGACTTACGAGTGCGGCTTACTGGGATGAGGAGGTTACCTCGTTGGTCGATTTAGTGAAGTTGAGTGATATTATCGCAACGAGCTAGTGGACGGCTCGGAAATAGCATTGGTCTTCGAAACAGAATAGTTGTGCCGTGGTGGTGATAGGGGTAAAAGGGGTAAAAGGGTATTAGGGATTAGCCCCTTATTTCACCTAGCTCACGACGCTAGCTATTTTCCATTTATACAAATACGCAATGCAGCATTCTTTCAATTTGTTGCTTCTCTTTACTTTCAGCTTGGACTTCATCAGACTGTATTTGCCTAATGCCTCCAGTCCCCTTTCGCTCCGTGTGATGCGATAAGGCGGTATTCGTTGCCGAGGCCTGCGGATCCCCGAGACCTCAGTATACCGGGATGATCACTTTGTGCCCCTTCCGGCTCCATCCCTGTGAATTATTTATACTAGCTATATAGAGGTGTTTTCTAATATGCTTGCGCCGGGCATCAAGCCAGCTTGCTTGATTTCCCATTTTGCCTTTCTTAGTAATGGGTAGGCTATATCTATGGGAATGACATCTTCATAGCTGACCCCTGGCTTAGAATGCTGTTCACAGGCCGCACTATCAAAACTCCTGGAGCTATCTAGGCGACAAAAAGATGTTGCTAGCTTCTCCTCAGATGGCTGCATCTATGTGAACTAACTACTAACCGATGCAGGTTCGGACTCTTGAGGAGGAGGGGTAGGCTTGTGCTACCCACACTTGATGACCAGCCTCTTATCCGACCTACATGGTACATGGGCGGCCGTGCGTATCTACATATGCGGCCCTCCGCTCATCATAAGCATGGAGCTGCCAGCCCATAAAGTCATCACGTGCGGCTGTAACAGTCCTGAGAAGAACTAGCTTACCAAGTGGCGGTCGAACCCTGCATTGCATTTTTACCCCTCACTACATTTTGCCTTACCATACCTCCATTTTCTTCATCTGAAGTAATAGCAGAGAAATCGCCCGAAACAAACTGGCACGTGACCCCTAAATTCCGTTATGCTTGATCAGACCGGATATATAAGGTCGTCGTTTCCGATGTTGTACAAAGGGTAGTATTTCTTCTGTTTGTTCGTCCGAATAGAAAGCGTTTCTTCCCTCTTTCCTTCGTCTCGCTAAGATTTACTGGTAGAGCGGAGGCGCGAAGCGCCGGAGCGTTGCTAGTTATACATGACATCCAGAATAGCCAGACGGAAGCCTGTAAGCCGGGGTAACATGATCTACATTAAGGTAATGGTGAGTCGTAAGAACAACGGCTTAGATACATAGTGACTGTTCCCCTGTATATACTAATATATGTCCTAGATCCAATCGGCACTAACTAACCAGCCTTACATTCTTGATCTTCAAAGGGGTACGGTAGCAAAAGTACAATTGGTGTCTAGGCATTCAGGCAATCAGGCAATCAGGCAGCCAGGCAGCCAGGCAGCCAGGCAGCCAGTTAGGCAGCCAGGCAGCTACAAGGCAGTTAGGCAACTTTCAGCCTATTAATAGATGATGGGGTGGATGACGCCCGACTACGTAGTGTGGAAGTGAGGCTTACATGTTGCAGAATATATTGAGGGAAAGTGGCGTTGGACTACTAAGATTGGTTCTACATGAATGTATTTAGAAAGTCGCAACGAAACCCGGCCAATTAGGTTGAAGCCAAATTATGGCAGGCTGCCTCTTGGTTCCTTGGCATTCTCAGGATTTGTTCAAGGCAGATTCGTCTTTGGCGGTGCCAAAACCCGGCCAATCACGCCGAAGCCCAACCATGGCAGGGTAACTCTTGGGATTCTCAGGATTTGGTCAAGGTGGATTTGCCTCTACAGTTACCAAAGCCCGACTGCATGCCTCCCATCATACATCTGGATTGAGATAACATGGTTTTGGAGATTCCTATAAGTTCTCCTTCCCGTATCTGTCTGTCTCTAGAGATATGATGTTCTTGTAACCAACGTCCAATGTACCAAACACCCGACAAGCTCAAGTTCTCCTAATATTCCTTTCGTTCATACTATCCTGTTCCCTGAACATCCGACACCCATTGCATATCAGAGCGACGTGGTTACAAACCCGTCCGCTGTGACAATGCCTTCTCCTACGGAATGGGAGGATCACAAAACCCAGATCTTGGCATTGACTGCCGAGATGTCGCTGACCAATGTGGTAAAGGCGATGGAGGGCCAAGGGTTCACTGCTTCGTAAGAAATCACCCTTATCCATCCATTTGACGTGACATACCCGTCGGTTGTTCCCCCTACTTCATAGCAACATTGAGCCACTGCTCATATCTTGTCAATACGCCGCTAACCCGATCAATCTCGATAGTAAGGCGCAATACGAGCAACAACTTGTCAAATGGGACGCTCGCAAGAATTTGAAGCAGGGCGAATGGAGAAAGGCTGTGGCCTTGTTTGATAAACTCGTCTCTCGGCACGGAGAAAGCAATGTCAGGCTTCTCATCTCCGACATCGCAGTTCCCAAGGAACGGATCGCGAAGAACCGTCGTCGTTATTGTCGGGGAACATCCACAAACGCTGGTAACTAAACAAATCCATTTTCTGAGCGAACAAGTCTGACTGGCATAAAAGGTATCGGCGGCCAACTGCCACGTGCCGTCTCCTTTCAAGTAATCGGTGCCAATGGAGTTTGGGGGCCGCCGCCGGCCGCTGAGTTGCGGAACGAGCATGCCTCTGTAGAGGACAATCCCAATACATCAAATCGTCACATTCTTCCTGCTACCTCGAGCGAACATGCCGCCCGGGAAGATGCTTTTGATGACGAGATGCTTGACCTGGATGAGCTAGTCTTCGATCCACCAGAGCTCTTATTCCCAAGCCCACCTTTGCTTAGATACACGAACTTGGAAAGCCCCGAACAACCTGTCATACCACCGCGAGCGACCTTCGAACCTATTGCTACATCTTCACTCGTTGCACAGATGCCTCTTTCACCGGAGCGACTCGCATTTACATCAGCCGATTACCCGGGGTTTACCGCCGTTGACATTGCCCCAAAGACGCCAGCACAGCTACTTGTCGACCTAGGTTTCCGGCAATTTGAGAAACGATTATTAGAAGCTACCGGTATGCTACCTTTTCAATCGTACATTCTAGTATTTACTCAACTCTCTTAGGTACCAACCTGCAAAGCTGGCACACAGGCCACAGCCACCTTTTTCAGAGCCCCACATTACAGTTCCTCTCTTGTATCACAGCCCCGCAAAGCTCTCCATTCAGCCTGATCAACACACGCCTCGCAGAACATCATTTTCTCCATGGCCTTCTGCAGCCTTTCATGTCCCTGCTTCCAGGAGAAAACCTGAGCACTACGGGAACCATCACGAATTTCGATTCCAACCTACATCGTCTATTGATATTCTCCATATCAAACGAATTTGCCGGCCTGCAAATGGTCGATTTCACTCGCGTGCTGGGGTTCCTCAGTCACTATAGTCACATCGGTGCGCTGCTGAAGCGACTGAAAGGCATCCGAGGACATTACAGCAAAGCGCTATCTATGGGCATCTTCAAGATGTGCATAGAGGCTGGAGAGGCACGAGTAGCCCAACAGCTGTTGGATTTAAAGAACTTTAATGTCGACACCATCATCTGCTCCCACAAAGAACACCGTCTCTCCCCGCTAGAGAGATCAAGCCAGAGAGAAGATATAGATATGGTCCAGACTCTCTTGGAAAACGGAGCCGATGCGAATAAGTCCTTTGAGCAGGGAAGGGAAAGTGGTCCGCTGTCCCGTCTGATTTATAGCATCGAGCCAGGTACCACAATCACCCCTGCGGCCGGACTCATTATCTCCCAGCTTCTCGATGCCGGTGCTCGGGTTCAAGTCAACGCTTTGCAACGTATTCTACGATCGTTACATGCCAAAGATGTAACCACTAAGCTTGTGCTCAGCTTCTTAGACCAAGATCATGAAACTTTCATCAAGGACAGATTTTTGGGAGTCGTTGCGGATGAGCTAGACGAGGAACAAATATTTAGCATTCTCAACAGAGCTCAACACATATGCAACGAGATACACCAAGGAAGATGTCGCGTCCAATGTGGACGACATTTTCACCAAGCTTTGGTTACATGTGCGACAAATGGCCACTCTCAACCTGTTCGGACACTTTTACACCACCATGCTGACCCCGTGACCGATGTCTTATGTGGCGCGATCCGAGGCCGCCACAAAGACTTGGTTGAACTGATATTCTCCGAGTACGCTCCATCACTCGATTCCGAGGCGCATATCAAAATGGATTTCAATGACAATTTCGAAAGTGATTCCGGGGAAGTGGTTACACCACTAGCTGAAGCCATTCGAGCTGAAGACATCGACCTTATTCGCATTTGTGAGGAAGCAGGATCGTTGAACCGCCTTCACCAAGGCCGCCACTTTGGATTGGCCATTGACGCTGCGGCGTCGACGGGTAACTTCAAATACGTTCGCAGGCTCTTGGAACACATCCGCCACCCCAACCCGCAGGCCCTAACTAACGCACTCACTCACGCGATTGAGGGTGGTTATATGAATATTTCTCACATGCTGCTTGAAGCAGGTGCGGATGCTAAATTGCGTTCAGAGTCCTATGGTAGACCTCTCACGTCTGCTATTATTCAAGGCGATCGCGATTTGGTGCATGCGATCCTGGACTCCGGTGTTAACAATCTTGAAGGAAGTTTTGAACTCCCAAACGGGAAAACTACTACACAAATGGCTGCATTGATTCGATTGGGCGACCAATCTCTCATCACCAAAGCGTGTAGCATATTTCCCGATGCCCTACAAACGATGCCGATGGACGATCTTCAGAGTGTTGTGGAAGACTGCGACAATGCAATGTTTCAATTGCTAATGGAGCAAAAGTCAGTCCGCCACCGTCTTCATACAGCGCGCTTGCCGCTTGCAGTAGCAAAAATGGATTGGACGATGGTTCGAGAGATGCTTGACTGCGGAGCAAACCCAGGAGACCTCGAGGTTCTGGTTACGGCCGCCGACACAACTCAAGAATTGTTCGAGTTCCTCTTGCAAAAGGTTCCACAGTCAGAGATACCATTCCTTGCCGAAAGGCCTTGTTATGAAGACAATGGCTCGGGCGTACTGAAACCCCCATGCAGTCTGCTGGAACACGTAATAAGAAAAGGCGCTAGCGGTCTGCCATTACTGGAATTTCTCATCAAGACAGAGAAGCTCGATCTCAATCACGTACCACGTGCTGAATTACTCACCGCCTTGGAAGCCGCAATCCTAGAGTGCAGTAAAGGCCATAACCATGGGTTTGCGGTTGTAAGGATGCTACTTGAAGCTGGGTATGACCCTAACGCCGTTATTCAAAAACGACCTCCTAATCCGTTCCATCCTTCAACGAACAGCAACTTTACCACTCTCTTATTAGCCATTGGCCTAAGAGATATTGATCTGGTCAAACTGCTCCTCGAGTATCATGCCGATGTCAACAGGGAAGCAATACTCGGATTCCAAAGGACACCACTACAACTGGCGGCCGAGCTCGGCTGTCTCGATATCGTCAAGCTGCTGCTTTCTCATAACGCCAATGTGAACGCCGACCCCGCCCGTCGAGGCGGGGGGACTGCCTTGCAGATGGCTGCTATCAGTGGAAACTGCAATATAGCGAGCGAGCTTCTCGAGCACGGGGCCAACATCAACCAGCCTCCGCGTGTCCTGGGGAGATGGCCACTGGAGGGGGCCGCCGAGCATGGCCGCTTGGAGATGATTGAGTATCTGTGGCGAGTCAGCGGCGTCGGGTTCAGCGACGAAATCTGCGACAGAGCCATGGAGCTCGCGGAGGAAAATGGACACATCGCTTGTCAGGACTGCATTAGAGACTTGAAAATGTCTAAGCTATCGAATGATTGGGGCGTGGATTTTGGGCTCTGGGATTCTGAGGCGGTGGCTTTGGTATAAGGTGTTATTTCTTACTACTTGACAGTTTCCTTTTGTTTTTCATATGAACATAGTAGACAAACAAAAGTTTGGTTCAGCTCCATGTTTTATGTATCATATGGGGAGGGGGAACACGTATTAACTCCCACCAAGTTTCTCACCGTTGAGCGTAGATGCATTACACAAAATACCGCGTGGCAAGCCACCAGTGTTCATTGTCGATACGTTCTATTCTGATCGGCTAAAGACGGACGGTAATATTCTCAAGCGTCAGTCCAGTCACCACGGACTCCCCCCTCAATTATCACAGGGCTGTGCAAAAAGTCACGACAGAAGCCACCACCACTCACTATCAATCCCAACCCGACTCCTCGTGTTTTGTTGCGTCCAATCCATCTCGTCCACGATAGAAAAGTGCAACTCGCAAGGGTTGACGCTTTGGTCCAGGTACGCCTCCAGGACACGGAAGTAGTTCCGCTTGATCGAAACAACTCAGGCCCTTAGCTTCGGCTTCTGCGGGGAAAACACCGTCTGTCAGTCGAGGAGGTTAATCAGCGCTTGTATCTCGCATGCCTCCATCCCGGGTCTCTTATCGCCATCCGAAATCTCGATAACGGCTCCTAAATCGGCCCAGGGTTTGTGATAAAGGTAGTTGCGAGCCTTCCAATGTTGCCGTGAACCGTTGAGATTGCAAGACAGGGAATACAGGCCTTGCATGATCGCGTCGCCCCGGTATTCGTCGTTTAGCTCGAGCGGGCCGGGAACCTTGAACGGCAACTTGTTGTTCCATCCGTACTCCGAGAGCATCCCTTCACTCATGGTCGCCCTGCTAGCTACATAGAAAAGGGCTTGTTACAGATACAGCGAGATATGGTTGACTGTCTGTGACGGCCGGTTTCCGTTGATCCAATCTGGCTGAAGCCACAGGCTATGGCTCTTATCCGTCTTCAAGGAGTTGAGTTCGGCAGCGGAAAGGGGTCGGAACTGGCGTTTGGTGTGGGATCCAGAGACCCCGGTGACACTGACAGTGCTGCTGCCTGGGACAATATCTTTGCCAGTGGTCGGATGCTTCGGGCTGGGTGGGACAATTTCCGTCCGGTTAGGTGACGAAGATGTAACATTGTTGACCGGGTTTTGGGCATGTTTTCGTATCCAGATGGTCAAGTTCTTGACGCGGACAGGTCTGTTTCCGGCGATCGCGAGACTGCCCCTCGCAGGATGAGCTTCCTTTATCCAGGTGTGGAGAACGTTCCAGGACTCGTCGTCCAGAAGCGGCATTTTGTCGATGGTTTTATGGCGCGTGTTTGTAGATAGTTTACGAGTTGATTAATGTTTCATTTGATAAGTATTTCGGAAATGGAGTAACCTGAGCTCCTCCCAACGCCGTCACCTTCGTTATCGCAACGTTGAAAGGATCATGGCAGGCACTACATGCCCCCAAAGATTCGACAGTGAATTTGCATACACTCTTTAATTAACTACCGCTTAATCTTGCTTAAGTATATTCTAACTTATATATACTTGGGGCTGTAAAATACTATTGCCCTACTAAAATAGGAGGTGAGGCTTCCAACAGGAATTATATAACCCAACACCGTTTCGTTTATGTCCAGACAAGACGGCTACCAATCTAATCGCCCAGATAGAAAGTCCCCTCTACCTCGACGATATCATCGTCATTTAGCCTGTCCACCTCTACAATCGTCCTTGGCGGGTAGTTGGGAGCCACGGTCCTCCACAGCTCCTCTTGAACCTCGTTCACTAGTGGCCGCCAACGATACATGTCTGTAACAAAGACTTGCAGCCGTACACAAGACGTCTTTTGGCGCACCCATCCGGTAGTCAGCGTGGGACATTCAATTCAGAACAACTTGTCTGTGGGTGTCAGAGAGAACTTGCCAGATCCGAGCCACCGAGTTCGGCCAGCGTCTTCATGTTGGCAAAGGCCTGGTAGATACGTTCGCGTCCCACAGGCGCGAGCGTCGTGTTGGACGGATAGAAACCCCGCATGCCTGTTGGGGTTTGCGTTTAGCCGAGGGATTGCTAGCCATAGGGAGAGAGTGAGAAGGGAGGCTTGTGTGCAGTACCGGATATGTAGAGTGTATTTCCCGCTCGTGACATCAAACTCCAAGTTCCGCTGGCGTTGAAGAGCTGCGCGGGATTGAAGATTTCGACACCGAGCGGGGATGTGTAGTTCGGAGTGGCCTGCCCAACCGTGAAGACGGGCAAAGCGACTAGAGGAGTGACAGCAACGGTGAGCTTCATGGTCATGTTCGGGGTTCACTCTTTACTGGTGAGGGGCGGTGGCATAGTTTCTGTAACAACTTCATGGTCTACCAAATTTTCATATTATTATTGGTAGTTGGATGTTGCGCTAGCCAGACATGGGCGCCTTGCACCGATTATCTTGGATTACATCATACGTCTTGGCAGCGATACTTGATTGCAAATTAGAAAACAGCACCCTTCTCCAAGAATCTCGACTTCTCTAAACTCGCTATGGTCTACGATGCAGGCCCACTTTGCTGCATTAGCCATCTAGCTGTACACTTTCGTTCCGCTCCTAGGTTCATATGTATATAAAATGCTATTTCAGATACCGTATGTATAGCAACAAGCACAGCTGATTTAGAAAGGGCACCTAAGTCGGTCTTGAGAAGACTTTGGTACGTAGCTTGGCATCTTCTGCCACTCTTCGATCAATTGGCACTTGGGTTGGGTGTTGGAGATCATGTCCAACTACCGGTCGCTCATTCAAGCTAAAGAAATCAAATGCGGTATCCGTGGCTGTCAAGTGTGATGGTACAGCTGGGGAAACGGGAGGTTTGGGACCAAGCTTTGGGAATACATTGTCCACATACCAGACCTGGTTGGCATGAAGCTCCTCTGCGAGGAGAATTCTATTATCCAGATCTGTATTGATCATAACCTCGGGGATCCCCAGTGCATCCGCTTGATTGTGTTTGAGGTTGAGCTTCAGTAGCGGAGTCCAGAGCATTGGCGGTTCAGCAGGCTCAGCATGCACCATCCGGCCTCCATTAGCCTGCCGGAAACTGCTACGGGTTTTTTATAAAAAAACACGAAGGAGGTCCTAGATAAAGCGTATATTCGATTAAGCCACTCTCGCAGCAGATACTGTCCCCTTCGTACGGACGCCAGAAAGATAACAATATTGTGTAGACTACGACGCCAAAGATTATCTCCATGCACTAACAACGCTATTTCTGGTGTATGTTTTTGGCCGTATCCGTCCAGAAAGAGCACGTGTCCAACGAGTTCTGTTTATCTTGGAAGGAGTGAAAATCATCTAGTAACGCGCGAAACTGGGCGCGCATCACGCGGCGCAGCTGATTCTGGCCCCCCTGCGCGAGCCACCAGACGGGCTTGGGCACGAGAACCAACTTGTTCGGGTTCCCGAAGCGTGCGAACGAAGCAAAGTAGCTCTGGTACTTCTTTCGGACATCAATCTCAAGCAGGCCAGCGTAGAGATCTGCAGTCTCGGATCCCAGAGCATCCGCGAGCGCCGCGGCCGCCTCTGATCGGCTATTCATGAACAGCGGGTACAGGTCGGTGCCATGCACGGCCGTCGTCTCGTTGTGGAAGCCGTACGACATCATGTACGAGTGCGACGGATACGCCTCGAAGAGGTGGCGCGTGTTGCAGACGAAGACTACGTCCTGGATCACTTCGCGCAGGCAACTGGCATAGTTCCCGCCATACTGTGCTTCGCAGTCGTACTTGGCGCGGATGGCGCCGCGCTCGTGCTCGAGGTTAGGGCCTGGGAATGCGCGGTCGATGAAGCGGTCGAACATGGTCTGGTTGTCGATGTTGTTGGGGGTGAAGGCTTGGCCTTCGTTTTCGCAGTGGGAAATGATGTTGCCCTCGATCCCTTTCCAATGCTTGCCTAACATGACCAGTCAGTGTTGGTTGCTAAGAGAGGACGGGACTCGATATATCTAAAGCTCACTTTTACTTACCCTCCGAGAAGGAAACGGCTGGAATTGAATTGATCCACTTGCCATCCACCGCCGGCCCAACGGGGAAGAGCCCAGTCTCTTCCAGGAGACTGCCAATGCCTGTAGTCCCTTGCGTGATGGCCTCATCGGTGGCGTTGCGCAAGCACTCAATATTATACTGATAGCCACAACCAGACCAGTTGGAGAACTGCCGGTACACTGTGTCAAGCGCGCCACCAGGTGCGTTGTCCCACGCCCACTGGAAGCCCGGACTCAAAGTAGCAAACTTCTGAAACAGGGGGTCGTGCGTGCCGTTTTCACGGACGAGGTGGTGCAGGATCGAACCGGCACCTGCCGACTCGCCCATGGCCGTCACCTGGCCCTTGTTGCCGCCGACGAGGTGGGCGTAGTCCCGGACCCACTCGAGCAACAGCGCCTGGTCGTAGAGGCCGGCGTTGGGCTGGCCGACGCCTTCCAGGTAGGACCCAGCCAGCCAGCCGAGGGCGCCAAGGCGGTAGTTCCCCGCGATGAAGATGGTTTTGTACCGTGAGGCGTCAATGAGCGAGCGACCCGTGTTTATGGGACCCAGGGGGTCCTTGCTTCCGACCAGGTAGCCGCCGCCGTATATCCAGACGATGACGGGCAGTTGTTTCTCGGCGTTGCCGGGATGTTTGAGCTCGCCGCGGGCGTTGAAGAGGGACCGGGGCACGTAGACGTCATGGAACAGGCAGTCCTCGCTTCCGAACAAGGAAACAGGTTCGGTTTGGTTTTCGTGGTGAATACCGAGCATCTCCTTCCCCGTTATCGTGCTGTTTGTCAAGGGCGAACGGATCTGGAGACAGGCTGTGGGCTCGGTGCCGTTCTGCAACGAATCATCCACCCAGTCAGGAGCGGAGGGGGCGCCGAACCGCTGAGGCTTTGCACCGAAGCGGACGTCTTTGAAGAGGTAGATCTGGGGTTTTGTTAGTGGAGCTTCCTGATCTCCCCGATAGCGAGATTTGGAATTCTTACCTTGTCATCATCGGGGTAGACTGATGCCTGCCATGTACCCCAAGGGAGCTTCAACTGTGGCAAGGCCTGTGCTGCAGCGAAAGCTTGCAGATACTGAATACCTATCAAATATGTAGCTCTCATTTTGATCGCCCAAATAAGATGCAACTAGTCGAGTTCGATGGTCTGTAAGGGGAATACTGTAGATGAATCAAGATTAGATTATATTGTGGAAACAATGGATAATAATCATTTCTAGACAGAAGAAAGCAAGTCAATTAATATACATTTTTATTAATTATCAAAAGGGATAATATCCATAAATATCACAACATAGTTGATCACAGTGACATGTTCCTGTATCCTGGATTATTAATTAGGTTGCACTTATAAGGTTCAGGTGTCATAAGTACATTGCATTATAGCTTATGCGCCCAATTACTGATGAAGGTGCGGGTACATGACAGCTGCCAGGACTATAATGACGTTATTAAGTTGGTATTTGTAGGTGTTAAGGCTGCTGTAGTTACACCGTCACATTAACGTTTCCCATATCCCAGCCTGTTCATACCTTGTAGAAAGAGGTTTCCTATCCAGTCTCCGAGTCGGCTTGCAGTTGATATCTATTTGATTTACAGTCTGGTAACATGTCCGAACAATCATAGTGCACAACTTGTTTCTTACATTTCAATGCATCTTTTCTTGCAAATGAAATTCCTCAATAGCATGAGTTATCTTATGTTGTCTCTCATGCTCAAGACGGCAGAACAGATGTTAGCACCGGCTGCATGGGTATCTTTTCTGTATTAAAGTAGCCCGAGCCCCTATATCGGAGAAGTTAAGTGGAGGATTATTAGGAACTAATCGTGATGTCTCTGATCTGGCTTTTCACACTCAGAACTCTCCTTCGAGTCGAGGACGGCTTACTAAACCTTTTAGATGATGGATTAAACCGTCTGCACCAAGAATCCGCCAGGAATGAACGGTTAGCAGAGTCACTCCAGCTGGAACATATATTTGTTACTATGATTATTCATTTGGAGCTGGCAGTTTTGAAGCCCAACTTTGGTCTGAAGGCTCTCGAAATTTTGCGCGGTAACAGCGACACAATTGCGCGGCTCCCGGAGGCTGAGAGTGACATATCTCCGTCAAGGAAGGACTTTACTGATCTGGACAGGATGGTCGAGTTCGACATCAAGAGGATTTTCAAACTTGTCGAACCCATACAAAACGATATGGTGAACAATCTTCGGAAACAAGTCAAGATAAACGAGGACGCCGCTGCGTATGACCTTGCTGTGAAGGCCCAACAAGAACAGTATGATGTTTTGCGTCTTCTTTATGGCGATGATCATACGTCTACGATTGAGTCACAGAAGAAACTTGCCGAGTTGAAGCGATGGATACAGAATCCGACAGAGGCAGAAGCAGCTAGGAGCAATACGCCAAGACTAGAAGTGGAAGGTACTTCGAAGGTGCGGTCAGATAGTTGGTTTAAAAAACAGGTAAGGAATACGGGCAAACGACTGTTTGACATTCACGGACTAGATTCTAAATGATACTTTCGGGTTACTAGTAGGCGGAGTCATATTTGATAAGTTTTATGTTTTGCTCCTTGGTCTGAAGTTTAACATAAGGTGTCGATGTGACTCGTGACCACAGCCCAACGAAATCTCCTAAACTCCTGATCCGTCCCCCTACCCATGCGTTGACGGGAATTCAGTCCTAAAGCGAGTAAGGCGAGGGCGCTCCGGAATTGCGCTAGAATTCATCCCAGTAGGCCGCAAAATTCTCGGGTTTGAATTCCCGGGAGTAATATGAAGTGACGCTGCCAATATCACCACCCGACGGGGCTCTGTGCTCGATGATGCGTTTGTACGCCATCACTGCTCGGAGATGCTGACGGCGGATGTGTCCTCCCTCCCTGTGCATAAGAAGAATCGTACCTGCGGCGGGTTCCCTTTCGATGTGATTTTCGGTCCCGATCGACTCATCCTGTTGCCCAAAAGATAAGTGAGGTGGATTAGGTAGGCTGGCTGCCCCAAGAAGTTCGGCAAAGTTCTCCTCGGTTGTGAAGCCCTTGCGGTCTCCCAGAAAAGTAACATTCGCGCTGCAGTACGCATAGACCCATGACAGAGCCAGCTTGAAGACCAAGCCGCCTGCAGGACGTCTCATTTCCCATCCGCCAGGGTTGGCGACGGCCGCGACTTGAACTTCCTCGATATCACTGGAAGGGGGCAAATCGAATCGCGTCATGTCTGCTCGGCAATTGATCTTCAAAGCCGGCCAGGGCCTGTTGCGATCGCCGGACTTGAGGGCGTAGCGATCAGGGTCGACGACGCAAGGGTTGAAGAGGTTCGTAGACAGATGATCAACAACCTGCCGCAAAGTTCTGGGGGTGGCATCCTCCCACACAATGCCGTGGTTAATGGTGCAGTTGACAATATCGTGGCTCGAAAAGGACGCCACCACATATGGTCCGAACTGGGGTAGTAAATGGCCCGGCTTGGTCAATCTTAAAATTGCCTCGTTGATGGGAAGAGTAAAGGCGGGTTTAAGCTTTCCTTGAGCATCGCCAATGGTGCAAATATAGAGGCCGCGACCGAAGGACTTGTGCGAGTACGTATCGGTGTTCCTGATCAGGGCAACTATGTTGTTATATTGATCCGAGGGGGGTTTGGCAAGGTTGTAGAGATCGTCTGGGTGAATACCAGTCAGGGCGCCAGGTGGGAAGCGTGCCCAGGACCAGACGGGCTGCTTCATGTTGACGGGGAAATAGATGATGCGGTGGCAGTCGGGGCCGGGCCTGCTGGAAAGTCGATATCGGACGTCCATGGACGACTTGCAGAGCAACCAATGGTACTCCCAGTCCTTCATTCGGCACTGCTCGGAACAGTACATAGTGGCACAAATAGTGCACATGAGGCCATGTTTCTTCTCGCACATGGTGCAGGTCGGGAGAGCCACGGGTGTGGGATCTCTGTTGAGAAGGGTAGCAATATCCATCGTAACCTAAGAGGTGCAATAGAGGAGTAAAATGTGGTGGGATGCTTGATATGGATTGCGAGAGATTGATGGTGGTTGTATTCCGTTCGTCTATGGTTTGGGATGGGCCAGTTCAGGAATGAAGTTGCCGGACGGGAAAAGAGGGAAGTGGGATGTAATAAATTAAGGTTACGGCGCGGACCAAAACAATATAGGACGTTCTTGCCGAATGTAAACTGTTTGCACCTGTGTTGCCGCTAATGGTCACTATAGTTATGTCACCGTTTACTACAGATAATAGCGGTCTTGTTTTGTTCGTATACTCCCAGGCGATATATAATTTGGACCAATAGGATAAATAGTGTGGAAATTTGTGAGTTGAGGGCCCTGGGTTGACAAACTTCTGGCCCAAGACAGCCCCTTTGAGGAGCGATAGAGAGCAAAACGTGCGGCGCATCCTGCAATAAGTCGACCACGTTATTTATGTTTATAACATGAAAACAACTTGGATGTTAGAGAAATTTTAGAGTATAAGTATAGGTTTCAATAATACTTTGTGGAAGAGCGCGTTATTGCACAAGACCTCGTCGGCGCCCCCGAAGCAAATAACGAAACGATGCTCCGAAAGTACACGCTTCCTTGCTCGGGCCGGGGTGGGACTGTTGGTGACCCAGTAAAACATTGCTGCGCCGTTTTTCTGTTGGTTATTCCTAAAATATCCCTGGTCTGTCATTTTAATCCTTATTGGCAAAGATCACCCGGCATCCATCCACCATTAAGTGTTATTACCCCCCTCGTTCCAATCACGACCAAAGGGGAGGGACACAAGCGCTACGCCGCCCGCGTGGCAGCGCCAGGTTATATGCAGGGTCTTTCTCGGTGTCTTAACCAGGTCTCAGTGTCAGGAATTCTTTTCAAATTTTAATCTTGTTGTCTATCTCCCTATCGTAATCCCTATCTTGATCCCTATCTTGGTGTTTCTCTTACCTTTTCCTCGGCAGCACGATGCCCCCGATTGCCATCTCCGTCATTTAATCACATATAGCGATCAACGCGCAAATATGACTTTACCAATGCGCCGCAGCGTGACGGCCAAACTGCTTGGTGCCGCCAGCCTCCTTACAATATGTTTTCTCGTTCTCCATTTTCATCGTCCTGAGCCCTGGACAGACCGCGCTGTTTTTGCCGCGCCGGTAGCCAAGAAACCGTTCCCGACCCCGTCTCCACGACCAGTAGCCACGGCCTCTTCCTCACCCGCAGCACAGCCGACCTCCACCATTGCCACCGCTACCGCTACCGCTACCATAATACCGGAGAAACTGTGGTACAAACTGGGGCCTGCGGGCCTGAATAATGACCTCAAGGGTTACATCGAGTCATGCACCTTCAAGAACCCGACCTTCGTATCAGAGTTTATGACAGATGCATCGGGCGATACATTCGTGCAAAAGCATTTCGCCTCACGTCCTGAGATAGTCGAGACCTACCTCGCCATTACCATACCAATCATCAAAGCCGACATCCTCCGCTACATGATCCTCTACGAGTACGGCGGGATATGGAACGACCTCGACGTGTCCTGCGAAGTTCCCATTAGCGAGTGGGTCCCAGAGCAGTTCCGGGCCCAGGCTAACATCGTCGTCGGATTAGAGTTTGACGTGGACATCTGGGTCCGGCAGTTCGCAAGCTGGACCATCATGGCCAAGCCGCGCTCGCCCCACATGCTGACGGTGGTCGAGGACGGGCTGGCGTACCTGGTCGCCAAGGCGCAGGCGCGCGGCGTCCGCGTGCGCGACCTGAAGCTCGACATGCTGGACGACATCGTCGACGTCTCGGGCCCTCGGCGGCTGACACGGGGGATCCTCAAGAGCCTCAGCAAGACGCTGGGGAAGGACGTCGGAAACGCCGACATCTCGCACGTCGCGGAGCCCCGTCTCGTTGGCGACGTGCTCGTGCTGCCTGACTACGCCTTTGCCGACGCGATGAACCAGCAGCACGGGGATAAGAAAGTCGGGCGCAAGCTGACGGTGCATCATTACGCGGGGTCGTGGAAGAATGCCGATGGTGGCGAGAAGCCGAGCACTGGATAGCATTTGATGGCGTTTTGGTAATTCGAATAGCGTTTCATTTGACCTTTAATAACATCCAACCAACCTTGAAATCACAGTAGCAGCATCTCGTTTGTAGTCACCGCAGTCACGATTGATGACAACAGCGTTTTAGCTGTGGTATCAGCTCGTCTTGCCGAGGTATCATTGGGGTGTTTGCTGGAATGTTTTCGCTATCGCAGTGTTTGCCGGTGTTTGTAACGAAATCAAGTCTTTACACGTCTGAAGGCAAACACTGGTGATAAGGGGCATCATTGATTCGACCACCGATGTGTTACAGACCCCTTTCGACAATGAGCGTTGTAAGAATCAAACTTATATTTGTTTTCATGATGGCCCAGTCACATGAGGAAAACTGCGGGGATTCAATGTATCGTGACATGTGCAATCAAGCCTCGGCTTTGTTTCAGAGTATTGACAGCAAGCGCACGAGATTTCGTTGGATCTCCATGTCCCAAGCGCCGCGATTGATTTGAAGGGGCGTGCCATCCTTTTTCTGAATATACAAGAACCACAATACCTTAATGTTTTCTGTAATCATAAATGATCCAGAGACCCTGGATGACAGCACTTTTTGTTGGACCAACTTATTGCATTTTTCAAATTACAACCCTCACGACTTGCAAAATGTCCGAAGACTCTGAATCCAGTGCAGAATCTGTGTGTGACGATCATCCTATGGCCGTGACCGATCTCCAATATGATAATGGTATTGATGCCCACTTAGCCTCAATCAGAGCTCGCCCAACCAAATACCAAACGATTATCGACTCTGGCAGCGTCTGGAGTGGAAAGGGACTCTCCCGGCCAGTGGGACCGGAACTCTCTGATTACCAACGCTGGAACTTTATCTCCCTGGTGTACCTGGCGGCGTTCGACAAGACACCCAGGCTCATCATGATGTTGCTTCCAGAGAGCACCAAAGCCGACAACGCCGGCTGGAGGAGGGCGCAAGTCCGAACCCACAGAGAGCTGAGTATCATGTTCACGTGTCTGGGAGACTACCCCAGGGCGCACTACCAGTTCAACAAGGCGTTTGACTTGTTTGACGACGGAACGATGTTTCCCGAGGCGATGTACAAGCTTGCAGCAAAGTGGGGTGATGGGGGGCCAATGTGTGTGCTGGATGGAGAAGACAGGGAAGAGAGAGCTCTTCTGCTTCTCGCGCGGGCCAGGACCGATTATCTCTGGGGAAACTACGAAGAAGCTCTCAGCGACGCGTACGTTTATACCCACGTATTGTAATAACTTTCAAGAAGCATGCTAATTTCCTTCTCTCCACAGCGAGCGGGCGTTCAAGGACCTGAAGGCGCGCTGGGGCGAAGACCACCCCAAGACATGGCCATGTGCGAGCCTCTACGGACTTCTACTCGCCCTTACGTCCAAGGTGCCAGAGGGTCTAGCAATGTGCGAATCGGTCGTGAAGACAATGCGCTCTAAATTGGGGCCCGACAGTCCCGAGACTCTGGAGGCAATAGGCCAGCTGGTACAGATCTATTACGTCCAGTCTCGCTTTACAGAGGCACTTCCTATGGCAAATTCTCTGGTGCAGACCCATATAACGTTGTCAGACACGGATGAACGGCAAATACTGCGATCGAGGTGTCTGCTGGCGGAGGTTCATGCAGCTTTGGGCAACTACGCCACAGCTGAGCAGGAGTTGGAAGTAGTTGTGGGCATGGCGCACGTGGTAAATGGCAAGACACACCCCGAGACGCTCCGATACGAGTCCCTTCTCGCCCTTGTTAAGATGTATGCTGGAAAGTTTGCCCAAGCCTTTAAACTTGCACGTGACATCTTGCCCACTCAATACAGTACATGCTTGGCTTATACAACCAAGAAGGGCTGTGGAGGCAAGAGGCATGTGGACGCTGTCACTGCGAAATTGTCAATGGTAAAGGAAACCGAAACGCAGCAGGTAAACTTCTTGGAAAAGTGCATCGATTTCGTTATTAAACTATTCGAGGGCAAGATAATCAACCCTTCGGTAATCATAGGACTCGGGGTCTTGGGCCTGGCGGGATCAGAAATATTCGACTCTGTGGGGTGGCAGAACACACGAAAAAGGGTTATAATGGCAATATGGGTCGTTCTCATGACTCCACCGGCTATTGGGCCCCCTTCACTATCACTGGTATACAAGATTGACGTATCCTTGTACATCCAGGAACTTTCCGATCAAGGTGGAGAGGTCACCGACTTTGAAGAGGCAGAATGGCGGCTGAAGACGACATACGACGATAGATGCCGTGTTCTGGGTAGAAATGACCCGTTAACAATAATCAGCAAGCGCGATCTGATCGTCATCCGCTGCAATATCTGCCAGAAGTGGCAAGGCCCAGACATGGGCGCTTCTGACGCCGTAGGCATGGACGACGGAGGCGGCGCATTGGTCGTTGCAGGACTCAAAGAGGTCCTCGCCACGCATGAAGCCAAACTTGGAAAAGCCCATCCTCAGACTCTCGTGTCTCTCGTAGAACTCTTCAAGGCCCAATGCAAAGTCCGAGCGAGTCGAGCAGAAGTAGGCGACACGCTGACGGAAGGGCTGCGGCGCCTCCGGGCGAAACCCGTTCGTACGCAGCGTGTTAGGAAGTCGCTGAACCTCGAAAATAAGCTCTCCCGTGCCATCAGTGACTCGAAGTTGGATAGGCACTATCCCGAATTCGCATCACGCGCCATGGATATCAATGAGAATATATGCGACACCATCGACTGGCTTCCTAACACTAGCAATGGGCAACTTCCGTCGAAGAAAGATCTCGCGAGCCTTCGGAAGACCGTGGCTAAACGCCTAGCCCAGCAGCAGCGAGACCTCGCCGAGACTCTGAAGAGGGGTCGTGAAGATACGCCGTCGGCCGACGTTGAAAGCGCAGAGTCGCATAAAAAGAGGAAAACGAGGTGCGCGCCTGGGGGCGAGCCCGAGAAAATCCAATCCAAAGCGCCATCCGATAATGATAAGTTCCCGCTTGGTGTGTGTGATAGTGACTATGACAGCGACGAAACCCCGACAGGCGAGGATGCACCGCCGGCGGAGCTCACTCGCCTATGGTCCCGGATGGGCCCTGGCGCGAAGCAGAAGATACTGGGTGTCATGCGGCGCGAGGTGGAACGTTCTTATACACCCGTCGAATCCTCGGGTGGTGAATAGGAAGAACCGGCGGAGAGGTGGGTGCGAGGCAGAGAGCATGGGGGCTACAAACGGTACGAGAGTGGTTGACTCCCCCTTTTACTTTTCTAGGCCTGAAGCTTTCGATTTAGTGCCTTGGCTGATCTGATGTACCCACTAAAGGTTGGCGATTTCAGCTTTGGGAAATACGTACTTCATGTTAGTAGGTACATACGGTATAGAAAAAGTCGAATGAAATAGTCCTATTGTTTAGTTAATTGTATTCATTCTTTTATTCTGCAATTACCTGAATACTGATTAGAAATTACATCGTTTCAAGTGAATTGGTCGACGCTGTGATTCGGCATGCATTGGTGGTTTGGATTTAGTAGCTTGTGCCCACTAATTCTAACCCCCCCAGCGTGTAGGCGGCAAACGCAGGTCAAGCCGAATTTCGGGCTTCAGCCGCACTTGCCCCATTAGGCAAATATCCTTGGTCGCCCAAATCTCACCACATCCTTGACCTAAAAGTAGTATCAGGATGCCACCTGTAAAGTAAGCACTTGTCTATATTGCGGGTCGATAGGGGGTCGAAACGTGGCTCCAGGGACGTGCGTGCACACGTCAGATCATGATCTTCAGCTTATTACGCTCGCTTGGAACTACAAAGAGTGAAGATGCTGCTGCGCGAAGGGTCTCATGATCAATCCTTCATATGTTCTCACCTGTCTTGACTAGCCAAGTTGACACCTGCCTCAATAAGATGGACCACGCCACTCCCACCATCACGACAGGCCATGCCCAGCCTTCACGGCAGCCGCAGTTTCTCGACTCCTTCGACGCCCGGAAGGTCAAGGAGACCTACCACCTGGAGCCGCACCCGGAGACGGGTCGGCTGATTGACTCGCACCCCGGCACACGGACCCGACCGATGCGGGTGCTCTGCCTCGGCATGTCGCGCACGGGCACCATGTCGCTCTTCCACGCGCTGCAGAAGCTAGGCCACAACCCGTACCACATGGCCGTGGCCATCATGAGCCCACGCACGAGCCTGGCGCTGTGGAGCGAGGCCCTGCGAGCCAAGTTCCACAACCAAGGAGAGGCCCGGTGGGGCCGCGCCGAGTTCGACCGGCTTCTGCGTAATTATGACGCCGTCGCCGACGTGCCCTGCAACTTGTTCACCGAGGAGCTGCTGGCGGCGTACCCGGACGCCAAGGTGGTCCTGCAGACGCGCGACGTCGAGCCCTGGCTGCGCAGCATGGACAACACGGCGGGCGTGGTCAACCGCTGGCGCAGCTGGGAGACGGTGGCGGCGTGGGACCCGAGCCTGGCGGGGCCCTTTGTGCGGTTCCGGGACCTGGTGTGCCCGATCGCGTTCCGGACCGTGAGCGACTTCTCGTCGCCCGAGACGCCGGCGCGCCAGGCCTTCGAGGACCACTACGCGCACGTGCGCCGCGTCGTGCCCGCGCACCGCCTGCTCGAGTACAAGGTGCAGGACGGCTGGGGCCCGCTGTGCGAATTCCTGGGCGAGGAGGTGCCGGACGAGCCCATGCCGCACGTCAACGATGCGCAGCAGTTTGTCTTTGCTCACGGGCTGATGTGGTGGCTGGCGTTTGGCAAGATGGTCGGCAAGGTTTCGCTCATGGTGGGCGTGCCGGCGGCTGGCGTGGTGGCGGCAGTGTGGTGGCGCCGGGCGAACTAAAAAGACACGACGGCCAATTAAGCAATTCAAGGTTGGGCAAGCGTATTCAAAGGGGTATCGTATGCAATGCGTACGAATACGCTCATCTACATACGAATTGAACGATGAAAGCCACTATCGTCAGAAATTGCACATCTTTTTACATTACACATATATATCAAGAAGGAACGTTAGATAAGGAGAACAAAGAAAGAGCGGCCAAGGGTGCCCCCTGGCAAGGGAATAAGGTTGTTGGCCTTAAGCTTTTCCTTACCCCCCAATCAGTGCACCTCCCCGCAGGCGCTGTTCGCTATTGCTACAACCCCGCATCGACATGGAGGCCTCCATGCCCATTGCTCACTTCGTGCTTACTTATATAAGTAGGAATAACAAAATATTCGTTGCATGCCAAATTATTTTCTCGTGATTGACACTTGCAGACGAAAAGAGAACGGTGATCTCAACGAGCGTGTGTTATGTGTCTAATCTGCTGTCAACTGCCGGGATGCCGGACTGTTAGGGTATGAGACGAACCGCCTTGCTTCAGCGATTCAGCGATTCAGCGATCCAGCGCCGGAGCTGCAGCTGCAGCTGTACGGGAAACCTTCAAGCTCCTGATGTTTGCCCCACCACCACCTCCTCAAATGCGCGATTATGAATGAATCCAATCTTCTTTCATCTTTTACTTCCACTCCAGGAGACATTGATCGTGAAACGACTGGGCAAAAAGACCGCAGTACTCTCTCTCACCTTCAATTTGCTTAGATTTGAACGTAGTTGTCACTTTCCTCGTATTTTCTTGTCGAGCTGAGCAATTACTCGAAGTTGTTGCTTATACCACAGCTTGGCGCCCAGCATAGCATGTCGGACTTCCAGCTGTTTAGCCCAAAATCCTTCGACCTAGGAAGATCCAACAGCGGTAGTCCGACCCAACGCGGTCCGCAGACCCCCAGATTTGAGGACTACGAATCTTCCATCGACTTGGAGACAGCATCAAATCTTCGACCTGATAGCCATCGGCGTGACAGTGGAAGCGTCAGCAGCAGCAGTAGGACCGGCAGCGTCGTCGACAACCCCTCGGTCTACAAGACAATCCACCGGTAACGTCATCATTACCTTACCTACCTAACTCATCATCACCACCACCAGCCACCCGTCCGCTATGCTGTTGTCGCTAAGATCTGCTGTGTAACCCAGGGTGCGGCGCTTGATAATAGCTACTCTGGGTAAGCCGACTCATGACCCCCACACCAACAGTACCTTCTTGCCCGGATAGCTATCGTCTAACAATGAGCGCCAAGATGATCCCTATACCCTTGACCAGTTGCGTGAGCCGCGAATGAATGTCGTCGTCGTCCGGCCCCTCGTCAATCGCCTCTACGATCCCGACGACCCATGGATGGGTACTAGCACCAAGTTCCTCCATCTCAATGCCGACATATGCTGATACTCTCTGCTAGTCTACTGTCTTCTGGCCAATCGAATTCAGTTTCTCCGCGAGCAGTCCAGCACCGCCCATCAGACCGTGAGCATCGCTCGTGCTGCACTATGTGAGCTAGTGGCCACCCGCATCTTGCGACGCTTTCATGAGGAACACTCGGGACCCATTGGCCTGCTTCTCCTCTCCCACATTCTCGTCAATGGATTTGACCCATTCCAAGGTGCGCCCCGAGACATAGAAATCGAGCATCGCCATCGCCAATGGCCGATACAAAAACGACATGGCGAACCCGAGCGCCGACTCACAGCGTTGGAGCTCGCCATCATCTCCGAGAGCAAAGTCTTCGTCAGCTCCTTCGCCTGTCAAAAGGTGATTGATGCTGTGTACGAGGGTCGCGTCGTGTACACGCCCATCAGCTTCGTCGATATTCTCCCGGACCACTACGAAAGCTGCCCCATCTCGCTCTACGACCCAAGACATGCGCCCTTCCTCGACCAGACACGACTTACAGTACCCCGCGTGCGAAGCATCATTGAGCTGACCCAGTTCTTGGTCTTGGTATGCCTTTACATTCTGACCATGATGCACCGCAGCAGTCCCAGAGCTACAGTATTTGAGTACCTGTTTTGTGTATACGCTACTGGCTGGTGCGTTGATGAGTTCGCAGCCATGATTGACCACGGGTGGGCTGTCTACTCTCAAACGCTTTGGTCATTCTTGGATATCGCCTTCATCGTCATATTCGGTGTCTATGCGATTTGTCGATTACATGATGGCTCAATAGGGTCCATGGCCGACGGATATGGCATGCAAGCACTCTGCGTCGCCGCACCCATCCTATTGACTAGACTTGCCTTCGCGACGATACCCGACAATATCGTCTTCATCTCCATCTACGCTATGCTGAAGGACTTCACCCTTGTCACCTTTCTCGCCATCTGGTGTTTCACGGGGTTCCTGCTCTCCCTACTCTGGCTCAATAGCAGCACCTCCGCCCCCGACGAGAACCCCGCCTGGGCCACGGTCTGCAAATGGCTGCTGTGGATCTGGTTCGGCCTCGACGGCACGGGCATCGACCACAGCGCCGAGTTCCACCCGATCCTGGGCCCGGCCCTGATGACGGCCTTCGCCTTCCTGGGCAACACGCTGTTCCTGACCATCATGGTGGCCGTGCTGACCAACATATTTTCCAAGATCATCGCCGACGCGCCCGCTGAGATCCAGTTCCGACGCGCCGTCCTGACCTTCGCCGGCGTCAAGAGCGACGCCATCTTCTCGTACCCGCCGCCCTTCAACCTCGCCGCCCTGCTCGCCCTGCTGCCTCTCAAGCCCCTGCTGACGCCGCGCCGCTTCCACGAGCTCAACGTCCTGCTCATCCGCGCCCTCAACGCCCCGACTCTGCTTGTTATTGGGTATATCGAGCGCCGCAGCGCCCGCTACGGCGGTCTCCATCGCGCCCGCAAGTCGTCCCTCCTGCGCTGGAACTTCAGCGGCTTCTCGCCCCACGGCGACATCCAGGCCGTCTTCAAGGCCGCCCCGCCTGAGGACGTCCAGAACGAGATCGAGGAGCTCGATGCCCTGAGCGACGTGGGCTACGCCGAGAGCGAGCTCATTTCGCCGCGGTCTATGTCGCGCAGGAGGATGCCGCGGGCGCAGCGGAGGAGGGGGGGCAAGTTGCCCTCGCCGCCTGCCATCTTCCCGCTCTCGGGCGCTGCTCCTCCTGGGCCACATTAGATACAATGGTGACATGATCTCTATGGTGAACAAGTAAAGGTGGATATTTGACCACTTGTTACATGATACAGTTGTTGTTGTCTTGATGACTACCTGTTTCATCATTAGTGTGGTAGTGGCACGATCTCATTTTGAACTACACCTCGTGATATCATTGACTATCACATCCTAGTTGTCTTCATTCGTGCTCCCTATTAACCTTTATATATCGAAATTACTATCAAGATTACCTCATCTCCCCAAATACCAGAGGTTCAACATCGGAGAAAGTTCAAGCTATTATCAGTTTGTATTTTATTTTAAAAATAAATTCCCCATATATCATTTTAAATATAGACTAGTCTGGCACTTTCGTTACGGAACGAAATAAAAGTTCTACAAAATAGCAATCCTAGAAGACGACTACTGGGAAGACCTTTTCTTATGGATAGAGAAGCAAACCTTGAACGGCTTTCTGCAAGTCCGACGTGAGCCATACATCGTCAATAAACTGTCAATTCACCTGCACGATCTTTCTCAATAGGAGAAACGTATCTGCTACTCTAGAATCGGATGGAAGTGGTAGAAATAGCACGGGCGTATCGGTGGTGGCGGCGGCGGCGGCGACGCGAAGGTCTTCCTTGTTCGTGGCATGGGCTGCCTTATCGGCGGCGATGCCCTCGGCCCAGGTCACACGGGGGCTCTGTGCGTCGTTGCCGACGGGCTTCGAGAACCCACAATGAATGCAATCATCGCCGCCATGCCTGCACGACTTCAGCCAGACCCATCCAGCGAAGCATCCAAATAACGCCAGGCCGAGGGCGATGCCAAATACCAAGATCACTACAGCATACCAGAATAGCATCTCGACGGTAATGTAGCCAGCCGGCTGGTCTGGATACTCGCAGCTATGAAGGGTTTCGACGCTGAATTTTGTGAGTGAGAGTCGTAGCCTTTGGCAGCCACAGTTCGAGCTCGGTTACGAAACCCTTGGACTTTACGTTTTCTTGTCTTTACGCCATAGATACAGTTCGTAATGCTGTGACGTTTTTGTCTTATTCGATCGTGTCGCGTCGAGCGTCATCGGCGTACAGGTGTCGCCTTGAATTGCGCTTCAAATGGCGAGAATCATCAATCGAAAGAGGTTGGAATTGGCGTATGATGGGGGCGCGCGTCTGGTGATGTGGTTTCTCACTTCTATGGGTATCTGGTAAGGTTACGGCCTGCGTCGTTGCCTGCATTCGGGCTAATTTCAATAATGGTTGAACATCTGGATGAAATTGAAAAGGCCAACCACATGACCAACCTCCAGCGCATCCCCTAGCAGGATACCTGAAATCTGGTTCCGTATTGCCCATCCACCTATTAGCATCTGCATACATATTGAGGATCAAATACATATTTCATAAATTGTTATCTATACCAATTAGTTGCATACCGTACCGAGTAATGACAAGCTCACATCCAAACTCGATTGTGTCATTCAAGACCATAGTACGAAGCTGCACTATCACATCATTCCAACTCTAGTCGCTACTACACAGGTAAGCAAATATGGCAAGGAAACCAGAGACTTACCTTCATTCCGCTCCCTTCAGCATGTTCAACACCTTGCTCTCACCCATGCCCATATTCACTGTCTGTTGCTCCTTCTCGGCACCCTTCTCCCCCGATGGCCTATCACAAGCCCCCTCCAAGCACACCTCACAAGTCTGAGCCCGCTCCCCCTCAGCATCGTCAACAACCAACTGCAACACCAACCCCCGGCACGACGCCCCCGCACAGCGAGGGCACCCGCACACAGTCCAGACGCTGCACGCCATGCGACACCGCACGTGTTCGCAGCGCTCGCACACCCAGCCGACCTGCGGCTGCTGCTGCTGCTCGTCGTCCCCGCCGTCCCAGCGGTCCGCGAGGCCGCACCGGCAGCATAGGAACGGCTTGGTCAGGCAGGTGCGCGCGCACGCCGTGTCCAGCTTCGGCAGCCACTCGACCACCAGGGGCTTGGCGCAGGGCGTCACCGTCTTCTTGGACGCGGGCTGCAACGGGTTGTTGCGCAGCAGGGCCCGGGCGCGGGCCTCGCGGCAGTACTCCCACGTCTTGGTGACGTGGCCGCAGGGGTACGGGCCCGTGAGGTTGTGCTGACACATTCTTGCTGCGTTGAATCTGAAGAAGGGATTGGTTCCTTTGCAGTGATTGTGCTGGTGTCGATGCTGGCCCTTTTTGTTGAGCTGGGTTAGTAACAGGGGGGTGGGGAAGGGCGTGAACGGGTTGGTATTACGACACGCTCTGATTGCTCGGGAAAAGAACCCAGACATAACACTGCCTGGGATAGTAGAAATTCAAGGTAGAATAAGGGGTGTGAGCAGTACTTGGGCGTGTTTGTCAAGCTTCCGATTTGGTTTGTCTGCCAAGCGAAATAGGGGTTGTATAGGGTCAGGGGTGCTATGATATATACCCTTCACCTGTGAAAGGCCCCTCCGAAACGATATAATGTCATTGTGACACTGGCGGCTTCCAGATAAAGGCTTTGATACAAAGACAAGTTGAGAACAATGCCGTCATCTCTAAACAATGCCGTTTTTCTTGTATCTTCAGAAGTTGGGAGAAAGAATCCTTGCTCGACAATACCAGTCTAGTTGTACTCTTTCAGGTCGTAAGTAGCTCAGCCCGCTAAAGCCCTCTCCAACTCAAAGATACTCTTCATATTCGCCCGCAAACTCTCCTCCAACCCCGTCCACCCGCTCGGCCCCCCCGGCAGCCGCCCCAACAGCTCCGCAGCCCTCTCGCGGCCGGGAACGTCCGTCTGATCCACCCCGAGATTCGCGACGGGCACGATGCCGCCCTCGACCCGGGCCGAGTCCGCGTACCACTCGGACAACAGCTGGCGGACCTGGAACCAGCTGAAGCGCTCGCCGAACCCGAAGAGGCGCTCGCCCCGGACGTCGCCCAGCGTCAGCGCCGCCACGTACAGCCGCCCCGCGTCCCCCGTGTCCAGGTGCCACTGCGGCTGCATCCGGTCCAGCACCTGCCGGTACGTCCCGTCCCACACCCAGCGCACCATACCCGCCGTCGAGGGCACGCCCTGTGGGCCCGTCGGGTCCAGGCAGCGGCCCATGACGTTGTGGAGCAGGAGCGCGTTGCAGTTGAAGTCGGGCTGCTCGCGCTCGACCCACTCCCAGAATCCCTGCTCGAGGCGCGTCTTGAGCGCCATGAAGGGCGCCAGCATGTACTTGGGGTCGTCCTGGCTCGGATCGGTCGTCTTGGTCCTGGACCGGGCCGCCAGCGCCAGCGCCGTCTCGTTCCACGAGTCGCGGGTCAGCGTCTGCCGGATCGAGGCGTCGGGCATGTACGCCGCCCACGCGGAGCTCGTGAAGGCGAAGGCGCGGACCTTGCCGGCGCACCGCTGCGCCGCGTCCAGGACCGCGGCGTGCAGGGGCCACTCCTCCTCGAAGGCGGCGTCGACGTCGCGGACGCTCAGGTCGACGGCGCCGAGCACGTGGGCCACGCCCGAGACACCCCGCAGGGCGTCGTCCCAGACTTGCGGGTCCAGCATCTCCTCACGGGTCGAGATCCGGACCAGCTCGAACTTACCCGGCCCGTAGCGGGCGTCGAAGTGTGACGTCATCCACTGGCATTTCGCGACGTCGCGCACGGTGCCGCGGACGCGGTAGCCCGTGGCCAGGAGCTGGTCGGCGGCATGGGAGGCGATGAGGCCGTTGGCGGCGGTGACTAGGATGAGTGAGTCGAGAGGGAGGGTTGTTCTTGTTGTTACTGGTTCGGCCATGATGAATTTCCGTCTTGTGTCATTCCTATTCCAACTATTTTTCACTTTTGGTTTATAAACTGTTGACAAACAGATACGAATGTAGCTGATATCTTTCGTGTCGGTGGATTCTGTAGCGGGTTGTTAAACGGATTCGAAGTAAACAGGTAAGGCGAGATGGTAAGGAAAGAGGCTCGAGATAAAGGTATTACTGTCTCTGTCAATCTCGATCGATAATCCACTGAAGTCTGCTGTCCTATGAGATCAGCCCCCCTTTTTCGCAGCTGAGGACGTTAGTCCGAGAAGCTAGACGCCGCCGTCCAGCAAGGAGGATTTCAACCATGAAACTGTGGGGGTAGATGAATGACGTTGGCGGACGAAGATGGCCCCATAGAAGAAGAAATTGCACGGATAAGTTATTAGCTGTTAGCTTGAGAAGCTTCAGAAAATGTGAATGAACGACCGACCGTCTGGCCATCTACAGACGGCTAACAGTGGACAGGCGGCTTGTCCTATGTGCTCCCCGAGCTGATAAATCAAGCATTTGACGCTAATAGAGCGTGAGTCCAGCGTTCGAACACAGGTCTGAGGGAAGGAAGGACATATTTTGCGGCCATATTGGATGGAAGGTCAAGTCGGTTCGGCTCAATTGAAAGCACTCCTGTCTAAATAGTAGCTGTCGCAAAACGAAGAAATCACATATATCCGTATCCGTCCGTCCCTCGCCGGCGGCAGTGTTTTGTACAAACCAGGTCCCGTCCATATCTAACAAATCGCAAACGTGAAAGCCAAGGGAATTGGTATGTAAGTATCCATCAAATGGCCAAGAGATAAGACGAAAGCCAAGAATAGTAAGCAATGGAGGAAATCAAGTCATTTTCTATCTCAGTGTAAAAGTGTAAAGAGTCGCAGGAGTAATCTGAGGGATTACACCACACACACACTTGATGGGCGACAAGCCCATCCCGGTCCATAAAGGGACGCTTATGCCATGAAGGCAATGCGGTTGCGTCGGATCTTGCGGTTGTTGTTCCTGGCATTGCCGTTGGCATTACCATTGGCGTTGTTGCCGCGGCCAGCGCCGTTGCCAGCGCCGGCAGCGTTACCTCCACGAGCGGCTCCGTTGGTAGCACCACCAGCAGCAGCACCATTACCGGCAGCAGCACCGTTGCCAGCGCCGGCAGCGTTACCTCCGCGAGCGGCTCCGTTGCCAGCACCACCGGCAGCAGCACCGTTGCCAGCACCACCAGCAGCGTTACCTCCACGAGCAGCACCATTGCCAGCACCGCCGGCAGCGTTACCTCCACGAGCAGCTCCGTTGCCAGCACCACCAGCAGCGTTACCTCCACGAGCAGCACCGTTGCCAGCACCACCGGCAGCAGCACCGTTGCCGGCAGCCGCACCGTTACCAGCCTTGGCGTTACCAGCCTTACCATTGCCATTCTTCTTGCCACCCCTGTTACCACCGGCAGCACCTCCAGCATTTCCGGTGGCACCAGTAGGGGTGGCACCAGCAGCACCAGCAGTGGCCGAGGCCTTGCTGTCGATGCCGAGAATCTCGTTGACGGCGAAGACACCCTGATCATCGGAGGTGGGGGCCTTCTGGAGGGCCTTGACGTAGGCGGGGAAATCCTTGATGTTCTGGGCGATCTGGGCCTGGACACCCTTCAGTGTCTGGGCAGTCTTGATGTTGGCAGGGGTGTTGACGTTAGGGGTGGTGTCAGTCTGCTGGACGGCGAAGCAGCCGCCGAAGGGGCCGTTAGGAGCCGCGTTGCGGCAGCGGACAGTGCAGACGTCACCAGTTGAGGCTATCAACAACATGTTAGCGGAGTCCAAGCTACCATATTACAGGGAAGCGGGGTGTAATAGTAAACGTACCTCCGATGCACTTCATGTCAGCAGGCAACTTGACCTTGATGTTGATGTCGCCATTCTTGGCTTTGGTTTCGGTCATGGTGAGGTTGACCTGGCCCACGGCACCGGCACCGTTGCTCTGCAAATCCATATCGCAGACATAGGGGCCTTGACCATCGGCGTTCATTGGGCGGATCGTGATGTCGACGTTGGATCCCTTGGTGACCTGGGTGACTTTCTTGGCCGTCAAGGCGATCTCGGTGTTCTCGCCAACGTCCATGTTGCCGGCCAAAAGGGTTCTACCACACTCGTTCACCACATTGTCCACGATCTCCTTCTGGTTAATGATGTTGGCATCGGGCTTCAGGAGGTCGACTAGGTTGCAGAAGTTAGCCATCAGGGTGCACCAAGACGCGTGCAAGTGGTATAATTACCGAGAAGACCAACACTGGCCGGGCCCTTGGCTCCCTGGGCCTTGACGATGACACCTTGGCCGTGGACAAGAGCGGCGAAGGCCGAAGCGAGGAGGGTCTGACGGATGGAAGGCATCTTGAGGGTGAGAATAGAAAGGACTTGAAACTGCGACTTGCGCGGCTGGGGAATGAAAATAATTATTGATAGAATAAACAGGACAATGTGTAAAGATTGACGACGAATGTAAAGAGTAATATCAGACCCGCTGGCGGAGAGAAACAAACGATGAATGGATGAGCGAAAACTGAAGAAAAGGCCCGAAGACGAACAGAAGTGCGGGAATCGAAGCCGTTATAAACATTTCGGGCGACTCGGGCGAGGCAAAGCTCGGGTTGCGATGGCATGCGAAGTGACAGGGACATCGAACCAGGTATCATGGGATAGGGTAGCAGTTCATCCAGGGGGGTTCAATCTCAAGCCTCATTGCGTTCGCTCGCTTGGTCTTGCCCTTCTCCCTTGGCGGGATTACTTGCGTCGTTTGACGCCTGGCCAGGAACGGGGTTGGACCTGGTTTGGAGAAGAGCCATGTGGCCAATGAGAGGCGAGTCGGTAGTGAAGATCATCTGGAACAGAATCCGTCGCATGGATGGGCCGATGGTGGATACGGGGTCGACGTTTGTGGGGTCGTTTACAGCGGTCGGCTCGAGTTGACTGACGGCCAAGATGACCCTATGGCTCGTTTGGGCATGTTTTCCTGCAAACTTCTGCAAACTTCAGACAAGAACCCCCGACGGTGCACACGGACACTAACACGGGGGATCCACTGTGAGTATTCTCAATGCTGGGGTCCCTTGGCAGATCACTAGGTTCTTGTCTGGCTGGGTGGTACGATGGCATTTCGTCGTCTTCGTGTTGATGGTTAATATTAGCAATAGGTTGGATGGAAGCAGGAAACGGGACGTCGAGAATGTGCCAAGTTGTCGGAGAACAAGGGGTCTGATGTTTCGGTCGGTCCACTATGGGTGATCCTTGGGCCTGTCGCTTTGGAGGTAAACGAGTCTAAGGTTAAAGAGAAGAAGAACGACCAAGAGGAATCGAAGCCGGGACAGGCACAGGCACAGGCATAGGCACAGGCTTGAGGATTCATTTCGGCCGGGCTTGCGTAATCATCATGACTCGCAGAGGCAGAGGCAGAGGCAGAGGCAGAGGCCCTGGATGGGATCTGTAACGGTAAAAGAAGATTGCGAAATTGTTTGCGCCGAAGAAAATTGTTTGCTACCGTGTCGTGCCGCGAATGTCATTGTGGTGGTAGTGATGGTGGTAGTCGTCAATTGATAGATGATAGCATTGAACTGGCTGACTGTTGTTGAAATGTCGTTGTTTCTCTAATATGATTTCAGCGACCATAGCAGAGATCCGATCTAAATTCACCCACTAAAATCCCCAGAAAGTACCACACTGACTGCTGTCACTACCACTGTCAGCTCCTGCCAACTCCAGAAAAACGTTCAATTCCCAATTTTTCTGTTTTCCCACCACGTTGATCACCAGCGAAAACTGGATTGAAAACTGGACTCTGGACTGCCAAAACTCCACCTCCACAGACGGGCGCGCAGGTGCTTTTTGCTGCGCCGCTCGCAACCGTCGCATTGGAACACTTAGTACATTATGTACTCCGTATTGGTCTCGAACATTCATTGCATACATACCGTTCCACAAATGAGATTGAACGGTGCAATGCATTGATGCGCATTTTCGTCCCTTTTCTTCAATTCGATCTCGCATTCGCTGCTATTCTACTCTCGCGCCCGACGCCCGACTTCCGCTTACACCCCAATTAGGTAAGAAAAGCACACGCGCAAACATTTTGGGGTTTCTCGCTGTTTCATCTCGGCCGGCGCTAGCTGACCATTGGATGTTTTCAGAACTGGTTGGGGGGGTCGCGTTACAGGCCTACCCATCCTACCTCCCCTACCTCCCTGTCTAGCATCGGCACTGCACTCCTTTTTCGAGCAACCTTCAGTCCCGAAGCTACCACTGTAAGATTGCAGCAACCCAATCGACCAGCCGCTGCCATCCCGTTGCCGCTGGAAATATCATGCTTAAATACTATTCCCGCCTCCCTCCTCCCGTCTTGCTTCATAACTCAATCGCCGGCGTGGGCATGCTGGCTCTGCTGTTTCGGGACGAATCCCACAGGGGCCATAGTAGTGCATGACAGCACCAGCAATTTGGCTACTGCCCAGCAGCTACTTGCTAACACCACAACGCCCCTGGCATACAAAGCTGGTGGTCCAATCCCACCATTCACAATCAGTCTTGACACAACGCATAAGCACCACCTGAACTTCATTATAATATATACTTATCAGTCAATTCACCGGTTCTACTAATCATCATCTAGAACCAAAACATTTTCTTCAAGCCTTCTTCTGAGAACTTTAATAAAGGTTTCAAGTCCACTGCCTGGTATCGGGCTTGACATAAACTCATGAGAAACTGTTAATCCTGGCCGCGATGCGAGCATACAACACTCGTCTGCCCACCTGTGTATATTTCAGCAGACTGCCATTAGGGCTGCTTGGCGATTGCTTGACCAGATCCTCGTATCTTTTGAAGGTGATGGCGTCAGCTCTAGCGGAAAGCACGATCAATAGGTAAGAACACTGGATCTGCTGGCCCTTCCACCAGCCTGGTGTTTAGGTGATGCTGCCGTATTCAAGTTATAACCGAGTAGGTTTATGTTCCTCTACCCTCTCCCCAACGTAGAGGTTAGGTGTAGCGGTGCCGGGGAAGCACCTAGGGAAATAGGTTTCGCTGCCTTCGTAGCACGGAGTAGAAGTGAATGCCTGAATTCTAGGAAAGGGGTTTTATTTCTTAGACCCTCCAGGGCATGAGGTTGTGTGGACGCAGGCCTTCGCATGACATCAGGTGGCGGGGACTATGGCGCCCAACCAGCACGTCGGAAAATCGCCCGTAGCATTGCAGCGAATTGAGAGGTGACACACGTTAAAAGAGGATTCTCATGCTGTTGCCCATCCCCCTCTTCCAAAGCCACTGACATCATTGCTTACCATGCTTGCCTACAAAAGAAGGCTATTGGCATTAATACACGGCTACCTAGCTGAAGAATTCAAACAACATGAATACAATAGGCCCGTTTCTTACCAACTGACTTTACATTACGACCTAGTGCGGGCAAAAGGCGATATTGGATGTGTTTACATGCATGTTATCTTTGTACCTGTCTTTTCAACAGATGCGGTGTGCCAAGAGGTTACATCAAAAGATATCTCCTCCGTTGAGCTTGCTCCCTAGATGAGGCCACGTTCTGATGGAGATCATCGACGCCCACGATGTTGTTCCACAGCTTAGGCAATGGATAAGATCGTATGACAATGATTCCACAGGACGTTATCTTTTCTCTCCGGAATGGGAAGCATTTGAAAAGGCCAGATGGCATCAATACGAGGCCCTTGACAACCGCCGGTTGGCCTTTCACATCCCACCCATCGCTGGACAGATCGCGGTGCAAAGCCGTCGAGCAGAATTCCTCCAATTGAAAGACCAGAAATACTGCCCGCTTAATGAGACACTTTACGACATGTGTCCTTTGTCGATCAGGATGGACAAGTTCGAGGCTCGAGATAGTCAAGACAGACTGTATCCATGGAGATCCCTACTGGTGAATTGGGACAGGTTTCAAGCCCTCTTTGATTCCAACCACGAGTTTCAGCGTTGCCTATCTCCATCACAACGCGCGTCGTACCTTTTACTGAAAGAATGGTGGAACGCTTCTTACTGCGATCCGTATCTCGCAGGGGAGGTACGGGCGTGGTTGGAACAACGGCGGGATACGCCAGACGACGGTCGTCCACTTCTGATTGAGGCCACGGACGCCAAGACAGACGCTTCCCTCTATCACGCCTCATGCTTTGAACTGTTCCTTCTCGAATTTCATCCATACGAATGGGAGCCCTACTTGTGCCTAATCTATCTGCAAAGCCTACAGTCTCGTCGATATAGTGCTGGATGTCATGCTCTGGGCCAACGAATCTCGTTCGCCTCGACTTTCCCACCTATCAATCCTGGAGCAGCCCCAGGCTTTCCCACAGTCATTCTAAACAAGACACAATGGACACGCGCAGGGAATCCGACAGACCATCCTCGGTACCTATGGGATGCTGAGCTAAGGAGGACGGTAAGGTTTGACAGCATCTCTAGGAATCCCGAGTATATTTGTGTCAGTCATACTTGGGGTAGATGGAGGCGCAAGCACATGCCGGCGGCGAAGATACCTGGTGTAGACTGGAGGGTCCCAAGGAATTCGCGATTCGACGTAAAGGACCTACCATATCAATTAACCCGTCTAGGCCACCGGTATATATGGATCGACTTGTTTTGCATCCCGCAAGATGACTCCCCAGAGGCAGATATCGAAATAGCTCGGCAAGCCGGTATCTTTAGAGGCTGCCGTGCCTCCATCGCGTGGTTTAACGATGTGGAATCATGGGATGGGGTTGAGAAGGGCTTACGATGGTTGGCATTGAGATTACAGAAGAACACTGTGCGGCCTTACAACTCTCCTGGGCACCGCTCGGTAACCGAAATGGACCTAGATAGCGCTGCTCTAGCAGCCCAAGTTCCCGCAGAGCTTTGCCAGCATAGAAGCCCACTGGAAGAGCCGATCAGCTGGTTTTCATCACTCTGGACACTACAAGAGGCTGTACTATGTCCTGATATAACTCTTTGTTCGCGGGACTGGACCCAACTAACCGACGACTGGGGCGTGGCCATACCCCTACAGTCGCTTATGGTCTTTCTCAACGAATGCCACCACCACTGCCTCACCGAGGAACCCATTACAGAAAACTTCGTTAGCGCCTCTAAATACTCCAACGCACTCATGAACCATCCCGACAGAAGACAGTGGCTTGCTGGCATTGATTCATGGCCAACAGCTGCCAGGCAACTCCACCATCTACGTGATCTCACGCGCCTGGACAACGTCTTCATCAACCGTTCTCCTACCGTGATCTGCACAAATGCCAATGTACGGTACTGCGAGTCTAAGAACCGCGCACCGGCGATTATGTCCGCTCTTGGGGTAACCGAGTGGTACGAGCGGCGGGCCCTACTGCCGCCCACGTCTAAATCCAATTCGCTCAGCAGAAAAGGCCTGCTAAGGCTTGTCCAATCTGCACTCAAAAGGAAGAGGCCAACGGAACCACTTGTCCTCGACATGTATCCTCTCAAGTTCCTTCAGGAAGCCCACAGGCGGTTTGGCGCCTCTTTCTTTGAGACCGCGTCGTACGCCGTGCGTTTGGATGACGAGGCCAAGGCATCGCTTCGACACGGAAAAGGTATGGGCACCATGATGCCTTTCACGAACAAGCAAGGTTGGCACTCGGGCGTGATCGGGAGCTTCGAACATACCAAGGTCCAAGTGATTGACGACGCTTCGGTCGCGACCTGGAGCATCCGCGAGGACGGGAGCGTCGCCATGGGGAGCATAGGTTGTGTTTGCTCCTCACCCAACGATCCGCAACGTCAGATACCGCGAAAGACCACCCGGGCCAGTGTCCTCGTGGTCGGTCAGGGGCGATCCAGACATGCAACCGAAACCAGACTTCTGGACGATCTCGCCGCATTTCTTGATGGAGTCGCTGGAGCTGACGGCATAGTATGCGCCGTGACGCTTTACGAAGATTGTCATCGCCAATATGGGATTTTGCTTTATAGCCTTGCAGGGGAAGAGGCTTCTTCGTCGCGTCGGAGCCTTATGAAGATTGGGGTCTTCATTGCGCACGATTGGGATACCATTGATACTAGATCGGTGGATTGGATTGTGTTATAGATTATTTCAATATCCTTACCACTCACTTCACGTTTCATATTGAAAATAATTAGTAACGTATTACTAATAAATATTTAAACATTAGTATTCCTCGCTTTCCAGCCCTCCTTCTTCGTGACCCCGAACTCTAGGTAGGTATTAAATACGAAATCACGAAACTAGTAGATGCCGTTTCGGTGAGACATTCTTCTACTTTTTTAATAGGAAGCTTATTAGTACTAAAAGCCTTCGTGTTTCTTCTTCACACAACTATATACATTTCGACTCCCTCGGAGAAAAAGCGCTCGGCCAAATATATTCGGCCGCGTCAGGAAAGCCTTACGATACGGTATACTATTGCACATCTCCTATCCTATCCGCTCGATCGGTCGATAAGCTTCACCATCTTCCGCCCCGTCCTGCTGAGCTCAAAGCCCATGCGGTCCTTGACGAAAGTCAGCTTGAACCGATGCTCGTTGGCCGAGTGGAGGTAGAAGAAATCTCGTATATGTGCAGCCACAGCCTTCTCCAAGTTGGGGTTTCCTCCCTCCGCCCGGGCGGACAGTAGCCGGATTTCCAGCGATATCTCATTGGACGGCAGCATCCGGTCCAGAATGACCTGCCACTGGAGAAGGCCAGGATCTGCACGCGCCAACATGGTGGCCAGCCGGTCCAACTCGATGTACTCGCCGTCCCAGGTGAAGCTAGAGCTGGCGTCGCGGCCATGGAGTCGCAGGACGCGCATGTGGGCCCGCTCACTCTTCGGGATCGACGCGTGCGCCTGCGCGGGGAGAGGCTGGAGGGAGCCTATGTCGCCCGTCACGTAGCGCACGAGTGGGTTGCGCAAGCGGGCCAAGCAGGTTTGGGCAATGCGGCCGGTTTCTCCCGGGCCGAGGGGCGTAGGGCAGCCACCGCCCGCGTCAGGGGAGAGTGGAAAGACCTCAATCAGAGTCGCGCGGGTATCGATGATAAAGTCGGTGTAAGCAGCGGTCGGGTCGTCCGGGCAGAGATCAGGAGAGCTCGCTCCGTACGGGCCGGCTTCGGCACTTCCCAAGATGGAGCAGATCTTGACGGCGCCCAAGACGTCGCGGATGTACGACTTTTGCACCGGGGTAAGTGCTTCCGAGGTGTAGATAATCTTATCCAGGCTGATTCGATCCCTTCCGGTCCGGAGGGAGGAGATGCAGTGGACGACTTGGATGATCTGACTCCCGTCGCCCGTCAAGACGTTGATGTGAAATTCTTGCAGCAACTCAACCACTCTTGCGGCAGGCATCAGGTGCCCGGCCGCCAAAGTCGTAGCCCCTGCGTTCTCTGTGATTTCTAACATCAAGTCTAACGATCTACCCACTGGGAGGTTAGTACTGATATTTGACTAGGTCCGAGTTCTGCATATGGCTTTACCTGTACAGATCACCCCCAACATGCGTCGTCAAGACCCAGTCCCCATGCTGAATCAGTCCCAGATTCCGAAGGAAATGGCCAAATTGGGCTCTTTGGCGGCGATTCTCAAATGCGTCAGTCGCGAAGAACAACGGTTTCGTGTTCCCGCCGCCTCCAGTGACGCTGGTATAAGTACTGTTACGGTACGTGTTCTGGGGGCTAGTGTCGTGAATGAGCCTCTCTGTAGCAATGTATCTAGAATATTCCGAGTATCAGTATCAAGCCTGGTATGATGATTACCAACTTGAATCTCTTACAAGTCTTTTTTGAAAAGCAACGGCTGCTTGCTCAGATCAGCTTCCACAGGGTGCAATGCTGCATGTCGCCTGTTCTCGCGGATGGCTTCATCGCTGGGCGGATACTGCGAGTTGGAGTAGAATGGGTGGACCTTGGCAACCGCCAAAACATCCGCCAGTGAGTAGGGGGTCGACGCCGAAGTCATGGTGTTCGTTGGGTGAGCTTCCATGAGTTGATAGACAAGGAGAGTGGATATAGTTATGTAAGCGATTCGGTGATGTTCATATCCTGTAGTCTTCAAGGGCTAAGCGCATCTCGTTGATGAGAAGTGTCGAGAAAATGCACGGGTAATTTGAATGGCGGATTAACACGTCAGCGGGCGTCTTGACCAGAGCAAAGCCGACCACGTTATTGATTTTATCAAAACGGAATCCGGGAAGGGTAGGACACGGGTCGGTATTATTGAAAGGGAGGCCGGGAAGGGTAATTAAAAGACGGGTCAACGTAAGACAAGCGGGATCGATCCCGTCCGTTCTGCAGTAAGCCTACTTGGCGTAGATCCCGAAATGTGGAGTCACACATTGTCGATATGATGCCGAGACTAAAGGCACTATGACACAAAGAGACACGACATGTGTCATATTACGTAGATTTGGATAGATACGGCTGCATTCCAAAACGCCTCATGGAATGCGTTTCTTATTTTCGGAGACTGATTATGGGACCTGGGTTTTTTCTTTTCCCCCTCTGCTTCCCTTAGCTTTCCTTCTATGACAAATAAGGCGCAATACTAGGCTATAGGAGTGGAGCATGTTTCACTTCAGCTTTCCCTCGGTACATAATACGTTCCACGCGAATCGTTTTGTTGTTACCGCCAGCCTTCCAGCACACTTTGAAAACGATACATAAGTCGGAAAGCAGTTGAACTCGTCGTCGTCGTCTTGATTTCGGCCTACCCAGATCACAATGTCGGTCGACCATCTTATCCAAGCCCGGCTCGGTGTTCATGATCGTGGCGATGAGAGAATTTGCGAACCTGTCGAGACCGGGGCCTACTCTAAGGAAGAGACCGAATACCATAACCGGCTCTTGGGTTCCTGCCCGGAGGAGATATGGCCTCGCAGCTCGCATCACGCCGCATGCCCCCGGCCCGTTGTCATCGGCCAAAACCACCAAGGGATGCTTCAGGAAATGTCCGAGGCACTAACTGCGGCCATCACTAGCATTGTCGAGCGGTGGTGGACTGACCGTGACGCAAAATTCCCTGAGCGGATGCCTCTAGAGAAAGAAGAAGAGGGCATCTTGAAGGTAAGATATCAAATACTTACTTGCCATATCTTTTGCTAACCGTAAATGTGATCAAAGTGGATTGATCATGAAGTCTCAAGTGGCAATATGGCTAGATTCCGACACTGCTTAGGGTCATGGCGACCGGACTTTCTTATCCACGTGGATGAGGGCGGAGAAGAGAGATTCAAAATCGCAGAAATCAATGCCCGTTTCTCCTTCAACGGCTTGATGCACCTAGCGTATGGTCAAGCAGCTTTACACACGAAGCTTGGCTGGACAAGTGAGTTCGTTGGGGCAACCGATCCGGAAAAGGTGCGTTTGGTCCTCCCCCATTTTGCTTTGAGTAAATAATTCCTGACTAAAAGGTACCACTAGGTAATTGAAGGGTCATTCGGTATCTTCCAGCCAAACTGCCCTTTGCATCTTCTTAAGGGGGTGGAAGAGGGGATTGATATTCACATGTTCATCCACGAGGTGGAGAGGCGTTTGCACTTCAAGCCTCGCCTAATCACCCCCGCTGACCTAAGGCTGCTTCCAGACTCCAGTCTGGTGGGCGGTTACCGTCTCTGCTGTGTTGTCCAGAGCGCTGCCCATCTCACTTCCCCCCCTGGCTTTTGGACTGTCGACACTCTGAGTGGCGAGGTCTGGGAGGAAGTCCGGCAAGTGGGCCTAGAGCTGCACCAGCGCGAGTTGATGGGGCTGGGGCCCCAGATGCTGCGCCAGATCAGTCTTCGCTGCTTCAACGACCTGCGTACCATCCTGCTGGTCCATGACAAGCGGATGCTCGGCATCGTCCGACAGGAAACCTCGCAGCTCGTGGCCCGTGGGGTACTCACGCCGACCCAAGCAGACACTCTGCTAAACGGTATCGCCGAGACCCTTCTACCGGCATCGGAGAACCTAGGCGGCTTCTTGCAAGCATGCAAGGCTTCATCCCAGTTGAAGGACCAGTACATCCTCAAGCCCATTCGAAGCGGGAAAGGCGACGGCATCGTGTTTGGCGATGATCTTGACCATGCAGGTTGGATATCAGCATTGGAGGCCCTCTTATCTCCAGGATTGAGGCTTGTTTCCGCATACGTAGTGCAAAGACGCATTGTACATCGTTTATATGACATGGTCTTGAAGGACTCGGTGGGGAGCGTTCGCTACCCTCTTGTCGGGACGTTCCATATAGTAAGCGGTAAACTGCTTGGTCTGGGTATATGGAGGGCAAGTGGCGGACGGATTGTTGCTGTTTCCTCTGGAGGTTCTTGGATGTGTTCTGTCATGGCTCGAGAGTAAAGGGGTTGGGGGTTCCTTATTCCCACAAACTTTGTCGCGCATCTCATAAACTATAAATAATTTAATCAATATTCTCTCAACTTTTACACAATGATGCATGCCCTAGGAAATGAATGAAGTGATCCATGAGCCTGTTGGTGGTTCGGATTCCTCGATTCTCTTCGAGACGGCCTTATCGCACTATGATAAACTAGCTAACCCTTCGGTATAGTACCCGACTATTACTTTTCTTACCGGCGTCAGCACCCTCCCAATACAGTTATACGATTACCCCTTCCTTGTATAACCCATGTATAACCTCGATTCGAATAACCTGTAGTTCCGCTCGGCCACTCGGAGTTTAATTGAGCGGTTATTTACCGGTATTTTTCATACGGAATCTCTAGTATTACTATTGATGGAAGGTATTCATCCAAGGCCTGAAGGTAACACATTTAGTTCAGTTACTGGAAAAGGCCAATGTCCAATCTATTCTCTATTACGGCCTATCTAAGTATATATATATACAACTCCGTACTGAATCTGTTGTTTTACTCCTGCGTCCCTAGGCAAAGCCTGCGGAGTATATCAACGTCACTACTTTCCTCACACATCCTTCTAAAGGCTCCTTTACCGCTACCCATATTCCAGAGGTTTTTGGGCGTATCGTATTCGACTACCTTTCCATCGCTGAGGACAAGTATGCGGTCGAAGTCGGCAACCGTGCGAAGCCGATGAGCGACGACTAGAAGGGTGCAACCATCAGCCCTCTCTTGGATCGCACGCTGGATGAGCGCATCGGTGGCCTTGTCGACGGAACTCGTCGCTTCGTCCAGCACCATGACCTTGGAGCGGCAGATGAGAGCGCGGGCCAAGCAGACCAGCTGCCGCTGGCCTTGCGAGAGATTGAGTCCGCCCCCGGAAATCGGCGAGGAGAGGTCATCAAATGTCCCGGGGACGAGGTGCACAAGCCGTAGATATCGCAATAGCTCCGCGTCCGTGTAGCGGCCGGAAGGGTCCAAGTTGGAGCGCAGGCTTCCCGAAAAGAGCACAGGGTCCTGCGGAATAATGTCCAGGCGGGATCGTACGTCGTGGAGCTTCATCTGGGACAGATCCACCCCGTCGATGCGAATCGTGCCCGACTGGGCTTCGAGCAAGCGAAACAGCGCCATCGTGAGAGAAGTCTTCCCGGCTCCAGTACGGCCGACGATGCCGATCCTTTCATTGCTGTTTACACTGAACGTAAGCCCATTCAATACCGGTGGAGCGCCTGCCGTATGCGTGACAACCAGATCGGTGACTTCGATACGGCCCTCTGTAGGCCACGCAGCAGGTGCATCGTGGCCTTCGTCCGCCGGCTCGGTCGGAATCTCGCTGTATTCAACGACGCGCTCTGCCGCGTTCATCTCCAGCTCGACGCTGGAATAATGGCGAATGGTCCACCTAGATAGAGAAGGGTCATGTCAACAACTATTCATCCCAGATTGGAAAGAAAAAACGAGCCACTCACATCAGATGCGAGGGGAACTCCAACGCGAACGACAGCGCAAATCCAATCAGCGCGGGGTCTCTGTCCGGCTCCAAAAGAATAACGACCACGATGAAGAAAGCGAAGAAGGAACCGACGGCCGAGATGCGCCAGCCTATCCACCGGTTAAAAAGCCACATATGCCAAGTTGCAACAGTCCAGTCGTCGATTCGTAGATACATATGTTCCAAATACCTCTGCGTCTGGCCAAAAGCGCGTATCGTGTCCATGCCATCCAACGCCGTGCCACAGAGGTCAAGCACGGGTGACTTGGCGACGCTCTCCAGCCGTTTCACGGGCATGGCACCCTGTAGATATATGCGCGCATAATACATGCCGACAGTTAGCAGCGCAGCGGAGAAAATAGCCATCATGGGGGACACCAGAACGCCAGCAATGACGGCGCCCACGAGGTTCATAAAGGACGCAAGGCATAACGCGATCGAGTAGCCCAGTTTGGTGTCAACGCTTTGGAAGTCGACCGTGAAGCGGTTGAGCACTCGCCCTAACGGGTTTTGCTGATGCCACCCAATGGGAGCGCGGAGGATGGCGAAGCGCATCTTGGTGAAAAGCGCCCTCGAGGCGCGGATCGATGCACGGAACACAAAGAAATGCTGGGCGGTTGCAAGAAGTCCACCCGTGATACTCAAGAGAATGTAGGTCCCAAGGTAGAAGTATAGGTTCTGTTGGGGGTGGTGCCGTGTTTTGGGAGGTGCTGGAAAAGGATGTTGCTGCGTCGTAAACAAGTAAACGTCGTGACGCCCATGCGTCTTGTTTGGATGGTCCATCTTCGTCCAGCATCTCATCCACCAGGACTTGCCGAATATGATGCCTTGAGTCACCAAAAAGACGGCGAGGATGATACTCCAGAACTTATACCCTCCGCTGTGATCCATGTATTTGCCGTAAACCGACCATTTGATGGATCCTTGTTCCCGAGCCTCGACTTCGACCAGCTTGTGATCAAGCGGCGCCTCTGGGGATTTTGAGGCCCATTGTACCCCGATATGCTTGTCCGAAGCTTCGCGTTTGTCGTCGTTGTTACTCTTTTCGTGGGCGGTCTGCCAGGCCGCATTAACCGATCTTTTCAGGTTGGGAGGCCCATTATACGTCACTGAGCCTTGCCCAAGCTCGATGATATACTTGGCAGCCGGTAGACAAAGTTCGGCGTGATGCGTGACCAGGATCCGGGTCCGCCCAGATGCCAGTTCTCCATTCAAGCAGTGGTCGAATATGTGGCGGCCGACTTGGCTGTCCACGGCGCTGAAAATATCATCAAGAACCAAAATGGCCGCCCTCGAATACATGGCACGGGCAAATGCGATTCTCCACTTCTGGCCTCCTGACAGGTTGACCCCAAGGCCGCGAACCTCGGTAAACTCGCCACCAGGGAGTGTTTCGAGATCTCTCCGCAGGGCACACGCCTCAACCACCTTCCAGAACCGCGTTTCGTTGAAGGGGAGCCCGAGTATGATGTTGTCTTTGACTGTGGTATTCTCCAGCCATGGTACCTGCGAAACAAAGGCCATGGCGCCGGGGACGATCCATGAACCATCGGTTGCCTGGTGGTTGTACCGGTGGATCGGCAACGTCGTTGGGGGGACGCTGACACAGCCTGACAATATTTTGGCTTCTCCTAGCATGGCAGCCAGCATCAGGCTCTTGCCCGTACCGGTCTTGCCCAAGATGATGGACAGTTCACCGTTGGGAAATGTTGCGTTGATCCCTCGAAGGATGAAACAGCCGGGACCATTCTCATCATCAGTTGGCCAGGCTATGGTGGCGTTGGCGAAAGTCACTTCGTCGGCCACCTTGAGTTCCTTGTCAATGTCGCTGCTGTTGAGGAAGTTTTCGATGCGGGTGGCAGAGACTCGAGCCTCGAGCAGGTCCGTCATAAGCTCTGGGATGATTGATAGGGTGGTCTCGAGCGCTCGAAAGACCCCGAGACTGACGAAGGCGACGGATGGCGTCAGATTCCTATGGATGATTGTATATGCTGCCAGCGACATAGCAGCAAGAGCCACTGGGCTTATAATCCAGCATCCGATCAATACTAGGTCGTTCATGAGTGCCTTGGAGACGCAGCCAAGCTCCAACTCCCTTATATGGTCGATCTTGGCCTCCCATAGCGACTCAGAAGCTGTGAACTTGATCTGCCGAATACCTTGTAGGACCTCGGAGATGACCGAGAGTTTCTTGTCTCGGATCCGTGTTAGTCGTGTTTGAATATCCAAATACCTTCTGCTGAAGAGTATATTGACAGGAAGTATCAGGCTCATCGAAGCCAGGCCCATTAGAGGCGGCTCCCAACCAAGTAAGTTAACCAAGAAGCCTAACGAGATGCAGAGTCTGAGAACGCTTTCGGGGAGTGCGAAGTTGAAAGAGCTGAAATCAGATACACGCGTGGTATCAGCGCCGATCAAATTCAAGGCCGATTGTCGTCCTGGATAGTCTCCCTGGCTAGCCATCATGGAAGGCTCGCGGGATTTTGTATCGATATCTGTGGTTGCCGATTGGAACTCCCCCGGCAATCGCGCGCCGCTCCCAACAACCTTCTTGTACACCATGGCTTTTTTGAATATTGCGGTCGTCAGTTGCGCTCGGATTGGGACAGAGATCTCGGCCCACGATAGCCATAAGATGTAGGACTCCACCCAGGACTGGGCAATGATGGCGAGAGTCATGCCAACAGCCCACATCCAAGCCTCGGAGTATAGCGTCGAGCCCTTCTGCAAGGCCTGACCTTCAAGGATTCTTAGAAGGTTCAGCACACACCATTGGGGAGCAAAATTCAACATGGCTGATAACAGCGCAGTGAGCCATTGTAAGGCGAATCTTGCTTTGTGGGTGGCGACGATGGTCTTCCATAGCGATTTGGTGGATGTTTTGGTGTTATCCCAGTCCGAGCTGATTTCCTTGGCTCGTCTGTAGCGATCCGGTCTTGGCAGGTCGTCCAGGTCAAGATCGCGTTTCAGGGTTGCGAGTCGTAGGATTTCTGCAGGCCAGCTCCAGCTCAAGCGTCTCAACAGAGATACAGTACGGAATCTGTCAACTTGGCAGCCATTGTGGAAGACATCGGGTCTTCGCGGTACCGATATCCCACAGACACCAAGGACAATGACTGAGATAAACTCGGCGGTTCGCAGACTCGATGCCACCCGGTCCTGCGAGGCGAGGACTTGCGTGTCTTCTTGGCTGATTTGGAAGGATGTAGTGACAAGGAAGAAGACACAAGAAAGCGTGATGTAGCGTCCTAGAGCGTATGAATTTCCCAGGCTGTGGCTTGTACATAGAATGGTTACTTGGAGAGCGAGGATAATCTACGTAGATTTTATACAATGAGTTTCTTATAAAATACTGGAAGTTACAGATGGACGTGTTGCATACCCAAGTCGCCAATATCAACAAAGGCCCGATGAAACCTGTGTGGATGTGTCTGATGGCCAGTATAACAGAGGCGAGTGCGATGCCCATCCCGAGGAAAGAGCACAGAACCATAAGGATCTTAGGCACCTTGTCACTGTAGGCTTCCACGGCGTCTGGTGTAGTCTCCCCATCTTCATCTTCGTAGAGCTGCGTAATTGGTCTGGTTGCCTGAAGCTGTGTTGCGAGGTCGATGATTCCAGGTATTGAAAACACTCCAATCAGCACCAGGTTTGCCGTGGGAACAGAAAGCTGAGAAAACTCCATTCCAGGTGCCTTGAAAATTTGAATCTGCAGAGAGGAAATATGTTGGTAACTAGTCGAAGACAAGATGCGTATAGCAAGTGTCTATGATATATTAACCATACCTTCATGCCCCTTTTCCGGTTGTTTTCATCATCCAGTCAGTGTCATATTGGTTGTCGTACTTTACCCACATCTCACAAGAGATAATCACTTCCATTTCAGCACTTTTCTTTTTTCTAGCTATGCGGCAGACGGTAGCTGTACAGCAAGGCTACTTCGGCCCATAGTGGCGCCTTGGTAGCGGGAGATCAACACAAATATGACCCATGTCTTATTAACTCTAATAATGCACAGACGCAATTGACACCAAGACATGGGCTGGCAGATACAAACAAACGCGGCATCCCGTGTCTCGGGCGTCGTTCCCGTCGATCCTGTATTATAGCCTGGCAGTGGCCAAGTCGTCAAATTCTGCATGTCAGCAAATAGTCTCAGTCGTATAGCTCTGTATCGGTCTCGGAGACCACGTCACAGAGGCTGTGCCGATCTCTAGAATGAATCCCGTCTCTGGATCCGTCGGTTCGTCACAGCCAGTCATCTTTATTCAACCCCTAAAGACGTGCTTGAAAGCCACGACCGACAATTTTGCGTTGCATGATATTTCATTGCAAGACATTATTCAAAAAACATCAACCTTGACGTTACGAACACAATGGCACGCCGAATCTTGCAAACGTCTCTGGAGCAACTCAGTCTGCGACCACAAGGCCTCTGTCGTCGTCCCTCGGACAGGAAACGGGCCTTTGCTACTGCCTCTCGTCATGTTGGAGTGCTGTCTTCCGTAGAGGTGTCTGACATGAATCTCTCAGAGCAGCCTCATCACGTCGGTTACATTGCCGAACAGCTCAAGAAATACGGGATCTTTAAAGTCAATCTCGGGTTTCAGGACAACAACAGTCGATACCTCCAACAGCTGCTGTCCGGTTTCCACAAAGACCACGGTCATCGACTACCCATTGCGCATAGTGCAACCCGTGGATGGTTCGTAAGTCAGCTCTCGGGATCTTATGCAAATAGGATGTTCCTTGAAGTCGGGGTATCAAGTATCGAAACGAGACCTAAGCTAATTATTGTAGTGGGATATCCGCCCGAGCGCTGCCACCTTCCAGAGCCCAAGTCATCAAGCCCGGTCAGAGACTATGGAACGGTTTCCGTGGCATACCGATTGCAGCTATGAAGAAAAGCCTCCCAGGTACTTTGCACTGCAAGTCTTACAACCCGATCGTTGTGGTGGTGGGACCTTCTCACTGTTGGGCGTCGGAAGGTTGGGCACGGTTCTTTCTCCAGCGACAAAGGCCGCGTTGATGCGCCCAGAGTATAAGATTGAAACTCCGCCTGAGTTCATCAAGGACCCAATGCGGCGGCACCTGGTGGGAAGTGTCTTGGAGATTGGTGAGGGTGGGCCCTCTGACATATTGATGCGGTATAGGGAGGACATTGTGACACCTCTTAGCGAAGAGGCGGCTGGAGCTCTCAATGATCTAAGGGGGATATTGCGCAATGAGAGCATTGTTTCCACCATGGTCCTGCAACTTAGCTCTGCCGACATGCCCGAGGGAAGTGTTCTTCTCGTCGATAACCGACGATGGCTCCATTCGCGCACACACGTCCAAGATCCCATGCGCCATTTGCGCAGAGTTCGCTGGGATGCAGCTTCGTTTCGCAGTTTTACTTAATGTCTAGTGATTAATGGAAGTAATCTTTTGGGGTCTAGCTAGACAGAGTAGGGAACCCTGCTTCCTCTTCGCCTCGTATCGAGAGAAGCTGGCTGAATGCGACGTCACATCACTAAGGTCACCTCTGACCCGGTTAATATACACAGCTTTTGCTTCTTTTCGCAAGATATACCGTAGCGGTATTGATCTCGATCCTGTGCCGCCGATTGGCACGCTTAGAACAGCGATACCCGCACTAACTCGTGCGGGGTGCAGTTGGGGTTGGCGATCATCTGTCAGAATACGACCTCACCTTACTCCTCGCGGGCGAAGAGCGGGACAGTAACTCCGAGTCGCTGAGTGTCCAGGAACTAGCCGCTATGAAAAGCACCCTACAGGTGGCCATCGAACAAGATATTGGTGGATCTTGGCGAGCTCCTGCAGCCCGTCAATCACCTACATAGTCCTCTTACCCTTTTCGGATCTCGCGACGACGTCTCATTGGTGGACCATTTACCGGAAAGTTTGTCCAGATTGATTGCCCGAGAATGACATGACATCGCCCATTGCACCACGAGGGCATGGGGACGAGTCAAGATACAAAACTCCATATATATATATATATATATATATATAATTACCTTTAATGACCGTTCAATTTAGACCCTGGGGCTCATGTCCAGATACCATTATCCTAGTTACGGATTGTTTGAACAGAATGCCTGGTATTATCGCCAACTTCCTGGCGTTAGCCTTGGTGGGGCCCTGGGCAACGTTAGTTGCAGGACAAGCAGCTCCCATCGTCACGGGCGACATCGGCGTCGTGGCCCACGCCTTTGACATCAGCCAAGTCACCCTCAACAATGGACGAGTTCAAGACAACCAGGTGAGATATATTTATATGACATATACACCCCTTTTCCTCTTCGGGGAAGGCTTCAATCTACAATACTTTGCATACTAATACTCGAGCTAGAATCGAACCTTGAGTTATCTGAAGTCCGTCGATACGAATCGTCTCCTGTACAATTTCCGCGCTACACACAAGTTGTCCACCAACGGCGCCCAGAAGAACGGAGGCTGGGATGCACCCGACTTCCCATTCCGGTCGCATATGCAGGGCCACTTCTTGACTGCATGGTCGCAATGCTACGCCTCCCTGAAAGATGACGAGTGCCGCACGCGCGCCACCAGCTTCGTGGCCGAGCTGCGCAAGTGCCAAGCCAATAGTCAGGCGGCGGGCTTCGCGGCGGGCTACCTAAGCGGGTTCCCCGAGTCCGAGTTCGACAAGGTGGAAAACGGGCAGAGCACGACGGTCGTGTACTACGCCCTGCACAAGACCATGGCGGGCCTCCTCGACGTCTGGCGCAACATCGGCGACGAGAACGCCAAGACGGTGCTGCTCGGCCTGGCGGCCTGGGTCGACACCCGCACGGGCCGGCTGAGCTACGACAAGATGCAGCAGGTGCTCAACGTCGAGTTCGGCGGCATGCAGGACGTCCTGGCGGAGCTGTACCGGCAAAGCGGGGATCAGCGCTGGATGAAAGTCGCGCAGCGCTTTGACCAGGCTTCGACGTTCGACTGGCTGGCGCGCAACGAGGACCGGCTCAACGGCAACCACGCCAACACCAACATCCCCAAGTGGGTCGGCGCCGCGCACGAGTACAAGGCCACAGGGACGCAGAAGTACCGCGACGTCGCCCGCAACTCCTGGGACATGGTCGTCGGCGCCCACAGCTACGCCATCGGCGGCAACAGCCAGAACGAGCACTTCCGCCCGCCCAACGCCATCGCGGGGTACCTGACCAAGGACACGGCGGAGCACTGCAACACGTACAACATGCTGAAGCTGACGCGCGAGCTCTGGACGCTCGAGGGGGCCTCGGGCGCCGGCGGCGGCAACACGCGCTACATGGACTTCTACGAGCGCGCCCTCATGAACCACATCCTGGGCGCCCAGGACCCGCACAGCGCCCACGGCCACATCACGTACTTCTCCTCGCTGCAGCCGGGCGCCCGCAAGGGCCTCGGCCCCGTCTGGGGCGGCGGCACCTGGAGCACCGACTACGACTCGTTCTGGTGCTGCCAGGGGTCCGGGGTGGAGCAGAACACGCGGCTGATGGACGCCATCTACGGCTACGACGACACGTCGCTCTACGTGAACCTGTACGCGCCCTCGACGCTGAACTGGTCCCAGAAGGGCGTCCGCATCACGCAGTCGGGCGACTTCCCCAACGTCGACACCGTCACCCTGACCGTGTCCGGCACCGGCTCCTTCGGCCTGAAGATCCGCATCCCCTCCTGGACGCAGAACGCCGAGGTAGCCATAAACGGGCAGAAGCAGAGCGTCGCCGCGGCGACGGGGACGTACGCGCAGATTCCCTCGCGGGCGTGGGCCAACGGCGATAAGGTCACCATCAAGTTACCCATGCGCCTCTACCAGGTCAAGGCCAACGACGACGCCAGCCTGGCGGCCCTCCTCTACGGACCCGTCGTCCTGATCGGCAACTACGGCAACAGCGCCGTCAACTCGGCGCCGACTATCAAGCTAGACACGATCAAGCGGAGCTCCTCGTCTGCGGGCCTCGCGTTTACCGGCACTACGAGCGACGGGAAGAGTGTTACCCTGGGGCCTTGGTACGATGGGGGCAAGGATTTCAACTACGTCACGTATTGGAAGTATTCTGGATCGCTGTAGACGTCTGCTCTATTGTTCTATATATGAAGATAAATATCAACAGATGCTGCTTATCCCCTAAGAACCATACCAAATCTAGCTAACATACCAATCAATATGGGTCGTAGGCGGCGTCAAAATTGTTGCCTTCTTCATCATTGATACAAATACCCCGGCCTTTACAAAAGGACCGCTAGTTTCCAACCGGTGGACAATGATACCGCACATCCTAGTGCCAGAGGTTGCCACATGTAAAGAATATGCGTCTCCTCTGAACATGGAGACCCAGTCCTGGAGGACAATGTCCCTCCTGACCTGCGTGTCACTCTTTTCCATATCTTGGGGGTCGTTGCTCAAGATGATGAATTTGAGTGAAACAAGCTGCGACGTCTTGTTAGTGCCGTCATGATTCGATCCTATAATGGCGGCTGTGGGTAGGTGGACTCTGCCGTCGCCAAGTATCTCCCAGCTTGATACCGAGGGATGTTCTATGAAGTCATTCATTGTGATTGGTTCATGGAAAATACCAGCATCTGTTTGATCCTTGCATCTGAACGGGAGCATTGAGCCCTTCAGTGGCTTCCACCTCCGCTCACCGTTCTCGCCAGCCCCTAGATATCTGGCCGTAGCGCGCATTGGCATACTCATGAAGAAGCTCGGGCCGGCTTTTTCGCGTACTTCCTTCACCAATTCAAGAGGGTACAAGCCACCGACCATCTCTTCCACATTCGAGGCTGTTTGGAATTGCTGAAGTGTCTGTCCCTGGAACCAGCCCGTCGCTCCGATCACGGACATGACTGCCAGAGCTCTTGGGCTCGTCCCTTCCCGGGTGGCTCCAATCAATAGAGGCGTGAGTGCAGTGGGATGTACGATACAGTAGAGTCCTGATTTGGCCCACATGCTGACAATGCCTCGAACGAACTTTGGCTGATCAAAGTCGGACGTTACCGTTTGTTTTATAAGAACCGTCAAGTTATCCAGGTCCAAGAGGGAACGATGACCAGCCAGAAGAGGTCTCCACTTCCTATCCAGGAGGACCATATCTGGGCGTATGATGCACTCTTGGAGCGTCCAGAGAGATGTGAACCAATGGGGCAGAGGAGTGATATTTCTTTGGGCGTCTCCAGTGTCACTTGAGCTAGTCCACAGCCCGGTGTGTTCGTGCGCTTCTTTTCCACTCTTCTCAGAAGCAGTACTGACATCGAAGGACCTCTTGTAGTCTGGCAATTGGCTGTTACGCTGTAAGGCGCCAAAGCCGAGGAATGTGACAGCCAATTCCATCGCACTCCAATCCTCAACGTCGGCGAACCATACCACGGCTGTAGTAGCGTTTCAGAAGATTTCCGCCTAACGTGCAAGCTCTTGCTTGCACATCCTAGCCTGTCGTTCCACAAGCATATCGTGGGGTATGCAGAACAGATCTATCCAGACGTAGGGCTTGTCGAACCCAACTTCAGATATCATCTGCGGGAGCTGTCTCACGTTGTATCGGGCAATTTCTGGGACACGCCAGGGCACGTTACTGACATGTGTATGAGCTCCCTCTTGACGCCATCGGCTCCATGAATGACGGATGATTCCGTACTTGACTGGTGCAGGAAGATTCTCCACCTCGACTATCTTTCTATTCTTTACATATTAAAGAGAGAAAGCGCTATTCTAAGGCTTAAATTCGATAAGTATAGGATCTTATTTTATAATAATATAATACCTAAGTAATAAAGTGGATATTAATTACTCTTATATATTAAATATATAAATTTATTATATAAAGGTTAAATTAATTAAAGAATAACTTAAAATTAAACAATGCTTTATTAATAAATAAATAAATATTATAATAAATTAAAATATATAATTATTAAGTTTTTTCTTTTTTTCTTTATTATTATATTTATTTATTATAATATTTATAATTTATTATATTATAAATTATATTATATTATATATAATACTTTTTATAAGCGATTTAATAAATAAACTAATTAGAATAAAAAGTAAATAAATAAAAAATATAAAAGATTAATATTTTACCTAGGTTAAGTGCTTAGCTCCGGCCTAGGGAGTAGTGCGACCCTCACCTTTTAATGACAGCTTAAACCCCGTGAGTATTTATAGCTTTAGGCAACCAGCCCCCTGCACTCTCCGACCTACCACACCTTTCCATTAGAGTTACTATATTTGTCGCTTATTCACTTCTTCTTCCATTATGCTAATGATATTTCGCTGGCTTACTGAAATGAGAAGATAGCGGAATAGGCTGAATCTACTAAGGAGTCGGTGCTTAATAGAACGGCGCCAAGGCTGATTCCCTCAAACGAGGCGACCGTCTACCCGATCCTAGTTACGCTTAGGGTAAGCAAGCAGGTCACAGTATGCCTTGTTCCGACCCCCTAGTACTTAGCGTTGCATCCCCACTCTGGGTGTGCTCTGAATATATTCTAACCCCTCTACCCTCCAATATTGATCAACTGCGGTTCACGTCAGGCTGGTCCTGCGGAAAAGGAGTATCCCAACTAAGCAGGCAGGTGCTAGACTACCCCACCCTACTTGAAGGTTACGATATAGCTAAACCATTCAAACAATAGTTATGAGGCAAATCGTCGAACCTTGCATTACATCTCCGTCTTCGCCAATGCTCGCAAGGATTGTCGTCGCCCGTTCTATGTACTGCCAGCATGGTGAATCATATCATGCTACTGATATACTCCTCTTATAATTATCAAATTCCTTACAGTTGTATGATCTGTGTAGCATAGCTGTGATAAGCCAGTGAGTGATTGGCCCGAATTAACGTCCGACGCCATATTTTCACATGCATTTGCCGTTCTCTGCAACTCCATTTGACCACCGCCTCCGTGTGTGACCGGATAATTGCAATAGCCCCGTAAAAAAGCCGGGGGTGCCAATCCTCATTCCTGGTATACCTAGCCGAAGGTCTTGGAGAAGCGGCTGTGGCATGCACCTAGTACAAATCCTAAAAATAAGCCCAGCCTGCTGCCAGAGCCTGCATGGAGCATATGAATTTTATTCCAGCCCCTAAATGGTTACATGCGGTTGCCATAATTGGATGAACAGCCACACCTGATAGATTAATTGATTTCCCATCCTTATGAGGAATTATCATGTATCAATATGCATGCAGTGTAATTTAGCTTCAGGCGTCCTGTGATATAGAAGCCTAGATGTGGTAATGTTAAATACGCCTCTTGCTCTTCATCCCCAACCACTTCAGCAATTTTATTTTCAGTTCCTGGCATTCAACAGACCTATCATCAATACATGCACGAACTTTTGTCCAGTTTTCTTCAATAAAGTTGGATTTACGTTCCCCTGAGCTCCTATCAATATAAGTGAACCCAACAAAACCACAGCATGGACTCAGATGACCAAGTCTATCTTGGCACCTGGACGAACTGGTCCCGGGGCTCTGTTATGGGCGCCACCCTCACGATGACGCGAGAGCAAGGCAACTTTCTAATTGCCTTCACTGCGCTGTTCATCCCGTTCGTTGCTTCTCGATTCTGGAAGACATTCGCAATATTGTTCCACCAATGCTATTCGACATCGGACCCTCGAGACGCGCTTCATCACCAGCGACAGGTTTTATTGCGAGGTTCATCTTCTCCCGAACTAGGCCTTATATCCTTTACACGTCTGATATGGACGTGGAAAGGCGTTGCCAAACGACCTTGGCGCCGGGTCTTACCCGTAGCCCTCTTTTTATTTCTCTCCATCAGTATATTTACTGTAGCAGGTGGATTCTCTTCGAAGATTTCTTCAGCCGACGAGGTTCTTTTAAGAGCAGATACTTGTGAGGTTGGCTTTACTCTTGACGACACGAATATGACTGAGCGAGCCGTTGATCGATCTTTGTATTCGACTTATATAAACGACGTAGCGAACTACGCGCAGCAATGCTATTCAAATCAGAGTTCGCGCCTCCTTGAGTGCTCTAGGTTCGTTGTTAACACCATTTCAACGGCAGTGGCAGATCATCACGCGCCCTGCCCTTTTCGTTCCGGCATTTGTCGGAATGACATGACAAACTTGCGTCTTGATACAGGTCATATAGGCAGCAACGATATACTCGGGTTGAATGCGCCAAAGGCTGAAACGATGACGGTTCGATACGTTTTGCATGTCAGTCCTCCAAAGCCCCCAGTGATTATTGCCCTTTCGTGGCCCTATCATCCGAAGTGTGTCTTCGCATAATTCAATGCAGGGGCTTATTGCATCGATTCAAAACTATCATATAACGCTAACCTTCTGTTCAATGTTCACTAGTGTGCCCCATTAGCTACAGCAGAACGCAAAAAGAATATTACAGTTTCAAATCGGAACTATACCACCTATTATTATGGTCCCATGTTCTCAAGAGATCCCAAGCAAGTCAACTACACCTATGCTATCCCAGATGTCAAGACTCAGTATGCAATTCCTGGCTCTGGACTTCTAAATAACAATAACTTCCTAATCAGGTACGAATGACCCAATGGGATATCCAAAATATGCTTTTGGAACCTTCTCTTAACATCCAGCTATAGTGCCATGCATTTCCTCATGGATCGAGGATCCCTTCGGAGGGAAGTCTCAACATTCACCCCAGACCCGGCGATTATAAGACGGGATGGTGATGTGACTTTGATTTTTCTCTCTGGCAACGGGGTGATTTTTGTTCCACAAGCCGACGACGAGTGGTACCGGGCAACTGTTAACAATGGATATATCTACCGCTCCAATGATACAGATAGGTTGGACCGATTCCGCCCAGAGGAGGCAGCATCACCCTTGGGTTGTGTTGAGCAATACCAGTGGTGCCGAGATCCTTTACGCGGACAATGTGGTGATTTGGCTGGTAAAATCGACGCCCTATACAGTGCCGCTTCATGGTTTAACTTGACCAGCAAGGATTTAGATCCTGAGAGGCCAGTAGCCCCAACTATAATGGGATCTCTCCTCTTGTGGTCATACTACAACATATTCCAGAGTGACACTTCTATCGAAGGAGTTATACAAACGCTTGGAGAAAGCTCACTAGCATCCCATAACGTTGTCCGGCAGGGCTCCGTAGGCAAGCTTGACAGAAATCAATGGCAAATTGATGTTACCAGGTACGTTTCCAACAGCATTTATGATTCCGAGTTAGTGGCTGATTATATCACTAGATGGTGGTCTATCGTGTTGGCTGGATTTCAAGCCTCATTTGTCAGCACAGCTCGCGGGAGAAGTAACTCGTCTTTCCGACCTGACAACCTGATAAAGCCAGCTAATGAATACGAATGGAATATATGTCGAAATCAGGTTAGAGCAACTTGCAGGATCCCACTCTTACGCAGCTGGACTAACTTGTATAAAATTAGAAAGTTCGAAGTACACAGTATTCCTCTTTCAGTATCTTCGGTCTTGTATTCACGTTTTCGACGGGCGCCCTCATTATTATTTTCTCTTTCATTATTAGTCCTATACTTTATTTCCTTCAAAAACGAGGCTTGTATGATAAATACGCCTATCTCGAATGGGAGGGACACACGGCGATTCAGCTCCATCGCGTAGCACAGGATCAGGCCGGCTACGGACGCTGGGGTCACTGCGACAATGAAATTCCCATTGCGCGGCCAGACGATATGCTAGCTGCATTCGACATTTCCGACCCCGGGCACCCCATGTTGGCTTGCGCCACTAATAACTCCGCCCCAGAAGAGACATTGCCAAAGAAAAGAAGCCAGGATTCGCGTCGTGAGCAGGCTTCGCAAGAAAGCTCACTCGAACACAGCCACGAAGGCTCCTTCCAGTATACTTCCCTGGAAGTCCGCCGAGCCACGACAGATGGCCATTCCCACGGTCCCAGAAGGGATCAATTTCCCGATACTGATGAAAAGCTGGAAGGTACCCAACAGAGACCAAGCACTGCCCCGTAACTCGCGATGCCAATTTATAATGGAACTGAAGGGAAGCTACTGCAGGGATGAGGGCCTTCTTACCGATATAGACTGTGATAAACGGTGCGGAAAGGTTTCGATAGGTAGTACACAAGCAGCTTTCTTATATAATCTATATATATAACCTTATATTGTATTCTTATTTAATATACTTTAACTTATTATAATATTTATAAATACCTTAATTAAATATATTGACTGCCTTGCCGCGGCGCAGCACTGTTTCCTGCGACATCGCGGGCGTCGAAATGACGCCATCTTTAGATTCCCTTTCAATTCTTTGCAGTAGCTCGCGATCCGCTTTGGGAACAAGGTCCCTTAACAGTGCCTAGGTGCCTCGTGATTCTTGGAGTGCCAAGGCAGGTATTAAGGCCTTAATATGCTTCAGCTCATGGTCGGCATCTCGCCCCGTCCACCACTCCGCTATTAATCGCATCGCCTGGGTCTGGGAAGGAGTCAAGTCACCCCTAAGAGATGCGTTATCGTCTCCGAGCTTCAGTATGTGAAAGAGATTCTGCAAAGCTGGCGCATATCTGTTAGAAATCGAGGGTTGCCCGAAAAATGTGTCAACTGCGACGCTCAGCTGTTCATTAATCGACTCTTTCCGCATCTTGGATGGTAGTCGCTAAACAGCAAAGGGTCTGGGAGTTGTGTGTTAGGGTACGTTAAGAGGAGGTTACCGAGAGATTGGGCTAGGCGAGAGGGTTTTCAAAGGACGATGTTTACATTCTGGAGGCACGGCCGAAATTTAGCTAACATCAGACCAGCACATCGCAGGTGGCTGCGTCAAAATATGCACGTAGCCTTTGCACATAAGCAGCCTAAGGACGCCTAGAGGGTGCTAATTGCTGACACTCATAAAGCCTGAGTGGCTTGGGAGGCTGAGTTGTCCAGCCCGATATCTTTAGCGTTCGGGGCGCCGTTGCGCCTGCAGCCAATTCTTTTGGCGGTAGGATGGTGTTTGATAGGCTGTAGACACCCTTGTCAGGGGGATATCATCACAAGTGCGAATGGATTTGGGTCGACATAGCTTGCATTCCACAGGAACATCCGGACGAGAGTCCCACATCTGTCAAAGTCCGCAATGAAGAGATTGGGCGACAAGTGGAGATCTTCCACGGAGCAAAGGAAGTCTTTGCTTGGTTGTCATCAATGAACACTCGGGATTTTTTGAGAGATGACAGCAGCAATCCAGTCGCAACGTTATCAACCATCATGCAACGCATCGCCATAGCTGCCGAAAAGATGGACAACCATGACAAGTCTCCATGGACTCCGTCTAGTGCCTTCGAGTTCCTCCAATGTCTTAACGAAGACTATATGCACCTCCAGCAGTGGACACTCATGGTCCTGAATCATCCTTGGTTCAAGTCACTTTGGACCCTCCAAGAGATGGTTCTTCGGCCAGATGCTTACATAATGCTCGATGATGACTTGCTTCGCATTGAGAACACCAACGTCAGCATGTATAGTTTTCACGAAGCCATGCCTACTGTAATGCAGATGAGTTACGATTCCTACTTTTAGGAAACCGTCTAAAGGGCAGCAGAAATTGCTTCGCATCATGCCTAAATCGAATGCGTCAACACAATCGACGGGGCGATTTTCAAGAACCAACTCGGTTTTCTTGTTGCAATGTACCGTGGCACAGGCTTGGATATCCTTACTTTGCAAGCCGAGTTTCCGCACTCAATATACAGCGCTGCGCAAACACGAAGGGCAACAAAGCTGGTCGATCGAATCTTGGGAATCATGCAAATCTACGGCATCAGTTGTATTCCCCAGACCTCAGGGACCGACGAAATGACGCAACTACACCATCTAGAGGACCAATTCGGCCAGAAACTAGTGGAAAAGGACCCACTGCTTTCGCAGTTATTCACCCACACATGCCAAAAAAAACCCAGGCGGAGCTGGCTGATCACCCGAGAATGTGCGGCGAACGATGGGTTTTGGTGGGACTTTGGTTCAGGTCGGGAGGTGGGCAATCTCTTCGACTCCCTCGAGGCTATCCCGTCTGTCGGATCACCAAGTATAGACCTCCGCTTCAAAGGGAAGGCGTGGGACCTGCTCGCCTTTGTTCAAGCTTCCTCGATAACATCGGAAATTCCTGGATACCAGAAGGCCCAACTCTTTCATCCCGTCCGTACACTAACCGGTTGGGAGAAATACAATGGGCTCATCCTTGACCAACACGTCTCGCTTGCCGATCTGGGCAAGCAAATGCATTTCTTCCATTCACACGAGGACATGCATGACGCGGTCCTGATGCTGGACGATAAATATCGGTTGGGCAATTATGAACCCGATGCATGCGAATTCGTTGAGGAATTACACACCGGAGATCGCCAAGTTTCAATCCAGGTTGCTCTTCTAGGTTGTTGCCGTGCTCAAAGGGGCCACTCTTCCGAGATTCGATTTGTAGGGCTCGTTCTGGCTCCGTTTCTCCAGGAAGGCCCTGGCACTCAAGAGTTTGGAGCATCTCCATCACCATCGACATTGGCCATAAGATGGAAGAGATTGGGTCTCATGCGGTGGGTTGAGGATTATAGCCATGGTCAACAGACTAATCGACGCCATTATCACTTGCCCGAACTCCAAGACTTCGAGGCTATTGTGGTATAGCTACAGTTTATTACAGTGAGCTGGCAGACGTCTGTAATGGTCGGTGGTCAGGTGATGGTTTGGAAAGACTTGGTATTGAGATTTGGTGCTAGAAGTGAATATAAGGGGGCCCTTACCGTAGCGGGAAGGAGCTCTTCTTCCTAGTCTATATCATCTAATTGGCTTGGTCAACCTTGCCAAGCCCAACGTCATCTTTGTAGGAAATAGATATATTGCTTCTGCTGAGATTGTTAGGGGCTAGGAGACGTGCGGTCAGTAGGGACACTACGCATGAATGACGACTCTGCGGGACATAGTACAGTGATAGGCAGAGGATGAGGATCACGGGCCTGCTTTTTGCCCAGGCTAGTCATAGTTGGGTGAAGCGTTCATGTGAGAGATTTCATATTGGTTATAGTGCTTATAGTGATGATGCTGCGGATGTTGCGGATATTGTGGGTGCCGCTAACGCTGTTATAAGCCTAAAGATTTCTTATCTCGCCCTAGAAGCTTACATGATTAGTTGATGCCAGGATCCAATAGATACCTACCTCCACTAGCTTCGCAGCATGAGGCCAAGGCTAGAATACCATGTCTCACTCCTAACCATTCAATGGTGTAACGGACCAAGACATGGTCCACGTGTGCTGCACACTCCACTGTTCGCATAGATACCAGATCCGGAAGGTTATAAGATTTCATAAGCGATGACATCAGGTTGGCTTGCACCTCCTTCATATACGAGTGCCCTGGACATGTTTAAATAACCACACTAGATTGGTCCAACTTCCCGGAACTCTGGTCAAACCATCAGCTCAACATCGAACTTCCCCAGTACCATCATGACTAAGAAGTTCCCCAGCAATGGGTTCGCATTGTCAAAGCCCCTTCGACACACTGAGCTACTTCTGGATCTCGGTGATGTCCTGTCCCATTACTCAAGCAAGGGCCTGAACCTCCCGATCAACCCATCACTGATAAAGTATATCCTCGGCTCTTCAGATTGGTCCGAGCATGAGTGTGGGCGGTTGTCGCGAGACAAGTGTTTGAAGCAGGTCGAAGGCTCCTTCGGAGTAGCCCCCAAGGATCTAAAGGAAACACTTGGGCAACTTGCGGAGACCTTGTCGTATGACCACGACCTTATCGACCTAGTACGCGATCTAAAGCGTGCGGCAGATGGCGGCATCAAGGTGTACCTTGCGACCAACATCGCGGCCGATGACTGGGAGATTCTACGTCCCGCGGTGGAGAGCTGGGGTATCTTCGATGCCATATTCACCTCGTTTGAGGTTGGAATGCGGAAGTCAGAACAGGGCTTTTTCCATCACTTCCTTGACGCCACCAACACGGTCCCCGAGACTATCATTTTTGTCGACGATAAGCTTGACAACCTGGCCGCGGCCCAGATGCTGGGTATCCAAGGACTCTGTTACGGCGGCTCCGAAGAGACCATCCGGCAGCTCACGAATCTCTTCGGGGACCAAGCATCCCGTGGGCGGGACTGGTTACGAGACCATGCCAAGAATATGTGGAGTGTGTCAGAGACCGGCGTTGTGATCACCGACCAGTTCTCACAGCTACTCATGTTCGAAGTTACGAACGACATGTAGGTTCATACGCTTCTTGTGGAGCCCCCATCGTGCTAGATATGAAGAGCTGACTGTCATCTCATCCGCACTAGCAACCTCATAGAATACAATGAGGAAATACCGAGGACGTGGAATGTATTCATCGGCCAACCGGTCCTGACGAGCAAGACGTACCCAGACGATCTCGATACCACGTCTCTTGCATTGGTATTGTTCAGAGATAAGATTTTCCAGGAAACGATAGACTCGGTACTGAATGAAATGCTCGACTACCAGACCCCAGAAGGATTGTTTTACGTCAGTGTTTTGCTCCTTTGCATGTGAGTTGATACAAATAGGGTAATACTGACCGGTTCTCTCTTAGACATATTTCGACAAGGACAGACCTCGGGTCGATGTGATGCTCGCTGCCAACGTCGTCCGCCTTTTCTACGCCTACAACCGCGGCCAGCAGGTCCAGCGTACTGTCGAGCACATGGTTACCATCGCCCGCACCCGCGCCTACGAGCTCGGCACAAGGTACTACGCTCATCCTGACTTCTTCTTCTTCTACCTGTCGGACCTGTGCGCCCGGCACTGCCCCTCAGCCGACACAGGTGGCAACAACGTTGGCTCTCGCAGCGCAGATCGTGGGTCGGAGCTCCTCCCTCTGCGTTCGGTACTCGTAGAGAGGCTCAGGGAGCGCATGGGCGGCCGGGTGGGTGAACTCACAGACCCCTGGAGCGCGGCACTGCGGCTCTCAGCTTCACATGATTTGGGGATCGACAACCCTGAGGACGTCGAGATCCTCCGCCGCACGCAACAAACTGACGGGTCGTGGAGTAAAGATGCCTGGATCTGGCGGTACGGGAACGGGATGTTGGCCGAGAATGCAGGTATGGTGACGGCGTTGGCGGTAAGGGGTCTGGAGGGGGAGGCAAAGAAGGACCAGGCGCGGTCGAGAGTAAGGTAAGTATACGTGTAGGGCTGTCGGGCCCCTTCGGTAATTACTGAAGGGTTGATAACAACCATGTTTCACTGTTCAAGTCGTGGGTAGAGGGCCGCACAATGGTGCTATAAGAAAGCGCACATGAGCGCACATTAACAATGGATTTGATGCCAGCGTGAATGATGGAAGTGAAGTTGCGCGGTAGGAGATTCTTCATAAGCTCCGTTGATACGGTGGTCTCGAGACCCCAACTGCATGAGCATGTTCACTCAAGGAGGAGCAAAGTGAGAGGGATCAGAATATCAGGTCAATTGCTAGCACGAGTCCTACCGCGTTAGGCGGTGTAAGTCACTACATGTAGGCACTTAGGGTCAATCTGCTACTCGCCGAAGGGACAAATCAGCTACTGTCAACCACTATTAGCTCTCGACCACGACCGCGGACGCGCCACCTCAACCTGGAACAAAAGCTGGCACGCATTGAATGCAACAAGTCCCAGATCATTAATCCAAGCTGTCGTTCCCGCTTTCAAAGCTCGCGTCGTCCCTTCATCATCTCCCGGTTCAAACCAAACTGGACCAACAAAAGAAAATCGACGCAAGACAACTCACAATAACAACGAGATCCCAACCCACCCCAAGACGCTTTCATCGCAAGATGTCTCTCCCGCTTCCATCCGGCCATCCGGTTCCCCCTACAATCGATGCAGTGAGTTTCTCTGTCCCTGGAACCTTTAATCCTAGGATTCCACACCACTGACTCTCATAAAAGTTCGTCGATATGTACATCGCTCTCGAAGTCATGGTCCACCATGTGATCGAGATGGAGAGAGATGATCGGGCCCGAATCCGCAAGGACGTCGAAGCCACCTTGAAGTGCATCAACATTCTCGAGGAGCGTTCCGGTTTGCTCCCTACCAGCTCCAACTCCGAGTATAACATCAAGAACATCCGCGAGGCCAAGGCTTTGCTCACACGCACCATTGGTCGCCTCGACCTTGCCCAAGACGTGGCGCATGGTAGAGACTACTCGCGCCTCGATGAGGAGCTCAACGCCGCCACCGAGGCAAACAAGCGAGACTTTGGCCTTCTCGTGACCGTCCGAGCCATGGTTCTCGCCTCGGCGATCGTCCTGGTATGAACCCCCATATATCATTATTGTTGCCTTGTGAAGGCATTGCGAACTCGAATTTCACACACAATCATTTGCTGACCAATTATTGCTCAGCACGAGAACGACCAGCAGAGAGACCACCCCTTCCTCCAATGGTTCGAGACGGCGCGCAGAGCAGCTGGCTTCACTCCCGCTGTGGCTGTCTTTTTCGGCGTGGTTCTGCTCGCTTTGGCCCTTCAAAAGGCCATCAAGTAGTGAAGTTGTACATGGAGATAATACCGCATCATTGTGTTTGACGGCTGGGCTTTGCAGTCTTTCACTCATAGTCTGACCTGCCAGTCCCAGTGTGCGAGCAAGGATAGTATGGGCAGATAAAGTGTGTGTTCTCTGGCACGCAATGGCATGATGATGGTTGGCTTGGTATGGCAAAGCGAAAACAGGTTAATCGCTATTGGTGCGAGCCTCACTACACTAGGTACTGCAGGATAATACACATATGCACATATGGGCGATCTGCGAAGGTACGGCGATTGTGTTAGTAATATGGTAAAGAGTTCATGTGACATATTTTGCACTGTCAGTCTCACGAAGCTTCCAAGCGGAATGTACTCTCTCTTGGACTGGCCAAAGTCTGCGTTTCTAGTTGTTCGGATTTTGCTTCCACCTTGAGGTACTTGATGGCAGTGAGTTACTGTAATGATGTCAATTATATCGTCTATCTACAAAACCTTCCATCCATGGGTTTCCATTTTAATGACTTATAGATATCCATGATAATAATATGATGGATTCAGCATGAAACAATTGGTATCTAGCTCCTAGCTCCGAGGAGCGGACCGGAACTACTAGGTCTCCGATGCGAGGTTGTACGAGCAAAGGGTAGTCGTACAGACCGTAGTGGGAGGGTGATGAGGTGCATGGATGAGGGGTAGCTGGCGAATGGGTGCTACTGGAGGGGAGAAAAACAAAACAATATGCTAGTGTGTACGAATGAAAATTGTACAATATTCCTCATTTGCCTGCGACGGAGGCGCAAAGTGTTGCTAGTTAAATCTAAGAATTCGAGCCTATTCTCAATGCATGTTGTACAGTTCCGCCTACTCACAACTATTCCATATCCAACGTATCGTTACATTAATAATACATGAATGTGCCCGAAAGCCATTTCCAATATCTCACAAGCTTGTAGAACACTGCCCCTTCTCATTCCACAACGTGTATGGTGGATACCCGCAGCACATGTTGCTCGATGTGATACAAGGGTAGGGCGAACCGCAATCGCTGTCGGCTGTGCAGAAAGCGCCAGGGCATCCCGGTATATCTGTTCCACAGCAGGTGGTCGGATGGTTCTGTCGTATGTAACAGAGAGAACCCAAACATTCCGAGTTGGCTGTACAAGGCTGTCCAGCTTGGCGAAGTTTTGGTGCGGGAGTTATCACCGAGGTGGTTGGAGACGTTGAGGTTACCCCAGGTGTCGTTGAAGACACTCCGGGTGCCGTTGAAGCCCCCCCGGGTGTCGTTGAGGTTATGGATTGCGCTACCATGGATAGAGTACTGCTGATGAGTGATGAGTCTCTGGTTTCGAATCTGGACCCACTGCCATTATCGAATGTTGCCGAAGGACCACCGGAGTAGTTGTGCGACTGCCGCCCATGGGATGTTAGATTAAGTACTTAAGTAATGAATGTAAGTAGAGGTGATTGAGAGGTGATTAGACGTACACCAACTAGTACTAATGGTAGGACGATAGCCATTGCAACAATTCCCAGTATAACAATAAGGGCGAAAATTGATACCGCAACATGATTCTTGATGTTTGTGACAATGCCGTTGTCGGAGAAACTCTGCCCAGTCTCAATTCGATGCGAGCTGTCGGACACCACTTGTTGCGAGTTGCTCGACACCTGACTCTTGTCTGCACTCAGTGACTTCTTCGTGTGCCCCATGGAGCAAAGATGATCGTATGTGTGTCGTTTGGTGCCTAATTAACTGTCCGATTGGAAGAGCATACAATGCGCTTTATGGGGACGCTCAGGTTATCCATGGCATCTTATATCAACCAATCCTCCACATGTTTATATTTAGTCCTTCAATAGCCGAAACCATAAGGCTTTCTTTTCTCACAGCTGGAGTTGAGTCTCAGAATTCTATTTACGATAACTCGATAGTAATATGGCAGTCGTATCTCGAAGAAGTTGAGCATGGAGCGCGGACTGTTCGTCAGCAGAGCCTTGTAATTTTAATATACTTTCAGGGGATTAGTCAGCTGCAGGTTAGTGGCGCAGGCCTACATCGTATGGGAGGAACCAAAATGGCAAGTTATTGGTCTAGTGGTTAAGGCGATGAAACACCGCAATCAAATACAAGTCACGTCGGCGGATATCTCTCCAATGAAGAACTGATGTGGTAGAATTGCATGTTATGCGGGCGTAGAAGCTGACCAACCCATGGCCAGTCATTGACCGGTCAATGATGTGACACAATTGCTTTTTATGCGGGCGCAGAAGCTGACCACCACGTCGTCAGTCATTCACTGGTCAGCCTTACGTGCTATTCTTACTGAACCACTACTAATGCAGTGCGCCCCCAGAATTCACTCCTACTGGGTTCCTAATGGATAGGTTTATGCAGTAGGGAGGGGTAGTCTGTATAATGGGCGAAATGTTATCGTACCCAGCCTCCTGCCAGTTCCTCATCGGAAGGCAAACTGTAGGCCGACAGGGCGTGGGGAGGTGGGAATTTTGAGCGGTCGAAAGCAACCAGGGGAGCTCCAGTAAAACACATCAAGTTGGCAGTTAAATATGAGTTCGATGCCAAAAGGATGGCGAAAAGGAATCATTGAAGTCAACTTGATCTACAGCCGGATGTGAGGTGCAACATAAATTGGAAACTGAGACAAACGGACTTGGTCAAGTGTGTGGCATTCCCTGGCAGCATCGGCTAACCCCCTGTCAGCATTGCCCTGATGGACACATTAGGCACTGCCGCTGCCATTGCTCAACTGGTGGCCTATTGTAACTCTTCTGGGAAGATATTACTTGAGCTCATAGAGCACCTAAGATCCGGCTCTTCTCTTTACCAGGAACGGATTCAGGAAGTAGAAGCCCTGCAAAAAGTCATTCAAGATCTCCCCAAATCTACACGAGCCCAATCGTCGATAGATTTGGTCGCGCGTTCCATCATTCAGGTTTCCAACGACGCCCTGTTCACCCTGAAAGCCCTGAGGGAGAGGCGCTGCACCTTCGGTACCCTTCTCTGGGCTTACTCAGAACGTTCTCGCATATCAACCTACTTCAGCAGCCTTGAATCCAAGAAGAGAGATCTTGTCCTATATCTCGTACAAGGTCACTCTCATATCCTCAAGAACATAGACGACCGTCTACCGTCCCATTCGACCACTAAGCAAATGTCCGATAGCGAGGCCACCGACCCCAGCCCAGAAAACAAAGGGGATAACGAAAACTTAGAAATGGGTTCCAGACATAGTAAAGTGAGTGCCCCTGAATCATCTTTAACTTCTCCTCAAGAGTGTTTCCTTTCGAGTGCATCGTCTAATATGCAGCGCAGACCGCGATGAGTGCCAAGAACTCTAAAGTTGACGGATCCTCACACCAGTCAGTGGCTATCACGAGTCCCACCTTCAATGAAGATCGGTCTCGTGTCAGAACCATGGACGCATCGAATTCAACGATCACGAACGGTGGGACACAAGTGGTAGGATACAGGACACCACAGGAGATTCTGGGACTACACCAGCTCAATCATCAAACAGCCATGGCACCACGAGGACACGCTGGAGAGCCGGCGAAAGGTCCAGCACCGTCGAATCTACGAATCTACGATCCGCCTGCCACTAAACGAGAATTGGAATATGCAGGACGTGCTGCGATACCCAGCGATCAGACCGCCATACCCCGCGTAGAGGCTACTTCTCGACTCACATCCCCAGACTGAACTCTGGACACCAAGCCATCAAACAAGCAAACAAAGGAAATTCGCCATGAGGGGACGTCATTCAGTACGCTGGTTGGCCGCCATACAGGGTTGTTTATGTTCTCTTCTCCTTCAAAACTGCTCGATTGCTCTGAACACTCTTCACCAGAACCTTCTACTCTCTTTCCTTATTCCATTATCATTATATTTCTACAAATGCAGGCCTGGTGATGGGATACTTAGTGGGCTTCTAAAACTTCTTCTACTTCAAGGATTTCACTGATGGTTGGAGTAATACTCGCATTATTATGTACCCTAAAGCTAGCTCAGTCCACTCTTTTCGCATATAACTTGGCACTATTTCGCATCGTCATCATTCGCAATCTCGCATCATATTGTTTGTCCAACTCAGCAGCATGGTTTGGTCACAGCGCAGTACAATATTGCTAAGTAAAAACAAAAATCACATCACACACTTTCAACATGTCTTTGGTGGCTCTGCCTGGTATCCTTTACTCCAAGGTATCCACGGGCCTAATTGGAGTCTACCCTAGTGCTGTCACTTGTTAATCTTCATGCTTGGGTCAAGGGTTAATAGGATCGTGCGGCAACAATGCCACAACCCGCGTGCGTTGGATGTAGTCCCATTCGGGAGATGCCACGGACCCCGTCAAGAAACAAGACCCCTCATATAATACAAATGGCTGCGTCATGGGAAATCTCAGACTGGGAAGCCCCATAAGAGGAATGAGCAAAGCAAATAGATCCCTAGTCCTACGCATCTACCTGTGCCGACTACTACCCTCCAACACCAACCACCCCGCCGCGACCGGGGCGTGCCGTCTCGACTCACAGGTCTAAGTTCTCACAAGCCAAATGTGCCTCATCCCCGGCCAGCAAACGCATATTATGTCCCCGTGCCCAAGCCCTCGTCACCTCCCTGCTTTTACGGCCGGATACCACTAATTAATCGAGGCTATGTTAGCGAACTGGTCATCTCAAGGTCTGGATGGGATGGTATTATGGATTGTGACTTGATATCAAAGACTTTGATTCCTTCGTTAATGGCACATACCTAGGCGGGCGTACCGACGAACCAATTCGGCCGTGTCTCTGAACGTGACGCCACAGCTCTTGAAGTGACGCTCGGCCCTCTCTTCTCGCAGGGGCTGTTTGGAGAAGACGGGGTTGCTGCAGGTGCTAGAGGGGCATCTCAGGGTGTATAGCGCTGTGCGTTCCCCAAAGTCGAAGACCCAATAGTGTTCCTTCGTGACTACGTCGGTCTTGATGATTTGGTGTTGGTGTTGGTGTTGGTGTTGGTGTTGTTGATGTCGCTGTGGCGTAGTCAGTCGCTTACTGGGTGGTGCGGGGGCAGCGGCGAGATCCGCGACGGCAGCGGGCCGTTTTACGCGCAGCACTCTGGATGGCTTTTGTTGTTGTTGCTGTAGTTCCCGGTCGTCCGTGGTGGAGTGTTTCACGGTTCGGGCCGCTCTGTCCTGTGTAAGGGTTGAAAGGTTCGTTGGCTGGTTCGGTGGACTAATCGTCATCGCGTTCGGTTTGCTCGAACACTAGAAACATAGCCAATTAGTGAACATCCTAATACGACAAAGGACCTAGTCTGTTGGGAGGGGTAGAGTTTAAAGAACAACACTTGCATCATCACTCGCTAGAGTAGGATCTGGGGACGTTATATGTTTTGGGACAGGCTTGAAGGAACATATAACCCCATACTCTGTTAAGAGGATGCCAGGGAGGTCGAAGTTGGTCCCGGTATCGAGCTGAGCCACAGATCTGGGGTCAGAAGCCGATAACCTGCGAATGATGTTGGTTCTCTGCGAGATGAGATCGTCGCATTGGCCCCTGAATGCCTTGTACTTCAGCATTTCTTGCTCAACAGACTTTTCGAAAGGCTTATAGGCATTTCCCAGGGCTTGGTCAATCCACGAGATGGCAACGCGCGCGTCGAGGAGCGCTGCATCACTGGCGTCGCTGATGTTTCCGACAGGGGGGGGCGCGGATTTCGGGATAGTTGGGGGCCATCATGGAAGTAATTGCTGGGATTTGCGAATGTTGCCAAACCTGAAGCAAGACGGTTATTGAGAGCAATTAAATAAACATTACGTAGAACGCATTAGTTCTTCCCAGTTCAAGCTGTATTTATTGTCGCGTTTCTTCGCTCCTTTGTTCGATTTCTCTTGCGTAATCATCTCTACCCTCCCTGACAGGGGTATTATTCGTGGCGTTCGTTATAGCCAGTCGGATGTCCCGCAGGCAAAATTTGCAACCAACAACGGTCACACCGAAATTTTCAATCAACAATAGCCAAGCAAAATGAGTCGGGTTGCAGCCACCATGGCCAGGACGTATCCTGTAACAGTGTCGAAGTATCATTGTGTACGCATGTGTATGCGGAGATACATGAGGCATGGATAGTTCTATCAAAAAGACCATTTAAGGTGGACCAAAAGAACGCGCTTTGACCGTTGCCAATAACAGGATGTGTATACGTAGGACTTTTGGGGTGCTGTTGACTATAAGTACCATGTTGAGCCACCGTGTTGTTGACATTCGCAGCTACATCGTGTTGTCATCAGTCCGATCAGTCCCTCTCTTACGAGTGTCTCGGGTGCTTTCACCACCATGGAGAAACCCAAGGTGTATGTTAAGAGGCAAGACCATATCTTCTGCCGGGACCAAGTCACTGACAAATACATGCATGTCTCGCTTAGGACCCTTGGAATCGATCTCGGAAGTACCAGCACACGAGCCGTGCTAGGCCAGCATTACGTCGAGGAACCCAACCGAGAAATCCAATCGATGCGATTTTCCCCTGGCGAATTTTCCTCTTCCATCTACCCCTTCGAACCCCGCGGCCCCGTATACCTTTGCGAGCAGGACGACCCCAGTAGAAGACCCGTCTCGGCCAAATACGCCTTCTACGCGCTGGTGGACACGTCGGACGAGCTGCTGCAACAATACCTCTGGGTCAAGGAGCTCATAGCCGGGCGGAAGAACAAACCTTTCAAACAGCGCCTGGAGCGTGGCCTGAAAGAGCTCTTCTCGAGAATTGCGCACCTCAGTCGAGCCATCTGCGACGAGAACGATTACGAGATCGACCTCATCGGACTCTCGGTGCCGTCGCAGTGGACCCTCGAATTTGAGGACTTGTATCGATCAATCATAGTCAAGACGTTCGGTCAGCAGTATCGACATCACATCGTCTTCGTCTACGAGACCGAGGCTCTAGGGCACTACCTCTGCAGGTCAGTTCCTAAATAATGGCCCTTGTGTTGTCCTTGATGCTGATCCATTGCGGTTCTCTTAGGCATCACATGAGAAAGCTCCTCCAGCCTTCAGAAAGATTGAATCAAGGTGGTAAGACTGTACGCCATGATGTCCTCTTGTTTCTCGATTTCGGAGGCCACAACACAGTAGGAAAACCCTTGAAATTACATCAAGCCCATCGCTGACGGAGCGGCTAGAACACTTGCACCTTCAACATCGTTTACGACGAGAAAGATCAACCTAGCTTCTACTTAATTTCAACCCCCAAAGGTACACAATCCTTATCCTCTCTTAAGCTCTTTTTCTTCTCGAGCTCATTTCTCCTTGTCTTTTCTTATCTTTATATGCCATAGAGCCACAGGGAGGTTAACCTAGCTCTGGGTCTCAGGTGCTGGCGGTGGCAGCGAACAATGGGAGTATAACATCGCACAATACGCGGTTCGTTTGTTGGAGGAGGATCAAGGCCACCACTTATGTACCGAGCTCAAACGCGGCATCTACGATGACTTCAACAGGAGGAAGCGCTGCATGGGCCCCTCTTACGGCCAAGAAGTCTACATGTTCCGAGGCGTCGATGAGAACGGCAAAGGACTCTCCGTCACTATTAAGCCGCATATCATTGAGGAGAAATTCGACGCCGCACTCAAAGGGCCCCTTCAGCTCGCGCGCGAGAGGATCGAGGAACTCAGCAACATCAAGGACAATAGCACGCCCCGAGTGGTGGTGTCTGGCGGGACCTCCCGGCACGCAGGTCTGAAGGAAAAGCTGCGGCGGATGTGCAAGGAAAACGGCATCGAGCCTCCACTCTTTACAGATACGTGGAATCTTATGTATGAGTAAGTCCAACTTCGAGCGTTACTTTCTCGACCCTCCTCGCCCTAAGAGAACCAAACGCGAAAACCCATTCTCATCTGTATGGATAGCTCCATGAAGATTGCTCAAGGTGCGCTGTATGCTGCTTCCAATCGCATCCCCATCGAGGAGTTCTTCGAACGAGGAGCTGCAATTGGTGTGCAAAGACAACAGCACACGGCCAGACCCGACATCAACAAGGAATGATACCTGGATAACGAGGCCGTCTTCGCCCTGAGCAAGGTGAGCATGCCGTCGCCCTTTTCTTAATTGTTAACCAGCCCCCTAACCCCACCTATGCTCGACAAGGAGCTCCCCACTAACAACAACGACCCGCCTTCACCGGGGCTAGGAGCGCAGTGTGATCTGGCAAAGCTCCCTCACGGGCATCGACCATCTCCGGCTCGTCTGTCACCCCTTCTACGAGCGCCAGCTCCCGCCCAAGAAGCTCGAGTTCTTCCGGTGCTACGACCTGTTGAGCCTCGGGATACCGACCCAGGGCAAGTGGCACATCGCGCTCTCGCTGGAGGGCCGCGGCGACGACGTCACGCTGTTCATGAAGCGGCACTACAAGCACTGGAAGAGCCCGAGCCGCCAGCCGCCGGTCCACTTCGACACGCGCAAGTTCCCGCTCTACTACAACGGCGGCGAGAACTGCATCCACGTCGGGCGCGAGGACGAGGACAACCGCGAGCTTCTGGACATCGCGACGCGGGGTTACCGGTCCGCCAAGTCCGAGGCGAAGAAGCAGAAGAAGAGAAAACCGGTCGCTCGTCCGAGGAACGCGGTCCCGGTGGAGGTGCGAAACACTAGGCGCCGACTCAGAGTACGGGCGCGGGAAGGCGCGGGACGGACCGGCAAAGCACTCGAGATGCGCAGCAATGGAAGCTCTCCGGCGACGGAAGAGACACCACTGCTGGAAGAGGGAGACCCAGTTGAACAGTACGTTCGAAAAACACTAGCCGAGACGCTTAGCCAGGAGGAGGAAGATTCCGGCCCCGCATCCCGCCCTATGTCAGAGGCAGGTCCCGCCCCTGGTGAGACTTTGAACGCATCCTCGGCGTATTCTCCTTCATCATCGTCCATGTTGTCGTCCGCTTCACCAGTCGCTTTCGTGGCCATGTGCGACGTCGACCTTGCTGCCACGGCCTCCTCATCGCTGGGGTATTTCGACCAGCATATTGATGGGGCGAGTCCAGAGCCTCCCTCTCATGCTTCTCGTCTCCTCTTACTCTGCTACAACTCACGGCGACGACAGTGCGAGCCTATACGATCAAAAGGAGCAAGTGCCTCCTCGTCCACCTAAGACCTCTATACGGACACCGCGACAGTGCGTTTCGCGCCGGTCAAAGAGACACTCCTGGCCTGATGTGTCTCCGATATCTCCTTACTAAGTAAAGATTTCATGGGATGGACTCGGAGGTAATCATGACTATCTATTGTTGCTCGCAGGTTCTTTACACGTATTTCATACATCTGTTTATTCTAGGCTGGCACATCACTCATAGGTCAAAACGAGGCAATCTTTAATATATGAAACATAATCTTGGGGAACTGTTTTGTCAAAATGTGCTTGTCAGGGAAAGTTTCATACACATTCAGCTTTCTTCCACTTGTCCGCACTGCTCATAAGGTCGGTTGAGTCGGACTACTCATTGCCTTGCCCCACGTGTGGCCTCCGAGCTTTTGCTTCGTCTTGCAGTCACATCTAATCAAATCTTACTTGGAAGAAGGGCAGTTATTGGCAAAGCCTAGAACTACCTCATCGCTGACATGGACACAGCCGCCCGATGTCGCTTGATTATCCCTGAAGACCCGAGTCGCGATGTGTGACTTGGCCAAAGTTACGCAAAGCTCGTTATCATATGCTCCATCTTTTTCCTCCGTTCCCTCTTTTACACCCATTCAGCCCTGAGCAGCCTTGTTGTCATTAGCCTAGCGGGCGTTGATTCCGAGCGGAGGCCTGGTAGTGCTTATTGTACGCCCGGATGCGGGTCACACTGCTCCCCCGGAAGTACCCACATAGCCCCAGTCCCGAATGGAGCCCGAGTTAATATGGAAGCCGCGTGTCGCCAACTCGAGAGGCTTAGGACGGGACGGAACGGGACGGGGATCGGGATGCTGTTGAATCCTCACCTCCTAATGTGTTATACAGGTGGGGGAACACCCGACTATGATGAACAAGGAGCTGCCTTGCATGCAGTAAGCCTGCCTAGACGACAGTCCGGCAATGCTTATGACATGTTTATCTTCGGCATTGGCCACTCCACAGTTCGGGGACCCACGAATGATCGACGGCTGTGCTCCACAAGGTCGGGGCTAGGATCGTCGCATACAGTAATCCTCTCTTCGACCGCAGCTTCCAGGTGTAGCCGCGTACGTCATAAGCATAGAAAACGTATGTCACTTACAATACATCGAAGGTTGTTCATCAAGGTGTACATATAAGTCAAGTTGTTTATAAGTATCTCCTTCCACGGCATCAGTCTAACTCCCATCATCAACAACCACAGCAACTCACCATCGTTTCCAAAACCAACATCTATCTAAACAACTATCAAATCAAACTCTTTCGATCCTTCACGATGCAGTTCTCACTTATCGCCGCCGTCATCTCAGCCGGTTTCCTTGGCTTCTCCACCGCGGTACCTACCAAGACGACCTCCTCCGTAGCCAACCCACCCTTCTCAGGAACCGGCTTGCCCAACCCCGATTTCAGCGCCGAGAACCCTCCCTTCTCGGGCACTGGCCTGCCCAACCCCGACTACGAGGCCGAGAACCCCCCGCCCTTCTCGGGCACCGGCCTGCCTAACCCGGACTACCAGGGCTAGGATGGAAACGCGTTGCTGCGACGAGATATCATGCTTCCCCTCCATGTACCACAATCGCTAGTATAAGGGTGCTTGGGTGCAGATTTCCAAGGTCGGCAGACTTGAGGCTTTGGGTCAGGGAGGCATCGCTGCCGGGGCAGAGGATACGATTTTATTTCTACATTTAACTTGCCATAAATGAAATTGAAGTGTCAAAGATCACACTCAAGTGTTATCAAGTCAACGGAAAGCGTGAACCCGTGCTCGACACATACCGCACGCACAACAGTACCTTTTTCTGTCCCAACTCGTACCTGAAAGTGAGAGTCTTATACTATGATGGTCAGTATTGTATCCAGACGTGGTCGGGGGAATTATGTAGACTGTGGCGATGCCGAACAGCACCCTTTCCCCTGTACCGATACACCAAAGCTGAAAGCCAGCAGAAACCTAAGAGCTGTAGTCTGGCGCGGTTGGCAAAGTTTATTGTCGCTCGGGACTCGTCCGAGCAGGATAGAGAGCCACCGTATACACCTCCGAGCCGTCATTGTCTAACACTGTACAGGTATCAAATCATATCAGGCCGGTTAAGTTCCATCTCCTCCTTATTAATGATTCCTAAAGCTTCAAGATTTAAAGAAGAAGAACTCATATTTTTTGAAAGCTTTACTTTCTTCTTCCCAAATTCTACGGAGATGAGTCTATCTTTTTCTCGGAACTTTAGTCCATTGACTGGGAAAAAGGTATTTTGGCTCACGGAAAGTTGGACAGAGCATGCATAGTATATCATCGCAGTTCAATTGACATGATCGTGTCCATGTCTACGGAGGAGCTGCTGTTGATCTTGACTCAAGACCAAAACTACTTAACCAGATATCCTAGGGTCGGTCTTCCACTGTCATATGACGTTCCCGTCCTACTTCACTCTTTCCAGATCCACATGATGTAGAGGATCACACAGCAAAGGATGGAAAGAATGATGACCGCGATAGCGAGGTCGAACCGCCGGATGACAATGACAAAATCGCTACTACTCAGTAGCGTGTTGTTGTGATTTACCGAAGGCATGTGGGTTACCCGCTTCGTCTCCAGATCCAGCTCCGGCTCCGGCTCCGGCGTCATGGCGAGGTTATGTTCCAACTGTGGTACAGACTGGTGGTGTTGGAGACGAGGAAATCCAGGACCTGCAGTCTCAAACTGGGTAGTCGGGTCAGCAGATGGCTTTAGAGTTTGCGTTTGTATATCTTACCACTGTCTCAAAGGTGCCATTGACCTTGCCCATGACCTCGAGAACATGATAACGAATTTGCTGCAGATTGTTGAACACATCGCGCAGATCGCCACCGCCGCGGAGCCAGTAGCCGCGGTTCTCCAGCCGGTCGCGCATGTTACTGAGACGGAGATGGATACCCGAGAGACATCTGTCGGCGCGGGCGAGGTCGTCAAAGGTGGTGTTCGGGAGAAACTCGGCCGTGCTGCTCTTCACGTCTTCCATGTGCTTGTCCGCCACCATGGCATCGTCACAGAGCTGCTCGCGCTGCGTTCTAGCCATTTCGAGATGGCGATTGATGAAATCGACATCTGCGGGGATGATGACCTCTGTTTCGCTGCGGAAAAGGTCGATTGCGTCATACGGGTCGGTCCAAGGAGCTTGGGTGGCTTGGGCAGTACGGTGTTGTAAGGACTGTAGATGATGTTAGCAACATTTTCTTCGAGGTTGTTAGTACTAGAATGCATTGGTAAGTACTTACGACGCCAGCATGAGGCCTGCGCCGGCCATAGGCATTGGAGTGAAGCGGCATTGTGAATGGGAATGCTGAGGGGGAAGCCAATGAAAAGGCAAGAAGGCTGGTGCCTGATGATGCCACTGCGAAGGCCCATCAACTCGGCTTTGGGCCAGAGTCAGAAGACAGAAAGTGAAACCTCAGTTTGTTGTGTCAAGTTGTGGGCTAGTTGTGATGCGAATTAATCAATGTGTTTCATGGCTGTTTTTGTCTGCTAGCTAGCTATAGGCTGATCCCATGAAATGCTGATCCAATCACGGGCTGCGGGTACCAAAAGGAAAATGCAACATTGCATTTCATGTTGTGTTGACGACGACTTAATTATGGACCCATCAAAACTCATGATTGAAGCTGTCGCCAGAATGAGTTTTCGACTATTTGGATCTGGGTACCCAGATTAGTGGCAGATCAGTAGCAGAGCTGTACCAAAATCGCTGCAAAAAGGGCAACATAGCTCTTTATTCAGTACTGCACCTCCCTCTGTTCCACTTGTGCTTTTTCTTTCCCATTATTCAGAAGCTGATTTCCATTTTGGGCGGCACCAAAAGAATGTCCAAAAATCACAATCAGCCGCCCACCAGAGCTCTGATCTGGACCAGTTAAATACATGACCTCTCACCTCTGACCTTCCATCTCACCCTCCATTCTTTTTTCCCTTTCACATTCCAAGCTTCCATCTTCTATTGATCTTGTTCCCTCTCATCCCGCAGGCTCACCTTTAATTATTCATCAATCTCTTCCATCTTCATCATCCTCTTCCACCTTCATCAAGCAACCTCAGCAAGCAAACTCATTTTGCCAGCATCAAGGCTCTCCATCGTTATTGATTACCATCGCAGTTGTTTATCACTTCAACGCAACTTCACAAAGTAAGTTTCCCCAGCTTGGTTTACTTGATGCGCTCTCTTGGATTCTTCCTACATGCCACTCCCCTAGCTGAGTGGTCGTCCACTTCAAACTCTATGACCTGTCGCTTCGACTCGTTGATGGCACCCAGCCGGAGTCACCGTGGGTGCTGACACCGTTCGGGTCAACGCCCCCTACCTTGGGGGAGGGCAACACACTGCCGGCTGGACCCGATTCTGTCCGTCGCTAGGGCAGTTGGTTCAAGGCGACCTCTCTTTCACGACTGGAGCTGGTTTAAAAATGCGCTGGGTGCGAACTGTCGACTACTTTGGCGGATCCTCTTGCGGGGGTTTCTGGGGTTTGGCATTACCCAGGTCAAACTGGGGGGAGAGTGTCATTGTTCAAAGATCTCGAGTACGAACTTACCGGCGCAAATGTGCTGACGGGGTGTAGTCTACAGGTTTCGTTCACGCCCGCGTTTTCCCACAATCGACCGACAAGGCAGGAAACCACCTACTCAGGTGCGAAGGAGGGCATCACTCACGATAACAATCTGGTCACTAGAAACTGATAGCTTGGTAAATAGTAGCTTATTGAACTCTCCATTTTGTTCTCTAGCAATTGATATTTTGTGTGTCAACCTTGCTGCTTTCACGGCATTTTTAGCCTGGCCTGAGGTGCAAGCTTCGAGTTGCCTACTAGATACATATGCGTTCCGATCCTTCTCTTTAGCTCTAGCCTCTGTATTTTTCTGTTACAAATGCAACGCAAACTTTTGTGCATCATAAGACTAGCCTTTTAATGCATGTATGGCAATTCGATGTATTATTTACCCTTTCAGGCCCTTGTTCATTTGTAGTGTCTAGGGGAATTCCCCGCTGGCTGGCAATCATTCACAATTGCTGCCACCAGCTTGGGTTGAGATCTGACGATATTATGCATGCATGCCACCAGAGAAGAATCAGATTGAATAATGAGCATTTGTGGTAGAGGACGCAGTATATTGAGATGTTGTGCAGCTTTTATGGCTAGAATTCATCTGCATGTTCTGTGGTTGCCCGAGGAATGTTCCGCCATAATACGCAACTCTGCTCCAAATCAAATCGTAAAAGCCACCTAAGGGATACATGTTGCCATGGTGTCGTTCTCATTTTGACTCCAGGGTCTACTTCAAGATGAAGAAAAGAAGGATAGTGGTGAAGATGCAGTAAACCACCAATAACGCCATTATGATACGCGTACCCATGCCTGTCTGTGTCTTGTTCTTCGGGTGCTGTGTGAAACGAGGCGAACCGGCCGAGAAGCGAGGATCGTCCCTGGCAACCAGGGGAAACTTGCGAAGGTCGCGATTCATTTTGGGGCGAGCGTGATTTCTCATGCGAAGACGCAAGGGCAGCGGTTCGAGAGCGGCGGCCTTTCACACACGGTCAGCGCAAACCATTCCGTGCGCAGATTATAGAACGCCGAAGTGACGAGACATGTCTTTTGCTTACCTTGTTATCCGTCATGATGGCACGTCTGGCCCAGCCGTCAATCTCGCCGACACGGCGCATGGGGTGGTCCATCTTTCTCATATCTGCGCGGAGGTCGCTGAAGTCGCCCGAGTGATTCCTGAGCTCGTCCAGTCGCTTTTCCATGCGCGTGGCGATAGCGTTGGTATGGGTGAGCTGGCGCATGGCAAACACTAGATCGTCGCTTGGTCGGAGGGCGGCGGGAAGAGAGTCGGCATGCTTCTCTACGAGCTGAACACTTCCGGTCGCGTGTTGGACTTCCATGCGAAGCTGGTGGAGTAGTCGATTGGAATCGTCGATGAAATCATTGATAGCTTGGCTGGACTGGCGGGCATCAGCTTCAGGAGGATTGGTTTCTCCAGCCTGCAAACATTGTTACGTCAGTGACATTGTATCTAGAAAGAGACATGCTCATGTTCATTGTTACTTACAATGCCGGCGTCAGCGGGCTCATGTTGCAGGATAGGCATTTTGAGATGCTGATGTTAGGATTGATTACTGGTGGTGGAACATCAGTTGTGAGTTGCAACTCTGAGGGTTGTTGAGTTGGATTGGTAGCTTGAGATGGCTGGGCTTTTGTAGAAGCAGCCTGGATTGGGTGGCCCAGTACTGGTTCTCTGGCTCAAGCTTGTGATTAAGTAGGTAGGTAGGTTGGTGTTTTGTCATCTCCAGTTGGCTACCTCTCACCTCAACTTCAGGATGGATGGCCTGCCTTGCCTCGCTCATGCACCTGCTCTGTCAGTAAAATACATCACATTGAATGCATTTTAGTGGTGGTGGGTGGATTGCCATTCCAGCCTATTCGCGGTCACCTATTCCATTCTGCACCCTGGATTTTACTCTACGCATTGTAAGTGCCTTCCGTTGTTCGCCTTGCATAGCAGCCTTCCGGCAGTGTTTTGTTCTGGCTTATTCCTATCGATCGTTGACCTCTCTCACTTTCACATGATGTTATTTTATTGCATCCATATTCTATTCACTCCCCAAGACGGGAGACGGATAATTGCATTTTGGGACTTATTTCAAAGGGTCATGCCGAGTGAGCCTTTCCTGTGGTTGTTCACGTTGATATTCCTCGCTTTAACGACTATACAGGCTGAATACCTCTTAGCTGTCGCTTTTCGTATCATGTAAGCCTCAAACACCTTTTTGAGTTCACTGAATCATTCATACATCGTAACCTAACCTACGCGGACCGAACCTTGGTGCAACGACCTCCAATGAGTTGACATCCGCGTCAGTCTCGATTCATCAGGATAGGCCAAAAGCTGCTTTTGTCTGCAATCATTGACTACTTTATACATGAAGATCAATTTGTCGAGTACGGGAATGTTCCCCGACGAACTTGCCCTATTCCATTATCTCCAACTACACTGACATACCATCTTTGGCAGGCGTTCTCCTTCGAGCCCAATGTTGACCATTCTTTGCATGCAGAAAGGAGGCGGGATCCTGTTCGCTTGGTTTGTGTATGATGGAGGCTGTTCTTCCTGTCCTTGCCTGCCTACGACCTCATAATGCAAGCATCACCCGCGGAGTCTTTCCTTATTCTCGATAAGCAGAAACATGTGTCTCTAGCGTCCAGGCAATTTTGTGTAGCAGGTCATAAGCCATGTAGCTTGGCCCGGTCCCAACCTTGGTATAATCTCTGTGAGTATCAAACCCTCATGTTGATCCAGGATTTAGCACCACTGATAATATTTTACTCCTTTGTCGACATTACGATTTGTATCCGTCTTCTTTCCTCTCTCGGGCCCGTAGCCCTTGTAGTGACCTCAGGTATCGGCCGAAAATATTTACCTAAGAAGGAAACCGTTCAATATCATCACTATCTGGGGCGATCACCCACATTGGCGGTGCTTCCAGCCATCGGGACAGGCATCTCGGTCCTTCACCGCCCAAGCCATGCGGGGGTTCCTTAAGTACTTACCTCGCATAAGTAGTCATCCATCACCCAAGTACTCCAGGGCGCAGTCCAGTTTCCCACGTGGCTCGTTCCTCCAACAGTTTCATGACATGGACCATGCAAGTGATCCGCTTCCATCTAGGCCCATATGCATGCAACCTGTGGATTTGGCATATGCAGGTGAATCAGGATCAGGTGCATGACCCCTCTCCGCCTACCCATCGGGGGAACGACCGAGTATGAAACAAGGCACAATTGTGCATCATGACTATCTAGTGAGTCAGCAGTACGACCGTGTTGTCGAGGCTTTATCTGTCCTCCCTACTACGATATTTATATGCGTGGAGTTGAGCTCGGCCTCTATGAATGCAAAAACCCAGCGGTCAGTTTCCGATGGCAGTGGAGCGATGCCACAAATCGAGCACGACTTTAGGCAAAGTTCCCCAGATCAATGCCAAGAAATAAGTAAGGAAAACCAGTTTGCCAATTCCTTATTCCGTCTCAAAAATAAACCTGAAAAAAGAATAAGGTTTGCTACCAGCTGCGGGAATGATGGAATTTTTGAATCGGCGAGTGCCGCTGAGAGAACTGACAAAGGAACAGGAGGTCTGTGTGGCAGGAATACCCGATCTTTTGCGGCTGTCGTCCGACAAATCCGACGAATCTGACTCGCCAATCGTCCAAAATCCAAGATTCGGTCCCACGTGACGACGATAAGCTCACGATATCCGGCAATCGGGTTTTGTTTTACAGGGCACTCGCCTGATGCTCATCTCCTTCCCCTGCCATCCGTGCACTGGTGGGGCGGTGTAGTACGAGACATCGAGAGGGCTATGCCAAAAGGAGAACCAGATCTACAAGGCAGTAGGCTGCCTCGGGACACGCGCACACGGAGCGCGGCCACCGTTTTGACTTCTCCAGGACATAGCATTTGTGTTAGCAGGTCGGAATGTAACCTTTAACCATGTGTCTGTCGCATTGTACGTCTTCTATCCACCGATTTCTGCATGGGGCCGCCCGATGGCCCCCTAAAGGCCCCGTCGAGTAAACCTTCTTTGAGAAACAGGCTGGGCACCAATGTATGTAAATAGGCAAGGACCTGGATGCAGAATCTCCTCGACCCTATCCATGATTCCCTTTTCTGAGGGATCATCTGGATCTCCAAGACGACGACGACGGTATTCAAATTTCGAAAAGATCCACGACGAACCGTCATGTATGACGACACAGCGGCCCGCGAAGGCTTCGCTGCCGCACTGGTGGCCATGTCGCACACACAGGATCTATCGCAAGACCTGTGCCAGCCCACCCGTGTTCTCGTCACCGTCATAACCCTTCTCGCGACACTGTTCGTCGGCTTGCGTTTTCTGGGACGGTGGCGGCATGGCATGCATTTGGGTGCCGACGACTGGACGTGTTTGCTCGCCTTGGTGCTGTTGTACGCCAACTTCATCATCCACCTTGTTTGTATGCTGTTACTCGATTCTGCTGTGCAACGGTTTTGGACGATAGTCACCCACAAAAGAAGGCAATAACTGATCTTCGCTCTACGCAGTAATCGACAGGGGTATCGGCGTGCACATAAGTGCTTTCTCCGTGGACCACATCGAGTCGCTTGATAAGGTACTATTGGATCCCATGATATCACATATACTGCTTTTGGAACAGATTGGCTAACCAGAAAACTCTTTTGTGCAGGTCCTCTTCGCCGGCGAAATACTATACGTGACCTCCATCAACACCTACAAGATCTCGCTCCTGTTCTTCTACTGGCGGACCTTTCCGATTCGGTTGATGAAGATTGGCGGTATCGTTCTTGGTATCTTCTCCTTGATGTGGACCTTCATTGGCATCTTCATCATTGTCTTCCAGTGCCTCCCCGTGAGCAAAGCCTGGCAGCCATGGGCCGAGGGCACATGCACCGACCTGCTACACACGGAGCCAGCCATGGCCGGCCTGAACATCTTCTGCGACGTCGCGATCTTGTGTCTGCCACTCCGCCCTGTGTTGAGTCTGCGCATCAACGCGGCCCAGAAGGCCTTCGTAATCGGGACCTTCCTGCTAGGATCGTACGTCGTCTTCACGAGTTGCTATCGGCTGGCCATGTTCTTCAAATTCGACCCCACAGACGCTACCTGTAAGTTGTTATACCCCATTCGAACACTTTACTGGTCCTCTATGAACCAAGCATACTAACATCCCATTGTAGATACCTTGGCCGAAGCCCAAGCCTGGGACGTCGTCGAGATGGCCAGCGGCGTCATCTCCGCCTGCCTGCCGACGCTGGGCCCGATCCTCAAGACGATGACGAACTCCGTCCTGACCAAGACACGTCTCAGCAGGCGCATGAGCGCGCTGGGTGGGACGGCGGCGGAACGGTGGCGGGGTCCGAAGCAGGACCTGGACCTGGTGACCATCGGGGGCTCGGGCGGCTCGACGTCGTGCAAAACACCGCGGTCCCCGCACTGGGGCGGCCTCCACCATCACCACGACAACAAGTACGGCGTCATCGACGACGACATGTACAACGACGACGGGGTGGCCATCGAGAAGTCCCCGTTGCAGCAGCCGACGGAGATCGTCGTCCACCGCGAAGTCGCTATGCTGATTCCGAGTGGTACAAGTGTTCTCACCACGCGCTCGCAGGATGACGAGGCACCATTGAGACCTTCCATGGCGGCGAACGTGGTATAAGATCGTAGGAGATCTATAAACATCCCCAAGAGCAAAGGCTCTACGATTAATGTCACTAGTCCCTGAAACATTACATATATAAAACACAGTGTATATCCATACAGAGATACGTAATATTGTACTTAAAAAAGAAAAGACGTAATAATTAAACTACTTGAAAGTATAGTACAGTTTCTAACGAACATAGTACAGATACCGGAAAACCTATACCTATATACCTGTCTGGGAAAAGGCATAAGAAGAAAGGAATACACCTGGCTAAACATCGGTCATGATCACATCATGGTCCGCATCGTAGAGGTCCGCGATGTCCTCCGACTTGGTACCGGGCTCTACGGGGGGGTATAGATCGGTCGCCCCGTTCAGCCACTCTGTCCGCGGCGCATCGAAGCCCTTGTCCCAGCGGTCCGAGGCGGAGCGGTCGGTGCGGTCCTCCTGCTCGATCGCCGACAAGGCATCGGAGACGTCCCCGTCGTCCGTCAGCTCCGACGACCCGTCGGGCCGCTTATAGCGGGGCGCCCACTGCGGCCGCGGCCGCAGCTTGGCCTCGGGCAGCTGGATGGACTGCGACCAGCGGAAGAAGTCGTCGGGGTCCCAGTGCTGCTTGATTTCGCGCAGCCGCTCGGCGTTGTAGCCGTAGTAGGCGCGCTCGTAGGCGTCCTTGGGCATGTCGTCGTCGGGGAAATTGATAAAGGCCGCGTGGCGCGAGATGGCGTGCACCCGGAGCTGGCGCTTAAAGCGGGCCAGGAACCCGCGCATCTCGCTCTCGAGCCACTTGTCCTCGAACGTGATCATGACGTACGCCTGGTACGTCGCCGCGCGCCACCGGTACGCCGTCGACCCCCGCGGCAGCACGCGCATCGCCCCACCGGCGTGGATCAGCGACACGGAGCACTCGGCGTTGTCCCGCTTGAACCGCTCGCTGAAGTTGTCCAGCTCCTCGTGCAGGATCTTGACGACCCCGTTAATCTGCTCCATCGAGTCGGCGGTGCTGATGCCGAAGCCGGCGTACAGGCGGAACTGCGTGCTGTTTGGTATTGTTCGCGCGGTTTCCTCGTTCCATTGCGCACTGTGAAGAGATAGCGTTAGCATGCTGAGTATTCTCCAACTTCTTGTTTCTCTCCTATCTCCGAATTCCCTCTTTCTGCCTCCGCTTGTTCGCCTCGGAAGACAGAATGCAGTAATAGTCAAAGGTAAGGTGGTTAGTGGGAATATAAGTGGTTCAAACTTACGTTAGTGTCTCATGGAAAAACCGAGTTGATTTCTCTGGCATGCAACGTCGCTTAAGCTGTCTATTTATTTCTGGTTCCTTAATCCCCTTGTCGATTTCCTTGACAAAGAAGTCTTTTTGGCCATCGCAGTAACTGATGAATCGCACCATGGTTCCTCTCGAATCGTTCGTTCTGCGAACCCAGGTGGAGTCAATGGTGATGCGGTCGGGCCACTCGTGCTGGTAAAACTCGCTCATGGTGGCCTTGAATTTGTCGTCCAGGTCCTTCTGCGTATGCTCGCACAGGGTGGCCCAGTTGTCGGGCCGGTAGAACCAGCCGTAGCGCCCGGCCGTCACGACGCCGCAGTTGCCGTCCACGCTCATGTCCTTGAGCTGGTCGAGGCGCAGCTTCCACTGCACCACGATACCAAAGTTGCCGCCGCCGCCGCCGCGCATCGCCCAGAAGAGCCGGCCCTCGGGCGACTCCGGGTCGTCGTCTTCCTTGACGTTGACGATATCGCCGTCGGCCGTCACGACGGTGATGGAGATGACCGAGTCGCAACCCATGCCCATGGTGCGCGAAAAGGGGCCGAGACCACCGCCGAGCAGGAAGCCGCTGACACCGACGGTGGGGCAGCGCCCGCCGTTAGCCGCCCAGCCGTTGTGGCGCCCGTTGATGAGGCGCTTGTAGACGTCGAGCCAGAGCGCGCCGCCCTGCACGTAGATGATGCGCCTGTCCAGGTCCAGGTTGGTGCCGCGCAGCCGGTGCATGTCCAGCAGGACGCCCGTCTGGGCCATCGAGTGGCCCGCGTACGAGTGCCCGCCCGACTTGACGGTCAGGCCGACGCCGTGCGCCCGGCACTGCTTGACAACCACGGCCACGTGGTCGCCCCTCCGGGGCTGGATGACGCAGTCGGGCCGCGTGTACCGATACAGCAGGTTCGTCGACGCCACCGACCGCTCGTACTCGAGGGCGCCCCGCTCGTATACGGGGATCTGGTACGCCCGGCAGAAATCTATGATCCCCGCCGACGGGGACTCGGCGGTTGCAGCTGTCGCGGGACCCCGCGTCGGCTTGGCGACGCGGGGTTTACCGGGTGGCGGCGGCTTGGGGGCCTCGAACTTCTTCCTGATCTGGGACTTTTGGTACGCCGTAGGTAGCCAGGGCTTGCGTGGCTGCGGTTTCCGTCCCGAGAACGTCGGGAATTTAGTCTCAGATGGCTGCGCAGGACTTTTAAGGGACGGCGAACCAATAAAGCTGGGGGCGGCCGAACCGGTGGATGATGAGCCTTCCGCGTCGGAGAAAGCAAAAGATAAAGTCCTTTTTTTCTTTTTGGCAGGGCGCACCTCATCAGGAGAGGGCCCAGCAATAGAGGGCCCAGCAGGAGAGGGCCCAGTAGGAGAGGGCCTAGGAGGAACGAATCCAGGAGGAAAGAATCCAGGAGGAACGAATCCAGAAGGAAAGGGCCCAGGAGGAGAGGGCCCAGGAGGAGATGGCCCAGGATGAGAAGGCCCAGGAGGAAAGAACCCAGGAAGAATGATCCCAGGAGGAGAGGGCCTAGCAGGAGAGAACCCAGGAGGAAAGAACCCAGTAGGAAGGGCTTCTCCTAAGTACGGCTTCCTTGGGATGCGCTTTCGTTTCGGAAACATCGTATAATACTTAGCGTATAGAAGTTGCGTATAGCGTTTCTAACTTGAGGACATTGGAGACCACCCTCAACATGGCCTCAGATGGCTGGTCATTGACTCATAAGAACCCAGGGCTCTTTGTTGTGGCTAAAAGATAACACTCGAACTCAGGTGACAAAGACGTATTTGTGCTTTGAAGGAACATACTATACATCATCACCGCAAGCGGAAACCTCCGTTATACTTTGATTGTTCGCGAGATAGCCAGCTTTGCTTCTGCTATTGAGATGGAGCATACCCCCTATACTACTTAGATCTCATTATGCGCCTCATGGTTGCAAAGGCAGTTGTGTTCCTGACTACTAGTGTTCGGGATTTTGTGTGGAATTTGAGGCTATTCTGTCTAGCACAAATGATGGTGTATTATATTGGGATTTGTCTGAAATTCGTTTCCGGATTGTCCAGAAGATCTCTCAACCAACTAGCCAGATAGGGGTAAAAATGTATCAAGCCACTACTAAAGCCACAGTAGCTACTGCACTGCCACTGTAAAAGCATAAGACTGCATAAGATTATGCAGAGAGCTACTAAGAGTTTTAAGGTTATCACAGGTGGGTCGACCCTGATAAGCTGCTTATCTAGATTATTCAGCTTCTGAGAAAGCAGTGCAGGCAAGTACGACATTGTCGCCACTTTAGAAGTCGCGATCAACAAATCAACTCAATTGCGCCTTCCTCGTCGGTTGTTTTGATCGCAACCACCTTTACCTCCCAACGACGACCACAATCGCGCCTCGAAAACATCAACGTACACGTCGAATCCAAATAACAACCAAGAACCCAAAATGCCGCCCCAAATCAAGCAGGACCTCAACCGGTCGGGTTGGGAGACCACCGACTTCCCATCCGTGTGCGAGTCCTGCCTGCCCGACAACCCCTACGTCAAGATGCTCAAAGAAGACTACGGCGCCGAATGCAAGCTCTGCACGCGTCCCTTCACCATCTTCAGCTGGAGTGGCGACCGCGCCCACGGCCGCAAGAAGCGCTGCAATATCTGCCTCACCTGCGCCCGCCTCAAGAACTGCTGCCAATGCTGCATGCTCGATCTGTCCTTCGGCCTGCCCATCGCCGTCCGCGACGCCGCCCTCAAGATGGTCGCCCCCGGTCCCGGTAGCGAGATTAACCGCGAATACTTTGCCCAGAATATGGAGAAGGAGATTGAAGAAGGTCGGGGAGGTACCGAGGAGTACGAGAAGGCTGACGAGAAGGGGCGCGAGCTCCTCCGCAAGCTGGCTGCCAGCAAACCCTACTTCCGCAAGGGACGCGCCATCGAAGACGGCTCCGCGACGGCAACGGCAAGTGGCACCAGTGGTGGCAGCCCAGCCGTCGGCGCTGGCGTGGGCGGACCTGGCCCGATTCGCACACACGATTCTCGGGCTGCGAAAGCGGCAGGCGCCGGCCCTCGAGGCAACAACCGACGACCATTCCCCTCCGCGTCGCAATTACCCCCCGGACCTAAAGACTGGCAGCCACCGTCTGACAAGTCCATCATGTCACTTTTCGTCACCGGTATCGAGGACGATCTACCCGAGTACAAGCTTCGAGATTTCTTCAAGGTGCACGGCAAGATCAAGAGTTTGGTTTGCAGTCACATGTCACATTGCGCATTTGTCAACTACGAAACAAGAGCAGGCGCCGAGAAGGCCGCCGAAGCGTGTCAAGGGCGAGCCGTGATTGCGGGATGCCCGCTGCGCGTACGCTGGAGTGTGCCGAGGGCGGTGGGCACTATGAACAAAGAGCAGCGAGGCGAGATGATCCGAGACGGACGAAGCGCCTTCTCGGACGTGAGGAAGGCAGGACAACACAAGGCCATCGAGGGCCGGCAGGCAAACCTCCTCACCCAGGGAGGCGAAGACGGCGCGCAATCACGGCCAGAGGACAACCTGGACGTCGTTGCCCCGCCGCCAGGAGCCGACGACATCAACTATGCCAGTTTGGCAGGCAACTGATGGAACAAGCGAATGTAGATTGTATCAAAGGTTGACGCGATAAGAAAATCATTTACAGTGGCATAGCTGGCGTTTAGGTTTAAGGGCGGTTCATCAGGGAGCCCTGGTCCCAATTAATTCAATGGAATACCCAAACACTTTCTCGTTTTCTCCCTCATTTTGACTACTCATGTCTCCGCTAGAGATGAAGCTGTCTCGATGTGGAGAAATGCAAACCTTCTTCTCCAGGGCCATGATTTCGGAGACTCATATTTGCTCTGAGCGAATATACATAAATGGAAGAGTACTTTTTTTTGTAAGCAACTTCCTCAATATCTTTTTCAATCTCAAAAACCTCATTCCTCTGTAACGTCCTCTGAACAATATCTTCCTCTAAATACACACTTGCTATCTATACTTCCTATCCGTCATCATGAGTGTCCGAAAGGCAACTGAGAACAGTGCTTTCGCTACATCTCTTGCGAAACGAATCAAGACAAGCCATCCTGACGGTTCTTTCTTCAATGAGCCGATAGTAAAATTGCAGTTGGAAGACGATACCTGGGGAAAGCAAACAGGCTTTGGTGGTATCCGTGAACGCCGAGCATGGTACCTTCACCGGGCGCCTCTGATGGATGAATCGGCTCTATTCCGCCAATTATTGCACGACGGCGACGACGTCATCAACTTGGAAGACACAAATGCCGAGACAGTCGACACCTTCAGCCACTGGCTCTATACCAAGTCTCTTGAGATCCCCGAACTCCGTCTAGATTCCTCTTACCCCGCGGAGGGTGAAGTTGTAGAGGAAGTACAATCTGGCGATGACGACGTAACCGTGGAAGAAGCAGAGGAAGATGACTGTCTCCAGTCCTCAGTCGATGATGCTGGTCACTCTTTACCCTTTTCCTCTTTGAATGACGACTTCTCAGACCTTAATCAGACCTTAACTGGCCGCGGCGACAGCGCGAACAGCGACGTGACCCTGGGACGACCTTCTCCAACTCCTTCCGACGCTTCTTCCGACGCGTCTTCCGACGCTTCTTCCTTTGAACTCCTTGACGACGACCGCCTCGATCGCGCCGCCGAAACGACACCTGCCCCAGCAACAGCAAATAGTGAGCCAAATCAGACCACTACTACTGATGCTGCTAATGCTGCTGATGTTGATCACGAGCATCCCTTCGACAGAGTGACGGGCCGCCTCTGGGGTCTGTTCGCCTTCGCCCGGGAATACCATCTCCACGCCCTCGAGCGCGACGTCTTTGACCTCTGGAAGCGCTTCCGCGACTTCCACCGCGCCAAGGAGCCCGTGCAGTGCTCCTGGGTCCTCCACGAGGCCTGCGAGTACTTGCTCTCCAGCACCACCGACTACGAGAGCGATCCGCTCTGGATCTGGCTCACGACCGACTTCATGAGGGCGCTCGACTTTAACATCATCCATAAGGACGGCGTGGCACCCGAGGCCGATTGCATGCCCGCCATCTCCTTCATCGACTATTGGTGCAAGGACAACCTCGTCCCGGTCCCTGAGTTCTGGCGCAGCGTCTTTAAGGCCAAGGTGGCGGCCGACGCGGGCTTGGTCTCCGGGCTCTACGCCCAGCTCCACGACTCCGGCCACAAAGTCGACCAGGCCAAGACCCAAGCCGCCGCCGACCGTGAACGGATCCAGGCCCTCGAGACGAAGGAGGCCGCCAGCTGCATCAAGAACGCCGTGCTCCAGCTCCAGGCGAAGGAGGACCGGAAGAATATCGAGCACCTCGAGGCGCAGCAGGACCAGGACCGGCAGAGGATCCGGGACCTGGAGGTCCAGGCCACCGCCGACCAGCAATCGATCTTCCAACTTGCGGCCGAGGCCGAGGAGGGCTCCAACCTGATCTACGAGTTGAATGAACGTGTGGACGCGGACGCAGACGAGATCGATCGGCTAGAAGTGGACCTCGAGAAGATGACCGACGAGCTAACCGACTTAACGCGGCACGCGAACCAGGCCGCCGACGATATCAAGCGGGTCCACGAGCAGGCGGCCACCCACTGCAAGAAGATAACCGACGAGGTGACCGACTTGACGGAGCACGCGAACCGGGCCGCCCACGAGATCGAGCAGCTCCACAAGCAGGCGGCCGCCGACCGCGAGAAGATCCGGGACCTCGAGTCGCAAGTAGCCTCGCACGTCTCGAGCGAGGCCGACGCCGCACGCCAGATCGAGGAGCTGAAAGCCCAACCCAGCGCCGACCGCGAGAAGATCGAGGACCTCGAGGGGAAGGTCGAGAAATACAAGCAGATGATAGATCTGGTCACGGACGATATCGTGGAGCAGTATAAAAAAGCCAGCACCGACGACAGCAAGATCCAGGCCCTCGAGTTGCAGGTGGCCTCGTTCGTCTTCAGTCAGGTAAACACCAAGCGCCGGATCGAGGAGCTGGAGGCCCAGGCGCGCGCCGACCGCGCCAACATCGAAGAGCTCGAGTCGCATTTCGAGGCCTACGACGACGAGGTCCGCAACGTCCGGTACGAGATCTCGGCGCTGGAGGACCAGGCCGGCGCCGACCGCGCGACGATCGCGAACCTCGAGTCGCAGGTGGCCGCGCTCGCCGCGCGCAAGGAGAGCGACGCGCGCCGGCTGCGGGCGACGGTCGCGACCTTCGAGCGCGAGGCGTACGAGGCCGCGCGGCAGATCGAGGAGATCTCGCTCCAGGCCATGGCCAACGACGAGACGATCCGGGCGCTGGAGCGGCAGGCCCGGGTCCAGGCCGAGGAGGCGGCGCGGCTGCGAGTCGGCGCCGAGGAGCTGGTTGCGGCGCGGACGCGGGCGCAGACGGAGACGATCCGGCAGCTCGAGCGCCGGGCCCACGACGCCGCCGCCGAGATCGCGCGGCTCGTGGACCGGACCCAGCAAGACGCCCGTACCATAGCAGAGATGGAGGAGGAGTCTCGCGAGAGCGACGAGTGCATTTCGCACCTCGAGTGCGCGCTGTGCGAGCTGGGCGGCTGTGAGCCGGGCTGTCCCGATTGTTACGACCTGCCGCAGGGAAGTGAGGATATTAGTAGTGAGGTGCCGCAGGGAAGTGAGGATAGCAGTGAGGACGGTGAAAACGACGATGATGTCGACGACAGCTCCGTCGATACTGCGTGGTGATGCACTAGGCGCACTCTATAGTTATTACCTACATTCATTTCTATATATGCATTTACTTATACGTTAATAGCTGGACTTAATACATTTATCTACTTGGATAACTATAAGAAATATAAGAAAAAGAAGAAGGAATAATCGTAGCTCTGGTAGTGATAAGCATGCAATATGAGATCTGGGACAACTTCTGAGTAACAGCCAGGCTTTATAGAAACCAACTTCTTCTTAACCACTTCATGATGAATGAAGTCGGTGCTATATATAAGCTCGTTCATCCCGGGATCGGTCCCCTCCTATATTCAAAACAACAAACTAATATATGCAGATCCCAAAATCACAATCTCCTCTTACTCCCACATAGCTAACACTATGTCATGCATGTGCAATCCCTCGCTATGCCGTTCCCTTTTCCCCTTCTGACATGTACAGGTAAGAGCCATCAATATACATAATCCCATCCCGTAATATCCCTGTGCCTCAAAGGCTCCCTTGCCTACTGCTGTTTATGTGGTAATACACACACCCCCAACCCATGACCCATTATACTCCATTAAATGTTACAATATCTTTTTTCTTCCCTTCTTCCAAACCCATGTCTAAAAACACAATCATTACTTAGGGCGTGATTCGGCCGCCAAGCGAATGGCTCGCCCTCATTATATCTCTCCGCAGCGACCGGATCCCCCCTTTCCCTTCCTCGGGTCGCCCCACATCCTCTTTGCCGACGATGGTCCTCGCGACGTCCAGCAGGCCTTCTTCGCCCAGCATACCACCTCCAACTTGGTAGTGGTTCGGGTGCAGAAGTTGCTGGTGTTGCTGTCCATCATCATATGCGTTGTTGTGGTTGTATTTGTGGTACTCGCTAATGCCATCAAGGCAGAGCTCCCTCGGTAGTCCGAGAATGACCTCCATGCGCTCAAAGGTGTTGGTTACCAGTTGGATCACCATGGTGACTTTCAAGTTGCCTGATTCTATGTTGGTGGAAATCACGAAATGTTAGTCTGGCACTCTTTGCTTCTCAGGTGGATCTCATTGGACATCAAATTGAAGTCCGGCTTCACTCTAGAATAGTAGGAGAGGGGAGGAAGAAACATGTACGAGGAAGTAACTTACGCAGAGGAAACGTCCCAAATCGGTCGATGGCACGTTCATCGGCATCGGCGGCTGCAAGCTGCAAATGTTGCTGGATGTGCCAAAACAGTGCCACGTAGATGCGGAGGACGTGCACGTAACAGCTGATCATGAGGAGCACCGCTGCAGGGTCCGTGGTCCGCGTCGACAAGGCCGGACTACTGCAGCGGTGGTCAGAAACTCGGATGGTGGCAGCCGATGGCGGGGGCGGCGACATAGAAGACGACTTGGGTGACGCATAGTGGGTGATGCCGCTCGTGTCGCTCGGCGAGTTCATGTCGCTGCTGTCGTAGGCCGACATGGAGCCATTCTCGGATCCGTTGGAGTACCCGCCGCCGTAGGCCCCTCCCGACCAGGCTCTGGTCGGCATTGCTGGCGTCGGCAGGGGCGTCTGGGACGTATACGCGACGTCGTCCAAGATGTGGAGGAACTCTTGGGTCAGGTTGAGGATGCTCTCGATGATTGTATTGCTGGACGGGTCGGGGTTCCCGGAGCTGGGGCTGATGAGGGCATGAAGGTTGATGTGCGGCTGTGTTACCTGCTTCAATTGTGTAGCCAGGTCCAGGTTGACGTTGGTCAACATCTGCATATGGTCGTGAGATGCATCCTCCATTTCATTCGATTGATAACTCATCAGACCTGGGGAATGGGCGATGTTAGGCGTAAAGTAATCCGACATTTGCTCCTGGTGTGGTGTCGAGTGTGATGACCAATGTATGCCATCGGGAGTATGGGGTTGCCGCAATTGCAGGGCCTGGTGCGGATGAGACGTCGTGTATGAGTGCTGTGGCATGGGACTGCCGCTGGCGGGGCTATTGTAAGAAGCAGTGATGTTTTTGTCCGCATTTTCGGCAGCGTAGAGGTGGGCCATGGTGAGGTCGTGGTGGTCCCAGACGTCGGCGGACGTGACGATGGGCGTTGAAAAAGCCGGTGGTGTAGATGGATTAGGGAATGCGGTCCAATCCGGTGGTGGCGGCGACATGGTGAAGTTGCCAGTCGTAATTCCGCCGGCGCCGTCGGATCCCTGCATCACGTCTTCGAAATGCCACACAAACGTTTGAGGGGCGGCACCAGCCGCCGCGGGCGTCGTCTGTGCGGTTGCTGACATGGTCAGGGAATCTGGTGGCGGTAATGCTGAGGCGGGGGTCGGACTGCCACTACCAGTTGCTAACGTGGAGGTAGCAGCAGCAACGATGCGCGGCGATGGGGAATAATGAGTCGACGACGATCTATCGCCAGCCCGGCGCCTTTTCCGCGAGACGGAGTTGCCGTCGTCGTCGACCGAGTAGTTGCGCATCCGGTATATGGGACTCGTAGTGCAGGCCGTGTTGGCTTTGGCACACCTGTCGCACCGGCCCTGCGGGTCGCCTCCCTTGCGTAGACATCGGAGCTTCTGGCCGCGGCAGCGATCGCAGGCCGAACGTCTCGAGGAGACGCCGGGGGTGGGCTTCTTTTCACCGGACATGTTTGTGGGCTAACGTATTCACAAGATAGGTAGGGTCTATAGTCGCAAGGTAGATATCTCTCAGCCGCGAGTGGGAAAGGGGAACCATCTTATCTTCAAACGGCCAGGGGCCTGGCCTTATGTGCAAATCGACTCTGGATCTGACCACTGGGGAAGCCTGGGCGTGCAAGAAGGCGACTTTGATGAGCTTGGGACTGCACTTCGCAATCCGGAGAGACTATTGGTGGCTCTCCTCGTCATTGCAGTAACTTGATGTGGTACGGTACGGGCCCGAGTAAGCAAGGGTGGCTCATCTAATGCAGTCAGCATAGCGTATCAATTGATGGATTTATAGGTGGATAAAGTACCTACTTATGTATGTACCGCCGACATGGGGACCCTGACTGCCTTGCCTGTAAGACGTAGTGTTTTCTTTCTCACACCATTTGTGACATCCTTCACCTGCACGCGACTATAACCGTCGAACGAACAGAGTCGCTGGCTTATTGGCGAGAGTTCAGATGGATGAACGAATGAAATTATCCCGAGTGCCATCGCTGCTGTCACGATAGAGTATCGTTCGTTATGCGATCCTCCGGCGTTGATGCCATAACGAGATGGCAGGTGAAGGAAGCAGCGGTCGAATTCCGGTTTCAACGTTACAATCTGCTGCACGCCAGAGTGTGTTACACTGAGTTATATGCATTGTATTCTTCCGCCGTATTGCTTCTTTGGTGGGTGGTAAGGTTCGGTTCATAGGCGCATCCGACGACTCGTTGTGCCTTGACCATTGGTCGCCTGTACTGGCGCGGCTGTAGGCACAGTCGCACAAGAGTCGAGCCAACCCCTCTCCAACACTTGCCCCCCACATCAACGGCATGCGAGTTGACAGCGACTCGTAATCCGTTCCTGTAGACGCCGTATACTCCGCCCTCCATTACATAGTATTGTATTGCTTGCCATTGTAACCTCATAGGTGAGTTCACAGAGACCCTCAAGATGAAACCTGCCGCTATGCATTGCGACAACCGCGCGTATAACCCGAGGAACCAACCGGCTGAGGACTTGTCGGAAAGAAGAATGGTGCCTCCCCTCACGACCCTCACGGGTGCCTGGCCACGTGGAGTACCAGCCTTACATAGCCCTGTGATGTGGACCTTTGGAACACTGTTAAGCCCAAGGTACACAAGGTGCCTCGCCTGGTGTTGGTGTTCCGCGGTTATTACACTTGCACTTGGTCTTGTTGGTGTTGTTGGTCTTTCGAAACGTGCAGGTCTTTCCATGGTTGCGCCAATCGAATGTGACTGTTCTGATGCTTCGACATAATAGTGGTTCAAACGATATTAAGCTTCATGTTGGTCAAGATCACGCATCCTGATGGTTTTGGATCCCTACAGCGGTAGGTCTGCGTCGTGGCGGGCGTTGGTCCTGAGGCACAGATTTGTGAGGTGCAGACGGAAATGCAGTAGAGGCCTGAAGGATGTGGAACCTGGTCACTGGCATGTTTTCTCGGTCCTATTGGGGCAAGTCCGTCGTTCGGTATCTCTTTCGATAACCAAATGCAACGTCCTCTGCTTCCTAAAACGCCTAAAAAGCAATGATAGCGAGGATGCGATGTCTATTCGTGGATATCTCGACTTGCATCTAGACAGACAGGGAGCTGGTGGTGGATCGACAGGCGATGGCGGCCTTTCCGAGCATGGTGCCAGTAGCAGGGTGTCTTAGTCTCGATGGGCTAAGAATATCTCGATTGCGCTGGTCCTTATCTGCACACAGGCTAGCTAGAAGCTGGGGATCAAGATAATGAGGTAAGCAGGCAGGTTTTCAAAAGAATGTCAACCTCAACATCGCGCCATTTGTGCTTGCCCAGAGGCTAGCTGGTCCAGCTGGTCTGGGGGGGCCTGGGCGTCGAGGATGGAAGTAGACGAACACGGTTTGGACCGTGGTGCCGCACTGGCTAGGTAAGCAAAAGGTGCCTGTGATTTAGGGCGTGGGCGGGTAGGGCAGAAAAACGGTCGACACACTCAGCTTGTTAGTGATCAGTCCACTGTGGGGGAATCGTTAGCAGCTAGAGAGGTGGGCAGGTGGGGGTGGAGCACCTAGCATTGGAACCCAGCACTTACTCTTCTGACCAACGGGTGCCCTGAAGGAAGCCTGGTAGGAGTGCTGGGAGTGGTAGCGAGCGAATGTAGGCCCCCCGTCGAATTTCCTCTCCCGAAGGCGAAACCGAACAAGCAACACGCGAGAAACACGTGCATATGCGAAACACAGCAAAAACGAGTGTCAGGATTCAGCCGGTGAATCCTCCAACTGCTAGATATGTTGGATGGCATCATATCTGCAACGGCAGCTACCTTCATTAGCTGAAAGTAGCAAGTAGGGGTTATGACCGTGGCCCTTGGCTGGAAAGGAAGATGGTGTGCATCTACTCTAATCGACCACGCGGGCTGAGCCGCGGGGTCAAGGTCAAGGGGGGTGGTCGAGGGGTGACGCGGGCGCCGTTGAACATTTCAATTAATCCATCCAAATCCTTCCAGCAAGGATATCTCAAACGATTCGTCCCCAAGCTCCCAGGACCGCGTGCAGACACACCCGATTCGACATCAATTGTGTGCAAAGGGCGTATGCGTATGGCTTCACTCCTACCGTGCTGCACTGTACCCCAAAATCATCACGCTGCAAAAAGCGCATTGGACTCTCAAGTGCTGTTGAAAAACCTCGACCACACCTGCCTCCACCATTCAATCCTACTGGCCGAACTGTCTAGGCCTCTCCAACTCGCCTTTTTCTTGTTTGTGTTACCACAACCTGACTAAGTACCTAATGTATGTAATATTCTGTACTACCATCGTCCCGCCATATGTCTAGAAGATATGTCCAGTTGGCTCGATACGCACGCACGATTTGTTGGAAGGGTGGGAACACAGCCGCTTACCTCATCCACTATCAACAATCAATCAAGACCTCCCCCCTGCGAAAAAAAGACAGTGCATAGCTCCGTGTAACTATAAGTAGAAACAGTGAGTGGTATGCATGGAAATTACCTCGTGGCGGACTCGAGCGAATTTGGGCAGGGAACTGATAAGTCCCGACGTCCCCGAATGAAGCCGGATTTTTCTTTTTGGTAATACATGCATGATGAGGCTTAAGCCGCTTCCATCTACCTCAAGCACGCGGACACACACTCTCTCCGTAAATTCTTATCGTTGCTTGATGATTCTTTACCCAACGACGAAACATATAGCACATAACACTTTGGTCGACAAGCAATCGCAATCACAGGCTAATGTCCATAAGTACGTTGCATGCCAACATCCATGCTTACATACCGAGTGAGATCAAGGCCCCACGCATCAATTCATCATGCAAAGAGTTATGTACATATAAAAATACCTACATCTACCTGCACTATTGAAAAATGGCCTATCCACCTGTCAGCACTAGAAGTACTTGGCCCGTACCCCTTGTTGTATCCCAGTCGAACTGAACGGAGTGCCGCGCTGCCTTGCCTGCCTTCCAGCCTGCAACGATTCGTCCTGGGCCTGCGGGTCTACGAGAAGTTATCACATCACATCGATGTGGATGATGACTACTCGCATGTCATCATCGACGGACCCTCACCACACGATCGGTATTTCCTATGCTATGACGGCGATATCAGAAAAAAGGGCCATGGGGGGGCCGTCAAACAAACGGTTGCGGTACCGACGTATGCGCAAGTGACTGAAGTTGGTTACATACAGACTGGACTGGCCGCGACTTTGGGTCTCGGGTAGGAGCCGGCTTCCGAGCGTAACGTTTGCCAAAGAGATGCTCCGGCAGAGATTCGCCGCGTAAGATAACACTCGGGGCAGTGCCAGTGCCGGGCACAACGGTATCCAACAGCGGGCCTGCGTCGAAAGGGTCTATAATACTACATAACGAAAAACCATCACATAGTCTTTCAATCCAAGTTCAGTACAATCAATGACTTGCTTACTCCTCTGAGAGAGTAGGTAGTAGTAGCTCTATTTTGAGATGCGCGAGGAGCAAATTGGCTTATCCGCCTCGTCCAGTCTAGAACGTCGTGTAGAAGAAAAGTTCCTTCGGCGGGAATACTTGGCTCTCGGCTGTGCAAGCAGTTACCGTTACTTGCCCACCGTCGCAAGAGACGGACCTGCATGTGTGAGGACCCATCAGACGAACTGCCCCCACCATACGGAAGTGGATACAGCCCGACCAGGCCCCTGGCAGGGAATAGGTGAGAGAGAGCGGAGCGGACAGACACCGCACTGCTTTACATATGTACTGATGATCCTATGAGCTCCAGTGGCCGAGGTAGATGTGCGTCTGGAACGGTTGGTGCGAGGCATGAGGCATACATAACATACATACATACAGCCAACTGCGTAATGGGCTGGGTTGCCTTTTCCGGGGCGGGCATCTTGGCAAACTGGGCATATTGGCATCCTGGCAACTTTAACAACTGGATCGACCGCCCGGTCGGAACAAATATTGTTGATATCGGAATATCCTCGTGCATCAAAACAAGCGTTGCACGCATATGTGCTGCTACATACCCCATCCAAACCCCGAAATGCCACCGCGGAGTTCATAACCTTCGGCACGGGGACCGGATACAGTCACCTTTCCCCACTGCTTCTCACGTTGCACAACCCTACCGGTCCCGCTAGTCTAGCTGGCTGTGTAGGCTTTGTGGGCGGTCATCTATAATAAGGTCGAGAAATTCCTGTTCTATGCAGGTGGCATGCCAAGTAATGATGTGTTGTTGTTTTCGTGCACAAGGTAAGTTAAGTAATTTATTTTCTTCCATTTTGGAACTCAATCTAGGCCTTCGTTTGCTTTTCATTCCCACGCAGAGTCTGACAGACAAGCGTCGAGAATACGAACGTTGCATTTCGCTTAAAAGGAGGACCGGCGTAGAGAAGTGGGAACTTGGCGCGGTGGAACCCCCTTTCTTGGAACCAAGCCCCTCCATCTGCACGCCAAATATAGCAGCTGTTCTGTCCCGCCTAGGAAGTAAGCCAGAGCAGAACTCTTCGACTTCATGAAATAAACCAAACTTCCCAAACCTCTCTGGATGGGTTGATTCTGGGTCAAATAAATAAACGATTCCATGAGATAACTAAGCCGACCACGAGTATAGATTACTGCTGTTGGAATCAGTGTGCGGTGGGACCAAAAACAACTATCGGCTCACTTGTGTCACCATGGCTCAGCATTATCCGTCCAATGACAAGCTGAGAACAGAGTTTATCCGGGGAATCTATCCATCTAGCAATAATACTCATACCACACTGCCTGCTGTTGTTTGGCGTTTAGGTGGTTTTGCCAGCCCAGAGGATCCCCGAATTTCTTCAGGATTTGAGTAATTAAGAATCCGTACAACGACTTTCAGAGGACATTTGCTTTTTGACCGATCATGATAATATGGACGATCAAATGGTTCCTTGCATAACATAATTTCACTGCGGGAGGATTGGATCCCGATAGAGATGCAAGAGCTCCTGTGGGACGTGGCTTGGCCACAACGGTGGTCGTATACCCATACGGACGAAGGAGCCGTCGTCATTTGCCACGATCCGAGTAACACATAACGAAATAAGAAGTTTCATGACCCGTCGTCCGTCCATCCGTCCGTTAAACGCAGAGAACGCGAATCCAGACGGCGGCCTTCGGGTGTTTCAAGACGACGCGAGACCGGAATCTCGGGCCTCTTGGACGCCTGCCTCTGTTGGCCACAGGGAGACCGGCGCATCTGATGCAAGCGTTGGGTGTGTGAATATCCGAAACTCGAAGGCTCGAAGATGACTGTATTTGGGCCCCTCTCCCCTGAGCAAGGCAATCTAATTCGCCATAGATAAAAGCCAGGTTGCCACATGGACATGCAAGATCAGGGCCTACATAGCCCAAGCTTCACAGCGTATCCTACACGGTCCACATACTCGGCTCCTCAGCGTTGGGATATCTGAGACAACGTAATTGTTTTGATACCTCGAGAACTGTTTGATCTACCAACACAAAGGTTGTCATAGCAGGTAATCATCATCCAGCTAGCTAACTGACAGCCGCCCCTTGTGTCAGCACCTCATTGCCCATGAGACAGGAGGAAGTAGTCGTGCTTGCAGACGACCATCCCATTCTCGTCCATCTTGAAGATGGCCACCCCGGGTAGCGTAGCCGTATCCCCCCTTTTCAAGGGGAAGCCAGGTAGCTCGGCTTGCAGCTTGAAGCTGATGACGGCCTCGAGGGTGAGCTGGTGGCGGTCCCCGTAAGCCGCCACTGTCTTGTAGGTAAAGTCGGACGCCATCTAGAAGAAGCCCGTCAGGAACGGGCGTATTGCGCCCTTGCTTTCCAGTTTCTGAGGACTCGACACTGTACAAGGTTGTTAGTTGTTCACTATTTGGTCGTAGAAAGCAGCCTAGGGGATGTAGGAAGTATTGTTTGACCAAGAGATCCAGATCCACCCACACATCACGTATACTAAGGCAGGTAGAGATGGATATTTGGGGATATGAACATACAGTAATCGACGTAATCGACTGGCCCATCCGCAATGCGGGTGAGCATCGCTTCGGGGTCCGAATCCCGCCACGCCGCGAAAAAGGGCTCGAGCAGGGCCAGAGCCTCCTTGGCTGACTCGACCGTGTCACTTTGACAGACGATGGGCCGTAACGGCAGCCATTCTAATGTTGTGGAACCAAAAAAGGGGGTCAGGAGAAGACAAAACAGCAGCAAAGTTGAATTTCTTCTTCCGTATAGGGGACCAATACAGAATGGAGGGGTGGTATCAGCTTACTGGAAGATTATAAAGCAAGTAGATAGTGGGTGGTGATGATGATGATGACTGCCTAACATGATGCCGTAAGCGGGCGCCGTAAGCCCAACGAACCATGCCAGGGTCGCAGCCAAGACCATCGGTTTCCCGCCCCCACGGGGTTCAGCTGAAACCGCCCTCGGGCACCCTCGCGTGCGATTCGCTGGATTCATGAGCTCGGCAGCAGGGGTATCAATGTCATCACGTTCAGTAACGTATGTTCGTTCAGGGGATTGCGAGAATTCCTGATTGGATGCCCTACAGGAAATCACGTAGCGAATCACCGAGGACCCAACCCAGTCTGCCAGTGATGATTAACCCTCGACGTCAATATGCAGCTGGCCTTATACTCCAAGGCAAGGCTCTGCTCCCTTTTGAAAGAAATCAAGGCCAAGTCAATAGATTGCATTTGCCAATGCATAAGCCTGCAGCCCTATCAGATCTCCCAACGGCCCCAAGGCAGTCACCACAATGCGGGATGAGGTAGAAGGTGCGTGATGACCACAGCTAGCCAATCAGTCCTACGAGGTATTATTTCTCCCAGCTTCGAGGCGGCAATACAAACTCAGCCTCGGTGGGAACAAGAACCCCATAACGAGGACACACACAGCCTCCAATGGAATCATTCCCAGCACTGCCTATCCTAATGGGTCACAGGACGATGCATGTGAAACTCTACCGATGGGGCTATATTTGTAGCAGAGGGTCACCTGCCGTTTCTGGACCCTTTGTCCGGCTAGGCCCTGTGATTCGGATGAAAAAGAAATGAAAGCAGGAAAAAGAAATGAGGCTCTAGGACTTGCACTTTTGCTGGAGGCAGAGCCTCCTGTGGGTACCGCCTTTTGACCCCATCAGGCTGTCATGAATCCAAGTCGATTGCTATTGGCAGATATACGTGCGCAGGGGACAAAGAGTTCTACACTATACTTGAAAAAGAAAAGTGACTAGATCTTGGTAGCGGTTCATTACCCAGTTGCCAGCGTGCGCAAGCTTCAACTCGAATAATCATACCTGATTCAAATCGAAGTGTATATACCGAGAAAGGCAAGTGACGCAATGTAACCCACCAGAGTTGCATCAAAGAGCAAGAAGGAACGGCTCAAGTATCTTCCGACCAACTGCCCATCGAGCCGCCAATCCCGAGCATCCATCTCATCCGGTCTGCTGGCACAACGGGGGCGAGAGTTGGATGTTGACCAGTTTCGGCACGTGAAAGCCGTTAAACCTGTAGGAAAGATTCGTATCGTGGTATGTGGCACGATGGGTATGCTCATTTACCGTGACCGTCACATGGCACAGTTCGACGAGGTACTGGGTAAGATTGGCATATGGATGACGGGAACTAAATATCTTCTAAGTATCTATATGTAACCAAGTGGTTGGACTCTTCACCTCGGTTGCTTTTTGGGATCTGGGCAAGCCTTGAGGTGAATGCTGGGGTGCTGATTAGGAAAAGACTGTTTGAAGCACTTACTTACATGTTGATGTTGGTTCATACTTGCCAGAGCGGACATGTGAGTAAAGTTACGCTGCTGTAGCCGTTTATAGGGAGCCTTTCGGCGTGACTATTGTAATAGCTTGGAACTCCTGATTGCGATCCATTCAGCTGTCGATGCTCTTGTCGTTGAAGCGCAACAGTATGCCGAACCGTCAAATACTTGGAAGAGCAGCCCCTATCTATATTGTTTCAAGAACGACTATTATACCAAGGAAATTGCCTTTGGCATATATCAATATATGTGTCGTAGATTCAAAGGGGTAAATAAGTCACTGAGTATTGGGATCACCACAGAACCCCTTATTTCCCGTCTCAAGCATGTTGCTGGACACATATCATAGTTGACAATGAAGAGCAGATACTGGCATGGAATTTTAGGCTGATGTTATTGTTAACATCGCGTTTGTTCGAGATGGAGAGTTGAGTCCGTCGGCTTTGCTACTACTTGGTAACAATGAGGCCGATGGGTGTACTTGGTTTAACCCCAAAAGGCCCATACATGTTGACCCATTGCATGATCACATCAGAGGGCACACTTGAGTTGAACCGTCCCAACATCGCTGGATAAATCATGATCTATCGTGTCTACATTGCGGAAACCCAAAGTCTACCTGCCCGTACGCCCTGAGCTAATCCTCTAAGCGTCCGTTCCGGTTTGTTCTTCTTTCATAAACGTTGCATATCATCAATTCGTCCTTTAGACCATGCTCTTGACCTCGCCATCCTTGAGCTTGCCAGCACCGACCAGGCGCTTGACCTCCTCGGCCCAGACGCCCTTGATCTCGTCGGCGACCTTGAGGCCGTTGAGCTTGGCGGCCAGGGCCGCAATCTCCTCGGGGTCGACCTTGCCCTGGACGATCTCGACGTCGTTGAGGACGGAGTTGACCTGCTCGGCCGAGGCCTCGCCGCCGGAAGCGAAGTAGTTGGCGTCCTTGACGGAGCCCTTGAGCACGCGCTTGTTCTTCTTGACGGCAGTCTTGGCGGCCTCCTTGGCCTTCTTGTTGGCCTCACGGTCCACCTTGGCCTTCTCTTCGGCCTCCTTGGCGGCCTTCTCCTCGTTCTCCTTCTTCAGGCGGGCGTCCTCCTTGGCCTTGAGCTCGGCGGCCTCCTTGTCGGCCTTCTTCTTGTTCTTGGCCGCGTTGGCGTCCTTGCGGAAGCGCTTGATGCGGTCATCGCCGGCGGCGCACTCGTCGAGAAGCTTGCGAAGGCGGGCGTTGTCGTCGGCCTTCTTCTTCCTGCGGGCATTCGCATTCTTGCGCTCCATGTGGCGCTTGTGGTCGCGGTTCTCGTTGTCGTCGGGCACGTCCTCATCGAGGTACTCGAAGGTCCTCCACGAGTCGAAGTTGTACCAGAAGTTGTAGAACTCGTCGACCTCGGGCTTTGTGGCGTCGTCGCCGCCCAGCATGGGAACGTTGGGGATCTTGCTGAAGCGGGCCTCGGCCTTGAAGACCCTGCCCCAGGACTTGAGGTAGTTCTTCTGGGAGTCCTTCTTGGTCGGGGGCTCAACGTCGGCCTTCTCGTCGACAGAGTCGAACTGGCGGCGCTTGACGGGATCGAGCAGGACCTCGGTGGCCTTCTGGATGCACTTGAAGAAGTTGTCGTCCTCGGTGGCACCGGAGGCGGCCTTCTTATCGGGGTGATGCTTCAGGACCTTCTTGCGGTGGGCACGCTTGATCTGGTCCTCGGTGGCCTTGAAGCGGTACTTGGACAGACCCAGAACTTGGTAGTGATCTTGAGACTGCAGGCAGAACATATTAGTTTCGAAGTTGGGTGAGGGGAAGAATGTGCAGATATAGCAAAACGTACCTTCCAGTCCTTGGCCTCACGCTGAAGCATCATGGGGTCTTCGGCCTCGCTGACATCGCTGTCATCGTTATCCTCGACGTTCTTGGCCTTCTCCTGGGCCTGGATGCGGTCATCCTCGGAGAAAGTGCGCTTGTGGCGGGCACGGCGGGCATGGGCCAGGAAGTGAGGGCCAACGGGCTCAATGGTGCGCTGGGTAGAGCCGGTGGTTTTACCGACGGGCTTGAAGTCCTTCTCGGCAGACCAGCCCTCGGGGAGGGTGGGAAGAGGTCTCTCGACCTTGGTTGTGGACGCCATATTTGCTTGCTATCCTTGAGTGGTGATACTGGCTGTTGTTGTCAGACAGATCGAAAAAGATGCAACAGTGGGCTGCGGCAAAAGATAGGCTCTTATCAATTGGCGTGGGGCTTCTTGCCTGACTTTTTTCTTCCCTGGGTCTACATTTTTTCTCAATTGGCCCTAGCAACCTTTCGTCTCTTTTGGTGGGGCAACTACATACCTAACTATCAGAAGCAACTGGGTGCTAGGAGTCCACCAGCCACAGCGGCCACAGCGGCCAGTGTGCGTAAGCCACATAACTTTTGTAGCATGACCCTGCTGTCGCATCGAATCGCATGTGGGATTGAATGGCCGCTGCTGTCGAATTGACTTCAATATACTATTTCTTGGAAACTAGTTGCTCTCTTCATTCCATACTGCGAAGCACATATACCCGCTAGCCTTTCATACCCAGAGATATCGGGTAGACCCCCAATATTCACAATGGCCTCAATTGCAGCGTACCGGAACCTCATGCGGTCGGCAAGAATCGCTTTCCAAGGTATGCTCCCTCTTTGACCTGGCGAACAAACTGTATCCAAGCCTGACTGACCCTTGCACAATAGGTGACCAATCGACTCTTCAGGCCGCCCAAAATCAGATTCGCATAGGCTTCCGACAGCACGCCGAGCTGAAGTCGTCCGACCCCAAGTATGCCGAAGAAATGCGACACGCCGAAGACGTTGCGACTATCCTGAAGCAGAACGTGGTACAAGGGAGGAGAGAAGGCGATACCTACAGTATGTCGCCCAGCAGTCCCCCAGACTTTATGGTTTGGCGGTGATCGAAATCGCTATTGGTCGGAACAAAGACTAACATAAGATTCTAGAGCTGCGGATACACGAGCACGTCGAGCGAGGCGACAACGACACGGTCAAGGTGGCTGGGGGCAAGACGGTCAAGGTGACGGCAGGCACAGGCAAGAGCTGCGGCAGCTGTTGAGCCGGCGAAATTACGAATCGAAACAAACTGTAAAAGAAACGACAGAAATGTCCTGTATATATGTCACGATACCCTTAGAGTGTACCATCAACCTATTCACGACTCCTTTCTACACCAACATTGGCAACATTGGAAGGACAGTTAACTACTGTACTCTGCGCAAGGATCGACGCTTGCTGGTCGATACCTGGTGCTCGGTATAGTACGAACGGGCGCAAGTTACATTTTATCCAAAGTGCTGGTCTGCGAGACGTATCACGCCTGCCTGGATGATGAAGACAGATGCATGGCATTCATCTTCTCCTCAACCGCGTCCAGCGACATATTGAGCTCCTGCAGTACTTCATCAGCCTGGTCAGCGCACCCCCTCTTGCGCAGACACGCCTCCAAGTCCGCCTGAGCATCAATGGTCCGGTGATCCGCCAGCCCGTACCTCGCCTTCAGCAGCTCGATCAGCGGCGCCGCCGCGTCCACCACCTGCGCCGGCTCCCGCCTCTCGTCGCACCGCGCCAGCCGCGCCCGCGTGTCGTAGAACGAAAGCACGCCCTCCGGGTTTTCCGGGTACGCGCGCACCAAGTCCGGCCCCGGGATCTCGTCCAGCAGCTGCGCCGCCTCGTCGTACCGCCCTCCCCAGCAGGCGAGCCAGGCCCGGAAGTCGCGGTCGCGGATGTCGCGGCCCAGGGCGTCGTCCGGGGCGAGCAGCCGCGCCGGCCGCAGCACGAGCTTGCGGATCGCCGACACGACGAGCTCAATGTCGCGCACGTCGCCAAAGTGCCGCGCCGCCGTCGGCGTGAAGGTGTCGGCGGTGCCGCCCAGGGGGCCCATCCGTTTCAGCATCTCGGCTCCGTAGAACTCGCACAGCGGCCGCCCGCTGAGCAGCGAAATGTTCGAGAAGCCTCCTCCTTGCCCGGACCCTTGCCCCTTGCCCTCCGCGAAGGTCGGCGCTATAGGGGGGCAGAAGGTGTCGGCGTCGCTGCGGATGGTGCACCCCTTCAGGAGAGGCTTCGGGTGGTCCGAGATGGCGTTCAACCGCTGGGTGTAGCGCGCGTAGGACTGACCAAGCTCTGGCGACTGGAGGCCCAGGAGGAAGCCGGCAATGTAGCCGTGGACCCAGGCCCCGGGGTGCAACCCCTTCAACATGACATCGGCGAATCGGTCGAAACACGCGTTGAGCATCTGGAACGCCGGTCGCACGCGGCCGTACTCGAGCAGTCGACATGCTATGATCATCTGCCCGAACCATTCGTTAATCGGCTTATTGGACGGCACCCGTCTGGCGGGCACGACTTTGATATCCCAACATAGCTGGAGCGTGTCTCGTACTGCGGGGGAAAACCATATACCAATCAGCGCGCTTCGTTTCTTGACATCTCTCATCAATCGTGACACATTTCTATGGTAGTGAGTATGCTCTTCGTACTCGGCTCGCTCGCGAAAACTTACTGTAGTGCATATGCTGTTCGGGAACCCGCAGGATGTCGGGCAACTGCAAGGAGGCGGCCAGCGGTGGCGGACGACCGCGGGCGGCTCGATCTAGTGATACCTGTCGTAGGAGGTCGCGGACCCAGTCCTCGCCCCCAAGTTTGTCGGCGGCACGATGCCGAACCGGAATTCGGGACCCCACCTGCACTTGCTGAGACGGAGTGTCATTCGCCCTCATCAGTTTCGTTGCTGATAGGCCGAGGATTAGTTTCAGCTATGCACGTTTAGAGATAGGATATGGGAAATTCTTATGACTCGCCATTCTTTTGCAGTTTCCACCTGCCCAGGTGCACCTTGTACATCCGCTTGCTGCATTGTCGCTGATGTTTAGTCGAGCTGAATGAACTCCGGTCCTGATGGCGATAGGTGCTGAGTGCTTGCTTACGTTGCAACGAATGCATACCGCGTTTCCATCACCTGCATGGTCTCCTTCAGTGTCAGATTCAGCCCGTCGCGCGCATACAGGTACGTTATGGTATCTCGGTGCGCATCGAAATGGTATGGCTTGGCGATTTCTTTCTTGGCGCCCACGGCCTGCTGTGAGGGTTCCATACTGGACGCTGATGAGCATATCATAACTTTTGCTTTATTTGGTACATTTTGGAAAGAGAGCGAGACTCGATGTATGTTAAAGCTCCGAAAGAGCGCGACGACCCCCCATGTAAGCCGAAACAAGGTGACAGTGGTCCGTCTCGCAAAGCCCTTTCCCCTTTACCCCCAAAGAATGGCACAGTTACTCCGACAAAACGTGCAATTGCTCCGACCATGCATGGAACTTTTAAGCATTGAAGACCAATCCAATCCAGCATTCAGTATGTTCGCAGCTGATATCCCAGTCAAATGATATCAGAAAATAGCTGGGTTGGCTATCGAGTGACCAAGCCGTGTCGCCTCGGCCTGCCCAAAGATCGGTTATGACCTATGACCCCGGTCTTTTGCTAAGTTACATCAGCATGCATCTCCAACACGTGACGTTTGTTTACGAACTGTAGGCTTCTCGAAGGTCAACGAGCATTGCATGATTGATTTTGCCTTGTTCTAGCTGGGACACCCATCGCAGCTCTCCGTAATGCGACATACCTATTCGCTAGTAATCGGTTTATATTACCTTGGGGGGGGGGGGGGGGGGGGGGGGGGGGGGGGTGGGGGGATTAGATATCATTCCACGTGCAGTAGCAGTTTCTTTTTTTTGTGTGTTTTTCTCCGGTTCAATACCTTAGCAAAAACCAAGACTCTCAGCGTGATATATACTAACTCAAAAGAAGGCACTATACCTAATACCTTCCAGACTCTCAAACACTTTCCATCAAGCCCCTTAGTGCGTGCCTATGGCGCGAAACGCCCTCTGGTATGAGTAGTGGTTGCTTGGCAGATAGCCAACTCCAAGTGCATCAAGAACGAAAGTTTTCACGGTGTTCATCACATGAAGTAGTGCAAGACCTTTCCCCGCCAGTGTCTATTCGTTGATGGCGTGTAATAACCCGCCCCTCACGCCGCGTTATTTGATAGTCTCGGGGTGGTTGATGAAGTAGACTTGTTAGGGGACCCATACTAGCGTATTTCTGCCCCTTTAAGCGTTAGTGGGGATCCTACTTCCCTCTCTCTCCTTTATCCTTTTTGCTATTATATATAGCTATCGTTACGCCTTATTTATTAGGGAATATAGGCTTTATTTACTTTATTTAACCTTTATTTAAGTATTATAACTAAATAATAATATAATAGTATCTCTTATTTAAATTAATTTCGATTATTTAATTCTAAAACCTTTAATAATATTTTTATTAGCTATTTAATTTAATAAATTATAATAATTTAAGGGATTTAACCTTAATTAACGATAAGTTATAGCTTTAATATATTATATATACTAATTATATTAGATTAGGAATCTTAATTAATCCGAAGGCCCTTAAAGTTAAAAATTAAGATTACCCTCCTTAATAAAGATATAATAAGTTAATAATTATTTCGTCGTAATTTTATTACTTCCCTTATTATATTAAAACCCTACCCTATTATTACTTTATATTTAAGAAGAAAATAATTAAATTATAAAATAAAAAAGGAAGATTTATTAAAAAGAATTTAAATTTATTTTAATAATTAATTTTTAAAGATTTAAGTAAAGTTATAAACTTTATATTAGTTATAAAGCTCGTTAAACTTAATAAACCTATAGAATAAGCTATAAAGCTAATTAAGCCTTAAAAACCTTAAAATTTATTAATCTTATTTATATTAGGAAAACTTCTATAAAAAGTAGATTAAAAATTATATTCTAATAAAATTTAAATAAATTTATTTATAAGATTCTTATATTAATTTATATAAATAACTATTACTTTTATAATTCTATAAATAATTATATTAATAATTCTTTATAATTAATATTTAAATAAGAAAGAAATTAAAATAAACTTTATATCGGATAAGCCTTCTTTAAATAAAGATAAAATTAAAACGAACCTTATATCTTATAAGCTTTCTCTAAAAATAAATAACTTACCTATAAAAAACCCTCTTACCCTAATTAAATTATTTAAAATTAAAATACTATATTTTAACCTCCCCTTATCTTTTAATATTATATAAAAAATATCTTTTAAAGGCTAAAGAGAACCCTAAGCTATTAAATCCTTATTTCCTAATAAATTATTATTATTAAAATACTCCTAAACTTCTAACCAGTACTTTTATATTAGCTTTAATCTAATATTAAAGCTATTAAAATCTATATTATTTATCCTCTTTAATAATATATTAAAAATAATAGGTCCTTTTATTAAGAAGGAAAATCCTAAATAAAATATAAAATAAAATACTTATAATATTTAAAAAATTTAAATCCCCGGATTATAAAAATATATAGGTCCCTTTAATAAGGAGAAAAGAATAAAATAAATTTAAAAATAAAAATTTAATAATTAGGAATTAACTTTAAAGTTTCTATATTTATAATCGGACTAACTCCTTAATATAACTACCTTTATAGAATTTAAGAATAAAATAAATTTAAATAAATATTAAAACCTCATATTTATAATTAATTTATAGTTATTTAATTCGGTTATTTAAATATTATTAGAATATAATAGGAACTTATAAGCTACTTTAATTATATTAACCTTAGCTTAACTCCTTAATATTACCTAAAATTATAATAAATTTATAAAATAAATAACTTATTTCTTATAAAGCCTTAATATTAATTTTTCCTTAAAAATAATTAAATAGAACTTAAATTAAAAAGCTTATTTCTTACTTTATAATTCTCTTATATATTATTCCTAATAAGAATATAAAGAAAATTTATTAAAAATATAAATTCCTTAACCTTTTTAAATTATCCTTCTTTATTTAATTCTTTAATAATAAACTCCTCTTAAATAATTTTATTCTTATAAAAATTAATTCTAATAATTTTAAAAATAAGGTATTTATAATAATTATTATTATTTAAATAATAAAGATTAATTCTAAAATTCTTATAAATAATATAACTTTTAACCTTAAAAATATTAATTTCTTTATAATTCTTAATTTCTTTATAATTTTTAACTACCCCTTAGCTATTTAATTAAACTTAGGATTATATATAACTATCTATAAAATATCCGTTATAAGTTCCTTTTAAATTATTAAATAGAATATTATTTAAATAATAACCTCTACTCTTTTTCTAAATAAAGTTTAATAAAGTTAAAACCGGAATTATTTATATATAATAAGAAAGCTTTTATTTTTTAATATATTTTTAAATTTAATTATTTTAAATAAGTAAGTAGAATTAAAGCGGTCCTTAACTATTTCGTCGTTAATATTCTAATTAAACTTAAGATAAATAGTATTAAATAATTTAACTCTTTAATTTAAAATAAGAAAATAAAATTTAATAGTAATTTTTATATTTAAAAGGAAGTTATAATAAATTATTTTAAAAAGGATAAAAGTATAATATTCTTAAAAGTAAATAATTTCTATTATAATTTTAATAAAGAAAGGGACTTTAATCTTTATAATTATATTAATAAATAGATTTACTTTTATTATAAAGTAGGTAAAATAGATAAGGATATTATAGTATAATATATTTATAATAACCTTAATCCTATTTTAAAATATAATATTAATTTATATTAAAATATAAATAATATATTAAAGGACCTTAAATATATAATTATTAAAAGGGAATATAATATCTAAAAGGAATAATAAGTTTAGAATAAATAGAGATATAACTTAAAATATAAAATTTAAAGCTTAAAAGCTAAAATCTTATTTAATAATATATCTAGCTATTAGAATAATTTATTTATTAATTAAGCTATATCCCTTAACTTAGACCTTATATAATTACTTAAAATATTAATAAGTAATAACTCTTTTAATAAAAAATAGCCCCTTATTAAATAGAAGAATTCTAATTAAATTAAGGTTAAGGATTTAAATAATAAAAAAAAGATTTAGAATAATAAATAAGGTAATAATTAGAATAGCAAATAAAATAACCGCTAAGGGAATAATAAATATTAGAATTATTAAAAATAATAGAATAATTATTAGAAAGTAAATAGTAATAAATAAGATAATACCGCTAATAAAGCTCTAAAAATAATATCTATATACCCTATTAATAAGTAACTCCTAATTAAAGACCCTAATAATAATAATATCTTTAAAATTCTAGATAATATTATTAATTAATTAAAAACTCTTTAAACTTTAGAAAAAAATATAGATAATAATAATAATAATTCTACTACTATTAATTAGGAAAATATTTAAAGTAATTATCTTAAGGGAATAAATTACCTATAGTAATACCGCCTATTTCCCCTAAAGCTCTTATTATTACCCCTAAACTAATTTCTATAATAAATAAAGTCTAAAATAAATCTTTAAAAGTCCTAACCTTATTAATAAATAAATAAAAAGTATTAAATAATTTAAAAGAATAAGTTATTAATAAGAATGTTAATAATATCCTTAAGAAAGTTAAGATATAAATAGGCTTTAATTTATATATTCTTAAATATATTTATATTAAATTTATATATTCCTTAATAATTAAAAAGAAACCTTATATATAGGAATTAATATTGTATTTATATATAATAATTTATACTTTAAACGGATTAATTAAAATATATTTAAATACTTATTCCCTATTATCCTTTATTATTATCTCCTTATTTATTAAGAAGTTTCTTAATATTAAGTATACTAACCTTATTAAACCTTTCTAGCTAAACGGTATAGAATTAAGATTATAAATTTATATAAATTATAAATTATCTATTATTCTACTTAATATTAATAAGAACCCTTTTTAAATTAAAGAAATAATATATATTATTAATAAATTCTTATATAGCTTATTATTAAGTATAAACTTCTTAAAGGTAAATATACTATATATTCTTTAGAAAGGATTAATATAGAATAATAAACTTAAGATTATAAATTCAGATTATTACATTTAGATAATTAATACTTAATCTATAAAGTAAAGATTATTTAGGTATTGCTAAATAGCCGTAATATAAATAGTAAAGACCGTACTCGTTAAACCTAATTATAGAATAAATTTTCCTATTTCTTACCGGGAATTATTAATTACTTATTATAAATATATAATTAATTTAAAGGTAAAATTTAATCCCCACTTATTATTATATACTTCCTTAATTAAAGGTATAATAAATAAATAAATAGAATATATCCCTTTTATAAATTTCAATATAATTCTTATTATAATTTATAAAGGAGAAGTCCTTAATTATTTATATAAAGTTAAAATTATATACTTAATAAAAACCTTTATTATTTAACTCGATTTAAACCTCACTATTCCTCTAAAGGACATTATTAATAAAGTCTTGAAAAAGGACCCGGAAGAGGACGATCGATATAACTATAAATATCCTTTCTATTTCCCTAACTTATTAGAAAAAATAAAGTAATTAGACTTAAATAAAGTTAATATTCTAAACTATTAAGGACTAGAGATCTATATAATAATTAAGAATATTATTAAGAAAAATACCTAATTCTTTTAATTAAGCTTTAGCAGGTTTAATAATAGGATTAAAATACTAATCCCCTTTAAATTAAAAGCGGAGATAAATAATCTTATTTAACGACTTTATACCACGTTCCGTAAAGATTAAATTAAAATAGATAAGATTTTAAACTCTTTATATAAAATAGGTATTATTAAAAATATACTATTAAAATAATCCTTTATAATAGCCTCCCTTATATTTTTAATTTATAGGAATAGGAAACCTTATATTATTATCGATTTTTATAAAGTTAATATTAAAATAAAAAAGGATAAATACCCTTTATTATAATAAGATAAAATCCTTAAAGCTATAAATAATTATAAAATTTTCTTAATTATTAATATTATAAAAGGTTTCTTTTAATAAAAGGTTAAATTTAAAAATAAATAAAAGATAGCCTTTATAATATTATATAGAAAATATAAGTAATTTATAATAAATATTATAAGGTTAAAAACTTCGTTAACCTTTTTTTAATATTATATAAAATCGTTATTTAAGGATTATTTATAGTAATTTATCCTCATTTATATCAATAATATTATTATTTTCTCCCGCATTATTAAAGAATACCTAAAGTACCTTAATATTTACTTAATTATATTTATAGATATAGGTTATACTATATTTATAAATAAATACTACTTTACTTAATAAGGCTTAAAGGCCTTAAGATATTATATTTCTTACCTAAGCCTTAATACCTTTAATAAAAAGGTTAAAGCTATATTTAAACTTATAATACTAATAAACTTATAGGAATTAGAATTAAGATTCAGACTTATAAAGTATTATTACTCTTTTATCTTTAACTTCACTATTATATTTACCCCCTTATAAAATTTAAAATCCTTAAATTTTAAAAATATATTTATTAAGAATCTAGGCTATAAAATATATATTTAGAAATTTATCTTCTTATTAACCCTATCCTTATTACCTTTAAACACTATTATTAAATAAATATTTATTAAAGAGAAGCTCCTTATAAAGTATAATAAAATATAAGAAGAAGCTAAATATACTTAAAGAATATTAAAGAAGAAATTATCGAAAATAATAAACTTCGCTTTTCCTAATTATATAAAGCTATTTATTTTATAAATAGACTCTAATAAGTAAGTTAATATAAACGCTACTTTATATTAAATTCAGCTTAATAAAAAAATAAAGCTAATTCTATTCCTATTTCGTATTTACTTAAATATAGAATATTAATACCCTATATATAAATTAAAAACCCTAAGTCTAATTTAAATATTAAAGAAATTAATATACTATTTAGATTATAATAATATATTAATTAAAATAAATTATAAAGTAATAACTAAAACCTTCTTTATAAAGCTTTAAACTCCTTACGGAATATATTACCTAGTTAATTAATATCTATTCTTAGCCCATTATATTTATAGAATTAAAATCCTCTATATACTTAAGAAGACATTTTAAAATATAGATACCTTATCCTATTTACCTTATAAATCTCTAAAGGAAATAATAGAAGAAACTATAATTAAAAGTAATAAAGTTATTCTAATCCTATAAATTAACGTTTTTATTAATAATTTTATAATTATACAATCCTAGAAATAAACTATAGAAATTATACCCTCCCCCATATTACTAATAAAAGAACTAATTATCCCCTAGCTATTCTCTTTAAATATTAAATTAAATATACTATCGGAATTATTAAATATATAAAAATTATTAAAGGATATTAAATCTAAAATAGAAATAAAGATAGAAATTATATTAAGGAATATTAAAGGTTAGATATACTTCTAATTATAAATATTAAATAAACTAATTTCAAATATTATTTAATCTCTACTAAGGGATAAAATCTTTAAATTAATATATAATTATATCCTAAAGTAACTTAAAGATATAAAGAATAGACTAAATAATCCCTTACTCTATATTTATTCCTTCCGAATAGACCTAATTATAAAGCTATTATATTTTATAAAGGGTAGCCATAATCGCTTAATAATCCCCTTCAAACTTAGATACTAGGTAATTAAAATAATATATAATAATAGAATATATATCGACAGTATACACATATATAATTATTTAAAAAATATCGTTTATTTCCTAAGGATAAAAATATATATTAATAAATATTATAAATAATATCCGAATTATAAGTTCTCTAAACTATCCCGTATATTTCTATATAAAAACCTTTAACTAATAGCCTCTTTAAAGATACCCCTTTTTATATTTAATATCGATTTTATTATTAACCTCCCTATATCTTACTTTAAAAACGATATAATTATAATAATAATTTATAAACTTATAAAATTTATATTCTTAATTATTAGCCATTTAAATTAAAATACAGAATAATAGATTATATTATATATTAAACATATCTATATTATAATAGGATTCCCTAATACCTTTATCTTAAATATAAATTTTAAATTCATATTTAAATTTTAAATCTATCTATATAAAGCTATTAATATTAAAATAAAGATAATTATAGCTTATTATTAATTAGCGAATAACCAAGTAGAATATATTATTTAAATAATTAAATTAGGACTTTAGGTAATAATAGATTTAAGGCTGGATTTTATAGAATAGGAAGACTTTATTTCTTATATTATTTATTATTATAATTCTTCTATTTCTATTATTATTAAATAATACCTATATATAATATTATTTAATAAACTTTTAAAATCCTTTTTACCGATTAACTTTAATTTATTTATCCCTTAAATATAAGTTTAATAAACCTTATATTAAAAAGCCTTTAAAATAATAATACTAACTTAAATAAGAATAAAGATTTATTACAATAATAAATACTATAAACTACTAAAGATTATAAAAGGAGACTTTATATTTATTAAATTTATAAAATTAAATAATTCGTAAGGCTATTATTTAAATAACTAAATATCCCTATCCTATAAATAAATAGAACTATTCCTAATCCTTAAATATCTTAATTACTTAAAATACCGAATCAAGCTCCTATTATAATTAAAATAAAATTTAAATATTTTAATTAAATACTTTAAATTATTCAGTATAAATAAATTTAATTAAATATTCTTTATACCTAATCCTTTAATAAGAAATAAGATTAAGAAATATATTATATTAAAAATTTATAAATATATTAATATAAAGCGTAAAGGAAATAAAAAAAAATAATATTATTATAAAATAAATTAGCTAAATTATAATAAAACTTTATAAGAATTAGAAATAGAATTTAAAAAAGATATTCCTAATATACTTAAAAAATATTATAAAGAATAATAAACCTTACAAATATAAATTATACTAATAATTACTAATCCTATAATCTAATTAATAAACATAAAAGATCGGTATATTTTAAAATTATATTATATTAAGATCCTAAGGTAACCTAAGTAATTCTCTATTATTAAGAAATTAATTACTATTTATCTTAAAGCGGTATAATATATATTAAAGTATTATACTACTATTTTTTATCCCTAAATTTATTATAACTTTTACTATTTTAATATAATTATTTCCTTAATTTCACTTTTATTTTATTATATTTTTATTTATAAAGGTAGGACCTATAGATAGAAAAAGTTTTATTATTTTAATTATTTAATAATTATTTTACCTTTAAAACTTTAAGCTTTTTATTTAATAATACTATCCTTTCGTAACTTTTAAATACTTCTCTTTTTATAAAGTTATTACCTTCTACCTTTATTTAAAAAATTCTTTTAATTTTTTTAAATTATTATTTATAGAAAATTAACTTAAAAATTTTTTATTTATAAATTTATAATTAAAATTATTATTTTTTATATAATCCCTTATTATTATAATACTTTATAACTTATTATATCTATTTTAAAACGACTTTTATTATTATTTATATTTTCCTTTTATCTATATCATATTAAGTATTATATTAGATAAATATATAAGCTCTTAAAGACCTAATTTCTCTAGAATTAATAATATAGGAAGTCGTATAATAATTACTATATATAACTCCTTTAATAATATTATTAATAATAATAATATATATTTTATTAAGTATTTTACTAAAATAATAAACTATATCGCCAGTATTACCTTTAATAAAATTAAATAATTTAATAATACTTATAGCATTATATAGCTTATTCCTAATATAATTATACTTATATATAATAATAATAACCTAATTTATATATCTTACTATATTACATCTAACTTAAATAGCTTTTTTAAACTAAGTAATACCCTTATTTAAACTAAGCTTAAGGAGGCGAAAATAAAATTTTAAATTAAAAGATTTAATAGATTAATATTATTAATAAATACCTTACTTAAATCTACTATTAACCTTAATCTAAATAATAAAAATAGACTTTAATATATTTTAAAAATCGCTTAGGATAAAGATTATAAATAATATATAATTAATAAAATTAAGACTTATTTTAAGAACCTCCTTAACGTTTATGAATTTAAAGGTAAAGTATAAGCGTACTTTAAGAAGTATTTAAGTCTTAAACTAATTTAGACTTTAAATCCTATTACTAATAACTATAGATTTTAAATTAAATATAAGGAAGACTCTAAGTTTACTTAATTAGAATACTTATTTAATTTAGATAAAAAATCCTTTAAGGGATTAAATATAGAGAACTTTTATAATAATATATTTTATAAATTAGATAAATTATAATAAGTTTAAAATCTTACTAATTAAATTAATAAAGATTAAGAATATAACCTTTAGGGAAATCCCTTTAATAATAAGGCTTAAAATTTTATTAATTAAATTAATAAAGATTAAGAATATAATTTTTAAAGAAATCTTCCTATTAATAAGGTTTAGGATAGCCTTATATTAGAGTAAGCTATAAAAATTCTAGGTAAATATATAAATATTATTATAAATAATAGAATTATTCTTATTCTATTAAATGAAATAAACTTTAAAATTAAGGCTATATATAATAAGAAAATCCGTAAGAATATTAATAATAATAGATTCACTATATTTATATTATTAGTATTTAGTTTAATTATTTTCTATAAATAGGTTACCTTAATAGCTAAGGATAGAACTTATATATTTGATTAGTCCTAATATTTATCCTATTACGACTAATACCTTTTAATTATTAATAATTTTAAAATAATAATAGGATTATATTCTGTTTTATAGATTTTTAATACTTATTTTAATTATAATAAAATAGTTATTTACTATTCTTTCGTTAATATTAAGGGAAATAAGTATCGTTTTATAAGTATTAAATTATTTATTTTATACTTAAAAGTAGAAAAGATATTCTATTATTATATTATAAAGAAAAAGAATTTTAATAAGTATAATTTATATATTACTTATAGCTATTAAGAGAAGGGATTATTTATTTTAAAAGAAGTACTTAAGAATATGGATTTAAATAATATTAAAGCTTATAGAATAGTTATTATTATTAATGGACTAGGTATTTAATATATATCTAGCTTAGAGGTTATAAGGAAGCTTACTTTATTATTATAAATATATTTACTATTAATAAGATAATTAAATTCACCTTCTTCTACTTTAGTTTTAATAATTAATATATTAATATATTAAAGAAATTTAAAGAATCTCATATATAAGCTAAAAATAACTTATATAATAGTCTCTTTAATAAAGTTTTATCTACTAAATATTTCACTAATATTAATTAATTAATAAATTATTTTAAAATTAATACTATATTATAGAAGAATTCTATAATATATTTTAAGAATATTTAAGAATAGATAGCCTATTTTTCTTATATTACCTATAATAAATATATTCTTATAAAGGGAATTATAGCCTTATTTAAATAATATAAGTAAACGGCTATTTATATTCCCCTCCTATACTTTTAAATTAATAATAAGAATATTGCTGATATTATCGGTCTTATTAATCCTTATTTAGTTAATATCCTTCCCTATATAAGTAAATAATTTAAGATTATCTTAAATATTAATTTTAATATTAAAATAATAGAAAGTCCTGCCTTCTTAGATATAGAAAATATAGCTTAATTAATAAAGAAGCTTTATAAATTTTAAATTAAGTTTAAAAATAATAGATAATTCTAAAAAGAGAAATAAACTTATTTTTATAAAAAGATAACTAAAATCCTTATTCCTATTATAAAGCTAAAAGATATTAAAGAATATAAGAAATATTTAAATAATTAATTAATAATACTTATATTTAAATTTAAGAATAAAAAGTATAAGGAAGCTTTAATATATTAGGAATAATTTAAAGAATTCGTCGCTATATATATTAAGAATTTTATAAAATATAAGAAAGAAGTAATAAAAACCTTAAAATATATTTATTATTATATTATTATTTTAATTTAGCTTATAAACTACTTTAGAAATTAATATTATATTAAGAATCCCTATTAGAAATAATTTAAAGACTTATTTATTAAGGCCCCTTTAGTAAATATATCTTAGTTTTATATTTCCTTAGAAAAGAGTTAATATTATATAAATTAATAAGTTTAAGCAGTACTTAAAATTAAAATATTTATCCTTAAAATCTACTATAATTATCTTAATAATATAATTATAGCTTAACTTAACGGCATTATAAAAGCCGTATTATAATACCTTAAGGGAATAACCTTTAGAAATTTCGTTAATTAGACCTTATATTTTAACGAGATTAAAAATAAATGTAATTTTATGAATTATTTCCTTACCTTTAAATTCATCCGGGATATAATAAATAGAAAGTAATTTACTAATTATACCTTTATTAACCTTAAAGAGTTTAAATATATAAAGGCCCCCTCCCCTATCCCTTAAGAATTAATTTAATTACCCTTAATTAATACTTTTAAGATTATTAATTAATTTTAAAAGGTTAACGATAAGCCTAAGGAGGAAAATATAGAAGATTTTAAATTAACCTCTCTTATTCCTAAAGAATTTAATAAATAAACCTTATTTATATAGGAAGTTATTTTTATATTTAGAATTAGAAAATCCTTAGTTATTAATCTTATAAAGGTATATTATTATTTATTTAAAGAATAGTAAATAATTCCCTTTATAAATAAATTATTATATAGAATAATAATAATTAATAGTTACTTAAGTTTTAAAAAAATAATAATTATATTACGCTTCCTAGCTATTATTTAATTAATAACGGCTAATAAAATATTAATTAATAAGCTTATTAAAGAAGTATAGATTAGAGTTAAGAGATATATAGATAAATCTTTATATAATACTTTAAATAAAGTTATTATAAATAGGTTTACCTTAAATATATTTAATCTACCTAAGCTTATATATAAGGAAGTAAAAGGCTATAATAATTATAGAAAAAAGATTATAAATTTTAATAAATTAGAGAAACCTTATAGAAGGAAGTTTAGGGATAATTCTAAAATTATATTCCTTAATTAAGGCTTTTAAAATAAGAGTATACCCTTTATTTAAGATTTATAAGAAGAAGATATATCCCTTACTTAAAATACTTTAAATTAGGGTATATCCTTTATTTAAAATACTTAAGATTAGGGGATATCTCCTATTTAAAATATTTTAGATTAAGGTATATCCTTTATATAAAATACTTAAGATTAAGGTATATCTCTTATTTAAAATACTTTAAATTAAAGTATATTCTCTATTTAAGATATTTAAAATAAAGAGATATCTTTTATTTAAAATATTTTAGATTAAGGTATATCTTTTATTTAAGATAATTAGGATTAGGAGATACTTTTTATTTAAAATATTCTAAATTAAGGTATATCCTTTATTTAAGATATTTAAGATTAAAAGATACCTCCTATTTAAGATACTTTAGGTTAGGATAATTTATTTATTATTTTTTAAGAATCTAATTAGAGTATAAGTCCCTTTATAGAAATTAAGAAATTTATAGAGATTAAAACCTTTAACCTTAAATAATATAGAATAGTATTTATAATCTTAATTTAATAATAAAATTAAGTAGATACCTTAGCTTTTAAAATAACGGAGATCTTTATATAAATTATAGGTAGATAACCTTTTTATATACGAATTATAAACTCTAATACTTTAAGAAGTAATTTTAAAATTTTAGTTAATAGATATAAGGATATATTTAATAAATTCTCCTTATTAAATTTAGATAAAATAACTATTAAGTTTATATTATATTAAATTATTAAAGAAATAAAGGAAAAGTTAAAGAGAAAAATTTATAATAATAATTTTAATATCGCTTTTATTATATTTAATATAGTATTTAAAGCTATAAATAATAATATAGCTATTCTTAAAATTAAAATTATCTTTAGCTTATTAACGAAATAAAAGAAGGATAAAACTAATTAAATAAAGGATAATATAAAGTTTTTAAAAAAAGCCTTTAACGTCCTTAAAATTTATATTCTTAATAATATAGATATTATTATTAATACTTTAATTACTTTATTTAAGTTTATTTAATATTTAGATTTAAATATCCTTATTAATTGTATCTTTATTAATAAAGTATATTGGATAAGTAAAGTAAATATTTAAATAATCTTTTTAGCTTTCCCTTACGCTCCTTTCCGCTTATTAATTAATAATATTAAATAATTAGGATTATTTATATTTATTATTTATATTAATTATAATTAGAGATTAGAAACCTTTTTTATTAATATTTTTATTAAATAATATATCCTCCCCCTTATTATTAGAATAAAATATAGTAATATTATCCCTATTACCTTATAAATTAATTATTAAGTATATAATAGAGCCTTAAACTTTTCCTTCAAATCCTTTTATTATTTAGTTATATAGGAAGTTTAAGATAAGATTATTTATAAAAATAAAATTAAAAGGTATTAGGATATTTTAAATAAATTAATCTATAAAAATATTAAAGGAAGTATAATTAATTTTAATTTTATTAACTTTAAAGAATTATTTATTAAGAATAATTATATAAACTTTATATATATATAATATATTATAGAAATTATATTTAAATTATACTTCTAGAATGTCCCTTTAAGCTTTAAAATACTTACTATTAAAGGACGGCGTGTTATTATTTTTATAGCTACCTTTTATAATAAGTAAGTTTAATTAATTATAAGCGAACTCTTATAATTAAGTTTATATATTTATTAGAAGGATAATATTAAAATTATAACTATTAATAGAGTATAAGGTAATAAAGTAAATATTATAATTATTGATTATATCCGTTTAATAAAGCTCGGTTTTACGGGAGAATATGAATATATAAATATAGTTTATTTTAAAGCCTGTTTTCTTATGGTTTTAGTTTTAAACTCCAGTATAATTTTAATTAAGGATTATTAAATAGGTAATTTAAGTAAAGATATTATTATTACTTAATATAAGTATGCTAAGGTATGTAATGTTTATATTAAAGTTATTATAGAATTTATTAAATTCTATTAAAGGTACTTTAAAAAAGCTTATAAGAATAAGTATAATTTTAAAGTTTATTATCCTATTTATAAAATTAATTTATATTATATATATAAATATAGAATTATAAAGACCCCCTTTAATAGTTTTATTCTTATAAGAGATTTAGTTATTATTAATACTTTTAGCTTTTTTTAATTATATAAGAATATAGCCGCTAAGTATATAAAGCTAATATTTTATAAGATAATAGGTTATAAAGATAAAGAATTTATATTTATAGCTACTTTAAATATTAATAAAAATATTACTTTATAGGAATAAGCTTAGTTTATAATTAAGTATTTTAAGGCTAAAGAAGTTAAATATAAGGCTAATTATTATAAGAAATTAAAGGAAATAAAATTAAATAATACCTAATTAAAGGATAAAGAAGTTTTTAAGCTACCTTATTTATTTATTAATATAGAGAAATATTATAAGCTTTAATATATTTTTAATACCCTATACATCCTTATAATAATTTAGATTACTTTAAACTAATTATTCATATTTACCCTTAAAATTATTAATATCCTTTTAAATAATAAAAAGCTAAATTTATTTAATAATTAATTAATTATATATTCTAAGAATTAATAATACTTTTATATAACTATTTAACTTCTAGGATAAATTAAATAAAATATTATTATTATAAATAATCCCGATTTATATAAAAGATTTAACCTATATAACATTATAATTAAAGCTTTTATCCTTTATACCTTTTATATAATTAAGAAGCGTACCCGTTAAGCTAAATAAATCGATAGAAAATTAAATAAGTATAAAAAGGAATAGGAAAATATTTAAGTAAATAATATTAAAGAGGATAAATTTAAATTCACCCCTAAATCTTATTAAAACCTTTAATATAAATATAAGAATAAATTCTTTATATTAATTACTAAATATAATACCATTATTACTTATTAATTTAATTAAAATCTTATTAAAATTAAGTATATAAAGGATATTATAATTAAACTTTTAAATATTATAGCTTTTTACCTTAATATTAAAAACGCCGTTATTATTTATTTATTTAATATTAAATAAACTATCTTTAGAAATCTTTATAAAATAGCCTATATTTTCTAATATAAAGAGATAGGTATAGTTATTTATAATATTTATATAAAAATTATCGTTAATAAAGCCCCTATAACTTTAAAGGCTTTCCTTTTAATAAATAAAAAGCTTAAAAAGAATTTTATAATTAAGTTCTATAATTTAATTAAAGATAAGATTTAAAATAATTATATTATTATTTTCCTTAATACCTATAATAAGTAATTTATGAATATTAGATATAAAGCTTAAATAGAAGTTAAATATAAGTTTAATAAAGAGTTATATAAATAAGAATTAGAAATTAAAGAAGTTAAGGAAGAGGAGGCTTATATTAAGTAAACCTTTAATTAATAAGAAACGAAGGGAATATAGAATAAGAAAATATAATTTAATAATTATAAAAAATTATAAAGGATATATATAATATTAGGAATTATAGAATATATAATTATAAGAAATTATTAAAATAGATATATATAGTATTAGGTTTAAATAGTAGTATTACGGATAACGCTAGCTTTTTTAGACGGGGGGATATTAGGGGATTTATATTAGTGTATTTCTGTCCCTTTAAGCGTTAGTGGGGATCCTATTTCCTTCTCTCTCCTTTATCCTTTTTATTATTATATATAGCTATTATTATACCTTACTTACTAGGGAATATAGGCCTCATTTACCCTATTCGACCTTTATTCGAGCATTATAACTGAGTGATAATAAGACTGCCATATTTTTAGGTAATATAGTTGAGGGGAACTTACTCTTTGCGAATTTTAGTTTCTGTCCGGCTAGTAGCTTAGTGAGAGATAATGCGAAAACAAGAAAAGGGGCTTTAAAACCCTTGTGGTTCTGAGGGCTTTCTTCCTGATTTACAGGGGTTGGTTGAGCCCCTAAAACAGCCACCTACGGGACCATGTGCGACGACAGCTCTACCGGGTTCTCAGATATTTATGCCTAAAATAACCAAAGTCCGACTAGTTTGATAGTAAATATGAGATATAAAAGCTGATTCCTCGTCTTCGGCTCTCCGTTGGTCAGCTTTTGCCCATACACCATCCTGTCCGAACAATGTTGTTACTCAATACCTTTGCACTTCAATCTGCCACCGGCAAACCGAAGCCCACATCATCTGACAGGCCTCAATCACCAGTTTCAACCATGAGTGAAGAGCCGATTGGCGATGAAGCCTGTTGGATTCAGCCTTTTGGCCAATTGTTTAAGGGTCAAGACTGGGATGGAATCGATTCGGTCGGGTTTCCTAAACTTTCCCCATGTGTTGAGGGTAAAATGGGCTCGACTCCGTCCTATAACATGTGTGATGACGAGTTGTTCGATAAATGGTTACTTGAAGCTTACGGAGGCTACAATGAGACCCAGGAACACCCCAGCGGGTTTGTTGCTATTTCCGTGTTACTCTTTTCTCTACGACTAACAGAGCCGCAGCTCGATGTCGTATATAACTATTCCTCTGGCCCCCCTCGACAACAGCACATCGTTGGCGTGCGAAATATGCATTGATGTGCAACCCAGACACATGTTCCCGCCTTCGGCACTGTCATCACAATGCAAACACCCGCCGTGGATGTGTCTGACCTGCACCCAGACCTGGATCCAGACGCAACTCGACACCAAGAAATGGAACGAGATTTTTTGTCCCGAATGTCTCGGCCCGGTGGACTATGACATCGTCAAGCAATATGCGAAGCCTGAGACATTCGCTGGGTAAGTAGAATGCTACCAAGATATATACTGAAAGAATAAAAGAGGAAAACCCGTCCTTGGTATTATAGGATTGTACTCGCTAATACGGGCAAGTAGACACAACAACCTCGCGCTCCGTGGCGCCCTGAACCAGGACGAGAACTACATATGTGGAAGCTCAAACGAGGTTTCTTAGCTGTCTGGAAAAAGCCATACGAAGGACAACTCGATTGCATTTCTATATGGAATTTGGAATTTCGGGGTATTTTCGACAAGGTGGTTACGGCCAAGAACACACTGATACTGCTTTGTTAGATAGTGAATGCATGGTTGTCTTCTCCAACAGCAAATCACAAAGGGTGACACGCAAGTTCGGAAGCTAGCCACAACATGCAGTTTGCACGCATTCCTGTCTGGTTCAGATGAGTACTCGTGGTGGAATATGGCTGTGGTGTGGAAGGTGTTCAGAAACTCTTGCAAGACTATAATCCAGCATTTCATAATATTCTAAAATCATCATTTTCAACTGGTTCTCATCTGGGCATTTCTATAGTGAGGCAATTCTTTCCTGTATTATTCCCACTTCTCCATTTGATCATTTCTTCAAGGCATAATGAATGACGGCGGTCTAGTCCAATCCTCCAGCAGGCCTGCGAATGGCCAGCAGGGCATCATTCGAGTCACAAGAACCAACCCCGTTACCGGCACAAATGAGAGGTTCGAAGGGCATTTCTACAAGTGGGCTTCCAATGTGAGCCATTTGGAAGATAACTCTATCACCGTTGAGCCCTTAACGGACAATACCGTAGACGATCGAAATGACACAGTCCGAACCTGTCTCGAGACACTTGAGCCAGCACTTAAGGAGAATTTTAGCGCGCTCGACGATAAAGTCCATGACTACAACAACCTTAAGGACCACGATGGAGTAACCATTGATAATTTTGAACTCAATGTATTCAAAGTCGGCAATTCCGGGGGCTTGCAGCACTCCCTGGTCATGACGAACAAGGAAAGCGAAAAGAGCCTATACTACAGCAAGCTGAACCCCGTTGCGGGTCTCATCAAGCAAGGGGTCGCAGAGGCTTTGAGCAATGAGATAGACGTAGCCCAGCGAGACGCTATGGACGATAGGCTGGTGGCCCTCTGGCACGCCGACAACACTCAAAACTTACTTCAAGAAGCTGGCGTCCGAAGTGCAGAGGAAGCACGCCGTAGAAGAGGAGATTGAGAAGAAAAGGCGACAAGCACAGGCGAAGGGCAAAACATTCACGGGCAACTCCATGGAAGCAAGACTGGGCCCGATCGCAAAACGGGCGGCACAGAAAGCGGCAACTGGGGACTCCCCTGGTGCCTATAGCGAGAGATGCCGGCGAATATAATAACGACGAGGAAATTGAAGAGGACGGAGACGAAGATGGGAAAGGGGAGGATAATGTGGAACGGGACAGGAGGGGCCGACCCAAAGGAGCCCAAGGGGCTCGAAGGGTGGATGTAGGGAAAGAAGCCGCCTTGGAAAATATAGCCCCAAGGACGTCAAAATGTAGAGTTAGAAGCAGAGAAGTTTAGATTAGGTGGCAATTACGGAGACAATATACACGCGGAATATTCCCAACCGCCACGGTTTCCGGCCCTTCTCTTCTCTTACTATCATCTGTTCAATCCAATGGCAAGATAGTAATGACAGAATCACGACGAGAGGGACGAGCTTGAGGCCATTATACTTCACCAATCTGCCCCCCCCCCCCCCCCCCCCCAGCATATATATATACGTGGCGAGGTGAAAGACGCCATAGAAAACGGTCTCGTCCACCACTCAGAGGACGCAAAACACCACCACTAGAGCACGCTCTCCAGACCTAGTAGTCCCGAAAGCTTCACGCAACTGATATTGGAAATTCGGATCCTAAACGCCATTGAAGAATTGAAATCTTCTACAGAAGAAAGGCGAAAGATGAGGCGCTGATTACTCAAATACCTAATGGAATAGATTGGGTAGGAACGGTAAAATAAGAAAATTTGTTTTACTGCCTAAATTGCGCGAGTTACTATAAGTTACAACCATGCAATGCGACATGGGCTATCATCGTTACTACTCCGCCAGTCTCAGTCTAGAGAGGGTAGATGAAGAACTTATTCTCCAAGTCCGTCAGATCCAAGACCGCAATATCGACCTTGACCCGCACGACCTGCCCGGACTCGTCGACCTGCTCCACGAACCCCCCCTCCCGCTCGTCATCGCTGAGCGTCGCGATCCACTCCTGCCGCTCCCGGTTCCGGCGGGCGAGGATGGCGCGGATGACCCAGAGGATGGCGGGGGTGCCGACCCAGCTGACCACGATCATGGAGGCCCAGGCCCCGTAGAAGCGGGGCCCCTGGGACGGCGCCCAGATCTGCGGCGAGACGAGGTTGCCGACGCTGTAGCCCATCATGAACATGACGTTGCGCGTCAGCTTCTTGGTGTACCCCGCCGCCGTCGACGTCGTCCAGCCCAGCGTGATGATGTACGTGACGCCGTACACGCTGGCCGACAGGATCAGGCACGCCAGCAGCGCCACCTTGCGCTCCCAGTCCACGACCATCATGCCGATGCCGCCCGCGATGGCCGGCAGGCACCACACCGTCCCGTGCAGGGCCAGGTTGTGCGGGAACCGCCGCAGCATGATGGTTGCGACCACGCAGCAGGCCACTCCTAAAACGCCGCCGGCCACCGCGACCAGCGTCGAGCCGAGCGGGGTGATACCGATCGAGGTGGTGATGAGGTTCTTCTGGCCGTAGTTGAGGTTGTTCGCGTACATGAGCGTGAAGGACTGCAGGGCGAAGAGCCAGGAGACGGGGTCCTTCAGCGTCTCGACGAACTGCGCCTTCTTGAACTGCTTCTGCTCGATGGAGCTCTGCATCGAGGCGTGCACCCTGCGGATAACCTGCACCTTTTCCTCCAGGGTCAGCCAGCGGGCCTCGGCGGGGTTGGCCGGGTAGTCAATCCAAACCCATATGGCCAGAAACAAGGTAATACTGCCCGTGACGACGTGCAGCAGCTTCCAGGGCAGGACAGGCCCCGTGGTCCACAGGAGGCCGTACGAGACAAAACCGGTGAAGATGGGGGCAGAATAGCAGGCGACCCACAGGGCGGGCTGCAGGAAAGACTGCTCGTGGCGGTTGAAGAACATGCCGATGGTGATCTCCATGGCGGGTATGATGACGGCCTCGGCGGCGCCCAGGGCCAGGCGCATGACGATCAGTCCCTCGTAGCGCACGGCGACGCAGTGCAGGAAGATGACGATGGACCAGGAGAAGATGATGCTGGCGACGAACTTGCCGAAGGGGAGCCGCTGCATCAGGTAGTGACCGGGCCACTGGAAAGCGAGGTAGCCTGTCCAGGTGTTAGAATTTCAAGTTATTCGCAGGCAGGCAACCTTCTGGTATGCCCTGGATCGGGAGTATTATGCTTACCGACGTAGAACATGGTGTTTAGGTTGTTGTACTGCACAGGAGTGACCCCTGTCTCTTTGAACAAGCCAAGAATGGCAGAGTATCCAAGTGTTGACTTATCAGCCTGTGTGTTGCGGTCAGTACATATTCAGAGATGGGTCCGGAATAGGGGTTCGCCTTACGAAGAGCATGATGTTGATAGCCGAAAGCAATAGCATAAGACGCAGATAGAGCTTCCTTCTCAACTTCTTCTCGGCCTCCGGCGTCAAGGGGCCGAATTGGTCGCCGTGGTCCTCCAGGAGGCGCAGAGTGACATCCGCATACTTTTCGGTGACAGTGCGGCCCTGCTCCTCCGGGCTCGCCACCCGAGGCTCTTTCTCGGATCCCATAGTCGTACAATTGAGGCCAAGCTGAAAAAGAGGTTCGCCGTAGGGTGCGGTTTCTCTGCCTCGGCGAGACTCCAAGCTCGGAAGTGGGTGGGCGAATACGGCCTTTTACATGAAAACCGAACATGGCTGCCAAGATAAGGGAATCCTCAGGCGTGCTGAAGCTCCCCGTCGCTACCCAATAGAATGCGACGTGAATAATCACATCATTGGCCATCGACGACCTAAGGCACGCCTGGTCTCCATCCGGATGTGATAGGAACAGGAAAGTGACCCAAGCGATGGAAACCTGGTTCACGAAAAGAGACGTCGTAGCTGAGGATGCAACTTGCAACTCGCGCCATGGCGGTCCGCAATCACGCAATGCGTGGGTGCTGGGATGATGGGAGAGAGCCGACGTCCGCGGACACTGCGGGGTGGAAGGGCCGTTTGCTCACGCAGCCCGCCATTCCGAAAATGATATCGATTCCCGTTTAAAACAGGATGTACGTCGGCTTCGTTGGCTGGGTGCTAGATTGAGAATGCAGATGGAATGTCTTAGAGTTTCGACATGCAGGTTATACATTAGCGGGTCACCATTCTTAAGTACGTCGCCCCAGAATGACAGACATCGGGACGAACCCGACAGCAAAGTCGACAGGCTATCGGCCGAGAACCCTTGACTGCTTGAGGTGGTGCCACCATCCGAGTTGCGGAGCTAGATAATTGCGCAAACCTTATTTCCAGTGGGTGCAATTACTTGTACATATTGTCTGTCCCATCCTAACGAAACTTCCTAATTATATCAATCGATTGATCAAATGACCCAAGCATTAGACATGCTTCTTTCTGCTGGCCCAATGTTGCCCCTACTCGAGACTTTGCGATAAGCTTAAGTACTTAGCTACGACTTCCGTCTCCGAAGATTCTGGAATTCCATGCATCAATTGTTCGCAACATGTTATTTGAGTTGTCGGAACGACCGAATCGCATAACGCACGTCAAGCAACATGACTGCTTGCATCTTCTGCAAGATGAGGTAACGCACAAGTATGGTGGCGATGGCACATCGTAAGAGCAATGCACCTTCCTGTCATCTGAGCCGCTGTCAACATGACATGGGAGTTAGCAACTCGGCTAGCAGCTGCTCAAGAAACCCCAACAATTCGAAACCCCGGGGCCTGTACCTGGAGAAAGTCCGGGGTCCCCAGGTCTTCAGCGGGTTAGACGTTTAAGGTTCATCTGGTCATAGATCAAGTGTCTATCATTATTACCAGCTAGTCCGTGCGTGGAGGGCATAAAGTGCTAGGTTTAACTCCGAAGGCAAACCCAGGAACAAGCCTCCGGTAGGGCTGGGAGGTTTGGTATGCTCATCGTGTCATCCCATGTCCATGGGGGGCTGCATTTGCATCCCAAAACTAGATGCTTCGACATGGCATTCTCATCATGCATTCCCGGATTGCCCGACAGTCAGGATGCCCTGATCAAGCTCGAACGCAATACACCTGCATGTTTTGCCAAATGACCACAGACATTTACCATTTCTTGAGTCCCGTGTCTGTCGATGAGCATTCCAGGATGGTATATAAAAACCCCTTGTCCATTAGACTTTGGGAGCTGCGTTCGAATTTGAGCCCACGACAGCCACCCGCATATCGTGATGGCTTTGACGTACCCGAGTGCATAATCTCTGCTGTGCGTGACCTGCGCTCGTTATCGTGACTTTCAGCCTGCAGGAGACCGACCTACAAAATTGAATATGTTTCCTCAGGTTTTCGACCCGGGACAATCTCTCTTATCTCCCCCTTCCCGTTGCTAACGCGCGTCCTTGAGTCACTCCATCCCGCTCAACTTATCGCTCTATCCTGTTTCAGTAATATAGCGGAACCATGGCGTTCGAAACTCAAGATAACAAGACAAGCCGGGATAACGGCCATGTCGCTTCTACCGCCGTCGACGTGATCAGGGTGCACAGCGGCTCCGACCCCGGGGCTAGCATCGAGGAGAAGGAATTGCGGTCGTCCCACGTGACTTCCAACACGCCGTTGAAGTTATCGCTGTCGCCGCCGGGCGATGCGCCCTTCATCCTCACCGAGCGCGACCACCCCCACTGCTCCGCCTACGTCTTCAGCACCTGGAAGAAGTGGCGCATCCTCATCGTCGTCTTCCTCGTCCAGTGCTCCATGAACTTCAACACGTCGCTCTACGCCAACGGCCAGAAGGGCATGGCCGCAGAGTTTGGCATCACCGAGCAGACGGCTCGCGCGGGCGCGGGCGCCTTCTTGGTCTTGTACGGTTTCGGATGTGAGCTGTAAGTTCTTGGCCCCTTTTCTTTCGTCCTAGCCCCGCATCGTTCATTCTTTTCGGTGGAATTTCGACTGACACAAGAAACAAAACCTAGGTGGGCTCCTTGGTCAGAAGAGCTAGGCCGCTGGCCCGTCCTCCAGATCTCGCTTGGCCTCGTCAACTTTTGCTGCATCTTCGTCGGCATCGCGCCCAACTTCGCGACGGTGTTGGCCTTCCGGTGCCTGGGCGGCCTGTTTTCGGCAGGCGGCAGCGTAACGCTGGGCATCGTGGCCGACATGTACCACGCCGACGACCAGCAGTACGCGGTGCTGTTCGTGGTGCTGTCGTCGGTGGGCGGGTCCATCTTCGGGCCCATCGTGGGCGGCTTCGTCGAGTACTCGCTGCACTGGCGCTGGACCATCTGGCTGCAGCTCATCGCCGGCGTGTCCGTGCAGGCCCTGCATTTCTTCCTGGTGGAGGAGACGCGCGTGACGTGCCGCCTCCGCGCCCAGGCCAAGCGCCTGCGCAAGAGCGGCGCCGGCCCCAACTGCTGGGGCCCCAACGAGCAGAAGACGTGGAAGGAGATGCTGGCGCCGGCCGAGATGACGACGCTCTGGCTGCGGCCCTTCAGGATGTTCGTCACGGAGCCCATCGTGGCCGTCTTGTCGCTGCTGTCGGGCTTCAGCGACGCCCTGATCTTCATGGGCTTCCAGTCCTTCGGCCTCGTCTACGAGGTCTGGGGCTTCAACTCGTGGCAGATCGGCCTCACCTTCGTCGCCATCGGCCTGGGATACCTCGTCGCCTACCTCAGCTTCTTCCCCGCCATCAAGCGCCAGCAGAAGATGGAGATCCAGCACCCCGAGAGCGACTACGCCAAGTTCGAGGCCCGCCTGTTGTGGCTCATGTACACCGCGCCCTGCCTGCCGATCGGACTCGTCATCTTCGCCTGGACGAGCACGAGCTCATCCCACTGGATGGGGCCCGTCATCGGCTCCGGCATTATCGGCATCGCCAACTTCGCCATTTACCAGGCCACGATTGATTACATGGTAAGCCATCTCCCCCATCCCCATCCTTTTTAAGTCCAAACCATTAACAATATGTTAAAAGGTCGCCGCGTACGGTCCCTACTCTGCCTCCGCCACCGGCGGCAACGGCTTCGCCCGTGACGTCCTGGCCGGCTGCCTGACGTGGGCGGCGCTGCCTTTCTACGACCACTTCCGGGCCGCGTACCCCGAGAACGGCCTCCAGTTCGCCAACACGGTGTTGGCCGGCATCAGTTGTGTCTTGGTCGTCTCCGCCATGGCAATCTACTGGAACGGCGCGGCGCTGCGGAAGCGCTCCTCGTTCGCGCAGAAGCTGGCCGCCGCCGAGGGGGAGGATGCTAACATTGCGATCAATGCGACGCGGATGCAGTACAGGCTCTGAACCCCGGCTCAGCGGTAGGGCGGGCGGGCAAGTAAAGATATACTTGCCTGCTTGTCCATACGCTATTCGGGACACTATCCTTAGTGTGCCGGAGTATATACCACGCGCATACACCATCCATCACCCTGGGTGATGTCTCGCGATTAGACAGGCAGAGACCCATGAAGGAAGGCATCAGTGCGACCGAGGCCACCATAAAATTGGTGAATTTTCCGGCGTGCGATCTAGGATCGACGGACCTAAATCGAACACAATTGGAGGGAGTGAAGCTTCATGCTAGCATATTCAGCATGGACACAACAGGGGGAACATTCTCCTTCTTAGAGATTAGTGGTGTAGACAAAAGAAATAATAATAGAACACAATGAACTTGAGCCTGTTGCACCCAGAACCGTCTTCGGGCCTTCGGACATTCGGTGTTTACAATAGTCCCAGCTGACAATGGCTGCCTACCAAGCGCCTTTCAGCACTAGAGCCCCGGTTATCTCTCAGCCCTATCAGATGCGACCCCGCGAGGAGGTGGGTTGCAAACATGTAGGGTTCATATATACTTGTCCTATATGTGAGTCAATGAGGTCGATTGGTCCACAAGTTACAGCAGTGCAATATCAGTTATCAGGTTTCACGAGGTCTATAATCTGATCAGAATTGTCCGGGCATAGTGTGTTGATCTCGGGACTTGGGAAAGCCCGAACAGCACTAGCCATAAGACGGGCTGATCCAGCACCCGATGGCTTGTAAATGGCGCTGTGATCCCATATTTAGCTGTACAATTACAGAACCTATCAAGTATAAGTGCATCGCCAAGTCCCCAGGATATTTGACTTGCTGATCAAGAAAGAGTTCCATTAAACCCCTTTTCTGAACCACACCCGTTTTACCAACAGCGTTTTTTTCGAAGCCACAACTATCGTAAAGACTGTTTCTTCGTGAGTCCAATCACAGCCATCTCCATACCCCTACCTCCTCAGGTGAAGAACCATGGCCACGACCCCAGCCGTCGCCATCATCGGCGCAGGCCCCTCGGGCCTCGCCCTAGCGCGCCTCCTCGAGTGCCGGGGCATATCGTACGTCGTGTACGAGCGCGACGCGGCCGCGACGGCCGACGTCACGACCCACGGGCAGCAGCGCGCGGGCGGCACGCTCGACATCCACGCGGCGACGGGCCAGCGGGCCATCGCCGAGGGCGGCCTCCTAGCCGAGTTCGAGAAGTACGCCCGGTACGACGCCGCGACGGTCAAGATATGGGACCACCACGGGACCCAGTACATCGACCACACGCGCGGGAGCGAGTTTCCCGAGATCGACCGGCGAGACCTTCGCAAGATTTACCTCGACTCGATCCCGGCGGACAAGATCCGCTGGGGCCATGCGCTCAAGCGGGTGACCAAAGGCGACGATGGCGTGCCGGTGCTCGAGTTCGTGGACGGGACTACGACGTCCGGGTTTCGGCTCGTCGTGGGTGCGGATGGGGCGTGGAGTAAAGTGAAGCAGCTGGTATGTAACTCCCTTTCTGTTTTTTATTGCGCCTCGAAGCCCTCAAGGCTGCAATTCCCGATGCATGCGCTCGATACGACTAACAATCGGACCTCCAGCTCAACCCCGTCGCGCCACAATACTGCGGCGTCCACTACATCGAGTCGCGCATCAGTCCCGACAACGCGCTGCACAGCGCCGTAGCGGCGCGCGTCGGCAAAGGCATGCTGCTCGTCGGCGGGCCCGACAAGATGCTCGCGCTGCAGAACCTGGGCGACGGCTCGTACCGGATCTACGCCGGCGCGCGGGTGCCCGCCGACTTTGCGAGGGACGGGCGGCTCGACTTCTCCGACACGGACGCCATGCGGGCCCTGTGTCTGTCCGAGGCCTTTTTCGGCGCAGCGTGGGTCGACGAGTTCCGCAACTACCTCCGGCACGCGACCGACTTCCGGCCCTGGCCGCTGTACCACGTCCCGCCCGCGGCGGTGGCATACGCGCACGTGCCGGGCGTCACACTCGTCGGCGACGCGGCGCACCTCGGCCCGCCGAGCGGCGAGGGCGCCAACTTCGCTATGACGGATGCGCTGTACCTGGCCGACAAGATCGCGGAGCACGGCGGGCTCGACGGCGACGAGGCGCGGGATCGCGCGGTGCGCGAGTACGAGACGGAGATGTTTGAGAGGGGCGCGGGGTTGGTCGAGCGCGGGTTGGGGATGATTGGCATGTCCTTCGTGGAGGATTCGCCGCGGCCGATGGTGGAGTTTTTCCGGGAGAAAGGGGTTCCGATTAAGGAACAGAAGGTTTGAGAAGGAAAAGAATGTAGAGGCAGGTCTTCAGTGGAACAGCATCACCACGCTTTTCGACGTTCTTAGACAACCTAATTAGATGATATACCCTACTCAATTGATCGATGCATGAACAGGCAATTGAGCCATGGTGGATAGAAGATAGGAATGAGTAACAAACACACTCCGTCACCTTTGCACCTTATTGGCAGACTGATGCACCTGTGTCAAGGATTCAAGGCTGGACCTATAAACCAACTATTAAGAGGGAAACAGGTTGCGAGTTTCCGATGAAAAGTGTAACGTTGGGTATCATTGATTTCTTGGCCTTGCGGGTATGGCCACTATCTATGGACTCGCTTAAGATTGAGTAGCATTAAATCTCCCTGGAATAGTTCTAGACCAGCGTCGTCCCAGGTAGTACTTGGCTCCTCCATAGCATAGCCAGTAATACAGTATGCATTTGCTGACATGCATACATATACGCCGTAATCATTATGCAATACAGATCCAGACAGTGGCCATTGGAAGCAAGACACGGAATGTGGGTATGTCAGCGTCTTTTACGGGTGTTTGATTCTACCAACCCCGACGCCTTGCACATCCGTTCGCTGGCAAACAGGTATAATCGTGTGTTACATGTTTGTTTATTTATTCTACATCTTCTACCCCGGATATTTCACACCTCTTTCTACCAAGTTAGCTATACAAGATTGCTTATAATGTCGTTTTCCAAGCTGTTACAATTGGGCGTTGTGGTATTGCTTACGAAAACAACAACAGCCTCCGCGGTGGCATCAAGTCATGTCTTCAAGACGGATGTTGCGATTGTCGGTGGTGGCGCCGGCGGAGCTCATGCCGCATTGCGCCTCAAAGATATGGGCCAAAGTATAGTATTGATCGAACAGGAAGACATTCTTGTAAGTCCTACATCTCGATTGCCTCTTAAACACGTCACCTAACGAATCTTTTACTTTAGGGTGGTCATGTGGATAGTTACACTACCCCGGGCACCAATAAATCCATGGATTTTGGCGTGTTCTCCTTTGTAGACTACGCCGGGGCCTCTGCGCTCTTCAAGCGTCTGAATGTCTCCACCGCCCCGCCGGCCCGGGTCCGCGAAGCCACCAAGTACGTCGACTTCACTACGGGGGAGCTCATTCCGGACTACGTGACTCCCGCCAGCGCGGCCGCAAGGGCAGCTATGGAGAAGTATGTTGCCATCTGCGAGAAGTACGAGGACATGCTGGTCCCCGGATACTGGAAGTTCCCGACGGGCGACGCCATCCCCGAGGATCTTCTGATGCGTTTCAGCGACTTCGTGAAACGATACCGTATCGAGGACGCAGTGCCCCAGATCTATGCTGTCACCGGGTTCGGCATTGGCCGCCTGGCGGACGAATTGACCCTATCGGTGATGCTGTCGTTCGGAGCCCAGCTCGCGCGCTCGATGTTGGGTCGGCAGGGTGGTTTCATCGCGGCGTCGCATCGGAACCAAGACGTATACGACGCCATCGCTCGCGAGATTGGTGATGGGTCCATTCTCTATGGGACGAAGGTCGTCCAGTCAGTCCGGACACCTGATACTGGCATCATTTTGACGGCCAAGAACCAAAAGACAGGGAAGGAGACGACCATCCACGCCGGCAAGCTGCTTATGGCCATCCGCCCCGTTGGCGAGGAAGCCATAAAACCATTCGATCTCGATCCGCAAGAAAAAGGAGTATTCTCCAAATTCGAGTACATCCAAAATTGGGCGACGCTCGTCCGCCACCCATCCTTGACAGCCGGCAACACCAGCGTGGACAACTTCCCCGTGGCGGTTGCGCCCTCCAACTACCTCGAAACGCCGCGGGTGCCGTTCTTGGACAAGTTCGAGCTGCAGGACAACACTGTGGGCGGACTAGAGAATAGAGTCTTCCGGTCCCTGGTGATCGGGACCAAGGACTTCGACTACGCCGATGCAAAGGGGCTGCTGCAGGGTTCCTTAGATCGTCTGATCGAGCATGGCATCTTGCCGCCGACTTCTCCAGAGAACCAGCCTATAGAGATGGTGGCTGTCTCGAACCACGGCCCGTCGCATCTGCGAGTATCGGCCGAGGAGCATAGGAATGGCTTCTTCCAGAAGATGTACGCGCTTCAGGGGCATCGATCTACTTGGTGGACAGGGGCGGCATTTTCTAGTCACTTCCAGACGATAATCTGGGAATTCAACGAGGTCCTCGTACCTCAGATGCTGGGAAAGAAGTAAATAGTTGAGAGTAGATGCCATCCGCTAAACAAACTGAGGGCAGCCATTGTTTTCATGCAGTATGCTCGTCATGAGACACATTGCTCGCAAATCCGATGGCCGCTGGTTGGGCATTGTCTCTGTGGAATAAAGGCCGCTTCGAGGAGAACATATTTCAAAGAACACACAATCTGATGGTTGAAACAATAATTACATATGACATGCGGCTGTATATGACACATACATTAATGAAACACGTTGGGCGTTTTTGTGTTATACCATAAAGCCGGTTTGCAACAATACCATTTATTCTAAGTTTCCTACTTATCTGGTGTATCGAAGCCCTTACACATTCTTTGTGACTTGATCCTACAAGATTACCAGTTTCAGGTTAATGCATCACTAGCCGATGCAAATCTGTTCGACGCACAAGTAAACGAATGATCATACAGACAATGACTTACCCTAATCACTCGGCTCTGGAGAAGAATCATAGAAGGCGTCCTCAAAGGGCCCTTCTAACTTCTCTTGGAACGCGTCTTGGGCCGCCTCTGAAGGCTGTCCCTCGGTGTACCCTTGAATGAAATGGCTGTTGGGCTTGGCAAAGTCCACATAGCGACGCCAGAGCTCGCGCTTCTTCGCCTCGTTGGATCGGAGGACCTTCGCAAATCCCTCCAGCTCCAACACTTGCACCTGAATCTTGAGCCCGTGGGACCCGTCTTTGATTCGTCGCGACTCCTCATAGTACTTGAACATCTCGTAGAGCTTACATTTATAACGCATCGCCCCGTCATTGGCGTCCGCCATGACCTTCACCATGCGGGCGTGTTCGTCCGGGCCCCAATTATTGTCCGCGAGGAGGTCTTCGTTCATATTGGACCGTTGCGGGGGCCCAAGGAGCTCCGCGCACCACTGGCTGCCTGACCGGAGGACGAGGTGGTAATCGAGGGATAGATCGGCTGGGTACTTCAAATCCTTGGCCTCTATGCGTTTGTTGAAGCGTCGGATGCATTCCTTGTTTACCTTCTCTCTTTCGCCGGCGTCTCCGGCCATCATGCTCTCGATGCCGGCCGGCTCGAGTCGGTAGAGCTCCAAAAGATCCCACAAGTCGGCGGCTGTGTGAGGGTTCGTCAGCTCCCTGGCCACATGGGCGACCTGGATCAGCTTCTTGCGCGGCACATGCTGCGCCATAAACTTGACCCAGCGACGAAAGGCGGAAAAGGGGTCGTGGACCTGGATCTGGGGGGCGTTGAACCAGTACTTTTGCCATCTGTCGTTGCTCAGGATCTCCCACAGATACCCGAACATGAAAAACGAGGCGGCCCCGTCGTTGGCTAGGCCCGTATTGGTCGGACTGAGCGGGTGCACTACCATACTGTACCATTTCGTCCTCAGGCTTTTTGATCCCCCCTCCGGGCTCCATGCCTCTCGAAACGCACTGTCCAGACAATCTGGGCAGTAGTGTGTTGATGTGAACTTCGCCTCGGGATTGGGGATGATTTTGTGCTCTACGAGGACTCTGAACAACTTTTGCATGTTGTTGTCAGGGCCTGACACGATGTGTCCGCAGGCGTAAATGAGCTCATCCGGCACGAGCCGCGGCGTTGAGATTGGCGTACTGGTGGCTGCCATTGTTCTTGATTTGAGTCAAAGTTGTACAGATAAAGGATTCTTGTTAGTAGTTTGTGGCAACGATATTGCTTTGACAGATCTTTGACTTCTGAAAGCCTGGAATGGGCCTTCAGGTGATATATATAGTCGATAGCTACCCATCGTACTCTCAAGGTGTTTCTGGTACACTGTGCTTCTAAACAAATGCATTGTTATACATTTGAAAGCCCTTGTAATATGGATAACAATGCACCTGTATTGCTCGTAGCAGGTTTGCTAAAGGTGGGACCGTTCATAGTTTTGAGACCAGCCTCTGAAACATACAGACTACCCCTATCTTGACGGCCCAAATCCACAATTGGGGTTGCTCGAGTACTATGCCGTATGAAACTATCTGTGAAATGTGCCCCTTTGAAATGTTCTTGTGGTTATATAATACGCTCCACGTATTACTCCGGTCTTACAAGGGCCACAAAATGCAGTTTGACCCGGAGTTCGTCTTCCGGGGTATCTTACCACGATGACGATATTACTTGCATATGGATATGCGAGCATGCAGGTAACGTGTGGATATGTGATTGGTGTGTTACGCGACGCCCCGGCCGGCCCGTTTCTTGGCGTAGCAAATGGCGAGGACCCCGGTTTCCATCATTGCTTGAGGCAGTCAGCAGGAACTCAATTGCTACGAAGACTGGCATCGCTGCACTGTCGCATCTACTGTGGTCCGATTAGCGAAACGAACGACTGTGTCGAAGTTGTTCTGAAGATGCATCATGGCTACTACACCTAGCGATGTCGGTGATGAGAAGGACTGTGAATCTACCACGTCCTCAGAAACGGAAACTATCTCAGCCCCAAGAACAGTAAAGCAAACATATCGCTCTGCAAAGTCAGGTAATAGCTTCGGAACAAGACTTGGTCAGTGTTTGTGCTGACTTCCATAAAAACAAGTCGATGGCCGTTACAACATCATCAAAGCAAGGAACAGGAATGTGGTGATCTGCAATCGTCAGTCTCGGCGCTACGATCGCGACGAGCCTCGGCCAGATTATTCGCAACACTCTTATCGGTCACGAAAAGGTGCCGCCGAACGCACGGCTTCTCCGGGTCGAGCAACGCATCGTGATCAGCCAGAGCAGGACAATGGAAGCAAACAGAAAGGGGTACTGCGGGAGACCGAGAGTCCCAATGGCGTCAAAGTCATCCAAAGAGTCATCATCCAAGGAGAAGGCGTACAAACGATCGTTGACCCACGTAAAGCCGATCAACAGCTCGATACGGTTGAACGCGATCAAACAGCCACGCTATCACATTCCACCACCGAGCGGTGGCGTCAACTTTCACCAGCACGGCAAGGGTCATTGAAGTTCAGAGCCAGCAGTGTTTTCGACACCTCATTGTCGAGTCGCAGTCGCTCGTCTGCTCCATCAGACACATCCGATGCCTTTCTTTATACCACTCAACCAGCTGCCAACCCAAGGCCCAAAGGAGATATCCTCACTTGCGAATTTGCAACCATAGCGAACTGCGAAGAGCGATTTCCAGTTGATAACTTTGACGCCTGGCTTAAGCACATTGCTGATGTACACCTTCACGGGGCTTACCCGAATAGTTGTCTTTGCTGGTTTTGCGATGCCGTTGACTTCGTGGCTATGGACCACGGGATTGATGTTGAGACGAATTTCAAGAACAGGATGATGCACATCCGAGACCATATTGTACAAGACGGCTTGGACTTGAACGATATCCGCCCGGATTGGGTTTTCCTTGAACACCTTTCGCGCCACGGTCTAATTGAGAAACACAAGTACGAAAGTCTCAAATATCACAAGGAGGGCCCGACAGTGGATGGGGAGGTGTCTCATGACTTTCGTACCCCAGCTCAATTGCGTGTTGAGGAATTGAACCAGAGAGTAGTTGACGATATGACAGTGGAGAAACGCCAAAGGAGACGCCATGCCCAGTCGACTGAAAGTCGTCATGTTGATTTCTATACTATGTTACGAAGAGCAATGCTGCATTCTTACCGCCAGGTGAAAGCTTGGATATTCGAAGCTTACTGGTTGGCGACATCATTATTTTGGCCGTGTATTCAGTCAGGATACTCTCGGGTCAAATGGAAATGTGTAAGTGTCGTCATTTCTTATAACTAACTACCTTTTGAATCGTCTAATATGGGTCATTATAGAAGTGCCGTAAGCCGCTATACATCGACGTTAGGAAAGAGGAGGTGGATGCTGCACTAGTATATGCGCAGAGTGCTTCAGGAGACTCGAGCTCCGTCTCCGTTACCAGCTCCGGATCAAGTGGTAGAAGGCGCGAAGATTCCAGGTCCTCCAGTAACACACATCCAACCATCTCAACCAACATATCGGACGATGGTAACACGGATATGCCCCCAATAGACGAATCTCACGCAACGAACTACCCACCTCCCCTGGCACAGGGAACCAAACAGTATCTGCTGCTTTGTGTCAAGACGGGCCCGAACCAAATCAGGTTAAAGCACGTCGACCTGACGCACGTAGTAGATAACGCAGTTCTCTACCATCGGATACGATTAGAATACCATGCACTGCGCAACCAGACGGCGAAAAACGTCTTTTTCGTTCCGAAGCGCGTCGAATATGTCAACTTTGAGCTCATACAGAGAAAGCGAACTGGCGAGTGCGTTGGTAACTATCAACCCAATTCGATCCCGAGTATCAAGGAGGTCATGACCAGACAGTACGCATTCTGGCCTTGCCCGCCTGTTATCGGGTCAGTCCCGATTCAGTCCCACATCTTCATGCATTCATTCCTCACCCCCGGCGATCACGGGACAACCCGTGACTTCGAACGGTTGCCTAAAAAGGTCAACTCCATGTTGACATGTTCTACTGGAGCTACCAATGCTCGCCAAGTTCCTACGGGCTGGGGCATCTATATTGTTGAGGACTTAAATACCACACTTCTAGCGTCTCTGTTGCTTGGGATACTAGTAGTTGTGCTTATCATCACGGCGGTATGGTCGGTTCAATATGATGACATCCAAGGGGGCATGGGAATCGGCCAATTTGCAATTGCCTTTGTCACAGGGGTGCTGGCTACGGGTGCTCTGAGGAACAAAGCCTCTTTGGGAGCTAGTTAACTAGAGCTCAACCTCTTTATTACTATATTCTACCTGGATTCCTTTTCCAAATGAGATATTACGGGAGTTTATGGTACCGAAGGGCTGTATAACAAGGGATTTGGCCCCATGGCCCAATTGCACCATGCCATAAAGACAACCTTGTCTACGCTTCGCTCGGCTTTCACAATCCGTGTTTGCAGGATATTATTCGGGGTACAACTCACCTACCTGTGTCTTTGTGATCTAAGATACGATCAAGCACTCATAAGTAAAGTGATCCACATTCAGTCCGTGGCCCTATCTTGAAGAAGGTGCTCAAACGGCTTGGCAAATCCCACCCACTCATCCCAGTTCCGCCGAAGCAGTTGATTGAAAGGGAGAAGGTCCTGCACGCGTGACTCAAGTGCCTCGACGAGATGGAGCAGACTATTGACCTGGTCCTCGTCCGCGAGCGCCTTGGCCTCGCCCGACCGCCGGTAGAGCTGATAGAGCTGGGCTTTGAACTGGGAGGTCTCTAGGTTGACCATCCTAATTATATCCAAAAGCTTATCGACCTTGATTTGGGTCATGGTCTTGCTCTTGTCGACCTCGGGCTGGAGTATGTCTAGTCTCAAGTCCCCCTTTTGGGGCGGCCCCATCAGCTCGGCGCTCCAGTTGCAGGCCGCGAGACAGACGTTGTCGAACTCACGGCTGAGGTCCAGGGGGTAGACCCGAAGGCCCAGGGCGCGGTTGCGGAATCGTTGGACCTCGTCGAGGAAGATAGGACCCCTTCCCCGGGCGGTTGCCGGCCAGACTCGCTCCATGGACCACTGGGGGGAGCTCAGCTGACGCTGATAGTGCTCCACCACCTTGTGCACCTCTCGGCACACGAGGGAGCCGTGTACATCAAGGATGACGGCCAGAAACCGTGTCAGGGCGTTCGGATCCGGCTCACTGTTCAGCGTCCGCGCAATCGACTTGCACAAGATGCGGAAGGCGGTAAACTCCCTGGGGGTCTCATTGGTGATGAGGACGTGCGCTAGGTTGCTCTCCATGGTGAGCATAGCCCATATATGAGAGAAGAGCAAGGCAAGCGAGGCGCAATTCTTTCGGGTGCCCTTCTCAGTCTTCATCAGTTTCAGGTGTACATCGAGCCAATCGCCCGGTTGCCCGAACGGGTGTGCATCCTGCATCCCAGAAATGCATTGGGGGCAGTGGATCATGAGCGACGTACCTTCGTCAGTAAGCGTCATGAGATCGTGGACCACCATACTCTCAATGGTATCCTGTGCTTGTTGTGACAGCTCAGCGACAGCTTTGGTGTGTTCGCACCTGAAAGTCACAGTCTTGGGAAGCAGCCGCATCTGCGGGGGTGTTGAGTTTCCTGGAGACATTGTTGTGAAATGGGTGTTCACAAAACCATTCGATTAGTTTCTGTGTGGTAATGGCCTTTCACTGGTATGAGAAAGGATGGCTGCAAAGGTCGCTAACGGTTTGCCAACTATCCAAATTCCAGACGGAGAGCATCCCAGCATGGTCCATTTATAACCCGAAATTTGACCCTCACACTTCCAAACTGTTTCTGAACATTTGTTTTATTATTAAAATGTGTTTTTGTGTTGGTCTTCGCACTTCTGTTTTGTTTCTCTGAACATTCATGTTTCTTTGAGAAGTCAGTTTGTGTATCATCACCAGTGATCGGCAGCAACCTCTTCCATTCGAGGACTGTGATTCTTTCCTGAAAAATAACGCTAGTCATTTCTAATATCTCACTACTCAATAGTAATGACATAGGGCGAGTCTCGATACTCAGGCCCCGATATGACCCTGGCGCACTCTGCCTCTGCAAACTTAGGACCAGAAGAAATGAATGTCCTCAAGAGTAATTCCCGGAGCTTGAGCTCCTCCTCCCGCCTCACATCTGGCTTGGGGAAGACGTTCCACAGATCAAGCAGCCCTATTCGCCGGAACCTGCCGTTTTGACTACTACAACAGCGCTGGAGCACGAGCGCGTATGCGTGTAGTTTTCTGGTTGATGAAGGATCTGAAATGTACACTGGAAGTAGGTACACTGACTTGTTGCTTCGAAATCCTTCCTCTCTCACACAGTCCCTCTGGAAACAAAGTTCGATGGTATTGTCCTGATCTGACCCAAGTTCTGACAAGTCAGTCTCCACCAGACAAATATCGTCGGCACTATCGTCCAGGTTGCCAGGGAGTATATAGGCGCATGCTACAGTCAGTTCCCCTCCCGAAACAGGGCCAAAGGGATCCGGGCCTGACGGCGTTGTCCAAACATCGACTATTCGGACATTTTGTTTCATTGAATAATAACACAATTCAAAAAACACGACACACAACATGTGTACCCCGCCTTCAATCGAGGCCCAAGACCACGTAGGAGCCTGCCATGCCGGCCTTTTCTTCATGGGTACGGAGCTCCGTCTACTCCACACCATCTGTTGAACAAAGGTTTTGCGCCACATCCCGGCCAGGTATTGATCTTCTCTAGCTTCAGATTGGCGCATTGCAATACCAGACAGGGCAGAAAGCCGGTCAGAGCTGTGCGTTAGCGCAGCGCCTGAATAGCGCTCGACCACCATATCCCAGTCCCACGCTGTGTCCTCTGGGCAGACTAACCTTGAATGAATATCTCGTCGCAACCCTAATGGACGATATTCAGACGCGGCTTCGGACCTGCACTGCCAGAATAGACCGCGCGAAGAGCAATATAACGTTCTTGGGGAGAGAAGCCTTTCTTGAAATGCCCACGCCCTCTTGGCCAAGGAACTGAATGTGGTAACATTCTCGTAATCCTCGTATATGTAGAAACCCCTCATCCCAGAGAATCCATCTTTTGTGACGCGCACATTTACGCCATGATTATAGTTGGCCGACTCTTTAAAGCAGCCTCGATGTGCATTTGTTGCAGTTGTGGCTGCAATGTTGAGGTATGAGCCTCCATAGACGTAGCGCATCCGGCCAGCCTCTCGCTGCCAATCTTCGTTGTCGCCCTGTATGATGCACAAAGCATCGATCCAGATGTATGATATCCCTGTCTCGCGCGCGATATGGATCGCGTCGCGAAACGTTTTAGGGAGTTCCGAGACCAACATTCCGTTTATGAATTCATCATATGTTTCGGATGTGAGCATTTTAAACGGTTCAAGCCCCCAACAATAACTCAAGGTGGCGTACGGTACCCTATCTTCCATTTTGTCCGTTTGGATCAAGTTGATAGTGCCATTGCCAATGTAGAGGAGTCTGGTAGGCCGAGGGTATGCTATCTTACTGTTACACCTGCGATGGTTGTCGTCACAATTCTGCAACCATATCTTGACCATGTCGAGAGATTTAACCTCACTAAAGTCAACTGCGAGTACTTAGCAAAAGGAAGAGCCCTAACTTTCGTATCTTTAAGTGATGGAGCTTACCTGATAGTGCCGTAACTTCGATGTCAACCATCATTGTTTTGTTATTTCCACTGCCGGGGAGGCACAGAGACAGGCGCGGTGTCCCCATGGTATCGTCGAATATAAACGAGTTTTCTCGTGCAGTCAAGGAAGACTTCCAGTCATATCCTAGGGCCTGCAAGCGCCCCTCAAATTTGCGATGTAGATCGAGCGTTCCATTCCTAACACCCGACACAAGCTTTCGTAGCAAAAGGTTACAAAGTTTGCACCCTGAACGGCTGGCTGCCTCTATTTCCAATGTGTCACATCTCCAACCAAAGATGTAATCTTGGGCAGGTTTCAAATTAGGCCAGTCGTCCAGTAAGTCCTGGCACTTGGTGCATATCTCATGGTCAATATCCACCGATTTGGCTAGCTGTTCAATTCGGAGCTCGATTTCGTGATAATTAAGATTATCAGCTTCGACCGTACGTTCGAGTGACTCCACTCCAAAATTCATAGAGGTACCTATATTCATGTAATGTTGATACCATGACTCCAGCTCCTGGGAAGTGAGGCCTGAATTGGAAATAGGCTTCGTTCGATTAAGAGGTTCCAGGTTGGTGCAATCCATCATGAGTGGCGGAATGTGCGAGACTGATGAGGGTCCTATCTGCCAATGGGCTGGGTTCTTGACGAACGATCGGAAGCAACCAGTCAATTGTCCCAAGAGATACTCAGTATGAAAGTGCTCAACGAAAGGAAAACGACCGGGTACGTCGGGACAAACACATGAGCAACAGTGAAGAAAGAGAGACAAATTTACTCTTTCAAGTGCGGGGAGGCAGCCTGCTGTCTGACGGGAGCTCCATGCCGACCTCCCGAGCTGTGACAGAGAAAGAAAGTCGAGCCGAGGCAACGGAATTACGTCAGCCACTTTAGGTTGGATTTGATTGGAAGAAGAGCGAAAACAACCCGGCCACTGCGATTCGACAACAAGGCGCCAACAGGTTTATCGAACGAGGTAGTGTAACCACACCAATAACAGAGCAGCCAAGGGCGTTTCGGTCGGCACTCTCTGGAATAGAGGCCAACCAGGTCGATCACACACGCGAAATGGGACTTCGAAGTTTGACCACCATGATTGTATTTACATTTAGTAGTAGGTTCAGGTTATATACAGTTTAAGAGTTCACCACCATTAAGTCATTCTCCCATGTCTCTCTATCCATCACACATATTTGTCTTGTCTAGTCTTGAAGACTTGATACACCTAAGAACGCGTATCGCTTAGTTGTAAGGGTTGACGCCGAGGCACTTGGCGAAGTCAGCCGAGCAAAGAGCCTGGTTGGCGCCGGGGGCGGTGCGGCAGGCGTCCGACGCGGTCTGGCAGACGGTCTTGCAGGCGGCCTTGTCGGAGGCGCAGAGGGACTGGTTGGCGCCGGGGGCGGTGCGGCAGACGTCGGACAGCTGCTCGCAGTCGCCCTGGTAGACGGGGGTGCCGAGCTCGAAGTGGGGCTCCTCAGCGGTGCCGCGCTTCTTGGCATACGGGTTCTCGCCGAGGCACTTGGCGAAGTCGGCCGAGCACAGGGCCTGGTTGGCGCCCGAGGCGGTGCGGCACGCGTCGGAAGCGGTCTGGCAGACGGTCTTGCAAGCGGCCTTGTCGGCGGCGCAGAGGGACTGGTTGGCGCCGGGGGCGGTGCGGCAGGCGTCGTCCTTCAGGACGCAGTTGGAATCGGCGGCCTTGGCCTTGGGGGCGGGGAAGTAGACGGCATCGCCAGTCTCCCAGTGAGGCTCCTCAGCAGTCTTGGCCTCCTTGGCGGGGAAGTAGACGGCATCACCAGTCTCCCAGTGGGGCTCCTCGGCGCGCTTAGCGTCCTTGGGGGCAGGGAAGTAGACGGCATCGCCAGTCTCCCAGTGAGGCTCCTCAGCGGTCTTGGCCTCCTTGGGGGCGGGGAAGTAGACAGCGTCGCCGGTCTCCCAGTGGGGCTCCTCGGTGGCACGCTTCTTGGCGTAGGGGTTCTCACCCAGGCACTTGGCGTAATCGGCAGAGCAAAGAGACTGGTTGGCGCCGGGGCCGGTGCGGCAAGCATCGGCGACGGAAGAGCACTGATCCTTGCACTCAGCCTTCTGAGCGGAGCACTCGGCCTGGTTGGCGCCAGGGGCGGTGCGGCAGGCGTCGTCCTTGAGGACGCACGAGCTGTCGACGGCGGCCTTGGCCTTGGCCGGGGCGGGGAAGTAGACGGCGTCGCCGGTGGCGGACTGCGGCTTCAGCGACTCGTCAATGGACTTGCCGGTGCAGCCGACGAGCTGGGCCACACAGGTGGCGTGGTTGGCATCAGGGGCGACGGAGCAGCGGTCGAAGCTGACCTTGCACGAGCCGATGCACTGGGCGACGGTGACGTCGCACTCAACGGAGGAGAGACCGTTGTTGGCGGTGTACTTGCGGCAGACGCTGTCTTGACGGTCGCAGTTGGGGCCGGCCGGGGCAGCGGCGGCGGTGTAGGCCAGGATGGCGATGGCGATGGCGTTGTTGAAGTACATTTTGGCGGTGATTAAAGCTGTTTTTGCTGAGATTCTAAGATAGAACGAGTGTTGTAGTTGGAGTGAGTGAAACGAAGGTCGTTGGTATTAAGTAATTAGGGTGTATTAGTGAGTGGTGTAGAGAGAGGGTGGTGGTGGTGATGATGGTGATGGTGATAATAGAATCTCTTTTCCATCGAAGGATCATCCATCACTTTATACACATTGTCGTAGATCTGAGCTGGTCAGTGGATTACAACTGGAGATGTCGTGGGCCTCACCCTTTCGCAGTGATCGGCACTCACTCCTTCCCTCTCTACGGTTCCGGTGGAGCAGATGGGGAAGAGGTTTTCTGGAATACGAGACTATTCTTAGACCTTTTCCCATGATTTCCTTTTGACCGCTCGTTGAATTCCTCCGTGCATCGTCTCTGCGGGCTCAAGAGCCAAAAGACAACGCAGCAAAAGCCTTACCAGGCTGTCCACTCGTCTCGTGTCTCGCAGAGTCGCAGCACATCAGGACCCGGCAGTCCACAGCAAGATCGGGTCTTGCCCACCTATTGGCCTTACGCCCGAGTCGGAATCTCAGGGGACGGGCACTAGAAAGCGTTGAAACCTTCTTCTAGTGCGACGCCACTCAGCTCGCGGACCAGCAATAATTGCCGTGTGGTTAACTAAGCCCTGCATGACGTGGAGAAGGAAAGTGTATGAGCGAAAGGACGGCGGCAATGCCGGCGACTGCCAGACGCGATTTCTCTTCTCAGTCAAATTCGTGCCACTACTCCGTACAGATGCCGAGTTTCCATCGGCAATGGGTCGTTAGGTCCAGGGGAAAAGATACGCTAGGGCTGAAAAGGCTGCAAGTGGATCAGCGCACTGGCATGTTCATATTGCCATTATCAATTTTTTTATTCATCAAGCACGGGAGAATTGCAAGGAGAGTATTGGGAGCAGGATAGTATGGAGAGCATAGTATTAGTGGCAAGTGGTGATTGGCCGATGGCTTGCAGGGTTGATGCGAAGGGGCCAAGAAGGGGCCAAGGTCGACCGATAAAGTGATTGTATAAGTGGAATGTATTCCCCACGGTTGACTGGGAATATTACTCTTGACTTGCTTGGCGTATAAAAGGGGCGCCTCACTGCTAGACTGAGTGACTGAGCGCCTCAAATTGCGGCGGGTTGCCAAGCGGGTCCCTCGTAATGAGCCCGATAAACAAGGCAAGCTCCACCTCAACACGACTTTCTACTAAAATAGAAGATCACCACTCAGCCTATTCGCTCAAGGCAGCAGGGGGTATTAGAGGTGGATAACGGAAGCAAATGTTACCTCCACATATCACAACACTAGTCCACTTCCTTAGTAATTTGCGACAGCTTCACACAAGAGCCTTTTCAACAACTCAATCTTATACTGGGCCATCAAGAAATGACCCGACGAGGAAGTAGGGAAGCAAAAGTTGAATACAGAAATGATCATCTCTACTCTCTCTACGTGGATCACATTCTATCCGATGTAGGCCCTCATGTCAGTTTTCGAGATGAGTTGTTCCCGGGTAATGACAAACAACACGGCCAGCTTGACCAGGGAGGGCTGTAGAAGCTCCATCTTCATCACCGCCCACTGCCACTTACTTTTTTTTCTTTGCCATCATCGGGCTGCATTTTTGCCTCCCGAAGGATGTCTTGAAATTTTCATAGTCGACTACACGAGGTCGGGCCTAGTAGGGGCGAACGAAACCAAGCCAGAATCAATAGACATAGTTAGGCTGTCATCGAGATTGTATCCAATATGATAGTGCATTCAAGACTGAACACCATATCCAATAGTTGGCTCTATTGAAAGACGCTGAGCTCGTGCCCGGATTCGTAGGGCGAGCTTATTGTCCCCTAGTCCCCCAGCCTAGATACTTACTACTACCTACTAGTCCCAAGTGACGAGGAGCAATATGTGACCATAGCCCTGAGGGGTACTCGAGGTGCCATGTTCAAAAGCCAAAGAGTGTCAATGGCCAAAGAGTGTCAATGGCCAAAGAAACCATTACTTGTGCCTTGCCCCATGTCGTGAAAACAAACATGTGGCGTAGCAATGCACCACCACAGTGGCGCATTACCCCGGTCCTCATTTGCGACCTCACTCCTGGAGTCCTCTCCTAGTTTGATAAGACCGACATCAAGCTACAATATACTTGTTGACCTCAAAGCGAGCAGATTGTCATTGGACAGGATGGATATTTTCTGCTTTAGATGATTGCCAAAAAATGACAGAACCTGTCTTGTATTGTGATTTGATGCCGCGGTGAAATCCAGCCCTTGACGACTGGTGCTCCTCTGCAACCTATCGTAAGCTATGGCATGATTGCATCTGCTGATTAGTTGTCGTCGGTTACACGTATACGCTTGCTGCCTCGCACTTAGCTAAAAAGGTCGATTTGATTCCTAAATCCTTTCCCTCGATTGTCTTTACTGGTTCATTCCTTTTTCGGGCTTTTCTTTGATTCAATGCGTGGGGCAGAAATTCGGATTCAAAACAGGTGATATAATTTTATCCATGAATTCAACAAATGCTATATAGTCTCCGCGCTTAGCCTCAGGCGAATCTCAAGACCTTGGAACACAGGTTTTATGTGGAAAATGAGTGGTAATATCGCAGCTGAAAGATATAAACCTGAGTAGTGAGATGTTCTTCGTCGATATTCCTATAGGGATGGTAAATTATATCGTTTGTTGCCAATTACTCACTTATTATACATTTCTCTCTTCTACCAAACTATTTCGCTGATATTAGCTTTGAACTCATAAAGAGACACCCTACTTGAATGATGCTGCCAACGCCTTCATTATCACATTCATAGTAGTTGTCGGGCACATAATGAACACAAGGGATGAGTTCCGACTTGCTGAGGGTATTCGACGGGTTCATCTCGGTGGGCCCTTTGTTCTCCAGAGTGCAGCCTTCCTTCTACTGGATCTCGTACTGGAAGGGGGCCCCAAGACCCTCCTGGCTGTAATATGCATGCCTGAACGTCGACTTGTCGTCTTTTCTGATGGGATCGCCCTTGAAGCAAACATTGCAAGGTAAGTGTATTACTACGTCGCGGTTGACGGGGCCCTTGTCTATGAAGTCATCCTTCTTATAGCAGACTCTTGGAGGACGGTTGCACGATCAAGGCAAGAACTGCTATGGCTGGGTTGGTGTCGGAAACTTGAGAGATCCTTCCGATTCAGATTCTATCAACATGCTGGGGGTTACTCTGAAGCTCTGGGTTATGGGGTTTTATATGAATGATGATGGGCGGGTTGAGCGCATCGACGGCTGACGAGAGATATAGAGGTGATTTGTTCGTTTTCCCATAAGACATGCAATATGGCGTGGTTTGATCTTCATGCGTAACCTTTTAATATACAGTCTCAATTGCACCGGCAAAAGTGAAGCAGCAAATGGCCAATAATTACAGCAAAGTCCTAATGCCGCCAAACATTAGGCCAGCTCCTTTGGGTCATTCTCAATAATGTCTCCACATCCTGCCCATATCTATCCATGGTCCTCTCCATCATCTCCCTCTCCTCCATTACGAGACCCTCAAATGCATGCGTCCCCAGAGTAAGAGGAAAATCCCGAACCCAATATGGCCACTCGTAACCAGTATCAGTCCTGTAAGCACGATACCTCTGCCGCAATCTACGCCTGACCTGTATCGGCGACGATGATGAGCTGTGTCTGCACTCGCCTGCTTCGTCACTCTCCAAAAGATGGCGGGCCGGGTCTTCGTGGCAAAGCTTGGGAAGGTCGCAGGACAACTCCAGAAGAGGGCTACGGGCCAGGGGCTCAAAGTGACGGAGCACGTTGCGCTCATTTACCACAGACCAATAATGATCATCGGTATGGTCAAGCCAGATGCGAAGTCTTCGAAGAGTGGGAAGACGAACAGCTACGCCTTGAGGTAATGGAAGCCACAGTTTAGCGGAACTCTTGGAGGCAGTTTCCGACTCCTTATCTTGGGTAATTCCAAAGTAGTGAAAGAACGTAAGAGGGAGGCTGAGAGTAATGTCCAACTTGGTTATATATGGTAATGCTGAGTGGATGAAGCCAACGTGCGGTGACCCTAATGCGTCCGATGAGCCAATAGATGGATCCAGCAGTATGGAGGCTGTAGTGAGGTCGGTAATGTGGTAGCACACTTGCTCAGTCATTCAACTTTGGATTTCAAAGTACCTAAACACGGGTGTGGTTAGAGGGGGTGAATCGGGCGATCTTTCTCAGAGCACAAAACCAGAGGAAAACTCAATGCTTACAGCCTTTTGCAAATAGTCAAGAATGAACACCCTGGTTTCGTGTGGTTATCCCTATGTCCCTCCTTGACCTTGGCCAGGGCGATTTCCTCGCATTACCAATGTGGACCCCAGGTAGAGTCTATGCGTCGCGCCCATACTTGTTGACCAAGGTCATGGCCCCTTTGAGGTCGTCGTTCATCTCCCACATACTCAACAGCTAGGTCCGTGTCAAGACATGGTGAGCCGAACCCCCCCTCGCGAGCAGAGGCTGATGTGGAGGCCAGCGGTGCCGATCAGGTCGGTGTGGATCGCGCGACGAATCTCGATTGGGACGAGGAAGAGCCCGCTCGTGGATTGCGGATCAAAAGACGGCATCATAATTGAGGCTGTTTGAAGCTGAAGCAACTTGGCGGTGAGAGCTTGATATAGGCAGGTCGCTTGCCCTAGGGGCCATGACGATTGGCTTTGTGCTGGATGGTCTTGTGCGGGGTGCGCCGTCGTTGCCGTGGGGGCTGGTCGGTTGGTTCATGCAAGCAAAGCCACCCCGGCTGCGAAAAGGCTTAGTGCTGCCAGCTCCTGACATGATCTTCTGCAACTAATTATTTCAAAAGTTGTTGCCATAAGTGAAGGCATTCTTCAAAATAACTTTTTATTCATTTGGCCCATCGGCCGTTGCCTTTACTTTGCGATGAAGAGTTCGGAAGAACAATGACGACTTTGAACAAAGACTCCATATCTTTTTTTCAACATTAAACCATGCTACTTTAAAAGATCTAACGGATTAGCCATGATCTCAGATTTAGTGAAGTTACCCATCTCAGCTCTGCGCCTGATTGATTTTCGAAAGATCATTGGCAACAGAGCATGTCGTGGCCATTGAGCTAGATCTCAGGGGCAGGTATTTTAAGGTAAGCCTGTAAATCCGACAGGAAGGTTTGGAACTTACTAGGGCCACACTTGAAATGGATTGCATATGTGAATGGAGTGAAACATTGGCATTGTTCTCGGATCAACCGGTCATTGTCAAGAACATCCGACTTGTTTCGAGGTTTGAGAGGGTGGTGATAATACCATCATGATATAATCCCACCCTTGAGCATCACATCTGGCCGCCCATTATAGTTGTGACGATTTAATATACATGAGTTGTGTTTTGGGAACATAACCATTGTTCGGAAACATATCGGAAGTCGAAGGGTCAATGCTCGAATATACCGCCTTCAACGAATATAAACCAGGCGCGTTGCATAGCCCAGAAGCCCTCAGCAAACAAGCCGCAAAACCTTAACCACCCCTTATACCACCGTAAATCTATCATCACACTGGAACACCTGCAGCATTTATGGAAAACCAGCTCAAAATGGCTACACAGAGTCCATCTTCCCCGCAGACCGGTCTTGTTCCTGAACGCATCGTCTTTGGCTGTGCGCATGATACGAAGATCTCAGGAATGAAACCATACGTTCGCCATATCTATGAGCGATTGGTTTTGCAGGATCTGACCGAGAAGCCTGGTGCGATTGCTTATATTCAGGCGTGTTGTGATGTCTGTACGTCCAAGGCAGAAAAGACGAATAGCCAAAGCCCATTTGGGACATGGTATCAAATGATTACCAAACCGCTGACCCTGACGGGGAAGGATAGAATGTGCAAAGACCGGGTGTCACTCATGCTGATGTTCCATGAAATGCTCGAAACCAACAGTGGAGATAGAATGCGGGTGCATTTACTTGAGGATAATGACCTTTTTATGCTGGATGTCCTCTCGACCTACCGCGCTTGGTGCAAGACAGTCGCATTCCACTTGGACACGGAGGCAGACCCCAATGCTTTGAAGAGGCTCCTAATCATGATCAAGGACATGTACGGGGAAATCGTGTCGGATGAGGTCGAAAAGATGGTCACGAGTTGCCGGCGGCATTTGCTGAAGGCCTCCCGTTGGAACTTCGATCGAGTGTGGCCCGCGGACCAGCCGCGGAGTGACGCCTTGTTCTTCGCGAGGGCTCGCGCATTTCAAGACCATGCTCGGAGCAAAGACCTGACCTTCCCGCTGGACCTAAAGAAAGACCCTCGTCTCCGTTTTATCTGCCTTGCGGTCAATTCCTGGACCGCCGAGCTGATGGGGCCTCCACAGGTACGCGATATGAGGTTAGAAGCTATCCTGCCCGAAGTGACCGGGAGGAAATTGGTCAAACATCGCGATGTTGATGACATGAGAGACCGGATCGAGGACGTCAACATCGAGGCGATGAGGCTGAAAGTGCAGATGTACGAGCTTCACCAGGCAACTTTGGGACTCGAAGTGATTAGAAACACGGGAGAGCTAAATAAGATTTTGGACATTGTTGAGGAACTGAAGAGGCGGGGAAGAGCCCTTGCTTCACTTCAAGACAAGATGCGTCAAAGCTGGGATACTTGGGTCACTTTTGCCAAGCAATTCCAAGACCGCCTGTAAGGTAGGGAAGGTAGTACTTCTAAAGGGTTGATCATATTCGGTTGATGACCATAGAGACAAGTTCCATGGCTTATAGTAACTGTGTATTGCTCGTAGAATCACCTAATGTGTCTCTTAGTGTGGAGTAGAGCTTACAGGAAATTGATCCCAAGGATGACCAAGTGACGAAAGACAGAGAAGGCAATTAAATAGGCACAACCAATGGTACTAGCCATAATCGCCGCCAACTCCCTACAGACTCACGTGATATATCAGTCATACGCAGCCCCTCTTTAGACATAGGATTAGAAGATAATTCATTCCGTACTTATATTGTGCATGTAGTATAAGATTTCTCAACAAGTATACTTCCACGGACGCATTGGGTCACTCGTTCTTCCCACGTCCCAACGCCGGAGCAGCCCACTAAAAACATTCATCGCATTTACACCCAGCAGGCTACCCCCAACAACGTTAGAGCTATGACTGAGTAGCTCCATCCAATGCTCGTGGAATCCCGACTGATCGATCTGCCAGACTTGGTTTCCGCGGAGGATTTAAAGAGGCCCCAGCCCCAACCGCCCCAACCGCCCCAATCGCCCCTCTGGCCATCCCCGGAGGAATGATAGATGCCCCATTCGACTTGTCTAACACCGATACCGCTGCCCGTGCAGTGCATGAACCCCTTGGCTCCGACCCGGCCGTGCCACTTGAACCGGGCGATGGCATCCTCGACGACGTCGGCGACGTCCTGGCTGCCGACCTGTATGTACTGCTGGCCCAACGTCCCCATGGCCGCGAACAGGAGCCAGTCGCGCGCCCCGACCCGGAACGCACACGACCCGTAACTCGCCAGCGTCTGCTGGCGTTCGACGTCCCGCACGGTCCAAATGTTACCCTGGCGGCGCCCTGCGAGACGGCGTGCCAGCTTCCGGCAGTCCGCAGCCCGTGGCGAGGCTTTGGTCGACTGGTTCTCGACATCAGATTGGGACCTTGTGCATACGTGAGGGCCATCGGCAGGAAGACCTGCATGCTGCCGCCGCTTCCAGTTCATGGTGCTGGTGGAGAGGGTGTCGTTGCCGTCCAGTGTGGGCTGGACCTCGTCGAAGAGGGCCTGCCAGAAGGTGGCGTTCGGGGTGGCTGTCAGGTCGGTGGTAACTCCGACAGCGGCGCTGAAGCCGAGGACGATGGCGATGAGGGTGAAATATGTAATCAGCTTCATATTTAATGCATTTGGTGGGAGATAGGGATCTTTTGGCTTGGCTTGGCTTCCGGGTTGGGGGAGATAGTTCCTTTTAATATAACCAGACGCTTTGAGGTAACACGACTGGAGAATGGGGATGAGAGAGGAGGCAGGGAAGTGTTTCTACTTTTTCCATTATTCTCGAACGTTATCAGACTTTTATCGATCCATGGAAATGAAACCCAATCTACCGTTTATAAGGTTGCTGCGGCGAGATACATTTGAAACGTTATTTGCCAATGGCTGCCTAGGTATACATACTATACCTTCACTAAAGCTGTTAAAGTTTCGTACTAATATTGAGTATTACAAGGAATCTTATACTGAAACTTTATAACTACACCCTGAAAACTGGTTTCTTATAACTCCAGCGGTGGTGCTACGAGGCATTGTTGTTAGCTGGGTAATAAGGGTTGGACAACTAAGGAAGAACGGTTGAGATCAAGTCCGCCCTCTCATTGAACAAGAAGCTGGAAGATATCTTTCTTAGAGCCTTCAACGCTTGGCCAGATCAAAGTAGTTTCGGAGATTTCAAATACAACGCGGTCTTCTCGAACTCATAAACTAGTGTAGACACATACAGCATTAACTCGTCTCTTAGCTACTACTTTGTTTCAAGACCATTGATCTTCCTTTAGCTAGGGATGTTAGTGACCGCCCTCGTGACTTTACCAGCATCTGCACTAGTAATCCCAGGCGTTGTAGTTGTTAGGCTTGCTAACTGAGCGCTTGCCGTAGCCTGAGGCACCACCGCCGATGTAATGTCAAAGATTCGTGCCATGTTCTCTCCGGCCAGCCGGCGGGCCGATTCGAGACTGTTGCAATTTCCATTTTGGATATTGTTCTGGTTGACGATGCTGCTGATGAAGTTCGTCGTTACGCCCAACACGAGCGAGGTGAAGGTGGTCGTTGCCGCACTAGCAGCCCCTGTCGTGCTGACGGCGGCCCCGGTGCTGGCGTTGCTCGCGTATTCATTCGCCAGGGACGCGAGATCGTTGGCCCGGTTCGCATACTGGTTGGCCTTGGCCGCTAGTTCGGTCGAAACGATCAACGCTGCCACCGCTGCCAGAAAGCCAATGAGACCAATGATGGTCCCGATCATCTGGGACCAAAATACCATCCAATTCCGACCATCGCGCCTGTCATGCCACCACGATCTCAGACTCCATATGGAGTCCTTGTTGAACTCTGTTTCCAGGGCCTCAAGCCGATCGCGGTAGAAAACGAAGTCACCCACGTCTCGAGTCGAGGGCTTGAATCTGACTAGAGCCTCATCGATAGGGGACAACTCTATCCTACCGGAATCGATGAAGTGCATGAAATACCGAAGTATCGTTCCGTGCTTCGCTTTGATGAAATTGCGCCGTGCTTCGCCTCGAGCCCTCTGAAACCAATCCTGGCATTCTTGGTTTCTAGGGATTAGGAGCGAGAATGTCATCATAGTTTCCGCTGCCAGGGCTCTGTATTTCTCAGTCGGCCCACTGTTGAACAATTCGATTAGCGTGGTAGATCCAGATTAATGTCTCTCTTAGTAAGAGAGAAAATAATCGATGAGGGAGTGGAGAGGTTGTGTAAATAGTACCAAATCCCCCACTTACTATTCCGACAACCATTCCAGAATGGCGCCATGCTGGAAGACAAAGACCGTAGGTCTGAAGCTTGAGACCCTGAACCTCGTCATATGTAGATGGTTCAAGAGGTTGTCTGTAAACCTAATCTCAAAGTTCCCCATATACTCCATATCTCTCAATGTGAAGTATCCCGAAAACCTCTTGTCTTCATACATCTGTGGTTGCATTTGTTGCGCGGCCCCGTATCGCTCATTCTCGTACTTCCCGTCAAGATAATAGAGACAGACATCTACAAGAGATCCAACCCTTGGCACAGGAGACATGTGCCCTGGGCATTCATAAAGCCGCTCCCCCGCCGATTGAATACATCCGGGCCCCCCGACTCCCACCATAAGCCATACGCGTAGGGCTAGAAATAGAGAGTTGAGAATATGGGCATCTTCGATTACAGGAATCAGTTCCAGAAGTCCCTGGAATCTGAGAAATCTGTCATCACTTAAGACAAGTTGTTTGAACTCGGCTATATCTGTTCCACCATTGTTCGTTTTTAGGAATTCCACTAGGTCACACAAGTCACCGATAGTTTCTATCAGATGTTCAGTGCCGTTGAATTGCGAAAGAAGGCTAGTCAACGACCTTTCAACGCTGCCTAGCTTCTCAACGCTGATGTGATGATGCTCAGTAATGTGGTCGTAACCTGGTTCAAAAGAAGATGAAAATAAGATTCCAGAATGAGGAAAACATCACTATACCTCGGATAAACATCGGTTGGTAAGGGATTGCGATTCCAGATTCGGTGAACCACGTGTTGAAAGAACCCAACCCCGAACTCCTCCTTAGGTATGGAGTCAGAGAATGCAGAATATCTCGTGGGTGCAGCCATAGTTGCTATACAACAACAATGGAACTACTGATGCCCACATTGTTTTGTAGAAAAGGTAATATAATAGTTGTAGAAGATCTCCAAGAGTACGAAAGTACTTAGTTGGGGTCGGCTTCTTATCAATTTCCACTTACCCCATTGAGAACGCCACAAGGGCAGATTCCGACGCCGGTAGATTATCAGCCTGAGGCCATTGGCTGAAATTGCAGGAAGGGCACTGCTCAGATCACGATCATAGGGCGAGGGTGTAGAGCAGGGAGTCATATTGCAGCTGCCCTACCAATTAGAAAATGCCACATCGAGCTGATAAAGGCCGCGTTCCGTTGGTGTGTCCAGACATTTTTGAATTCTCTCACAATTCGACCGCATGTCGGGCCTTAGTTCCGTTGTTTCCAGTATTATCATTCTTTTGGTGACTCCTCTTTGCAATAGTACATTGCTTGTACAAAATCGCCTTGTTCTAAACCTTAATTACTTCTCATTTCTGCCAAAACCTCAAGCCCGGACGCTTGTTTCTGAAAATGGTCAGTGAGATCCAAGATTTTACAGGGTCAACACTGCTATCAAGGAATGCTGAGGAATCGTCCAGCCCCCAAAAGGTCCATAGGGAAACTTCTCACCGACCTCTAACGCTACAATCTGATCGTTCTGGCCATCATCAATCAACTACTTCAAAATCCAAGCCCTCTAGTGATCTTAATAGTGCAGATATATTTCAGGAATTGATCGGAATCCTGCTTTGTGGATTATTCGCCAACAGACGTTCGCGCCGACCAGTGCCTGCCTCCGTTGTGAAATTTAACGCCAGCGATAGCGGGGACTCAGTCCGAGTAGGATATCTCGGGGAGAATGAGTACTGGAGCCTGACGGCGGAGCTCAAGCCTCAGTACCGCTACATAGCGCAGGTGTGCCAGTCGATAGTATACGAGACTCCCGCGCCGCATCTCGCCTCGAGCCCGTTCGTCAGCTTTGGCGGTTACCTTGTCGGCCGCCCCGTGGAGCATATGATGCATCCCGTTGTCATGGTCGCGTGCAGCAACCCGAGATACGCGGTCGCGGTTAGGAAGAAGATCCTCGAGAGGCGCGATTTCTTGAGCGTCGGGACCGCGACGTTCGACGTGGGCGTTTTGGAAAACGGGTTCGCTTCTCTGTCTAAGACGAAGCCCACTGAGATAAAAGCAACAAAGTCGTTATGGAGGGAACGAATACGCAGAGACGTCGAGTCGCAGGACGTGTAACGGTTTTTTTTATAACGGGGTATGGTCCATTTGCATGAAGATTGATTTTCCTTCTTTACAGCGTTGATGATGTTGACGAATTGAGTGGAAGATTAATCAGATTCAATTCCTGTAGTTAGCGCTGTTGATATTTGGTTGGAATTTCCTTTTTGATTAACCCCCTCGTCGGAAGAACGACACGAATGAGACAACATTTGTATAGTCGGGGTATACTAAATCAGGCCGTTATGCAGTATAGTTATACGCTCTGGACACTTGGTTAATGCAGGATAATGTGTATTGCCCGTTGTTACGTTGCAACAATTCGATCACAGACTTCCCCTATCAAAGCGAACGCAAATCTCAGCCTCCAAAAGTCACGGCTCCCCGCCCCTTCCCCCCTTTCTTTTTCACTGAAGGAAAGATCCCCCTGTCTTGGCGACCTGCTCATCGTAGTACGGCTGGAACGCCAACCAGCCCTTCTCGGGCCCGCCCAGCTCATGGACGGCGTACCGCGCCTCCTCTTCCCCAATGAACTTCTTCTCGTACCCGGCCGCGGCTGCCGCGTCGGCGAGCAGCTGAGCCTGGCAGGTGCGCTCGAGACTCAGGAACCAGAAGGCTGCCTCATCGACCGTCTGGCCCACGGTCAGAAGGCCGTGGTTCTGCAGGATGGCCGCCTTGTTGTGGTCCCCCAAGGCCCGTGCAATCCGTTCGCCCTCCTCGCGGTCCACCACGACGCCGCCGAAGGAGTCGTAGACGGCGTGGCTCTTGTAGAAGCGTAGGGAGTCTGTTTGAAGTGGCTTGTAAGCGATGTGGCACTCCGCGCCAGGAAGAGCACTCCACTAACCTTGGGTGATCATCTCTAGTTCCCGGCCGAAAACGGAGAACGCTTTCCCGTGAACGCTGTGGGCGTGGCATGCGGCATTGACGTCCGGTCTGGCGCGGTGGAGTGCCGAGTGGATGGTAAAGGCCGCCGTGTTAATGGGATCCTCTCCTTCAACTACCAGCCCGTCCTCGTCGACTAGGATCAGATCTGATACCTTAATAAGGGAGAAATGCATGGAGAGCGGGTTAAGCCCTAATGGGTTGTGAGTCAGATTCGAAGTCCAGAATGTTGCTTTTGGGGTCCCATTCCTTTCCCCTAGCTCGGGTTCTCTACTTACAGAAATGGTCCGTCAAGATGGGATCTCGAACGGAGATATGTCCGGCCACGCCCTCGTCGAAACCGCGGTCCGCGAAGACCCGGAAGGCAGCGGCGAGGTGTTGCTTCCGGTACGTGCGCTCGTCTTCCGGCTTCTCAAACTCGGGATATTTTCGGATGCGTAGGGTGCGTCCATCTTTGGTCTTGCCCATGGATTGTATCTGAGGTGGGCTTCCGGCCTTGCCCTTCCCATGAGCGGCAGTCTCTTGCGAGATGGTTTCGTTAACAGCGGATGGCGACATTGTTCAGTGAGCGAGCCTATGTTGAACTGTTTTTAGAGGCAACGACAGTGGAAGATGGAGAACATCGCAGGGAATGCAGTAGCCGAGGTGGTCGGCGCGATTTGTTCTCCAACAACACCCCGCATTTGTATTTCAATTACCGATGACAGATCACCGATGACGGCGCACCGGGTATTGTCACATCTCATTGGCTGTAGCCTATGACTGCCGGGAAACCCGTTCTCCTATATTGTATCATCTGCAGAAGTGCAGTCAACAGCTTTTCCCAAAGGGTTTATAAATCCCAACGTAGCAAGCCACTTTTCTTTTATGATGTTAATTCCATTCAAGGAGAGTAAATACAAGAAGCATCTTATCCGCGTTGCTGGTAGCACTGAGGTAGTGTCGTCTGCGCTATACTTGATTGTTGATCAAAATGTTTGCCGGATAATGCTGGCGACAAAGTGGCAGCGACTACCCATGTTTTCTCTCGTCGACTTAGAAGTTGCTTAGTCATCCCCCTTTTTTATGAAATTCTTCGATATGGTCGTGAGCAATCTTTGTCTTCCGTATTGGGAACAATGACACAATATGGCCCGGACTTTGTTTATGAAGGCCTGCCACCCGAACTAGGTTCTGCACTTCGCCTCAACCGAGTTTGAAACTCCATGGACTCTCCTGCCTTTCTGGGGCGGATAAAGCGGCTGAAAGATAAGCACGAATGTAGTTGCTTCATAACTTATCTAATCAGCCCAGCCAGAATATATCTAAATAATCAACTGAACAAAAAGAACCCTCGCTTGACGGGATCAAGTATCTCTCATTCACTAAAGACAAGAGGGTGTAAATCTGTTGGTAGTGAATATTCTGACGTTTGAGGTTGATTTCACTCTTCGTTGCTCTTTTTCATATTCTCTATTTGTGTAACTGAGAAGAATCCTTGGAAAGGTCTACATATACCATTTGTTACGTTGATACAACCCCTAGCTCCCATAAGGAGAAAGGGTTTGTTCAAAACACCAACAATACAACAAAGGCTTTGTACATGGAACATTGGCTGAATTGTCTCTTTCCACTCATATATTATAAAAGCAGTTGCATTTTACCATTTGTAACTTGCGCTTTTGAATCTACACAAACATCGCTATCAAAAGCAACCAACTCAAGAGGAACCCCGAAAAAGCATTAAGAACAAGGTACTACTCACTTGATCCTTCACGATGGCTGGATATCGTGGCAATGGCAATCATGTTAATCGATATACCGGTGCTAATAACCGTCCCCATATCACACCAGGTCCGTTCCGTGGACAACAGAACCAGGTGACGATGGCCAATAACGTGGCAGCTGGAGCGAACAATAGACCAGTCAACCCTCAGCCTGTATACGGTGGCGGTCCAATTGACGACCCCCTCGCTTTCCAACCTATTGGAAATCAACCCCAGCCCGTTGGAAACCAAACCATCGGAAACCAAGTCCAGCAGATGATGAACCAGGCCATGGGAGCTGGAGCGAACAATGGACCAGGAAACCCTCAGCCTGCATACGATGGCGGCCGAATTAACGACCCCCTCGCTTTCCAACCTATTAGAAATCAACCCCAGCCCGTTAGAAACCACATCCAGCAGGTGATGAACCAGGCCATGGGAGCTGGACACAATGCAAGATTGAACAACGTGCCAGGGCCCCCGATCGGCCAGCTTCGAAGGCCAGGTGACCCTATAACTGGCAACCGTGGCATTCCAGCTAATAACCAACCGGCGGCAGGCCGTGGTGCCCCTGTCCCTGCGGCGCGCAACTTTGTTTTTCCAGTGGGATATGACATCGATAATTATTTCCCTGTGCATCGACCCCTGAACCCCGGCCCTCCTCCTCTGATGAGAGGTGCTGGCGGGAATGCTGGAAGACCGCCGGCACCAAACTTCTTCGACCTTCCTCCTGTGGGAAATGCCAACAACGGCTTTGGTAGAGACCAGGTACCAGAGTTCGGCCCTCCCCCTCCTGAATACGCCAATTTTGGCTTTGAGGAACCATTTCTTGGCGTCCCCCCTGTGGAAAATGCTGAAAATAATGGAGGTCAAGCACCAAATCTTGGTAGTCCCCCTTTTGGAGTTGTTAACGGTAACTTCGGTATAGGCCAGGTACCGAATCCCGGTAGTCCCCCTTCTGGGGTTGCTGATTTCGGCCTTGATGAACCATTATTTGACCTTCCCGTAGTGGATAATGATGATAATAATGGCTTTGGTGGAGGTCAAGTACCGAATCTCGGTAGTCCCCCTTTCGGGATTGGCGATGATAACTTAGGTATAGGTCAAGGACTAAACCCCGTAGTTCCTCCGGTTCAGGGGGGGAATGATTTGATGCCAGCCAACGGCCTCCACCCAGGAGGGAATAATGCTTTCCCTCCAGCTCAAGATGTCCCCCAGGGTCCTCAACCCGGAATGGCGCCCCCACCCGCAGCGATGGCGAATTGGATGCACTTGTGCATCTTCATAACTGCTATGCATGTAACGGGTCCTATGGAGGAGGAAAGAATCCCCCCTTGCCACGTACACACGCTGCCGCACCGACCAGACGCGCTGTACACGGTGGAAATTCAGACCATAGCGCACCTTTGCACCCCGAGCTGGGGAGGGCCGCCCCCGGATGTATGCGACACCCATAACGAGATCTACCGGAGCGGCAGAGACGAGCTGATGGGCTGGATACACATCCGGGTCATTCTGAAAAAGAACCAGAACCGCGAGGCCAGTGTCCCGTCGGGCAGCAGCGAGGCAAGCGGCAGTCCCTCTCCTCCGCCGGGGCAGCCCCAGGATCAACTGCTCGTAGAGCTGCCGGCGGCGCAGAACCGGCCCGACTTCGTTCTCTACGGGCCGGCCCAAGACGACGATGATGTCTGGAAAAGCCTGGGGACCGTCTTGATGCACCGCCACAGCAACCACGGACAAGATAACGCCTTCCCCAACATCATGGTGCCGGGGGTCGGGCTCCTCGGCACGGCCGATTCCATGGGCGCCGGCGTTGCTCAGCTGATGTTGGAAGCGGAGATGAGATTCGTTCCGCGGGGTGGCTTCGTCGACGCCGTCCGGGCGGAGCTCCGCAAGGCCCTGCGCTGGAGCATCGTGCAACTGCGCGAGGGCGACGGCCTGGACTTGCCTGCCATCATGAATGAGACCTTGTTCGCAACCCTCGAAGGCGAGTTCCTCGAGACGGTGCGGGACCTGGATGCCAACATGTTCACGGATTCTCTCGCATTTGGTTTCTTCCGCCTTCAGCAATTGGCCCATGCCTACATTGCAGACAGGAATGCGGTAGCGCAAATCGACGTGGATATTGATCAATTACTGGGTTTAGGTTAGTAGTCATTTATAATTAAGTACGTTGGATGCTCGTTTGGTTGGTATGAATAAATCAACATTCCCGTATCATCATTTTACTATTTGTAAATTCTGATAATGTGTTTCCTTCCAAATAACACTTAATAAACTTAGGTTGGGCATAGCGGAATGGTAATATATTTTCCGTCAATCTCTTGCACTCTAGGCTGCTGCCGCATAATTCAAGTGCCGTCTTTCGTAAGGCCTTGACGCGATCGACAACACCTGTGGCGAGAGTAGGAGCCGGCTCAGACACACCTACCCACTTTGGCCTGATGGGTTCTTTTTCAGCTCGATTTTGAGTGTATTAAATTATCCGGAGTATGTTGCTTCCGAAGGACCAGCCTGATGTGAACAGCAGTTAATCAATTATACCTACCCACAGGTCCTGATAAGGGTGAAAATACCATTTGAAGAGGGCTTCACATAGAAAAGTGAGTAGAGCATGATCTCCTTCAACTCGTAAGACATTGTGCATGAAATCTTCTCTCTGAAAACAAAGGGCCTGTGGAAATAATGTCTTGATAGATCCGATAGAAAACCAATTGTTGAGCAATTTCAACTAAACTATAATGTAGAAATGAAGACTCGAAAAGAACACCAGCGAAGCCGGACCACATTCTTCTTGTTTCTCCCAACATCCCACTGTTTTTTGAAACCTTTGTAGATAAAAGGGTGACGTTGCCTAGGTCTGTAGTAAAGATGACATACCCATACATCCATTATCTATCAGACAAACGCATTCTACATGACAATGACATCCAAGACTATCCACAATACAGGATTCCTGTACTGCTGCGGCCATCGTGCCGAAGTTGGCGGGCCGCCTACCAAGCTTCATATCGAGCTACGGGCCAGGGGCCTGGCGCCAGACATAGCAGACATGGATTACCCCATTGATACGATATGCGAATTTTGTTGGCTAAAAACAGACGATGGCAAGTTGCTTGTTCTACGCTCCCAGGTGCTTCGTACGGTCTTGAAGAAAGAGCAATCGCACTCGCTGCTCGTCTTGCTGTATCACCTTGCAGACCGCATCATTGCGGACAAGACCCGCAGCGTACACATCGGTATACTAGCCCACTGGGCCAAGTGTGTTGCACGCTCGTACCCCAGCGAGCACTTCAGCACGTTCGCTTCCGCCGTGAAATCTCACCCCATCGGGGCTACCATGTCCCGGTTGGTGGTCGCGGATGCCTTGCTGTCGGCCCAGGCTTTGAGGTCGTCCCGTGACACGCCGTTCATCCATAGACCCGAGGCCTGTATTCACCACTACCACAATGCGGTGGAGCGGTTCAATAGCCGCGCGCGTCGGATCCGTTGGTCCGTCTGGAAGCCATGGCCTGCCGTCGTTGGGCCCCTCCTCACTTCCATCGCGAAGGCCGGGGTCCGCTACGCCGCCACGTTCATCAAGGACAACAAGCACATACGGCCCCCGGAATGGAACGAGGATACAGCCCAGTTTCCACCGAAGGGCAGCAAGGCCCTGGTCGAGTACAGAAGGCTGTCTGACGCGGTCCACAAACTCAAGTTGGAGTGCTACTCCCTGTTCCACGACGCGACACGCCACCCCATGGCGCATAGCCGGAACGATCTGAAGGCAGTCATGGTGAGTGTTCGATTCATAGATGCAATAGTGGGTAGGGTGACGACGCTGTGTGCAGCTGCAGGAGATAGCTACGAAACCTGGCGTGATCACAAACCCAAGTAGTCGTTGAGCCTATGGACGTTAGAGCAGAATAAAATGAGATTGAAATAGGTTAAATGAGTAAAGATGCTCAATATGTACAATAGATACTCAATATGTTAAAACCAAATGTTTCATTAGTTAGTTGACTAAGGTGGTGTTTCCTGTTGTGCATAGGTAGCTTGTCGAGCAAGATTTCTCGGCTTCAGTCTCTAGAAATGTATACTAATGGTTCTTCCTAATGTAAAACCGAGACCTCGCTAAAGCTTAGAACATTCTAGTTTGTCTGCAAGTGATACATCTCGCACTTGAACCAAACGTCTCAAGTAAACTTCAAAAATGACCATAAAGGCAATATGGGCCTGATTTTACTTGGGGCCTTGCGCCAGAAACGTGTACGCAGTTGTTGTGCTTAGAAAGAGTTTGTTTGGGCTTTTAGTTACGACAAAGACAAAGAAAGTCAATAACATTGTCATATGTGAATAAAGCGTATTGTTTCTGAAACAGTCTTACACTGAATAGTTGTACGGTTTCGGAATATTCAGGGGTTACCCCTACATACAGGGTGTTATTTCAGGTCTGTCGAGTATAAGAGGATGGACAAGGAATCTACGATTCGAAAATAGGAGGATTGGTATGCCAACGATCACTTTTTTATCCCTTCATTTGACTAAGAAAACATGACTTCATCCACACGCTTTCCACCGCAGTCTCCAGCGTCTTCAGCTGGGACTCTGGTGGGAGGGATGGTGTCTCCGACCGAGACTCTGGCGGAGCAACCACCCACTAACATGCAGAATACTGGTTTTCTATACATCTGTGGCCACCGCAGTGGGATCTATGACGAAACCGCGGAGGTCTACGATACGCTGTCCATGAGTGATCTGGTGTACGACTGGCCCGACATGGAACGCGAAGTCGAGACCTGCTGCGCGGATTGTTGGTCGTCGGCGTCCACCTCGCCCTCCCTCATGGGCCTGTGCAAACAGATTTTAAGGTACGAATTCTTCGGTCAAGAACATGTACACTCCCTCTTCATGATGCTGTACCATCTGGGAATTCGGCTCGTGGTGGAGCCCAGCAAGGAACTCCTCAAGTTGCTGCAAAATTGGGCCGAGTGCGTGGCGAATCGGTATGTATATATGGACAACACCACGTACCAGGACAAGTTTTATTCGGCCATCTACTGCTCCAAGGTCCCCAAGCTTGTAAGAAAAGAAGCTGTGCACTCGATCAAAGCTTTTCGTGCCCCGGCCGACTGGCCCGGCGTGAACGACGCCACCCCTAGGCGGGAGGCTCTTGCCGCCACGTTTCAAAGTCTTGAGCAGCGTGATTATGACCTCCGCTGGGCTCTGATCCGTCCCTGGCCGGTAATTTTTGACGACCTGCTATCGGCGCTCGCCTACGACGGGATCAAGTACGCCTCGCTGTTCAAGACCAAGCCGCTGGACCTCGCGGAGTTTGGCCGGGCGTTCCAGTCCACGGGGAACAAATCGTACGACTACAGCATCTACGTATATCACACGAAGCTGGTCGACGCGGTCCGTAAGCTCAAATTGGAGAGTTACCAGGTCGCCCGGTTTGCTGCTGACCACTCCGAGGTCAACTCACGCGAGGAGCTTAGGCTCATCATGGCGATGTCCAGTAGGCTGAAGGCGTCCTTCGAGAGCGTTGTGGATCTTCATGCTGATTTCATGGGTCATCTGGCTACCTAGAAAGCCATGTAGAGCGGAGTCGATGACTATGTACGAGCTACTGACCATTAGACATAAAAGATATGTTTTGGAGGTACAGTATTGAAATCTTGGTAGAGTCACTTGCCCAAGTAAATGAATTCCATTGACGATAACGTGCTGACTGTGGGATGATTTAGACTATCTCTCATCGTGCCCCTTGAAAGAAGCGTAGCAAACACCATGATCACAGATTGTCATTATATTGCTTCTCGGTGCATTGCATTCTTAAAAGTAGAAGAGATTTACTCCTTATACTCGGAGTTCCGTGCACCCTTTGTACCCAGAGTCCCCTTTGTGCTCATAATTCCGATGCTTCCAACACTTGAAATTCCGGGGGCATCTGTTACTTTTCTGGATAAATTCGAAAATCTACCTGTCAGGAACTTAAGTGTCTGTACCGGTCCAGACAGAGGCGCGATAATTAGGAGGAGATGCGGGATGCTGAATCTGATCGGGCGAATTGCTGAACTTTCTCGAGGCTTGCGGACACTGCGACTTCAATGCTGCATCTCCACCGCCGAAATCTTCGGACAACCTCCAAAGCAGCCAATGTCCATGTCGCAGCTCAAAATCCTCCACTTCTTAAACAGCTGGCTAGAGATGGATGAGCTGCAATAAGCACTCGACGCCTGTCCGGCCCTATGCGAGTTCTTGTATCATGTAGTGAGCAGGCAGTTTGCTTCGCGCCATCTGGTTGGACGAGAAAAGACACCACTGAGCCATTCCGATGCACTGCGAGCCCTCGAGCCTTATCGACACACCCTCAGGTCGCTCGACCTCCAGCTTTACCAGGGTAAAAGCGAGGTAATCGACATGCGGCCGGCATGCTATGCCACTTTCACCGCCCTGCAAAACCTCGAATTACAGTGGTGTGCAATATCTCCCAACTGTAGTCAGGACGAAGACAGACTTGTCGATGATTCGCAGTTGTTGGTCCGGGACTTGCCCGAGAGTATCCACAGGCTGTCCTTCACCGACTGCCAGCTCGAAGTTCGCCCCGATCGGCTCTAGAGCGCCCTGGAGGGGCTCGCCGACGCCATGGCTGACGGTCGGTTCCCCTACCTCTGTTACGTGTGCTTGGACGCAGACGACCTGATGGATAGCCGCAACTTTGACGATAGTGACATCCCCACCCCCACGCTCACACCCGAAACCAACGGGGTCCATCGCTTCTACTTGTTCGACCGCGAGAGACGTGCCGAGAAGGTTCTGCTGGCCGCCGGGGTGCGAGAGGTGGAATACAACCTGACGAGGCGAGGCGATATCGCCTCGCGGGAGTCGTTGGGGTACATTCACGGAAGAAGGGGGAAAGGGAATGGGACGGGGATTGGGATGGCTGGCTGCATGTGCTGCATGTGCCGCGCTCTAGACACGGACAGCGAGATGCTGTATGTGACCGATTCTGACTGATGTCTGTTCTAAATCCCGATTTGGTTGTTTTTTGCAACCTCCGCGGCAGGTGTAACGTGGCTGGTTTTTGTCAATGGTCCCCCATCGCCCTCCATGCACCGTTGCCACCTGATCAAGCAGCCAATTTGGGGCCTAAGTAATAACCATGGTGCTTACTTCTATAGCTAGAATGAGTTATATAAGATCACTCTCTAATCGTACGTCATGTTTTCATGTGTGTGGCATTCTTGCCTTCGATGGTGTAATTCCGCCGACACAGCCAAGAAAGACCAAGGCTCACGATGCGCAACTCGTATGCCCATTCACCGACGTTTATCACCTCTTGCACGTCAGCATTTGCGTTGGATTACAGACGCATTTACACACGTACTTACGTGAGGTGAGATAGCAACCTGCCCGGTGGACAGCACCATTCACACAATGGTACGATTGCTTCCCCCCTTACTGTAGCATTGAACATTTACGCAGACTCTTGCCTCCTACATTAAAGTAATTTGGAAACTCTGGCTACTTACCTTTTCCAATAATAATCAACATAAAAGGCAACCTACCTCAGACCTGCTCCTCACATCTCCCATCCTTCCCTCTCTCAACCGTTTCTCTCTCTCTCTCTCTGGAACTAAGTCGTTGCTCAAACTTCTCACCTCATATTCTGGCACACCTCATCACGCCCCTCGCTTCTAATCGAAAGGAAAACCATGACTGAACCTATCCAACACCACCGAAGCCAGAAGGCCGACGGCAGCCAGCTGATCCAAAGAGGTTTACTTGCGCAGATGCTCTATCACCTCTACACAGTATGGCTCTTCACCGCGAACGACATACTTACCACCTGCCTCCAAAGTGTGATCTTCGGCCTATTTGGCGCAGCCTCGGGCCGCCTCACCACCATACCCAGACCAACAACAAACACACCCACAACGATGCGCTTTGGCTCTAGCCCCGCAGGAGCAAATATCACGGTGATCGGACGTCTACCCTGCGTCTTTCTCTACGCCTGGCTCCTCTTGCTAGTCATGCAGCTCGGCAACCAGAGCATGCCGGGCGCCCCCGAGGAGGACGCCCTCAACAACAAAGGATGGCGACCCATCCCCGCCGGCCGCATCACTCAAAACCAGGTACGCCATCTCCTACTCCCAGCCGCGATCATTTTGGCACTGCTGGTTTCGTTCGCCTGGGGCGCGCACTGGGAGGCCGCTGGGTTTGTGGCCATGTGCTTTGCCTACAACGATCTCGGCGGCGCCGATGTCCATCTAGTTGTCCGCAGCCTCATAAACGGCGTGGGTCTGGCCATGCTCAACGCCGGGGTGCTGAAGCTCTCCGCTGCGGCCGGCAGCCACGTCAACGCGGCTGGCTACCTCTGGGTGTGCGTCGTGGGCCTCGCCCTCACCACGACCATCCAGACGCAAGACTTTCGCGACCAGGAGGGGGACGCGAAACGGGGCCGTCAAACGCTGCCGCTGGTCCTCGGCGACGGGCCGGCGCGGTGGGGTACGGCGTGGCTGATACTGGTCTGGGCGGTGCTGGGCCCCTGGCTTTGTGGCGCGGGGCTCTTTGGGTACTTATGCAGTATTGGGACCGCTGGCGTCGCGGTGGGGAGTCTGGTGGTCTGCCGGACGCGGGGCGCCGACGGCCGGTCGTTCAAGTTGTGGAGCGTCTGGATGATGGTGATCTACATCATGCCTTGGTTGGCTTCATTTTCCTGATGGAAATAGATTTTGGTTGGGGGACATATCAGTTGTGTTACACAAGGGTCGGAGTTCAGGTCTTAATAGGGGGGAGTTGTGGAACTAGAGCCCGTTTCTTTTTGGTCGGCACGTTAGATCAGAGCGAATACATCTTGTCATTGAGTGTAGACTTTTTTATTTTCATTCAACTTTGTTCTTATATTATAGCCATTAAGACGGACCAGACCTGCAGGGTAAATTTAGTCATACGATGCGCATTGACTTGCTCGACGAATTCAGTTTTTACTGGTATGGTTGCGGCAGTTAAATCTGGCCACACATACTATCCCTTTGGATGATATGATATGCCCCAACCATGCATGGCGTGGGGTTCTAGTAGAGCAAGCTTGGGATGATGATACTGGATGGATAACTGAGAATAATAGACTAAAAGAAAAACAGCAAAAAAATGGGATGCATGGTCAATTTGATCATCTGTTCTTATTGGCATTCTCAACCTGCGAGGCCTGATATCTACACTTTTGTATGTTTAATTAACACACGGTCACAGGGCTTGTGGTATTGCTACCAGATATCTCTCGTGAACGCCGGCCAGTCCAATCTAGCAGTAAGGTGGACCGGGGATCGGCGCAGACCAAGCTGGAGGAGGTGTGCCGCAAAGAACTGAGTAACCCGCTGGATTCGAACCAGCTGCCCTGTCCAGCTACAACCAACACTTGGTTGAAACCGGAACTACACGCGTGACAGTTAAGCCAAGCGGACCAGCGGGCATTGGGTAAGCACTCTACAATCAGTCACCATGTAGTCCACTGTAGGCCAGGTTCTGCACACAATGGATAGGCTTATGCATAGGCACATGGTATCTCGTACCTTGTCGCCGCCCCTCTCATCGGTCCTTCAAACCCCACCTTTGCCCTATTCCGGCCGTAGTGGGATGCGTCAGCACTTAGCTGCTATAGCTTATCTAGGTATGCAGCCCAACACGTTTATAATTATGGTCCTTGACAGGGCCTTGCAGCGCGGCCCCCAGTCATGATTCCATAGTGACGCACTTTAAATAATCATCGAGAAAGACTGAAGATAACTAAAACAAACTCTATCCATTGTAAATTCATGATGGACATTACTATTGTAACACTGAGACTTAGACGTGATGGCAGTAGTATCCCGAGCCACGCTACTCTAGGGACATTTCCTACCTATCGAAGGCCAGATCCTTTCACGAAGTGTAACACAAGTTGGGGTTTGGTAATGTGTGTTATCTCATTATTTGAGGAGATTTGACTAATACTTCTCGCTTCTATGAGTCCGTCTCCAGTGTCGCAACTATACAGTGAGCCGTGTGGCCTTTCTTCGGTTTCTACTCTACACTCCTGTATCTCCAACTTTCATGCCAACTTCTCAGCGCCACGAGGACGGTTTCCAGCAGCAACGCATACCCAATGGCCCACAGAGCTCATATGTCAAGGCTCGAAAAGACTCCGCTCATCTCGGCATCCTCCTCAGAGTTCCGGGGGTGACGACCCATGTAGACGTCGTACTCAAGCTCGTAATTGTGCAACCACTCCTGATACTCCTCATCTTCCTTTTCCTCGTCGTAGTCGTCCTGGTCGGCGCCGCCCTCGGTGTCATCGCTGTCGTACTCCGGGACCATGTCGTCGAGCCAATCGGGCTTGTAATCAGGGTTGGTGGAGCCGTCCTCCCGCAGCCAGCCCTCCTCGATGCCCTGGATCAGGCGGCGGCGGGGGTCGGCCTTAGACTTCTGTCGGTTCTTGTACATGTAGCCAAAGGTTGAATCTTGGGCGTCACCGCCCTGTACGATGACGGGCTTATCGGTCCCGTCGCCCTGGTACTCGGCACAGGTGAGCTCCATGTGGAAGTAAATACCCTGAACGCGCAAGTTGACTTCGAGGATCTTTGCAATCTTGATTGGGTCACGGTCGGCCTCGGGTATGTCGGAGGGGGTTTTGCCGTAGATGGGGCTGTAGCGTTGGTAAAACGTGGTCCTGAATTGGTCGAGGTAGCGCACCATGGGGTGACGAGGGGCGTTGTTGGAGCCGGGCTGGCAGGCCTTGAAGATATCGCGGGCCATGAGGGCGCGATACGTGAATTTCCAGATCAGCTCGGGGTCGATGTCGTCGGCCCAGGCGAAGGACTTCTTCATCTCGGCGAAGAAGGAGACCGGGTCGAGGTCCTCGCAGCGGTGCACGTTGTAGGCGGCGTACTCGTAGATCTGGCCAAAGGCCTCGCTGATGGTGCTCTTCTTGAGGTTGCGGAGGCGCCCGCCACCGTCAACCTTGCTGGCATGGCGAAGTTGTCTGAAGAGCTGGTTCATGGATGGGTTGCAAAGGAGGGCGCGCCCGACAAACACCTGGCGCTGAGAATCCCAATGAGGTATGGTCATCCAGTACATGCCGCCGGCGAAGTCGTGATAGACCCTGTCGGACATATGTCTAGTGTCTGACGGCATCGTGGGCGAATTGATGCTGTAAATGTTGATTGTCGAATGGAATATTTTCTCAAGAGAGGTTGGTAAGAGGAATTTTGAGATTTGTGTGCTGGTGTGTGGTGTGTGGTTTACCATAGAGAATTATTCGCGGTAGTAAATTGAATGCAGGAGTGCTGTGTTGAGTAGACAGTGTAAACAGGTAGGCCCGCCTTCAGTTAGGTGATTGTGAGGGTGCTTTCCGCAGTGCGATTGATAGAACCCGCGTCACAGGCATCACAGAATAACTTCACCCATCCCTCAGGTTGGTTCCATGCAGCCTACTAGGGATTTATTTTGCCCTTGGAATCCACGGATTGTGTTGGCTGGCGTAAGACATAGCAACGTACTACTTACACGATAACATACCACTATAACAGCTCGCATTGCCCAATGTTCTTACATGAGTATCAATTAACTGGAGGCGTTGTGCTAACTTTGACTATGGCATCGACGCTGCCACTAAAGAAACCACTTTAAAACATATTATGACATTGCCTCTGCTGCTTTAGGGACCACCCAGATTTCACTTCCATTGAGGCACTGAACGCCGACCACGATGTCGCCGAACTCGGTGATAATGTAGGAGGGCTCGTCGTCCACGTCATTCAGGTTCAGGTTGTCCCACATGTGCTTCGTCCTAGTTTAGAAGAACTCGGTATCAACACTATCAAATTCATAACTGGTACGAAACACATTACTTAAACAATCACCCCGCGGGAGGCGATATCGTGTATGGGTTTTAATGGACATAGGATTGTTTTGTTTTGTGTTTTTCTCCGGTTCAGTACCTTAGCAAATGGACATAGGATGTTCCTCGTAGTGAAGGAAATGAATAATCATGAGATTGAGTGTAGCAATAAGAATTATAGCTTAGTAAGCATCTACCAGTCGGCCACATTGAAACCTGATTGAGAAACTCCATACATCGGTCGGCAAGCTCCTAGGAACAACATCATATGTAAATTATGCCTTGCGCAGGAGCATAAATGCCCATGACGCGGACCCTCAGATCGACAACGTATCCCACAGTTAGTAATGTGCGTCCCAGTTTATATCGTGATCTCCGTGGTACCGTCACACTTGGAGATGCCCAAACCATACCGTTTGTTGCCCAGACTCCAAGTCATGTTCCCCGTTATCAACGATTGCGCACCTGCTATGAACGCCAGCAGGTCCTCCCGGCGCTCCGGGTACAGCATCTGGATCTCGGCCGCAGCTGCTTCGAAGGTTGCCACACTGGACATGATCAGGTCGTACGTCTTGTCTACAGCGGTCTGCAGATCTTGGTACTGGTGGTACAACACTGCCACGCTGCCGTCCCTTTCGTGTAAATAGAAGTTCCAAGTAGTTGTTGCTATTCTGGGAGGGTAAGACTTACGCGTTGTGGTAAAAGGGAAACTGTAGTTCCTTTCGCAGCGAATACAAGTCATTCATGAGCGACATGGTGCAGTTTGTCTCCCTGTAGATCTGTTTGATAGACGGTTGGGCTCGGATCTCATCGCCGACATCGATACCCGCCATGTACCTGAAAATATTATTCACGAATTAGCTGATGGGACTTTATCTTAATCCAACCCACATCGTGCTTCTTCGGTGGATAGAAAGCCGTACTCGATGCATGCAGCCACCACCGCCACGCCACTGGTTCCCATACGTAGAGGTATGTATTCGTCAATGGTAGGAACTCGGCCGCTCAACTCGGCCGCCTGCTCAATGCCTGTAGACTTGACGGCGTGAATTAGCTCATTCAAAAACAGCTGTCTCTGACCAGCAGTCATCCCTGATGAGGCCCCTTCGGCTACAGGAACGAAAGTCGTCAGCAATGCGGGAAGGTAAGTAGACTCTGGGTTGATGGCCTGCGACTGCCCGTTGGGTTCAAGAGACGCCTCTAGGTATCTGATTGTATCTCTTCGGAACGTTTCACCGGCCTGGAAGTCGCGGGCCATGTCAGTGAATTCTGGACTGTCCATTTCGTCGTCCCAGATAAACATCTGTGGGCAGCTTGTGTCAGCCATGGCGCGGCGATGAATGGGACGAATGTTAAAAGAGCCTTACCCAGTTGACAAGATGCGTCGCATATATTAGTTTATCAAAGTTGGCAGTCGGCCACTGTTGCACATTGTGAATGGTACGTTGCTTTCTGCGTTGTCAAACTGTGGGAAGGGAATAGAGGTCACTTACCAATGACGCAGCCATTAGCGTACAATCAACTGCAAATCTTCAGCACTCAACAGGAAGCGATTAAGTTCTTAACAATGATGAAACAGACCCTTGATGAGTGAGCCCGCGCGGTTCCCTAGGTCCGGCATCCTGTGTTGTAGTGTCAGTCACATATGATTGCCACTTCACCAACTGCCACGAGTTGCGCAAGCGGGAACTTACCCCTTCAGGATATTGTTTTGGATCTCCTTGACAGCATCATAATTTGTGTTGACGCCTTGGGGCCATCCCTGTACCAGGCTGTCCAAGTCAGGAAAGCGAAGCGTCTGCCCCTTGAGTGTTTGCACGTAGTCGTGAGAGGTCATCATATCCTTGCGCATGATTGATGAGCAGTATGGATGTAGGAATCTGTAAGTGACAGCAGATGACTAGAAACAAGGGCAAGGGAAGAATAGTGTAAGACACTTGTTATACTTGGGTAATTGGTGAACTCAGAATACACAACCTAGTACTTATACTTCCATACACCCTATGGGAACCTTTGAAATCGCCTTTTGAATCTTGGAGGGTTGATGCGAGTTACGCTTGCCATCGATTCCAAGACATACGTGGCATGTATGACAAGTAATAAATGAGTATGTGAACGTTTAGGATGGTACATGCTTATTTGTAATGGTGGTTGCACCATAATCACGATTGGTAGAGATTTGCCGCATTGTGTGTTCTGCATGTCTTATCGCGGGATTTCCAAGGGCCTATGGAGAAGAAGGTGAAATGCACCATCTTGCTTTATGAATATGCTGAACTCTTATCTCCATCGAGATTCGGTATGCGTGATATGTTGTTTGCCTATCCCTAGAATAGCTGCAGTAGATACTTACTGCCCCAGCATGGATACAACCTCCCTCATTCATATAAAAAGGAGCTACATTGCCTCGCTTCTCACCAAATCCAGTAGTTCTCCGCCCTGCTGTCTATATCCAGAGACGGAACATCAATCACATGCAATGGTGGGTTGCAGCATCACCGGTTGGTCTTGCAGGGGTTCGGGGGCTGTGGGATGGAGATCACTCCGATGACATCCACTAATTACACTCAACTCCTACCAACATTCCAACTTCTCGTATTCCTAGTGCCAGTTCTCGGGGTCCTAGACCTGAATCAAGTTACCGGTCAGCCCGTCCGGAGAAGTACCTCCCCCAGGCTTAGCGCTCTACTTGACCATCCCACATCATTGGACCGGCAGTCGCTCCGAATCTAAGACACGTGCCAAGGTAGGTAGGCAGGTATACGTGTGCAGTGAAATCATAGATTTTATGCAGGAGGAATGATGTTCAAGACCATGTTGGACGTGTAGGCATGCAATTCGGTGACTACAGAGACCATAATAACGATGCTTGTGCAAGCAAGCAACATGGCACATCGATCGCATTTCGGGGAAAGCGCCTTATTCGCAAGGAGAACCTTGGGTGTCGAGATTACCTGCCTTATGCGCCGGATATTTGGTTGGCTCCAGGAACTTTACACGTATCCAATACATGCATACTATGATGGTTCTACGTCCCGGATGACAGAAACGACATTACTCTCGAATGGCTTTCACATTCTATATACATTCACTGTCAAAATCGAGGTAAGGCTCTGTCGTAACAAAACTGCTTGTCTTTGAACCCAGTCCGGTTATCATGTCCCACTCGACCTCCCTGTTTGTTATACCAGTACTTGATATAGATGCGATTTTCAAATGCATTAATAGGATTCCTCTCCAGAGCTTGGTCTCTCAACTTAATACACCTATGGGGTTTTCTACGATTTCCAAGCCTTCGCTCAATGGAGGTTCGTGTATGGAGTTTGCTGGTTTGGCAATGTTCTTTTCGTGGCAGATCATGCTACAGTCGGTGGTTTTTGCGATTGGAGGCTGATAACTGGGCAACTGGGCTACCCCGCCCCAAGTCGAAATGGAATTACTACCTGCAGCCACCGAGCCTCTTGGGATCGAGGCTGTGTATGGGCATTGCTGCAGGCTGTACTCGCGTGCATCAGTGCTTACATCTCGTTCAGCAGCTACACCGTGCCAAACCCGAGCCAACGCATCGCTCTCTCCTCCCCTCTTTGCCTCTCTTCTAACGTCAATGATGCCCTAACGGTGATTCTACGTCCTTCACATATTCTAGCTAATGAATCCTCCAACGACGATCATAAGTTGAGATCATGGCGTTTGCTGAAAGCGTGTATCCTTATAGCAATGGCACCTTGTGTGCTTCTTGCTCGCAAATACGGATTTCCTGGAATATTGTTAAAACCCACAAAGTTGTTCCCATTCCCCAACTTTCACCGACGTGTCCTATGTGCAAATTATTCGACTGGATACTAAAAGGTTACACAGAAACTCAGCGTCAGTCATGCGACTCTCTAAATTACATCAGTGGTACTGGGTCACGACTGAAACCTATTTTCGAAGGGACTTCCGACCAGAATATACCCTTGGAATTATATTGCATTCCCAAAATTCGCGACGAGACGGTTAATCCCATAGTTTATCGCAACCGTTCCAGGATATGCGTGGTCTCGAGGCTACAAGCGAACCAACAACCGGAATTTGATCAGCGCCATTTTTCGGTTGGGGCCATGAATATTGACTACGACGCCGTTCGGTCACTGATCGACCAGTGCGACTATGAACACGAGTGCATATGTGGAGTTCGAGCCAAGCTTTGGAACACACCACTGCAGCACTTCTATCTGATTCATTGCGAAAGCCGGCGGGTCGTCTCTATGCAGGAACCTCGCGGCTATGTCGCTCTGAGCTACGTCTGGGGTAAGCCTGAGACTACGACGGGCATATTGGCTGGCGAGTCAACCTTTCCTCCGACGATCGAGGACGCCATCGAGGTGACCATACGACTTGGCTTTGCCTACCTATGGGTCGATCGCTACTGCATCAACCAGTCGGACGAGTTTCACAAGACAACGCAAATCCAACAAATGGGCCAGATCTATAACCAAGCCTCGCTGACCATCATTGCTGCTGCGGGCACTGACCCAAGCTATGGTCTTCCGGGGGTCAGCAGAGCACGGACTGGTATACTACCAGATGCCGTAGTAATCGGACGGTATCACATTATGCCAGTCTCTGACAGCCCTGTGCCATGGGCTCGGAACAGCGTATGGGCCACACGTGGTTGGACGTACCAAGAGGCGTTTCTTTCTCGGCGGCGTCTGTACTTCACAGAGTCGCAGCTGTTATTTGAGTGCGAAATGGACAGCTGCGAAGAGCTCGTGCTCAGCAACGGGCTACGCAAAGACCGGTTCATGTCATCGGTGCTGCGAGGAAAGGGTGGTCGGGGCGTTGGAGCATTGTTCGATTGCATTATCGACTACTCCTCCCGACAGCTTGGTTTTGTGGAAGACAGACTCAAGGCCTTTCTTGGTATCCTGGCAAGCTTCAATGCAGACTCGTCTCCGATTTATCATATCTGGGGTGTTCCAGTTGTTCGTGCTGGGCCAAATAGATGGCAACTTTGTTTCAATCTACTGGATGTCACATCATCTGATAGAAACTCAAACTTTCCAAGTTGGTCTTGGCTTGGATGGGCGGGTCAGGTAATTACAAATGTGCATGGGGATATGTGGCGGAATATTACCTCAGTTATGGTCGAAGAAAAAGGCCAACCAGTTCAGTTGTCGCCCACGCTACTGCAGCGGTACTGTTCTGTTGAAGCCAATCCCGAGGCTGCACCAGCGGTTCTGCAGTTAAACGCCTCGACCTTTCCCATCTTTGCCATCAAAGATATTGGACTAAGCCCAGGATGCGAACTGAAAAAGCTCAACTATGAATCGCAGATGGTTGCTCACACGGCGAATTGGGACGCGACGCCACGCAAAGTCGATATATCAAACTGGGTGTGTTGGCTGGATCGACGCAGCAGATGGATCTATGCAGAACATCAAGTTATGGATGGGTCCTTTTTGAAGAGTTCAGCTAGGGAAAAGACAGAGCTACTTGGGGTGGTCGCTACAGGTTCTAGCACGCTTTCAAACAGAGTTATCACTCTTCGTGCAGTGGATGATGGATATGAGACGGTAGGTTCTATGATCTTATTTGGGCACGATCCCATGTTTATCGAAGTAAGCAAAGGTGCAGATCTGTTAGACGACCTTTCCAAGAATTATTGGCCTCAGACAACCTATCAGTGGATTCGATGGCTCTAAGTTAATAGCACGGTATAGGAGACCTCGCTAATTGGAATCTTCACTGCTTTTGTTAGACGACATGAGAGCAAAAGTGTAGGAGAGAGTTATTGGGCTGTTCAGGAACCGGCTAGAGGATACGGAGCAGCTAAGGTCTTTTAATTCTTATCTTCTCTTTTCAACTTCAATTCAATACCAATTCAACCCAACCAAAACAAATGAATCACAAGAAATACGAGACTAGTGATGAGTGATGAATATGGGCGGAAATGCAATGTGGTGACTTGAAGTTCTCATCCTTCTTGTCAACCTGCATGGGCTATATTCTTTTATGTAGTTGGAGCGAGTATAAAGCCTTATACTGTCCTAAAGTTCACACATCACAATATGGAAAGGTCATCCATGTATTATGCCTTCGAAATGATCTGGCAAATATTCTCAATTTTGCTATATTACTGATACAGGGGCATTGCTAGCACTACAGCTTCGAAAACACCGTCGGCACCTCCCCACCCATCTCGACCAGCGTACTCTTATTCCGGACCCAAGCCTCGAGTCCACGGCGCCCATTCTCGACGCCCACACCACTCGATTTCCAACCCCCGACCGCCATCTCGGCCGGCGACTCGCCCCACGTGTTGATCCAAGTGATGCCCGCCTCGAGCTGCGAGATGACGCGGTGGCACTCGTTGATATCCTTTCCGAAGACGCCGGCCGCGAGCCCAAGCTCCGTCGCGTTGGCGCGCCGGACCGCCTCGTCGACGGCGTCGTAGTAGAGCACGCTCATGACGGGCCCGAAGATCTCCTCCTGCACGATAGCCATGTCGTCGGTGCAGTCGGTGAAGACGGTGGGCTCGATCCAGTAGCCCCTTTCAAGACCCGCAGGCAGGCCCTTGGGCTGCGACACGCCGCCGCAGAGGAGAGTCGCCTTGTCCTGCTCGATGCCGCGGCGCACGTAGCTCACCACCTTGTCGTAGTGGGGCTTGCTGCTGAGAGGCCCGAAGTTGGTCGCCGCGTCGAAGAGGTCGCCCGCGCGCACGTGCTGCATCCTGCTCAAAACGGCCTTCTCGAACGCCGCCTTCATCGCACGCGGCACGAACACCCGCGTGCCGTTGGTGCACACCTGTCCAGTGCTGAAGAAGTTGGCCAATAGCGCGCCGTCGGCGGCTTGGTCGACATCGGCGCCCGGAAGCACGATCAGGGGGCTCTTGCCGCCGAGCTCCATGGTGACGTATTTCATGCCTCCGGCCGCGGCGCCGGCGACCTTCTTGCCCGTGCTGACCTGGCCGGTGAAGCTGACCTTGGCGATGGCGGGGTGCGCCGTCAATTGCCCTCCCACGTCGCCGGCGCCGTAGACGACGTTGAAGACGCCTTCCGGCAAGCCGGCCTCGCGGTAGATGCTGGCGAGGTGCTCGGCATGCATGGGCGTGTACTCGCTGGGCTTGTACACCATGCAGTTGCCGGCGGCGAGGCAGGGGGCCGACTTCCAGAGGGCGATCTGGATGGGGTAGTTCCAGGCGCCGATACCCGCGCAAACACCGAGAGGCTCCTTGGTGGTGTAGACCATGGCCGAGGGCCGCAGGCGGAAGGCCTCGCCGTTCAGGCCGCCGCCGGCGACGAGGTTGGAAAAGTACTCGAGGACGTCGGCGCCCGTGACGATGTCGACGGTCGACGTCTCGGAGAAGGGCTTGCCCGTGTCCAGGGTCTCGACGCGGGCGAGCTCATCGTTACGCTCGCGCAGGAGCACGACGGCGCGCTGGAGGATGCGGGCGCGCTCTACGGGCGGCGTGGTGGACCAAGAGGGGAAGGCGGACTGGGCGGACTTGATAGCAGCTTCGATGGAGCTTGGTGACGAGGTGTGAATGGTACACACGGGCTCCGCCGTGGACGGGTTAATGGTCTTGAAGGATCCCGGGGAGTCTGCGGAAGGCTGCGGCTTCCCCGCATAAAAGGTGTGGCGGTCCTGTTCGCGGCGAACCATTTTGTCGGACTTGAGAAATCAGTTGCTCCGGGTCGTTTGATGGTTGGTTCACCCAGTGGAATGCTGAAGATGGGAGCAACGTATTAGGCAATGGGAATGGGCAAGTATGTAGTCAGCAGCTTTAGGTAACAGGGGTATCGAATTGAGTGGCTGGGAGAGGAAACGAGAGAGCCGAGTCGCAGTCGTAGGTGTGAATAAAGGGCGGATTGGCAGGATGGCTATGGAGGCCTGTGGGCTGCTTGTACTGAAAGTGCGCACGCAGTCCAAGCAAATAGCAAATCCAGTAAGTAGGCCTTAGTCAACGCCAAGAGGAGCCGTTTTTACCGTGTCTTTAGTGGGGAAGGGGCGGTCACGTTCGGCGGTTCACCGACAGACCGACTCACGCGTTTCCATTTGTTCCACCTTTAAGACCGACAATTTTGGGACCAAGACGGCCGTTTCTGCTTGACGAGCTGGATGGAGCCTGGCTGCCTGGAGGGAGGGAGAGCTGCAGGCCTTCCAGTGATCGAGACTTCTTCTCTTACCCGAGTATTAGGTACTAGAGCTCCTGTAGACAAGAGATCAATTACCTAGTAGCGGGGAAACCCAGGATCTGGAAGTCTAATTCCTTCCAAAATATGCACCGTCTTGACTCTTGACTGCTGGACTGCAGGTGCGCGTAATGTGGACTGTCACGTACTGTGTGCAATACAGTACGCAACGTCGCACTGACTGCATCCTCATTGACCCTCTCTCCGCGCCCCAGACTTGCCCCGCCTAATAAGAACAGTCAATTTCTGTGACATGACGTATCTGCAAACGTTCTCCCCCATTCCACTATTGTACTGTTCGATTGATCAATCAATTCGCGCGTCGTGCTTGTCTTGCAGTATGCAGTGTTGTTTTTCACCCCCCTTTCTCACTTGTAGCAGGTAAGATGATCCAATGCTGGACCCCAATGGCGTGCTCCTTCCTGCCTGCAAGTCTCCAAAGCAGCATCCATGCAAACCTCGCTTGCCAATGCAATGCCATGCAGGCAGGGTCCAGGCTATCGCGGCCGAACACAGTAGCCGTAGGCTATCGCTATCGACCCGGCCTTCCTGCTTCCCTCCCTGTCTTCTAAGCACCGTAACCGCTTCTTGCTGCCCGCCCTCTACCGTTATCAGCCGTCGCCCCTTCCCGTCGGTGCCGATGGTGGGTTTTTGCCTGTTTTGACTTCTTCTTCTTCTCGTCTGCAAGTTCTCGCTTTCAACCAGTTGGCAACTTGCTTATCCTATCAGAGCCACTGCTTCGCGCATGCATTAGCCAATGTAGCCGGCCGGCTAGCTTTCCGATAAGAATCACCTGATGGCCTCCATGGGCCTGCAGGGTCTGATGGAGGTTGGAATGCACCTAATGCTGACATCGATAATCGAACGCATACAGTACAGTGCATCCGATGGGATGGGTTGAGTTGGGACGGGAGCAGCTCTGTTCAAGGATTGCTCGCTTTGGGCTTCAGAAGCTTGAACCCTCCAACCTTGCTTGCCTGCCTTGAGCAACTTTTCTTCGATCTCTGCGCAACTGCCTCTGCACAACTGCGCCCCACCCGATTCCTTTCTATGTTCATTGCCTTGGCTGCTCATCCCTGCAATCCCTACGCTTCGCTTTTGACACTAGAATCCGGATCTGAAGCGGGCAATCCACTTGGTGATAGTTTTTCCAGTGTGGAACCTCCCTCTAGTCCAACCTCGTACCTCTAGTTTCTAGTTTCCTGGACTCCTCGTTTTAGTCTACGGGGTGCCGTCTTTGCCTCTCACCTTTCCTACTGTACACTGCCTGCCTCCATCCCCCGTCCGATCGACCACCTTAGAAACACGCATACAGATTAGACTAGTTGCTACCTACATAAATATCCTCGTCCGGCTTACCGTCCGTTCCTTGGCGTTGCGCTTATTCAATAAGTATTCCTTTCCCGACCGCTCTTCGCTGCCGACTTTCCTCTCTTCTTCTTCGCCGTTTGATCAGCAGCCACAACGGTCGACATTCCTCAGTTGAACCTATCCTTACCTATTATCATTCCACTCATTCCATTTTGAGCTTATAGCTAGAATAAGCGTCTGGCTATCTTGCTTACACGCAGCTTATACCTATCACTTCCACCTACCATTCCTTCAATTGCTTCACCTACGACAATGACTACCCAACAGCTTCCCGTCGCCGACTCGGAGCGCTACGACTATGTCTGTGTTGGTGGTGGTACCGCCGGCTGTGTCCTCGCCGCGAGGCTGGCCGAGAGCCTGCCTCAGAAGAGGATCCTCTTGATCGAGGCCGGCCCTAGCGACTTCATGGACGATCGCGTGTTGGACCTGAAGAAGTGGTTAGCCCTGCTTGGGGGTGAACTCGATTACGATTATGGCACCACGGAGCAGCCAATGGGTAAATGACTCTGCGACACGCGCCACCCTTTTCTTGCTCGCCCTCGTTTCTGACCATAACCGCAGGCAACTCTTACATCCGCCACTCTCGCGCCAAGGTCCTGGGAGGCTGCTCATCCCACAACACCCTGATCTCCTTCAGGCCGTTTGAATATGACCTGAAGATCTGGCAGTCGCTCGGCGCCCGCGGCTGGACCTTCGAGACCTTCATGCGCATGATGGACAAGCTGAGAAACACGGTCCAGCCTGTGCACGGACGCCACCGAAACCAGCTGTGCAAGGACTGGGTCAAGTCGTGCAGCTCGGCCCTGGACATCCCCGTCATCCACGACTTCAACAACACCATCACCAACACCGGCTCCCTGAAGGAGGCCGTCGGCTTCTTCTCCGTCAGCTACAACCCCGACGACGGCCGTCGCTCCAGTGCGTCCGTGGCCTACATCCACCCTGTCCTGCGCGGTGACGAGAAACGGCCCAACCTGACCATCCTGACCCACGCCTGGGTTTCCAAGATCAACGTTAAGAACGGCGTCGTAGCCGGCGTCGACTTGACCCTGCACGACGGCTCCGCGCGGACCATCACGGCCAAGAAGGAAACCATTCTATGCGCGGGCGCCGTCGACACGCCCCGGCTTCTGCTCTTGTCGGGCATCGGCCCCAAGAAGCAGCTGTCGGACCTCGGTATCACGACGGTGCACGACCTGCCCGGTGTGGGCGAGAACCTGCAGGACCACCCGGAGAGCATTATCATGTGGGAGCTCAACAAGGCCGTGCCCATGGGCCAGACGACCATGGACTCGGACGCCGGCATCTTCCTGCGGCGCGAGAAGCCCGACGCCGGCGCCAAGAAGTCGACGGCCAACCCCGACGGCATCCCCGACGGCGACATCGCCGACGTCATGATGCACTGCTACCAGATCCCCTTTACGCTCAACACGCTACGCCTCGGCTACGCCGAGCCCAAGGAGGGCTTCGCGTTCTGCATGACGCCCAACATCCCGCGTCCCCGGTCGCGCGGCCGCCTGTACTTGACATCTTCGGACCCCAAGGTCAAGCCGGCGCTCGACTTCCGCTACTTCACCGACCCCGAGGGCTACGACGCCGCGACGCTCGTGTACGGCATGCGGGCCGCTCGCAAGGTGGCGCAGCAGGCACCCTTCAAGGACTGGATCAAGAGCGAGGTGGCGCCGGGTCCCGACGTGCAATCCGACGAGGACCTCAGCCACTACGCGCGCAAGGCCGCGCACACGGTCTACCACCCGTGCGGCACGACGCGCATGGGCGACGTGGCCAAGGACGACATGGCCGTCGTCGACGAGAACCTACGGGTGAAGGGGCTGAAGAAGCTGCGCATCTGCGACGCGGGCATTTTCCCGACCATCCCCAGCATCAACCCCATGCTCACAGTGCTGGGTGTGGCGGAACGGTTGGCCGAGTTGATCGTTGAGGAGGATGGCAAGTCGGAGAAGGCTCGTCTTTAAACGTAACGCGCTTCATGCACAAGGGGAAAAAGGGGTAACGGGCGCACGTATTGCCAACAAATATGTTCTTCAGGGATAACGACACGACCTTGGAGGAATTCACGACCTAGAATTTTTACTTTTACTGTATATACATAGCGAATAGGTGTTATATCCGATTGCTTTCCAACAATCTTTCATTCGTTTCGTATTCGATTCCGGCCGGTTTTCGGCCTTGGCCTTGGTGGACGGACAACTTTGACGGGTGAGTGACGCAGAAATTGACGATAGCCTGTTGGACAAGGTTTCCTCCAATCAACTCATAACCCCCTCCTCACTCACACCAACAAGCAAGCTTCTCCTGACTTGACTTGCACAGCAGGCATGCATACCAAAACCCCGCCATGGCCGTGATTGGATCATCCCTATTTTGCCCATCTGCGTACAATACGCCCGGTTTCTATGAAGCGGGGCCTGGCCATTCGACGGCTCTCGACAAACACCAAACACATTGACATTGACTGACGAATATCCAATCGCCTCTTGGGCCGGCAGGTCGTGTGACCTTCCTGGTAGCAATGCATGGCATACCGGAATCAAGACGAAACACATTGGATTGATGAATGAGGCTTTCCGTAATTCGGTCTTCTTCTTGATGCCCAAAGTTGTCGCCTTCTTTTCTCTTCTGCTTCTTCTTCCGCAGCGTTCCCCAACGGCTAAAGAGGCTTACGGGTCGGTCATTCGCAGCCTGCCGATTCCCCAAGTCCCCCCATCCACGAATGGCATCAAGCTTACTGCATGCACCCATCGCCCCACTGGCTGCCGACTCGTCCACGTTTCCCACCTCACCGGTCGACCGCTCTACTGCCTGCGTCGCGACCCCCCTCACCTGCGATCATATTGGGCCTTTCATTTGCGCCGGTCGCACTTCATTGGCCAATCGCGCCCCGGGCAGAGCCTCAACGTGGTAGTAGTGTGTTGCGTGACTATTGACCTGGATGCGGGGGGACGGTGGAAGATTGGATCAAACCGAACGTACATAGGCAAAACGTGCGTGCGTCTGAGTTGTCCTTCTGCGGCGCCAATGTCGTGTTACTCGGTCCAAGAGGAAATGAAGCCGCCTATCACGACCGGGTCCGACAGCCTTGTGGCGTTGGAAGGGGGGATGGGCTCGCGGTATTGATACCCAAAACGTCCTGTCCTATCGGAGAGGAGGGTGCAATGGGATGAATGAATGAAGATGGTGGACAGCCTCACTCTCCGAGAGGTCAATTGGGAGGCAAGGATTGACATATGGGTCGCATTGCCGACTTTGGGCAAAAGGATATACTTGGACTCGTCGCCGCCTCCATGGCGTGTGAATCTGTAGGTAGATAAGGGGCTCATCCCAGCAACCACCATACCGGATCTTTCCTTCTTCTGGTCTACCTATCGAGAGTGTGACAAAGGGGCATTCCCTGACTTACTCATCATGGCGTCCTCGTCGTCGCAGCATGTGAGTGAGCTATTGCGCTCATTGAAGAAGTATGTCTACACCTTCTCATATTGATCGATGGACACACGGTTCCCTTTGCTCTGGGTGTATGCGCGTGTCCTGACTGACATATTCCCAACCCACACACAGGCTCTTCGATTCGGGTGTCTATACGGATCTCAAGATCGTCTGCGGCAATGACCAGCACCAAGTCCACAAGGCCATCGTGTGCCTGCGGTCGGGACGGCTCGCGCAGCTGTGCTCGGAGATCGGTCCCGTATGTATTTCCCTTCTCTGTTGAATAAAAGCATCAGCGGGGGGGAGGGAGACAGATGTCGTGCTTCCTCGCCCATGGAGAGTCTTGATCACATCTTCTGACAGTACCGCATTGGGACAGAACCAAGAAGCCACCATCACCATCCCGGACGACGACCCCCAGACCATAGACCTCATGCTGCAGTACCTCTACACCCTAGAATACAGCCCCCGCCTCGTCACACCCACACCCCCCATCACCGCCAAGCCCCTGACCAACGGCGTCAACGGCCACCACCACCACCACAAGGACGACGCGACTCCCTCGCCCAAGTCCGCCGCCGCGACTACGACCACTAACGGGGGAGCGGCAGTGGCTGGCGGCACCGCGAACGGCAACAACCAACTGCAGAAGCCTCCGCAACAACAGCCAGCACCGCCCGCGACCACCCTGGAGTACTCCATTGAGCGCGAAGCCTTCGAAGCCGTCCCCGCCGCCGAGGCCGCGGCCAAGCTCAGCAAGAAAGCGGCCAAGAAGAAGAAGCGCGGCAGCACCGACACCACCGCCGCCGCACCCGCGGTTGTCCCCGAGCAACCCACGCCACCACCAGCCACCATCACTACTACGACAACAGCGGCCCCCAGTACTGCTGCTACCACTACCGCCAACGCCGCCGCCCAAACCGTCCCCCCAGCCGCCATCGGCAACAACATCAGCACCACCAAGTCCGCCAACACGGAACCCGTATTACCCCCGCAACAACCACAGAAACCGCCGCCGCCGCCGCAGCACGCCCTCCTCCAGCACGCCAAGCTCTACACCCTGGCCCACAAGTACGCCGTCCCCGGCCTGCGCGCCCTGAGCGCCACGCGCTTCGCCGCCGAGGCCGAGGAGCACTGGTCGAGCGACGACTTCCTGGCCGCGGCGGTCGAGGCCTACAACCACGACAACCACGACGCCGCCCCCAACAAACCGTCCCCCAACCCCACTACTGCTGCCGTCGCGGCGAACCCGACTACCACCAAGCAAAATACTCCTGCTGCTGCCGGCACCATTGACGACGAAGCAGACGACGACGAAGGAGAGGGAAGGTCCAAGACGATCCGCGACGTCGTCCTGAGCAACATGAAGGCGCACCCGGAGCTCCTCGACCGCGCCGCCGTGCGCGAGGTCATGAAGCTGAACGCCGAGCTGTCCTTCGACCTGATGATGCACTTCCGCGACAACCAGCAGAGCGGCGGCGGCGGGTCGGCCTCGAGCGTCGTCAGCATGCAGTCGGGGGGCCGGTACTACTAAGTAAGCAAGCTTAGCTGCCTCTTTCTGGGCAACAACGTGAGGCCTCTTCAAATGTAGGTAGCGCATGGTCAGCATCCTTTGGGTTGGAAAAAAAAAGGCTGGACTGTCATTATCCTCATTGCATGTCGATTGGTGGGCGGGGTTCTTCAAGTGGAAAGGAGGTCGAGTTGCGTGGTCAGGTCAAAAGGGGTTGCACGACAGTAGGCAAGTAGTAGGGAAGCAAAAGGGGACGAATAGCGAGCAATTTGTTGGCGTTCTTGATTTCGTTTCATGAATGATAAATATACATGGGCTATCTACAAGTATCGTGAGAAATATGTACATCATTATGAAGGTCCCAACCCAGCCAACTCCGTCCGTTGCCAACGCATTGCTCCTCAAGAGCGCGATGATATTCTCTGTCTCATCGTATCAGATGCGTCAATGTGAGATGATACATCTACGAGACCGCATCATGCCCGTGTAGCCCCTTTGTTCATACATCGTAACTAAAACAGGAGAGCACCTGGCTCTAGTACACCATTACCACGGCCGCACCCAGCGCAATCACAAGCCCAGCAGTCCAGGCACGTGGGTTGTGCGCGTTTCCGGCGACGATGGGCGGGCCCAAACTGCTGCCTGCCGCAGGTGTCCCAGGGGTACCTGCCCCTCCGGCTCCGGCTCCGGCTCCGGTTCCAGCTCCGGCTCCTGCTCCTGCTCCTCCTCCTGTTGGTGGAGCTGGAGGTGCAGCCGCTCCAGCACCACCGGCACCAGGGCCTTTGGCGGCAGGTGGACCTCCAGCGGGACCTCCAGCAGGACCTCCAGCAGGACCTCCAGCAGGGCCTCCAGCAGCCGGCGGCGGTGGTGCGCCAGAGCCGGTTGGAGGTGGAGGAGGTCCAAGCCCGCCCGCTCCAGCTGCTGGCGGGGGTCCAGCACCGGCACCGCCAGCAGGAGGTGGCGCTGCTTGTCCTCCGGCGGGCGGCGGTGGTGGTGGTGATTCACCGGACTTTGCCGGCGGTGGTGCTTGTCCGTTAGGTGGTGGTGGTGGTGCACCAGAGCCTGCAGGAGGCGGGGGAGGCGCGTTGGTCCCTGCTGGCGGCGGAGGTGGTGCCGGCGCGCCTATGAAAGTGATCAAGGTCAGTTGCGATCATATAACCTCAAGGCACAGGAAGGTTTGCTGAAAAGGGTGTGTATGGAGGCAGGGACGGACGTTCTATGGTTCGCGGGTAGTAAGGGAACAAGACCGACTTGAAAAGTTGAAAAGGGGTTTCTTCTAGTAACATATAGATGGAGGGAAAGGAGACAGTTCATCAAGTGCCACGTACCTGATGCCGGTGGCGGTGCAGCGGCTCCATCCGGGGGTGCTGCAGCTCCGAGGGCAACCTTTGCTGGTGGCGGCCCCGCCGGTAGGGGGCCTGAGCCTTTGGGCGGTGGTGGTGCCCCGGCTGCCCCGGCCGCGCCAGGTGGCCCTGCAGTCCCTTTCGCACTGGCGTCCTTCGCAGGTGGCGGCGGTGGTGCTTGCCCACCGGCAGCAGGAGGCGCTGCGCCTTGTCCTGCTGGGCCGGCAGGTGGTGGTGGTACCGCCGCCGGCGCACCAGCTGGAGGGTTCGCGCTACCTGCTGCGGGATTAGTAGCTATGCCCGCCGGTGGAGGAGGCGGTGGCTGTCCCGGGCCAGCTTGTTGAGCACCTGGTCCTATGGCGGCGCTAGCAGGGGGAGGTGGTGCCGGCGGTCCGTTGGTCGCTAGAGATATCGAAAGCAGCGAAGCAAGGGTTATTGTGGTATACTTCATGATGAGTAGGTGAGTCTTTGGGAGGAAGACGACCTGGGTAAAGAAATTCGATTGATATGGAGAAGAGGATTTGAAGATGAAGGTCCCCTGGTAAACGACGAGAGGAAGCCGGTAATCGAGTTCAAGGTTTCAAATACGGGGAGAGTCAGAGTCCGAACTTCGACGGATGTTCTCTGCGATTGGTTCGTTCGATCAACACATGGTCCCCTTCGGCTGGTAAACTAAGTATATGTGTATCCTTCTACCAAAAGAGCGACGACAGTGAGAATGGGAAGAGGCGAGTGAGATGGTGATGGGATCGATGTCTGCGCTGGGTGAAAAGAGTAGTTAAGCTTATAAAATCAGGCGCAGCCAAGGCAACCTGGTCTGCAATAGATGAAAATGATATGAAGAAGGGACATCAGTTCGCCATGCCTTAAGCATAAGAATGGGGGAGGCGGTGCCCCCAGCAAGTGTGGTGGAGGCCTTTAGGGCTGCTCTTTCTTTGTCTCTCCTTCTCGTTTGAAACCCCGGCGACGAGGTCGGCATGGGGTTCTGAGAGTGGAAGTCCGGTCGTCGTTGTTTGGAAGGGAGAACCCTTGTTTGTTTGACTGGCTACCATATCCATCACAGACTGACAGGCATTATAGTCGGTCGGAGTTATTAATATTGTATGACAGATATATGGCGATCACGTTCGTCCCAGTAGATCCGATCTACTGGCAGGTGGTTGCTGATCATTTGGGGATCCATGTCGCTAGTGTTTGAGGAGTGTCTGAAAATAGGGACATGGTCGACGATGACACCGGACGACCTGGGCCAATCAAGGTCGGTCCATGTCCTTCCCCCCCACCACGCCTATTACCATGGGAGTTTCAACACGGCGATGTTGACCGGTGGAGCTTGCGTTAGGAGCTATCATGGATTCGAGCCAAGCTCTGGGGGCAGATGTGTCGACGGGAATCAAACATCAGATTGTGGAAGTTGGGACGAGGGACGGAATTGGTGTTGTTTGGACAGGTTGGTTGGTGGTTAGTCTGAATGAAATTGGTTGGACGATGGCCGTATCCAAAAATGCCCTGGGAATGAATCCGTCCAACCCCACCATCAAACAACAGCCCATTTCACTGAGCATTGGAAGTCAACTAAACTTCAATGTTCGTTTCTTCATCGCATTTTTCTCAACCAACGGTCGCACGCGTATATCGAATATATCTTCCACATTCTAAATTGGTTGTTATAATATCGTCTTTTCCATTTGTCATAAAGAACTTTTTTGGCGGCTTTCCCAGTCGTAACTGCGTGGCTGATGAAATGTCCGGGTTGGTTATGCGCGCGTCAGTGCTAGAAGTGGCGTTTCAGACCAGCGTTAGGCCTGTTTGGAAGAAAGTGTCGATTTCAATGACCACTTCCATCTTCACACAGCCCAGCCTGCAGATAGAACATCATCACTTGCTTAGAGCCGAAATCTCGTATCGCATTGCGTTATCAGGAGGGTTGGTCAACGGGCATAAGTGGTGGCGCATTGATGGGCGTGGTAGAGGTTGAGGTCCACGTCCAACTTTCCCCTGCAGTAAAGGAGCTTTCGAATGCGACACAATCAAATCAAGGTATGTTTTCTTCCAAGCGCATTTTTCTTTCTTTATTAGTTAGGTTCCTTGCCATATGATCCAACATTCCGAGTTGTGTATCAGGATGTTCGTCAATGACCTTTCATGCGAGATGGGTGATGAGTCTTCGAAATATATATTTGGTAGTTGGTATTAGGTGTGGGAAGCCCTTTGGCAAATCAACCAGCGCAAAAGTTGAGGTTAGCGGCATCTGCGTTGCCCGATTGAGCCTTCGGGTTCTCACAGGTCTCTTGGCTCGTAATTTGGGGGTTTCCAAAAATGTCGGATTACCCAGAGACGTCCCGAATCAATCCGCCCGCCGGATCAGAGCGCTTTCGCGTCACTGCTGGCTTGCTTCTCGCTTTGGGTCTCTGTTACTGCCCCTTTAATATCCTGGACCCCGGCGCCATCTCTGGAAACCAACGGCTCCTCGGCCGTGCCATACTTCCTCGCCGTCCATCCATCAAGCTAAACGAAGATGTTAGTAATTCCAAATCAAATCAAAGCGAAGAATGTGTACTCACCCATCGGACCACAAACAACCAACACGCCAACGCCACAATGATGCACAGCAGCGCAATGTAGCCGTTCCGCCAGTACGGCGCATCGTCGGCCGGGTACAGCACGACGCCCCAGAAGGTCCAGAGCAAGAAGCCGCTCGCGACCATGGACGCGATGACGACGGAGCGCGCCGCGTCGTCGCCTCCGCGGGCCACGATGACGTTGATCCAGCCGTAGAGCAGCGGGTTGATACTATACGCCGTCGCCGCGAGGTAGAAGGCGGCAAAGTGCGCCGCCAGGGTCGTCGTGGGCACCAGCAGGATGATGGCGCTGATGGCCTGGAGGCCGCATAGGGTTAGGCCCACGGTGACGCGGTGCCGTGGGAGCCGGTCGATGACGAGGGCCGCACCCAACTCGGCGACAATGCCTAAAGCCTGTACGCCCAGGGGTAAAGTGTTGACCTGGGCTTGCGTGTAGCCGCGCACCTTCTGCTGGTTCTTGAGGTACAGCAGCATCAGGTTTTGCGTCGGGATCGCCTGCAGCGCCGCGCTCAACAGCGAAAAGACGCAGCAAATATAGATGGTGGGCTGGCCCAGGACGCGCTTGGTGAGACTCCACACTTGGACTAATGGGATCGCGGTTAGTTTCTCGGTCCTATCAGCCAGCTTTGGTGATATGGTCCAACTTACTGTTATGTCCGTCTTCGCTCTTGGGCGGCAGTCTCTCGAGGGCCAAGTTGCGCTCCGTTTGGTTCAGGTACGGCGCGCGCGTTGTTTCGGGCAGATCGGGGAAGTACAGGAATCCGAACAGCGCGATCGGGCAGGTGATGATGCCGTCGATCAGGAACACCCATTGCCAGCCGGCCAGGCCGCTGTGTCCGTCCATGGTGGTGTAGATAGCAGCCATCATAGCGCCAGCGAACATGACGCCTACCTGGCCCGAGACGGTGAACATAGCGGTCCGCTTAGCGATCTCGCTGGTTTTACTGTGTGGAGCACATGGGAGTCAGTGGATGTGTGGTGCCAGGGAAGGGGCGGTGAAGTAAGTGAGTACATACTACCACGATCCCATAACGTAGATGTTGCCGGCATAGGTGCTCGCTTCGGCGAAGCCCATGAGAAATCGCACGGCGCATAGTTGGCCGTAGGTCTTGCACGCGGCGCTGGCCATGGTGAGTGCGGCCCAGACGATCACCATGGAGGGGAACCAGATGCGCGGCGCGACCTTCTGAATGATGATACTGTTGGGGATCTGGCCGACCAGGAGGCTGTGCGAAGTGAAGACGACTTGGTCAGTACGATTGGCGAACCGACGGTTGGGCAAGGCGACTCACCCAGCGGTTGCCATGGACAGGAGGACATTGTAGTTTGCGCCGGTCAAGTTCATAGACTCTTTCAGTCCAGCGACCTGAGGGCACCGTTGTCAGCTGTGGAATCGGGAGTGGTGGAAGCGGTCATCGTACGTAGGCATTGGCGAAAGCGGCTCGGTCTGTTCGAAGGCTATGTCAGCTTGCGCACTAGGGCTCAATCGCGACAAAGGAGTTGCTTACCCAGGTAGTTGAAGAAGTAGCTGAGGCAAGCGTATGTCTAGATGGAATCACTGTCTTAGTCACATCGCGCTTCTCCAATTGAACATGGGTTCAGGAAGCAATACCAGGATGAAGAAGTCTGTCGAAGTATTAGCGCACTTGATCAAGCAGTCTCGTCTAGCGCATCATGGGAGAAAAGGCGACGTACCCAACTTCCGGACCAGCTTGGCCTCCTCCTTGCTCTTGACCGAAGAGACTCTATCAAGGGCTGTTTCGAATGAGAGTTTGGTTAGCAATTGACTTTCCCATCCTTGAAACTTGGACCGGACCACATACTGCCTGTCGCATCCCCTGCGGGTGCGATCGTCTCTTCGTTGGACATGATGCTTGTGCTTCCGTGGCCCGAATTGATCCAAACGAAGAAACAGAAGGATCAATGAGAAGTAAGTAATCAAGCAAGCGCTGCACGACTCAGGGAATGGGGACCGATAGCCTTTTTGTTCTCTCGCCGCATGCTGTTGCCGATCTCCTCTCTTGGCCTGACCAAGTTATCGAACCTGGACGCGAACTATGGCGACCCCGAGCATCGGGTTCGTGCCGGGTTCAAGCATGAAAAAAGATTTGATTGATTAGATAACATACGATCAGATAGGCCTGGTCTCCTCTTGGTATCCTCAAATACACTTTCCGGCTATACCCAAAGGGCATCGTGACCGCTGTTAGACCACTTGGCGGTGGACCCTGGAGACCTTTGTAATGTCTCCTCGCCGGTGGGGTTGCGAGACACTTGTCGGGATTTGGTCGTAGCCCCGGACTATGCTCCGATATCCGCACCCGAACATTGACTCCAGGTCAGCTAACTTTGATCTGATAAAAAATTCTCTTCCGATGGAATGGTCTCGGTTAAGTTGCCATGCCCTTTAGCCTGGAAAAGGCCTAGTTTCCCACGTTGTAGGTCCTAGGATGATGGATTGTGGCTGGCTGACGGGCGTCAAAAACGCCAATGATAATAATAGAGACGATGGTCGCATTCAGGGGGCCAAGCGCCGGCAAATCCCGCGGGAACACACAAAACCCTGGGCCTATGTACTTGATACCACAACGTCTGCCATATCATCGGGTGAAGTCGGTCTCTGTATTATATAGCCCGGCATCATCAGACTGCCTATTAAATCAGCTATTAACGCCAGGGCACTAAATACATGTCCATTTAGAGCTCACGTCTGTCGAGGGATCATTCGTATCCCCCCTTTCACTTAATTGCGTGGGCGTTTGATTTCACGGTTGAGCCGCCTGAAAGCTTCCACAGCGAGGTCCTCAATTGTCTCTGCTTTTACCAAAGCTGTTGAAAGCACTTCGTGGACATACTCCCAGTAGTTCGAGACGCCTTGCTCCTTCAGTGTATCCAAGCTCTCTTGGATGATGCTACCATCCTCCTTCCGTATTAAGATCTTGGCAAATGCCTTGGTAGTATCGCTCATGGCCTTCTTGCCGTCTTCAACCTGAGTTTCGAGGGACGAATTCCGCTTCTTCAGGTCGGCATTGGTAGTCTTCTCAGCTTCCAGCAAATTGGTGAGATGCTTGACTTGATCGGTACAGAGTTTGCTCGCCTCCTCCTTCTTCTTGTAGTCTTCAATCTGCTTTCCTTGAGTAGAAGCCAGCTTCCTCAAATGTGTATTAACACTCCGCTTGATCTCCAGCAGACGGTTGAGTTGCTCGACTTCAGTGGTAGCGGCCTCCTTTGCCTTTCTCTCCTTCTTGACATCTCGTTCGAGGCTGTTGATGACGCAATTGGCCAGCTTGGCAACGTCGTTGCCGGTATCATCTGCTTTTCCCGGCTGGACTGCAGGTATCAAAGCATCGAGACCAAGCTCTGGGCTCTGCTCGCGCGGGAATGCCTCATCGAAGCGTCGCTTGGGGGACGGCATAGAGGGTCCATGTGGTGGCGGCATTGGCTCGGATGAGCCTCTTTCAACATCCGCCGCTATTTTACGTAATTAGTATGGCAGATACGTAACGTGGATTGTGGCTGCGTCCGCTTTGGGGAACCTACCTCGAGCTTGATCTTTCAGCTGCTGGATGGTGATGACAGGGGGCGAGCTAGAATGAACTAGGTCGATGATTTTGGGCCTGCGTCTCTTGGACGGTCTGTCCTCCTTGTCGGAAGCCATGGCGAGGGCGTTGAGCAGTTCTGGCTGGTCCAAGTGAAGTGCAGAAAATTGTAGTTTGGATGTGTGTCTCAGGAAGCAGACACAATGATGGACGATGATGGTACAAGGCAGAAACCCGAGAGAGACATGAGGCAGAAACCCACAAGAAAGATTGGGAGTTTGAAGTTTTGGTTTGGTTGGACTTGTGCGTTTGTTGGCTGAGGTAGGCACCTGAGCACACCTGACCCCATCCCGTGTCCCATGTGCTTTATCGAACGTGCCTGCCTTCCCGGTTCCAAGCCGTAGTACGTGCACGCTGCTTCCATTTCAAAGTGATGGAAGGAGCCCGATTGTGACTCACAAGTTGCACGTCAAAGTTTGCACTCTTCAGTCTTCAGTGCCAGGAGAGGATAATTTGGAAGTTGCAGCTGCGTTTCCTTCCGAGCCAAGCACATGCAGCATCTACCGACCCGTGCCAATCTCCAACGAGCTCGAAGTGCACTTGACCCATGCAATCTGGTTGTAGGATGCACTGAGCACGAGGGGGTTTGCAAACTCGAAGGTGAAGTTGGATAAATCTTGATGTACTCGGGCTTCGAAGTCAGGTACTTGAAACATAGATCAATTGGTCAATCTACTGCCCATCTTGGGTATCATACGTCAAATCATGACCTCGTCTCAATACCATACATTAGGCATTGATGTCGTGGAGCCACTCAGTATCCGCTGTTGGGTAAACATGCAAACATCCCCCCTTGCTATCTCCCCCTTAAACCACCCTAGGATTCACATCCGCAGCAGCCGCCCCCGTCTGCGTCCCCTCTGTCGTCGTAGTGCCGGCCGTCGTAGTCCCCGTCGTAGTCCCTGTCGTCCCTGTAGCCCCCGTCGTTGCCCCCGTCGTTGCTGTCGTAGGCACCGCCGCACCAGCACCCATAGCCGTGTGCTTCCCATGCTTCTGCTCGTGCCGCGCCACCATGTAGTCGGTGCCGGCCATGTCCTGCTTGCCCTTCTCGATGATGCCGCGGTTCTGGGTTTGTGACAGCTGCGTCTGCGGGTGCTTCTCGGTGCGGTCGAAGGCCTGGTCCGTCACCTCCATGGCCGAGCCGCGGATGGCGTCGCCGGCGCCCTGCACGCCCTTGAGGCCGGACTTGATGTCGCTGACGAGCTTGGACATGTTGGCGTCTTTGTGTATTTTCTTCTTCTTGATTATTGGTTTGTGTGTGTGTGTATGGGTGAGTGGTATAAGATGGCTTTGAGTTGATGGTGTATCTTGATGATGTGAAGTGAGAGAGTGATTGAGTGTGAGATGTGATGCCAAGGAAGGACTACTGACAGCCGGACACCAGCTTTATGTGTGCTCCAAGGCATGGCGTACACACGCAACTCGCTGGGAAAACTGGCGATGACGTAGGAGATGCTACGAAAGATACCTGTAGGTCAACATGACGTAGTTGGAATATCACACAACTGATTGGCTTGATCTGTAGTTGAAGCCCCACTCAGTGATCTTCATCGAGGGTGCCCCATTGGTGGCCAGGATATGAAAGGAGATTCCTTTCCGGCGACTATAATTTACATTGCTGTCGTTTGAATGGCAATATCGCCGCTTTGGTGTTTCGAGCGCCTGGGCCCAGGGCAACTAGCAATCATACAAAGACGGCATCGACATCAAGACACGGAAGTTTGACTCATGGAGGAAAGTCAAGAAAGCGACAACAGGCGAATAGCGGATGAAAGAAGGGTAACCCCAGCGTCGTTATTATACAGGTATAATTCTATAGCTCTAGGTATCCGAAGAAGCGCTCCGCTCCCAGAATATCTCCTTCAGGTCGGAGGAATGATGAAAAGAAAGGGAAATGGAACGCCTCAAAACGCCAAACCAAAACCGTGCCGCCGCCAGGTTCTATCCGGGCAAGACGGCGGGGAAGCATTTCACACATGAACGCGTACAGTGAAGATATGCCTGCCAAATCTAAACAAGAAGATTAAAGATTACCCCAGTCGGCACATGCCGATGGAGGAATGCATCATACCCAATTCCTCGCCAAGCTCTCCGAAATCTCAAGACGCCGACCGCGGCTTGTTGATGCGCACGCACCACAGGAAGTAGTCCTCGAGCGGCAGCAGATTCAGCATGAACTTGTTGCCGTGCCACGCGACGCCGCAGACGAGGGCGCCGGCGACGGCGTCGAGGATGAAGTGGTTGGCCGTAGAGACGATGGCGACGAGGATGATGAAGGGGTACAGGAAGCCGAAGAGCAGGCACAGCAGGCGCGGCGTCGACGGGAGGCGGAATCGCAGGTTGGAAATCGTCAGGGTGCGGCTGAGGCGGTGGCGCGGGCTCAGGGGCAGCGTGCCCACCGTCAGGCCGATCATGAGGGAGTAGCCGAAGTGGAGCGAGGGCATGGCAGCTATTCGGGACATTAGTTTGGCGAAAGCAAAAGGAGTTTAGATAGGGGTCGTTGGAATGCGCTTACCATATTGGTTACAGAACTTGTTTTGTGTCCAGTAGCTGGCATCGCCGTCGGCGCCGTGAACCGTATCCACGAAGCCGTAAGTTCGGCCCTCGACCGCGTCGGCACCGGTGGCGTTCGGGTCACTCAGCAGGCGCGGGGGCATGCAGGGCCAGAGGGTGAAGATGAAGAAGGCGATGAGGTTACACATGGCCATGGTGCGACGGCGGGCCTGAAAGAGGGGCGCCCCGGCCGGGGACCCTGCGGTCTGGCCAACGTCCTTGCCATCCTGGCGCTCGTTGATGCGGTTGCGCACGATGCAGTAGTAGTACAAGCAGACGAGGAAGAAGATGGTGGCCGGGATGTGGATGAAAGAGTAGAGCCGGTTAATCCACGGCATCAGCGTCGTGTGTGGCAGGAATATCTTTTGGATCGCCGGCTCGAGGAAGAGGCCGAGCTTCTGCTCCAGGTGGACGACTTGCAGGCCGTGGCGGCGGGCGACGTTGACGGTACCCTCGACGAGGGTCAGGGCGGAGACCGCGCGGCCGAGTTGGTATACCTAGAGGGACACAGTCAGTACTTCTGGTCCGTGTCGCAAAGGGGGAGGATGCTGTTGACTTACCCAGTAGATCAGTGCCCAATACCATACCTCAACCAAAAAGGGGAGTTTGATTAATAGACGGCTGAGGAAGCTGTCTTTGAATACCCTCGTATTGGGCGAAACCACGCTTCCTCGGAACTTCCAGAAACCAACCTCTCTCCTCCTCCATACGGGCTCTGCCGCCGCCGATGATGTGATGTAGCCGTCTTCGAGCAAGCCGTCTGTCGCCAGGGGTGAGTAAGGGTCATCATCCTCCACGGCGGTTTCATCGGACGAGGATGTCCTTGAAGACTTCACTTCGTCATCGTCGGCCTTCTCTTTCCACGGTGCCTCGCCGCGCTTGGCGAAGAGCTTGTAGTTGGTGTTACGGTTGACGATGACACCACCGGCGAGTAGTGACACGACCACGACGGGCTCGGCAAGACCTCCAACACCCATGGTCACTGTTTGCTGACAGGAAGCAGATCGGAAGAATAGCCGAAAAGAAGGTTTTATGGATGCTGGCTCCAAGCAATAGTCGTTCCTATTCGAGGTCGGGTTACGCAGTTCGGATACGCAATCGGGCAAGAGGTGAGACAGCCTCAAAGTCTATCTGGGAAAGGAGGGCGTTAAGGAAAGCGGTCTCACTCAAAAAGGCAATTAGAGATGGAAAGCCACACAAGACCATGCAATTGATGGAGGGAAAGCCCCAGATTTTGAGAGATCCGGCATCCTGGATATGCCCAATCACTCGGTCTCCGCGGTTGCAAGTGTGGCATGCTCGCATGTCGGCATCATGTAGCAAAGCATGTCGCAGCTGGCCAGCAGTGGAGAGGTCGTCGGATAACCGGCTGACCGACGTGGGCCGCCAAGAACATCGCGGAGCCTTGGAGTCTTTGGTATTCTCTGGGCAGGCATGCCTCAATGATACTGGATACTGTGACTAGGGCACCTAGGGCCAATTTGGTGGTGTTCCGGGCGGTGTCGATGGGCTGTGTCACCGTGTGTGATTGAAGGTCTTGACGTCAGGAGCGTACAAGTCTGCACAAATCTGCTGGCGTGGTGTGGTGGGTATATTCTTTTCTTGTGGGGGAACACCAAAAAGAAGCATGGATGTGATCTCGAACTTCTAGATGGATGTGGTGCTAGTCGGCCGGCCATCGCGTGTCAACCTTTCAACACCTCGTACCTCGGACTCAGCTCGCGTTGAAGTGTCGACGATTGGTGGTGAGCTGGCGCCGGGCGGGTTCTATCTTTGCCCGTCTACCGGACTTTGAAGACTTCATGACTCCGTTTCTCCCAATCTCCTAGTTGACCTGACCGAATGCTCTAACCTACCGTGTTGTACCCAAGGAGATCACTGTGATGTGTAAGCGTGGTAGCTTTTTGATGTCGTCGGTATGTAGTATTCGCCATGCGCGTGATTCATCTTCGTCACCAACGGCCGCTAGGCAAACAAAACCGTCCAACCACTGAAAGAAGGTTTATTTCATCTGGGCATGTAAAGACATGCAATACAGTACATGCAGCAGACATACCCGCCACGACGGAAATTAAGCATACATAGCATAACCCGTAGTCGGGTCACAAATAGCCCGGAAAAGTCTGCCGTTGCACGGTCGCGTGTACCCGCATTCTGCGTTCGAAAAATCCTGTTGGATGCGGGAACGGTGCCGGCACTTTCATTTTCGAGAGAGCGCTTGCTTGCAAGCCACATGCCACACACTTTTAAACTCCGCTGCCGAGTTGCGAGTTGATAGACTGGGCTCTGACGGGGCCGCTACGTACCCATCATGGGCCCATCATCAACGATGTGATGCACCGCTAGCACTCAAGCGGTAAGAGCGCACGAGATCGCATGCGCACTTGCAGCTGTGTCAAGGCGTGTGGGCAACAGTTCAATTCAATTGTCGAAATTTGTTTCGGCTTGCGCTTGGTAAGGCGAACACCGCGCGGCGACCCGCGGAAAGGGACAACCCCCAATTCTTAATTCCGCTGCAACCTCGAATTGAGTGTTCTTAGCACGACAACATCCGTCAGAGCACCAAAGAAGCGAAGCAAGTACTCCGTAAGATTGAGTGAGCTACACCGTGTTACGACAGCTGTCTATCGGGTTATCTTCGCATGATATGAGGTCGGCTTGCATAAGATATCTAAGCGAGGTCTGCTCCCTTCAATTCATTTCCGGGGGCGGGAGGTTTAGGGGTTGGTAGTTGGTAGTTGGCTGCTGTCTGTTTGCCGTGGTGCGTCGCATGGCTTGCACAATCACCTGCAGATGGGTAAGAACTCTACCGTGACGGCGGTATTCGCAAGTAACGGCGGGCGTTGAGTGGCTGCTTGCCCAGCCCAACGCCTAACAGGTAACCACAGGGGGTAGGTACCCACCCTGCCCACTCACAGGGCCTTGCAAGGTGTCGTCACCAACCTGCCGGTTCTGATGCATGCAAATACCTACATACTTATTCAATTGGAAATGACTGCCGTCTCAAATCCATCAGTGATAGAAAGCAAAGTAAAGCAGATGCAGTTGATACATACTCATGCAATTCTGCTTCCTCCTATCGAATACCTTATGAGCTGATTTCTGACATGAATGTCTATCATAGTGGACATGCCACGCTGCCACGCCATGCACTGGACGACTAGTATTCTTGGCCTCTGTTTGCTGTACAGTATTGGCAATGCATTCCAAGTTTCATTCGCAAGGGAAATGAAGCTCCAACTTGCATTGGTTTTTTGTTACCTGGTCCACCTCCCAGCTCTGGCTCTTGGCCCTATCGCGCCTTTTTATTCGATAGTACAAGTACGATCCAGTCAACTCCGGTTTTTCTCTGACCTCCTGAACGAACCCGAGATGGTACGGAATCCACTCAGCCAGCCAAGACTCACGTCGTACTACTTACTGGTCGTACCTGATAGTGCATACTCCGTACACACGTGCCGTATAGCATATGCGCCTATCTACCTCATGGGAATTTGAGATAACTCGATAAGCAAGCACATGGAGAAAGGAGAAGAAAAGTAGAATGCCGAGTCACTTACCAGCTTGCCCTTCACCATAACTCAACGGACGTTGTGTATCCACGGGTGCCCGGCCAGTTTGATAATAACGCCCTCTGAGTAATCCGAGCTGACTCTTCTCCCTAGAAGTGCACATGTTAAAGGTTTGGCGGAAAGGGGCATATGTGATTTCGGTCGCGGATGTCCGTTACGGAGCGTCGGTCGGTCGCATCGCATCGAAAGCAATCCCGGTCTATCTCTCACCTTACTCACCCTCAATGTCCAATCAGTCCCGAAATGAAGCCATCGCGCGACAAACCCTGCAGGTGCAGGAGCCCTTCACCAGTTCATCATTCGACTCGATACCTCGATCGATGAAGGGGATATCTTGCTCATTAGAAGTAACGTGATTTGACATGCTGTCGCAAAATGAGCGAAAAAGGGGGTATCTATCTACAGTAAAATCGCGACACAATTCCATATCGAAATCCGCGGGCACCCGAATCGGACGACACCTTACATGCGAGGGGGGCCCATGAAGGAACAAGTTCGTTCATCATCAACTCAGGGGGGAGGGGGATGAAGATGGCATGTGACAGTCCTTCCCAATACCCAATTCAGTCAGTCCCATCACCCGACAATCGTCCCCAACTCCCGCGGCGATAACACCCCTCCCTGCCTCTCCAGCCCCAACACCCTCCTCCCCGCGCCCCCGCGGATCCTCCACGTCAACATCTGCCCCTTGACCTCCCAGACATCCGAGTCCGGCACCTCAATCTTCAACGCCACCCTCTCCGGATCCGCGTCGCTCTCCCGGTAGTGCAGCCACGGCACATAGACCTCCGCCACCGCCTCCTCCTCGCCGCTCCCAGTGACCTCGACCTCGGCCTCGAACCGCGACGTCTTGAGGTCGAACGCCATGCGCACCAGCTTCGCCGTCGTCTTGCTCGATGTCGGGGCGGAGGACGACGACGAATCCGTCGATGACAAAGCTTGCACGAACGGACGGCACCACGCCGCGGGGGCCCGCGCCCCGGACAGGAAGCGGTGTTCTGGGAACGACCCCGTCTCGCCGCAGTACAGGCTCAGGTCCTCGCCGTTCCATCCGTCGCCCCACTCGTGCGTGTTGACGGCCGAGTAGGCCCAGAGGGTGAAGTTGACGAGGTGGTCGTCGCAGGCCGAGACGAGGGCGTCCATGGCCTTGACGTGGGCCGAGTAGTCTCCTCCTCCACCCTCACTGTCCTCATTGTTGTCATCGCCTTCGTCGGTGGCCATGCCGTTCGGCGGCGCGCTCTTCTCCTGCTTCTCCGCGCTGGGGATAGGAGATCCAGCCGGAGACGGGGCCGCCGAGCTGGGCCGCGAGACCCGGTACGCCTTGGCCCCGTCGAGGTTGAACGGGATGCCCGTCTCGCCGATGAGGGTGGGCACGCCGTTCTCGGCCCCGTCCTGCGCCAGGCGTCCAATCTGGTCCGAGATGACCTTGCGGACCTTGCCTTTGCCCACCCGCAGCCCGAACGCCTTGAACTTGTAGTGCCCCCGGATCAGCCCCACCACGTCGGCGTTCCAGCTCTCGTGCCAGTGCCGCCGCATCACCGTCAGCCCGTCGTAGAAGTGCGGGCTGTACGCCAGCAGGCTCATCTGCTGGTCGTGGCCCAGCTTCTCGCCCTGCGTCGTTAGCGATTTCGGGTGCGCGTCCGAGCCCGCCGATTCCGGCGGCGAGGGCGGCGGCAGCGGCGAGAAGACGCAGGGTTGCATGAAGGACACGGTCCGTGCCGAGTGCGCCCGCACCACGCTCTCGGTCCACTGCCGGTGGAACTCGCGCCAGTACGACTCGACAAAGGTGAAAGGGGTTTTGTCGGCCTTGTTCTCCTTTTTCGTCGCGGCTTGCGAGGTGTGCGGCAGGTTGGCAAAGTAGTCCGCGCGCGTCAGCTCGCCCGTCTCGACGTCCCACACGCCGTGCAGGGCCCAGACGCAGGTGCCCAGGGGCCAGGATGCGCCGCGGCGGAAGGGCCAGCGCGGGTCTTCCTTCTGCAGCCAGCAGCCGGCCCCCTTTGTGGGCGTGATCTTCATGATGCCCGTCTCGTGCGGCCCCGTCTGGCCCAGGCGGAACTTGTGCACCTCGGTCTGCTCCCGGCCCATGGCGAGGCGCATACCCTGGATCGGCGTCGGGTTGCTGTGGATCTTGGCCGTGTGCTCGCGCTCGTTGACGTCGAGGTCCTGCCAGCCGATGTAGCCGGGCTCAGGCTCGTTCATGCCGTCGTATCCAAAGGGTAGGTCGCCCAGCTTCTCCGCGAGTCGGGCGTAGGCGGCATAGTAGCGGCGTTGCAGGTAGTCCTGGATGTTGACCTCGGCGCCGTCGTTGCCCACGATGGTGCAGCGGGGCGCGAAGTCGCGCCCGCCGTAGAAGAGGGCGAATACGGTGCAAGAGGCCAGCCGGTTGTGGTTCGTGGTCCACATCATGGGCGGGATGGACTTGGGGTCCTTCTTGGCTGGGTCGGGCTCGTCCAGGGGCCATTCGCAGTAGCGGATGGCGGCGTGCGTCTCGCCAAAGTGGTCGGGGTCCAGACCGCAGGCGTGCAGCGTCCAAAGGGGTGCGCCGCTGCCCCCGGCGTGGCGCGACCACAAGTCCTGATGCGGGTTGATGATGACCTTGAAGCCATACTCGTTGCAGATCTGGACGAGCTGACGGATGTACTCGATGTACTCATCGTCGTAGATGCCGGGGCCGGCATGCTCGAGCGCCTCCCAGGGAACCGGCAAGCGCAGGACGTTGTAACCGAGGTAACGCAGCCTCTCGAGATGTTCGGGTGCGTTCTTCAGTTCCAGGGGTGCGCCGATGTAGGAGCACTTCTCGGCGTCATCCAGAGATCCCCTCAGGTAAGTCGGGCGACCGGGCGGGAACTTGGCGTCGGCGAGGTTGACGCCGCGCAAGAACAGCGTCTTGCCATCTTGCTGGAACTGCATTGCCTGCCTACCTTCCGAACAGTCCAAGTTGCTTAATTGGCGTTTTATTGGGGTATTCGTAGCACTGCAGCAGGGGTATAATAGTAGCTGGGATGAAACGGTAAATCAAGCCAAGAAAAGTGAGCTCAGTTCAGGTATATGCCTAAGAACAAGTCTAACTTATTATTGGACCAAGGTAATTCAGATGCTTCGCTGTCAAAATTAGTGCCGGATATCTCGATGTGTAAGTGTGTATAATGAATGTAAAGATCAGAAAGAGTATCGGCGAGAAGGATTTCTTGGTCTATGATCGTCCTGTGGTTTTGCTCGAATTTCCCCCAGACTTCAGGTTACTAACTCGAACGGCGATGACGTCAAATGCGGCGTTTTCCTGGGGCTCCAGGCTCCAGGGCGGGTTTGGCTCACTGCGTCAGCACGCTTCGCTTTTTCGCAGATAACCAAGTATTTCCCGCCCTTCAAATGCGCGCTGTTGCCGTTCGATCCGCAAATGCATGCCGCTTCGGGCCTGGTCATATCAGCAAGATCATCACACAATTTCTGTCCGCCATTTAAAGTGATGAAGCAGGGGCTCGTGGTGAATAACCGTTGGATGCATCTTCATTCTTGTGGGTGGGTGGACAGGTGAAAGATCCACAAGATCGTTTCTGAGCTGCAGAGGCTGCAGAGCACCGGAGCTGCTCCGTTATACGTACAACCAAATCGCATCGATCGCCAAACGGTCAGATTAGCTCAGAAGACTGACTGAATCAAGAACTAAGTGCCACTTTTCAAAATCGCCAGAAAATCGCCTATTGCTCGTTGAAACAGATCTTGATTTCTTGGTCTTTGTCAAGTTATGTCAGACATCCATTGTGCTAGCCCTCCTTCTGCCCATGGGCATTTACAGTAGGCTCCCCCACTGTAGCGTGGGGGACACCGCACCTACGATTAGTAGCTCCAGCCAGCCAGCTTTGCCCTCCACTGCATCCAAATAGAATTCAATCCCCAATCCGCAAATCGTCTAGGAAATTGTCTAGGCGAGAATTTGGTCTTCCAAGAGACCATTAAGAGATATATCGGATCCAAGTAGAACTTTGTAAGGGAATAGAAAAAGGATATGTAGCTGCATTATATGAACAGCACGAGCCAGTTCATCACACATTGACACCGAGAGAAGTATTAACAACAACACTCGCAGTAAACCAGCAAATTTCATTATACCTCAACGAAGTACACACCTAACCTATCTACTTAAGCAACAATGAATGCAATTAACTCAAAGTTGCACGTGTATAGCAATGACAGACCACCAAAAGAGCACACATACCCTAATCAAAGTCGATGAGGTTCTTAGACTCATCGCTGGCCTGCTCTTGGGCCGCCACAACTCCAACCGTCTCGGGAGCCACGATATCCTCATCACGTATCTCCCACTCGGCAATCGTGGGCGAGGTAGTGATGGGAGGTATATCCAGCGTGAGTATAGGGCCACGTCGACGGCGATCACATCGAGCAACAGGCGCCTTCTGCTTCTTCGGCTGCTTATTCTTCGCAGTGGAGGAGGTGTTGGCGTCTGTTGGCTTGTTCGGCGAAACGGACGCACTGCTGCTCGAGACGATCGCCTGATCGGTAGCCTTTTTTCCAACGGTACGCGTTCCCCTTGGTGTCAAAGTGACAGGTCGGAACGTATCCACGAGGGTTGTTTCATAGGCCGGTGCGACGTCAACAAGCGTATCGGCAGCTCCGTCAAGGCTTCGCAGTGCCGCCAAACGACGATCGTCTGCTTGTGCGTTATACCCCATCCAGGCGTGGCCGCTCTGGATACCGCCTTGGTAATATTCCATTGGAGGGGGGACGGCTCCGTAGAACGCATTGCAACCAACCGCGCAGCGGCAGTTTTTACCGCAAGCCTCGGCACAAGCATGGCCACAGCGAAGGCGTCGCTCACAGGGCGCACTGCAAAGGAGCTTCTCATGGGGCATGCTGACAACATGAGTTAGCTAATCTGTTAAAGCACTGATGAGGGGGTAGATGTATAGACTTACGGGTGACAACACCGCTGACACGGATGTCCGCAGCCTGGGAATACCTCGCCGCACTTCTGGAAGCATCCTCCGTGATTTCCCTCCCACGAATCGGCATCCTCCATATGGACGGATCGGTCGTGCTTCTTGCAGTATATAGGCAGACCCCGTTTCTTCGGATCGAAGAATCCGCCTCTCTGGAATGCTCCCCGGACAGTCCACCACATCTTCCTCGAGCCTTCTGTGGCGTTCTCTAGGTTGATGTAGTTCCCAAAGATGTAGAATCCACGACGCGCGCGGCTGATGGAGACTACACCACGGTGCATATCCTCGACGAAGCCTGCACGGTACATAATTCCAGGAGGGTTGCTGCGGACGAGAGACAAAATAATGACATCGTTCTCTTCGCCCTGATAGGAATCAACCGTGTTGACCTTGAGACCGCCATGATACTTGATGGAAGGCCGTTCACGAGCTTCCCGCAGAATACGGTTTCGCTGGCCACGATAGAAGGTCAAGATGGTGATGCAGCCGATGGGTGTTCCGTTCATAATCAGGTACTCGGCAAATCTTACGACATGCTTGGCTTCCTCCATGTTGAACATGCTGTTCATCTGAACATCAAAACCTTCCGGGCAATCATGGTGACAGAAGTAGAGGGGATACTTCATGCCAGGAATCGGTGGTCGGTGCAAAGGATCTTGAACCATGGGGTGATCTCGCAGACTCGGGTAGAAATGGTTGAGGACCTGACGCATCTCTGGGATCATACGACGCTGTACCCCGAGAACGGTGTAAGGCAGTCGCACGTATTTAACGAGACGCTCGAACATCGAAGTGCAAAGGAAATGCGGAGATTTTGCGAGAAGGGGGATGCTGCAGTACGGAGCCAGCTGCTGGTGATCTCCCACCAAGACAAGTTGCTGTAGGCTGGGAAACAGGGATGCCGTGATCTGGCCCTCTCGGCTTTGGGCAGCCTCTTCAACAAGGAGGGTGCGAGGCTGAAGGGAAGCGATCAGGTCGCGGTACTTGGACAAGCCGGTGATGGTACAGCCGACAATCTTGATCTGCATCTTCTTGATCAACTGGGCGTCCTTAAGCCGACGGTTGCTCTTGAGATTCTTCGTGAGGCGTAAGTTGTTGGCGAGTACATCACGAAAACCTGGCTTGTGCTTCTCGACAAGGCATTTGTGCCAGTACTCGTAGATGGCACCACGGAACTTCTGGTCGATATCCCAAAGGTTCCTCTTGCGGAGCTGTCTGGTGAGAGCTATGTCGGAGTCGCGATATCCATGGGAATTCGAGCCACCTTCTAGACGGTCGATTTCAACCCATTCGCCCTTGAGGTGATCATTCGAGTCAAAATCGTCGACAAACGCATCCTCTTCTATTTCGAGGCCAGCGCCATCGATTTCATCGTCTTGGCAAATTTCCTCGTTGTCGAACATCGGATCACGAAATCGACGAATGTCCGACGTGTAACAGACTGATTCGCCTAGCCACTCTCTCATAATGTCTGCACCTTCACCATCACTTTCCCAATCTTCGTCCATGAAATGGCCGAGTTGGTTTTGGGTGATGATACCTTGCTCATAAAGGTATTGAGGGTCCAGAAGGCGATCAGTGAAGACCTCCTTCACAAGTTCCTTGAACGCCTTCTTGTTCTTGGCCAAAGCACCATAGATATTGCCGAAGTTTTTGTTGGCGTCATTGGTGTGCCGATTGCCGGTAGTATCGGCTTCGTAAGGGTTGAAGATCCGACCTCGTTCGCGTAAATTGTGTAGGCTATGCTCCTTCAGACCAGCATCGGTTGACCTTCCACCCAACCGCACAACAATAGAACCCAAACCCTGGTTGACAAACTGCTTCAAGATCTGGTCAACGGCATGGTTCGTTTCAGCGGCAACAATGATGGGTACAGCCATATCATCGCCTTGAGAGATAAAGATCCGCAGCGCTTGGACCGAAGTGAAAGTCTTGCCTGTTCCCGGTGGACCTTGGACGATGGCCAACTCCTTGGTCAGGATACGGTGAATAGCCTGGAGTTGCGAGTCATCGAGACTCGTGTAGCGCTCGATGTCAGAAGGAATGCCGTCGACAATGTTGACGTTATGACAGGCTTCTATGAGCGGATTGGGAGGGTGCTGGGTCAACAAGGGCGTGATATCCATCGTCGGATGATCTTGGATATACTGAGGGGTGGCGTCCAGGCGGCTTCCCGAGGCAAGGTATTTGATCAACGAGGATTCAGTTGTAGCCACCTGTTGAAGACCGACAAGAGAATGTCGGATTGCTTCGTAGAAGCCATGGCGGGACTCGAGCATGACCAACTCCTCCATAGGATCAAATACGGCATCGTCTACATTTGCCCACATGAGATGGACAATGACATTTGGTCCATCCATGTACCGCTCGACGATCGAGGCGACCTTGCATTGGGAGTCGAACTTGTCCCACGATGGTGACAAGGCAACGATGGTGCCGGGAGTGAGGCGCCTAGTGTTGGTCCAACGGATCTTTCTGCAAGCACGCTCCGTAGAAAAGGTGATCCTGCAGAGGGCACCTTGGTTTGTCATGTGGTAGCCTGTGACATAGGCCTGCAAAGTAAAAATAGAAAGTCAGCGTTGAATGGAGGGTTGGGTAAGCTAGATATCCATCCATACCTGGGTATAGATACAATCGTCCTCGTCGTCCATCATATCAGGAAACTGTTTGAAGTCAAGAACCGACTTGCGAAGATTGGCAATCCCATCCTCTCGCTGCAGAGTGTAGTGAATCTTCAAATACTCCTCCTTCGAGGGGTATGGTCGAGTAATGTCGTTCAACGGGACGCCAGCTCCAATCTTGGCTCCATCTCTCTCCCAGTCGGGGTTGATCTCGTTCGGAGTGGGCAGTTCTGGCAAACTGGCCCAATCCTCCGACTGGGAGAGAGTGGATGGGGAGGGGGCATCCGAGTGGTCGTTGCCGACCTCCATGTTGAGATCCTACAGCTGGTCAGTGTATGGCGGTGGATGGCGTTGGTGATGGATGATGATGGATGATGGTTGACTTGGGACGGAAGGAAAGTCAAGATGACATGTTGGGGCAATGGGAGATTGTTGGGAAAGCCGAATAACCAGTGGGAAGTTGCCTTGAAAGCAAAACAAACCACTGGAGGCAACAGCAGTGTAGTAAACAGGATAATCAACTGGTCAATGGATCAATCGACGAAACAATCGACGAAAAGTCGTTGATCCCAGTTGCGTATACGAATCCAAGTGGAATAAACAACGTACCAATCCCAGCAGTTATTCGGCTCTGCCAAATATTTTCCAATCTCCAAGTTGTATAACCGCGTGAAGTAAACGTGTATGGGGAAAAAACAGATCCCAAACTTGACGCGATTGTCTTGGTACAGAAATTCCACAAACGTTCCAAGTTGGCAAGAGTCAACTTATTCAACCAGAATTAATTCGAAGGCACAAGGGACCATACCTCGAAAATAGTGACAGCGGGGGAAGGTGGCCCCCACCACGTAATGACAGGAGGTTCAAGTGTACCTCCAGTCGGCGGCGGCGGGCTGTGACAGCTTGTGACTCACTGGTCGCCTGGCTATTAATACCCTTCTGTGATGGGTATTTGGGCCTTTTCACTTCACGCGTTTGCACAAAGATGGTCCCTACCCTATTGTTGCCTGTTGAAATCGACAATACTTGCTTGCAGAATGGAGTCATCTGCCAAAGCAAATACTGATCCAAAGGAGCAAGAGCCAGCTGCTTGCTTTGCTGAACAAAGTGCTTATCTGTATGTAAAGTACAGACGGATCCAGTGTCAGTGAGGCGCACTGAACTTGGAAGTATAAGTACATGACTTGTGTCCGTTTGTAGTGCAGGGATGCAAGCGGGAACGCACATGCAGCCCCTCATGACAGGAGAATCACGACCCTTGGATATTGTCCGCACTACATTGGGGATACAAGTAGTCAGTAACTACATCTAGCAGTGTTGTGTTCAGTTATGTATACATACAGGAGAATATCGGTTGCCAGAAAGCTTCCCACCACTATGGGCTTCATTGGTGAGCCTGGGTTTGCGAGGATAGCATCTTGTTGTATCCCGGGCTTCGCAGGTGGCTGCAAACAGCACATACAACGACACGTAGCAAACAAGGCATACCCCTGTCTTGGGAACAACTCAAACCTAGTCAGCAGCATGTCTCATCTTCTCCTGAACTCAGGATCTGATATTGCCAGCTGTGAGAACGTTTGTTGACGCATTAGGTGGAATGGAACTCACACAGTATGGGCATCTCTTGTGAACCAACATGGATGTTCTACTCAAGAGAATGGTGTGTCCAGCAGTCTTCTGGTATGTGGTTATCATTTCATCTGAAGGGCCTTCGTCTGAAAAGGCCTTCGTCTGAAAGATTTTCGTCTGAAAGGTTGAGAGCTCTTTCTTGATTTCTTGCCAAGTGGCGTATCGAAACATTCCACCAAAGTGTTTTTCATGAAAACCTGAAACGGACCATCGGGGGATTCAAAATGCAGTCCATGCCAGGTTGAACACTGGGTCATAGACGTATGCACACGGGGATATTCTTGTTCGACAAGGAGATGCGTGGCTCAGATTGGCGTCTAGATGCTCGGGTATTGCTGCAAAGTGATGGACGTAACTCTATTCGGGCGGGGTGTTCGGACGGGGTGTTCAGATGAAGTGTTGTGATGGAGTGTTGATGATTATTATGACGGAAGAAAGAATTTGTGGATGAAAGAAAATGTTCTAACACTGATTTTCCTTCACAGGTGGAAAAGAAGTGAGGGTTGCAGGCAGTATTAGGCCCCAGTCTCCGCCCCTCCGGCCTTGACACCGGCCTGGCCCCGTTTCGGGGAGCCTGCAGTGAGCGGTTGCGGGACCCGCCCTTTTCGGGGGTATATGCCTCACAGTCCAGTACCCGGGACGACAACAATTAAGGTACCACAGCACGGATAAGAGCAAATTACATGCCTCCGGGGACTATAGGGCGAGAATACGCCAGTATATAAAGCCTAACTTGAAGTATTAGACCCCTAAAGGCTTGGCCTGATGACGGACAGCAAGCATTGTGTGCCTAGGGTACTTGATGTGCACCTGGAAAGTAACCTGCGAGCCCCGTATTATCTATTAGAAACGGGACACAGGAACACGAATAGCCTGTGAGGTGTATAAAACAACACCCGAATCGAACTCTTAGCCACCAGGAGGTTACACCAGTGAATGGTGGCACATGGTGATACTAAATAAAACTTTAAGGTACCCTTAAGAATATAATAGTAGATATAGAGCAGCCACATCAATATGTGGTCTTACTAAATACATTAATATATGAACCAGACTGCCAGATGGTATTGGGCATGTCTTGGCAATCCCGAGCTGGACCAGGCAGCTTGCCAAGACCTTGATAAGCCAAGCTCATAAACCACATCGAACCCCGAGAGTCCATGGATCAGGGAACTAAGAGCCAGTCGCATGGAATTACATTGATTTGAAACTTCTTAGATGATAAACATATGTATAAGTTAACACGTAGCTTGCGAAAGAACCATAAATGCAACAAGCAAGGGGGTTGAAGACATGTGACGACAGGCATGGTATGATACGAGGTTACTATAATCATCATCATATTACTCGAACAGTATGACTGTATTCCGCAGAAACCTACTTAGGAGTCATGAGAATCTTGAAAAACAAACTCATGCCATATGCTGCTGAAATAACATAGAACATACCACAAGAAAGCCTCATATCATGGGCCATCTTTCATGATACATTAGGAATATGAATCACGCAAGGAAGTGTTTGGTTGATTATGTTGTATCAATTGATCATTTCTATCATTAAGTTCTCGTAACCATCATGATAATGCATGCCCATGGATGCCTCATGTTTAAACAAGAAGGCTGTCCATGGCAAGAAGTTGGGGTATCTCGTACAATCCGTTCCTTCTAAGTCCGTACGCTCACGTATGAATGAAGATGTGGTAAGGGACTGCTTTAGTTGCCACCGGGGATCTTCTCGTTGATCTTGGAGTCGAGGCCCTTGTGGATGCGGTCGTTCTGAGAAGCGGGGACACCGGCGGAGGCACCGAGCTTGTCGGCCTCTGGAGAGCGAAGAGAATTGTCAGTTTCTTGTTCGATGAAGAGGGAGAGAGGAAGACAGGGCAAGTTAACTTACGGGCGTTGGCGGCGTTGTTGGCGCTGCGCTCGACACCGTTGCCGGGCTCGGAGGACTTGCCACCCAACTTGGAGTCAACGGCACCCTTAAGCTTATCCATTTTGATGATTTGGTTGGGAAGTGGTGGTAGAAAGTGTATGTGTGTGTTTGTTGATTGAGATGAGAATGAAGAAGGAAAAAAAACAGAGATAGAGCGGTTGTGATGAAGCCTTATATACACAATGTTCGTTCGGTATTGAAGGTAAGTCGTACAAGGTCAGCCCGTTATTGCATCACTCACTGTCAACAGTCCAGTCGATTACGGAGTCGATCAGGTTGCCAGAACCCGAACCGGTTCCTGTTGCGGCGTGTTGCGTAACCAAGGGCGTCATATCACGGTCCATTCGAAACACGTAACAAGCAATGGGGATCTAGACCGACGATCTAGATTCCGGGGATTTACGTAGCGTTTGACTGTGGCTGTCTGTGAACAGCAAGTCAGCAACCAGCAACAGCCTTTTTGCCAACTTTACGAAACTTGGCACAGCGTGAGCTCTCTCCTCGCTCTCAGCCCTTTGGGGCAGTTTGGGGCGGTTTGAGGGGCTCAAATCTCGATGCTGAATGCGGCGTCATTGGTAGCGCGCCCCACAGGAGCTTCGTCAAGGCTTATCAGAAGGCTTCGCTTGTTCCCTTGCGTGCAGCAATGTGGGAAAGCATCACAAGCTAACCTCAAGCTGCCTCTGCTACTGCAATTCGTTACTTTACTATTTCTACTTGCTACTATGAAGTATCGCATTGAATGTATTTCATTGCATCAATTGCACAGTAATGTCCATGCTATTGACTTAAAGCTCCAGTGAAGTTGTCATGCTTGATGCTTTACAGCAAGCAGCGTCAAGCAGCGTACCTGCGTACGTGTTGCGGCGGCCAATGACGCAATGCGGGCCATGACGTTCTGGCTCCCATCCAAACCCCTCCACACCATCCGCCCATTTTGGCGGGGCTTGCTGGGAACTCACCCCCAGAACAGCCGGTGCCGTAGAGCCGCTCCCTTGCAGGACGATTGACCTCATCTCTCGATTCCAATTCCGGACGTCCAATCCCTTCTCATCCAACCTATTACCAACCTGCGTATCGACCTCTCTCATTTGTTTCTCGTTGCGTTGTTGACATCATCTTCATCTTCAGCATCGGTGGCGGCGTCTCAGATGAGGTAGCGAGGGCCCACCACCGCGACGAAAATAGTACTACATGCCTAAGTACCTATCCACGACTGCGAGAAGGACCACCACGCCCTGACGCCCTTGATCTCGACGAAGAAGCCGAACCAGAAGCAAGCGCGCGAAGACGACCCAGAAGCAGCAGAGTAGAGTGGCCCGTCATTGAGCCTCCATCGTCGAACGAGTACGAAGAGAACGAGCAGCAGCCGCCCCGCAATGCCGACCAAAACACAGAGAAGAGGCAGTGTCAAGTGAACTCTGGCCACATTGCCCTCCGCCATAATCGCCGTATTGAACGAAGCTGTAGCCCATGCAGCGTGACGAAGGTAACACAGCAGAAATACGATGGCAACATGCGTGGCACGCTCCGACATTGCGGTGAGCTGAGCTAGGCTCGCTAGGCAAGCAAAACTGATATCCTCTGCCCATATTACATGGTTGATACTCGTAACGTCCATAGGACAGGCAGTAAAGCCTGTCGCCGCAGCATCATTAAATGTGGCTTCCGCAATTGTGATGTTTACTATGTAAATGCATACCTACTATGCAACTGTACTTGCTGTACCATATCTTCCCATCTCAATGCCGTGCCGGCTCGACGCGAGGTTGTTGGAAGAGCCCAGGCGTTCCAGCGAGACCCCGCAATACATCAATCCACCGAACGCTGCACCGCGGCCAAAAGCGACGAACGATTCATCATCCACTGAAAGTATCACAACATTGCACAACTAGAATACTCTAGAGTAAATCAGATACATACTTGCGTTTTCATAAGTGCTGCATTAATGGTAGGTTGGGGGGTAAATATGTTCAAAGATAAATACATGTACATATGTATTGATACATATCAATATGCAGGTGATTGAGATACCAGAGGGAAGGAGGAAGGGCCCGCCTCTCTGGCCTCGAAATCGTCCCCAAGGCCACGCTCTCTATCGCCATCCCTCATTCCTTGGGCCCTGCTTCGAGACATCATTTGGATCCTCGAAAAACACAGAAAAATGTTTGAAACTCGTTTGGCTATGTATCTGGAGAACTGGGATTTGCTACCACTTTCGTTAAAACTCCTATTCTGTCCTTTGGCAAAAGATTGGTCCGGGAAACAACCTCTCAGGGGTCGTCCTCGTGGTAGATTTATGCCGGTCGCCGCCGGCCTTTTTTCTTCTTCCCCTTGTCGCAATTCCCCAATTGGAGCCGCAGCGACGTCGCGAGGGCCTCCATCCCGTTCCTGCCCAGCGTCTGCATGATCTTGTCGAGCCCCAAGACCACGTACGGGTCGCCACTGGCGGTCGCCGTCATCATCCGCTGCGGGGACGGCCCCGTGGTCAGACCCACTACGAGATGTTGTGTTGCTATTGTCGTTGCTGTTGTTTTCCCGCCGTCACCAGGAAAGCCGTCAAAGTTATTGGTATCATCACCAGCAGCACATCCACCGCCGCACCTTTTGTCTTTGTCGTCGTCTTCTTCTGGTGGTGGTGGTGGCTGGACCGCAAACCGAAGCTCCTCCACCAGTTCATGCGAAACGACGCCCTCCATCAGCCCCGCCAGGTCAAGAGTATGCTGTGCATACCGCGCCGCGGTGCGCCGGCAGTCGGCCGGCGAGGAGCCTCCGTCGCCGGTGGTCTGCCGCGTCGCGGCGCGGAACTGCAGCGCCAGGCTGCGCTTCCCGAGGATGGCGTAGTGGTACTCGCCCCGGCGGCGGGGACCCTCGCATGCCGCCTCGACCCTGGCGGCCAGCCGGCGCGCCTCGGCGATCTCGCCCGCGAGCAGGTGGGCCCAGCCGCGCGTCAGGCGGTCGTGGAGAGCGCGCCACTCGGCGCCCAGGCAGCGCTTGCACGCGGGCAGGGTCGTGCGCTCGTCTTCGACGGTGCCGGCGGTGCCGTAGAAGGGGTATGTGGATGAGGAGGAGGAGGAGGATGGTAGACTTCCCTTGAGCTTGTGCTCAAAGTACGTCTCCGGGTCGCATATGATGGCTGCGAGGCTCTTGAGGAGGGGATCGGCTGTCCCCTGTGCCTTCTCCCGGACGCGATCGAAGTACTTGTCGATGAAAAAGTAGGCCTGTGGTAAATCAGGAAGTCAGATCATGTCGTCAGCGTTTCCTGAGATTTAGTTCTCCCTTTTTCCAAACGACCTGCAATTAAATGAAAGAAACTCCCCGTTTTTCTTTTACTTGCTTGGTCGGGGCAAGAGATGAGAGACGTACATTATCCCAAACACATTGGCGATCCGCCTTCAGGATGGTCCGCCATGTCATGACGATCGGGTGCGAGCTCGGCAGCTTGATGGCGACGAGGTGGCAGACGAACTCCAGCACGCGGCTAGCAATGTCGGCGGGCAGGCGCATCATGATGAGGAAGGCCAGGATGAAGTAACTAATGCGGCCGTGGCTGGCGTGGGTGGCGGCAACCTGGCAGTCGAAGTAGCGTCGCAGCATGTCGAAGGCCAGACCCGAATCGCCGAGCTCGAGGGCGCGCGTGCCGGCCCGGATGGACAGCAGCTGCAGGGGTATCCCGGCCAGCACGTGGCCGCGCAGGATGTAGTTCTCGGACCCGTCCGCCACGATGGCCCCCGTCAGCCGCAGCATCGTCTCCGGCAGCCACAGGAACTCGGGAGCTGAAAGGACCGAGGGACCGGGGGGTCGCCGCCGGGCCGCCCGGTGACGAGCGTGGGGGGCTACTACCGCGAATGAGGGGTCTTGGGGGCTTGGCTGCGATCCGGTGTGCTTCTTGTTCTTCCTCAGGTTCCATTCGGCAAAACGCCGCTTGTACATGCGCTCTCTAAGTGCCCGCGATTAAGTTGCCAGTCAGCAAATCGTTCATTCAAAAATAAAGAGCTGGTATTGGGTCCTGGCAAGTAAGTAGGTAGGTAGGTAGGTAGGTAGGTAGGTAGGTCACACTGACGTGGCGCGGAAGCCGTAGTCCCGGGTCATGATGTCGACGACCTGGTGCAGGGACTTGGCTTCGTTGATGTAGAGCCGGGTGATGACATCCCGGTGTGCCTCGAATTCCCACGACGTCGCCCAGTTGAGCTCCGACTCCTTTGGGAAGTAGGGCACCACCGTCATTCCCATCCTCACTCAGTGGTGCGCGCGCGGGGGTCGGGGTGTGCGATACGACGCGATGCAGCTGACAGACACGCTAATAACCGAGGTGCAGTAAGTACCAGTCTGATGGGAGGTGATCGAAGTATCAATAGGCTTGTAAGCCGGCGAGAATAATGATGAAGTAGCCGGTATGAAGTTATCAATTTTCACATGAAGTTGATGGGCGCTGCCTAGCATAAGGTAACTCGCAGGGATTGGAAATTGAGACAGGGGCCAAAAGGGAGGGGAGCTGTTGACGATTGACTGCATTTTGGTCCGCCAATCGACGAACAAGCGTTGGCAGGCATACATAGGTAACCTTGTAGGTACTTTACGTGCTGTGCCTCTTACCTAATGATTTCATATTTCTTCTTATCAAGAATGGCATTGCCATCGTCGAGCATATTAACCACTGTTCTCTGGCTCATCAACCATGCCGCTATAATGGACCCTTTCCTGCCTTCAGCACTCGCTAACAAACACACAGCGCCGGGTACGGGCCTCAATGAATACATCGCAAAAATGCTGATTTTTCCAATGTAACATTTGATGACGGCGGACTCTCCTATCTAGGGTTGCACCGACAGCAGGGGTTGTCGTAGCGTACCGTCCAGTCGGTACCCAATCACCCCCTGAACGATGGTTTCTCGGCGCTTACAGCAAGCCAGCCTTCCTTCCAGTCTTGCAAGGTAGGTTTCCACATGTCGTCGATGGCGGCCATACGTCTATTGGCCATTTGGATACTGTCTACCTCATTATAATGTCTCCTATCTACACTGCGAGGAGCATATTAGCACACTGCTCTAGTCGGCCATCACAAAAGGCCTCAGCATGAAAACGGCTTGATCACCTAGTATCCAAAAACTGTTCCAAAACCAGCCCCCGGGAACCTCGGCCGTTGTTTTACTTCGAGTCGTGCCCCAAGATCCAGTTTGTGGCCCATCTTTGTCGGTCCCGCAACACCAGAAGCTCACAATACGACCAACAGTCGTCGAAACGTAGTCTTGCATCCACGACGGGGCTTCCCCTATTCTGCTGTAATTCCGGGGCCCGAAGGATTGCATGACAATTGCACTGATGCTGCTGCTGGTGCTGTGCTCTGATCATTCCAAGTAACAAGTGCACTTCACAATAAAGTTTTATGGGGATATTTGTACTCGAGATTGGTGCATTGGGTCAATGTATATCCGGTATGGTGTAAGTGAGTTGGTCCTGATGAGACCCGTCATGTCAAATACGATCAGTTGTAGACGGTTGTTAAAAGCTACCCCTCCGCAAATATACCTGCCATTAAATCTATGAACTACGATGACGCATTGTGACTTGGGAGGAGTCATGTGTTATGTTCTCCCGGATACAGGACATCCGGCCCGCTCATATTGACTCTTATTGAATCAAGGTGATACCAAACCTCCTATTTGGTGTCAAGAGACGCGAGGTTTTGGAAGGAGAGCACACGACACCTGAAAAAGGAATAAAGACTTTAACGGTTTAAGAAACTATATACATGTGCTTACAGCTACTGCTCTAGAAACATCCTACTATTCTAGTTGCCGTTTCCATCCAACATGTGAAGTACAAACAGCAAAACGAAAACCCTCCTCCGTCTCCCAAAAGCGAAATAAAAGAAACATCAATCATCCTTACGCCAACCCCCTCCTCCATCGCCCACAAAACCCCTCTCTTCACCTAACCCCGAGCCATCCAACTTATTCGATACCAGCATCACCCCACTCCGAGCCATCCCACATCTGCGCGCTCCAAGACTGTATAAACCCACCGCCGCCCGGCAGGCTGTGATCACTGTGCCGCAGGGGCCGCGGCCGGACCGGGGGCGGCCTGGTGTGCGACGGCAACACGAGCCCCCCGGTCCCGCTCAGGTCCACCTGCACCTGCGCCGGGCCGCTGGGGGCGCCGCCGTAGTCGTCGATGTCCATGACGTCCCATCCGCCCCCCATTGACGGCCGCTGGCCCCCAAACGGCGAGCCGTCCGAGTCCGAGGTTCCGTTGTTGTAATGGTGGTCGAAGTCCACAACCATGTCCTCATCACTATCGAACCAGCCGGTACCACCGTTGCCCCCTCCTCCTCCTCCCTGATTTCCTCCTCCCTGATTATTATTGTTGTTATTATTGCCACCACCACCACCACCTCCTCCACCATTGTTGTTTCCTTCCTCATTCCTTGGCGGGAAAACCGGGTCACGAAAGGCAAACTGCACAAACTGCATGACGTTGTCGTCCGTCTCGGCCGCGCGGTACTCCTCCGGGATGTTGCCGTAGTCGTTGGCCTTCTTGGCGACGCCGCGCTCCGCGTACCGGAGCATGTCGCTCAGCAGGGGCCGGTGCTCCTCGTTGGGGGCCATCATGTAGCCGACCAACAGGCGTATATCCGGGTCCAGCCAGGGCCAGGCCTGGCGGTTCCGCTGGTAGTACATGTCGCCCGCGTCCGTCGGGACGCCGTTGTCCATGACGCAGACTTCTCCCTTGGGGACTTCCCACAACCCCCTCTTGGAGATCAGGCGCTGAGTGAGCTGTGGAAAGGGGGGAAGCAGACAGGAACCGTTAGCATGAAAAAGACAGACAGACAGACAGACAGAAAGACAGAGAGGGGAGATGAAAGGAAGAGAAGAAGAAGGGGAAATAGTCAATAATGGAAAACAATTACCGCTCCTAGCATCAAGGTATTGGAACGAACCCCTTTCCGGTAGTCTTTGGGGGGTTCACTGGGTTTCTGCTCAGGGGGCTCTCTCGCCACGCCGAAGTCGATAATCTTGATCGGGGGTACCATGTCGTGCTCTTGCGACCCAAACTGTATGTCCGAAAACAACACTACGTCCAGGTTTTCCCTACGTATTAGCCTATGTTCTAGCTAGACTTCTTATCTCTCTCACTCTCTTTCTTCTTATCAGGTGAGAAGAACATCGATGATTATGCCCCTTTACCAAATTCGGAACTTACCATTTTTCGTATGCAAATCGCGGTGTTCAATAGGAGTCGGTTCACGGTCGTCGTAGGGGACCTCCAGCTGTTCGACCGCCTTGTGCTCGCCGTTCGGAGGCCAAGTTAAGCCGATGCAAGCTCGAATGACTGTTTGTTTTTCAAAAAAGAAAGACGAAGCGTATGTAAGTATGCAACAAAGCCTGACATAGGAGCTATTCAGGTATAATCACTTACAGCAAAGCAAGATGGCCCAGAGAATTCGGTTCGGCACGTGCGCGTTGGTATCCAGAATTCTGTCCCAGAAATCATCCAGGGTTCCGTTGGATGCGTAATCGATGACGAGGGAGGGGCCCCGGAGCGCGTTAAGCCAGCGCCCGTCCGTCCGGAGAAAGTCCAGCATATAGCGGCCGTGCTGGTCCCACCGGCGCTCCCGGGAGGCCACCAGCTGCGCAAAGTGCATACCACCTCTCATCATCTAAAAGCAAGCCGGTGACGTTAGCAACTATCGTTTCTCAGGTTTCCCCTTTTTGGCTTTATTCATGTCACTCACCTGAAGGAACTCGATCTCATGAATAATGCTATCTGCCCCTTTGTCGTTGATACCGCGCTTAATCACCAGCAAACGCGAGGGGGTCTGCCGCATGTCCGCGATGAGGGCGGTGGCGCCGAAGGAGCCTGTCTCCAGAAATTTGCGGAACTCGAACCCCCGGGTACGGCGGCTGGCAAAGTGACTCATAAGGGCGCCCTGGATAGCGTGTGCGGACCGGGTCTCGTCCGAATTTCTTTTGTTTTCGTAGCGGTTTGTAACAGGAGGTGCGGGCGCCGGCGCCGGTGCCGGTCCGGGGGGGTTGACAACCCCTCCCCCGCCCAGGGTGTTTGCGGGCCCTCGAGGGTTGGCGGGTCTTTGAGGGTTGGCGGGCCCTCGAGGGTTGGCAGGTCCATGAGGGTTGGCGGGTCTTTGAGGATTGGCGGGTCTTTGAGGGTTGGCAGGCCCCCGAGGGTTGGCAGGTCCATGAGGGTTGGCGGGTCTTTGAGGGTTGGCGGGCCCTCGAGGGTTGGCAGGCTCTTGAGGATTGGCGGGCCCCTGAGGATTGGCGGGCCCTTGAGGATTGGGGAACCCCTGAGGAGGAGGATCAAACACAGGAGGGAAAACAGGCTGGGGCGCTTGTCCCGGTGGAATCGGAGGATTGTTGGACCTTTGGGGTTGGGGTTTTCCGGGGCTCTCGAAAGGATTGTTGAACCCAGGAAGAGGACCAGTCTGGGGCTGGGGCGCCTGTGTCGGTGGAAACAGAGCATTGCTGGACCCCTGGGGTTGGGGTTTGCCGGGGCTTTCGAAAGGATTGTTATACCCAGGACGAGGTTCAGGCTGGGGCTGCGGCGGCGGCGGCGGCGGCACGAACGGACGGTTATTGGGCCGCCCCACCGGGGGCTCCGGAAAAAGTCCCCGTCCAGCCCCTGGGTTCGCAAAAGGGTGCGCGACGAAGGGCTGCCCCGATCCTCCCGACGGGGTGACGACGCCCTGATTATTGGGACCGCCACCCGGAAATGGGTGGCCCGGAATCGGCGCAGGAGGCCAGACGAAACCCTGTGTAGGAGGCTGGGCGGGAACCGGTGGTTGCATGTCCGGGCTGGGCGCGTCCGGGGGCTCCTGGGACGACGAATTGGAACCATCTTGGCCGTTTCCTCCTTCTTGGAATGTCGACACCCCCGACGAAGACGACGGGGTCGGCGGACCGCCTATGGAAAAGGACGAAACGGACTGAACAGAAGGGGCAGCAGGGGCAAGCAGCGTGTTCGGTTGGTAGGGGTCCGGTGGCGGTGGCGGCGGTGCGGGCCCCGGCGGACGATCGTGGTTCCCTACGGTTATAGTTTCTTCGACCCCTCGTTCAAACGAGTTCATCGACCCATCTGATCCCATGGAGCCCGACGCATTCCCCTGCTCCCCTGCTTGTTGCTGTTGTTGCAGCTGTTGTTGCAATGCCGCTTGTTGCTGTTGCTGTTGTTCTAATATGGCTTGTTGCTGCCGTGCTGCCTCTTGCCGTTGCTGTTCCCATCTCGCGTACTGCGCTTGCATCACTGGATCTAAATCCTGCCAAGTGGGTTGTTGCCCATTATTGCCGCCGGGGTTCGCCCCCTGATTTCGCGGTTTCCCCTTTACCCAATTTATAAATCTCGACATTATTGCAAGCTTCTAGCCTCACTCGAAATACACCACACATGAAGAGAAATTCGACCAGGAAAAGATGAATGTTGATAGAAGAATGATGTTACTACCAAGGACATTTACTACCAACGACATGTCTAGGGATGTCTCCAGCTCCGGATGCGAATGCGGGGAGGTGAATATGCTCATTGTGCTCCCGAGACTAACAAAGCACAATGTGCATGTCTGGGGACGCTCGTCTTTGTATCAACATCGAATGCACCATTTGGCCTAGCCCAACAAAGACGCATTGAGGAAGTTGAATCTACTCTATCAAGAGTGAAAAAAGAAAGAACAAAGGGGAAGAAACCTGCGGCGACGGGCCATCAACTGCCGTTCTCACTGTCCAGACTGCCTAAGCGTTTCGACATACTCGCCTACAACTTCTTTGACCATGACATCGTATGTTGCAAGATCAATCCCAAGTACATCTCGTACCTAATAATGTGATTAGATGAGCACTGGTATATATAGTTTTGCTTCCAGGTGAATGGGGAAAGAGATGCGCAAACATACCTTGGCCGTATCCCATCTCAGGGGTACAGTGGCCCACTTCGGACCACCCGGTCGGAATAGACCCGACTCAAATGCTTCAGGGAAATACCTCTTGGTGATTGGAACTGTATCCTCCCATTTGGCGTCGATGTTCAACACGAAAGACTGATTCCCCTTGATGTCCGGATCGAGTGCCCGGACGTGGGCGCGGGCTACATCGGTACAGAGCACCGCGTTACCGACCGCTGCGATTTCTGCCTGTCTGGGCTCGTTGCTGCTGCCGTCACTACCACTGCTATTGTCATCTTTTGTCGGTAAAAGGCGGTACATCGTCATACTGGTAGAGTCTGTGCCGGTGACCAGCTCATCCTTCCCGAAAACCAGGGAAGGCATGATGGAGATCAGGTCGAAGCGTGGAGTGTGTTCTCTGACAAAACCTTCAGCAGCTTGAAGTGAAGCGTTCTTAGCCGCGCAGTATGCGTGTAGCTGTGACTTGTACGGCGGCGCGGGGACAGGGTTTCGGGTTTCGGGTCCACGGATGACTTCTTTGCCCGCTTCCCTCTCGGCAGCCGCAGCTGGGTCGGAGTAGAAGTCGGCCGGGGCGATAGCCACCGTGGAGCTGGTCATGACGATGCGTTTTATTGTCTTGCCCTTTCCATGCGCAGACTGGAGGATGCCCAGGTTACCCTGCACGCAAGCCGTGAGAAAGGCGTTCTCTAGCTGGTCCTCGTCAAGACCCGAATTGCTGGCCGCCCCTTCAGTGTGGTCGGCAGGAAGCGGCGCAGCCGCATGTATGATGAAATCGACGTCTTGCACGGCGTCGTCATACACACCGGGTACCGCCATGTCCGGTACGATGACGAACATCAGTTGGGTCGCTAGGGGGTCGAGGGCGACGATGGAGGGTGCGGCCCGTACTCTGGCAACCTTCTGGCGAGAACGAGCGGGAACACGAACACGATAACCATGCTTCAGGAGGTCGAGTAGAATAGTATAGCCCAGAAATCCAGTGCCTCCGGTCAGCAAAACGAGTTCTCCGGTCATGTTCTCGATGGGGAGCTTTGAAAGGATCCGGGGTAACAGTAGTCAGTGAGCAAAGTTGTTTGCGAGAATATGAAGAAGCGAGAATAAAAAAACTTCTGTTTTCCTTGGCCTTTTATTTCAAGCAATCGTTCAGCTGCCGTACTAGAGGAGCAGAGCCGTTATGCATGGCTTCGGTTTGAGTGTCCTGCCAGTTCAGGGGCATGCCCGTGTTGAGAACCACAGTGCGAGATATTCTCTTCAAACATGTTTCCTAATCCGGACAGTAATGAGTCAGTGGGCCGCCCTTACACCCTGACACCGCAGTAGCGCTCGGCGTTGCTCGCTCTAACCAAGCTAATACGGGCTGACAATAAGCTTCGTCCCATAGAAAGGAAGAGAAAATCTCCCGGATGTCGGGGTTAATGCACGAGCCGCTCTCGGCACATACAGCACATTCGAAGAGACCAAGAAACCATTGTCCTGCGGAACTGGGTTCCGCCAAGTCTTGTGTCCCGAGCAAGCCGACAAAGGCTATCCACATCAGAGCCTGCTTATGCGCCGTCCATACAGCCCCATTGGTGAGGGTGTCTTTAACCAGGACCTGTAGGGCTGTGGACATCCGGCGCAGCATTGCACTCTTGGGAGACAAGTGTCGCAACGTTACGTACATGAAGAGCTGAGATGAGAGGACTAGTGCATGGTTTCGCTTAGCGATATTAGATGGATCATCCCGCTTCTGAGAGCGGTATCGTAGAATGCAGAAATCGGTATCATTGAGACGGCCTTCTTGAATCTTGGAGCGAGCTGCCGGTTGCTGTTGCTCCAAAAGCGCATACCGTAAGCGTACAAATATGTCGACAAGCCCTCGGGAGTTGCTCTCAACTATGGAATGGTGGAAGGATGGGTTCCCCGCGGAATCGGGTATCGATGCTGGGGGCGGAGTTTGGCTGGCATGCACGTTAGGGAACATAAGCTGCCGGCCTAGTATAGTAGCCACCAGCATGTCGGCCCTACCCTGAAGTTAGTGGTTGCTGACCGATATATTTCTAAACAGTGATACTGACAGACTCGTTGCCTTGCAAAAGATAAAGTCGGCTTCAAGGTTGCAACGGCGGTTGTATGTGTCGAAAAGCGTACGGACGCCTCGCAGATGCAGCACTGCGGCATCGAAGTTGCCATCGTAGATCTAGGACACATTGAGTAAGTAAGTAAAGTACACTGTGGTCGACATAATTACGAAGATGTCACAAACCTCGACAAACACCAATGTCGACATGGTGGACATCAAAAAGGCCATGTCGACATCCCGGGGCCCCGCGCCGACATGTGTCGGTAGCTGAGTTCTGACCTCCTTAATGGCTTCGTACTTGTGACGCATGCCCTCGAGCTGTATCGAGCGATCAAGTGCCGCGGTCTCGGCGCGCCACAGGACGGCGGCCATGGCTAGGGTACTGTGCATCATCGGCACGCTTCGCATGGCATAGGGGAACCACAACCTCTTGCGGTCGGTGGTGGCTGAGTTGAGATCATACCTGGACAGGACTTCGATCGACCAGTTAGATATGCCTCGGAAGTTGTCATCTGGGTGCCACTCACAGTACTTGATCAGGTGATCAACTTGGACACTGCTGGCAACAGGAAGACTATCGAAGGGGTCAAGAAGACTGCCATCCCCCACCGAATTGACATGGATGCTAGATATCGATATCGGCAACAGGGCCGAGAGCTGTTTGGGTCTCGGAAGTCAATAAACATCATGTTTATTCCCCTAGTTGAGACTAAATGAATGGACAAAGGACAGGGACCCACCTCAGTTGAAGCTTCCGCTCCTTCATCCTTGAGCGTCGATGACTTGGCACGCTTGGCTCTCTCTTCCTGGGTTGCAGTTGTACTATTGTTTGGATTGCCTAATCTGTGGAGAGCGGTGCGTATCGAATGGCTTCGGATGGACTTTGTCAATCTGGCAGGCTTTCCAGTCTCCCCTACGACTGCGACAAACTTGTATTGCGGCATCTCTAATCGGCATTGCAAAGCTTTCGAAGCTGAAGACGACGCTCTGAAGTCAAGACATATTGCAAAAAGACATAAAGCTGGTGGGTGGTGGTGGGCAGCGTTGACGACATCCAACCTACTTCCTTCCTTCCATGGATTGACGGCTCACCCCGCGTCTGTCTAGGTACTTGGTGGGGGTTGTCTGTGTCACCCGCCATTTCATTGCCTGGAGCAGCTGCCTGCGATGGTTAGCAGACAACCTAGCTCGTTCGCAACAGAAAATCACCTCTAGATTCCCATTTTGATACTCTGTAAAGTATGGAGAAGCATGAACTTAGCAGCCGCTATATTAAATAACCATTCGTTCAGCGGCTCACCATCATTGGATACCCATAGCATATGCGACATCAACCCGCGCGATGGGACGGCGGGGAACCTTAGATCGTTAGCCCCTGTCAATGTCGCACCGCCGCCTGAAAATGATCGCCCCTAAATCGGAGCCTAAAAAGCAGTCGCTTGCGCCGCCCGTATCGGGTTATGTCGTATTACATGCAAAAGGATCCAATGTATCCTCACTGGAAGTCGATTTCTCGTGATCATGTTATTATTGTTATTCTTCTTATTTATATACATATTTGCTTCTTTTTATGTGTATCGATGATGATAGTATATATAACCATCAGTAAATGCCAGCATGCCAGCTGACACAACCTATGTACTGATAGCGTACAAGTAAGTCCAAGCTTGCCAGAGGGACGCCCCTTCAAAAGGCTCCAGTAAGTAGACATTAAGAACAACCGTGGTATATAATTGCTCCCCAGTAGCCCAAAGGAAAAATGAAAAAAAAAAATGAAAACGCTTATCCAAAATGCGTGTATATACACAAGTAACTGCCCGCAGCCCATTTGACAGACATCATCTGCAATCATTGAATCAATCATATCGTTAATCATATTAGTCCCCTACTCCGCAGTATATCGCTGAGCTCTTTCAGTTTGACCGGCTTCGTGAGGAACAAGCCAATGCCGCTCTCGAAGGCCTCGCGCTGCGTTTCCGCCGACGCGAGTCCCGTGAGCGCAAAGATGGCGCAGGGGTTCGCGGTCCCTATATCGCGCTCGTGCGCCCTGATCTGCTGCGTGGCCTTGAGTCCGTCGAGCCGGGGCATGTTGATGTCCATCAGGATGCACGTGAAGCGCCCCGGTTTGGCCTTGAACGCCTCGACCGCCTCCAAGCCGTCGACGGCCGTCGTGTAGGCCCGCCCGAGCTTCTTCATGTACGCGCACAGGATCCGGAGGTTGATCGGGTTGTCGTCCACAAGAAGAAATTGCGAGGTCAACAGCGGGGTTTTAGGCCGCGACGAATGACGCGGAAAATCGATGCCGGGTGGGAACGCTAGAGGAGGGACCGGGCTCGTCGGCGCTCGTGTTGGAGGACTGGATGCCTCGTTTGGGGGAGATGGTTCGGTGTCAGGCGACTCGTACGCCCCCTTTCGTGGGCTGCCAATATTCGGAAAGTAAGAGTCCGCTTGTGCGGCGGAACCGGTACACGAAGGGTCGGTCCACCCTACGCCACAACCTGTTGGGGGTGTTGAATGTGATCCCGTCTCGGTGGAGGGTGTGACTGTAGATATCGATTGTCTCCTCGAGCTCAGGGAAGTATTTACGTCTTGCAGTTCAAGCCATCGATTGAAAGCAAGGAGCAACACCCTGGCAAGCTTCCGAGGTCCAGTCCTGTGAACGTTAGTATGTATACTGTGCAATTATTTGCGCCCGAGGAAGGAATAACTAACGGTTGTGAGATGAATTCGTACACCTGGCCGTCATTATGGAGCATCGTTTTCATCGTCCGTCGGTGAGCAACAGTGGCGTTGGGACAGATCACTACCATGGGAGGCTTGAACACCGACCCCTTTCTCCCCAGGGCCGCATACAAACTCGATTCCACGCACAGCATCACGTCTGGGGTAAGGTCACTCGTCTCTGAGATGACCTCCATACCTAGCCACCCTTCGCAAACCTTCGCAACTACCGACACACCTTCGCTGTCGATGGTGCTGGTGCTTTCCTTGGGTGTCGGACTGTAGCCGATCAATCGAGCACGAAGCCCTTTGAGCATCTGCTGTTGTGTTCGGAAGACTTCGTCTTCTTTCCTGTCCGGAGCCTCATGGTCGACAGACGGCATAGGCAGCAGCACTGTTACAGCACTGCCAACATTCACCTGGCTCTTCACTGATATTTTGCCACCCAAAGATGATACGAGCTTCTTCACCAGGCTGAGTCCTACCCCTGTACCGGCGCTAAGTTGGTCTTCTTGCGTGAATGGTTTGTAAAGGTCGTTGGCGAGGAAAGCCTTCGACATACCTTTCCCGGTGTCCGACACAACAATGCGCACCACGCTTCGTTTAATGCCACGTCTCCTTGTAGTAACATTATCTCTAGACAGTTTTACGTGGATCCGTCCTGTCTCTGTATATTTCAGGGAGTTACCAACGAGGTTCATAACCACTCGTCGAATCGCACCAGAAACGGTGCGGCACTTGTAAGACGAACCAGGCTCAATATCGACGTAAACAGCGACATTGGCTGGCATTGGCGGCCTCTCCCTACCACTTTGACGCTCACTTCCAGTACTGGGGTCCGAGGCCATTGCCGCCCCAACATTGGGCTCGCTGGTATCCATTCGATGGTGATGTAGTGAGTATTCGTTCGTCATACGGCGGAAGCCGGCAAACACACTCTCCACCACCTCTTCGACAAGCGTATCGAGTCTGACATCCGACAACTGGACCTTCATCCCATCTTCGAGCGACATATCCTTGACATGTGAGCCGCGTGCTCTGCGTTTCTTGCTCGAGTTCATGAAGTGGTTGACTTTGGAGTAGTCCAGGAGATGGTCCACTGTATCGAGAAGCGTCCGGCCGCACGTCTCGAGTGTATGAAGGAGATTTCCCTGAAACGTATCTATGTGAGTGTCGGCCAAAAGCTCCGTACTGAGGATCAACCCGTGAAGAGGGGACCTCAGCTCATGTGATATCGATCCAAGGATGTCTGACTGCGCCTGGTGAGAGCGAGTGGCTTCGAGGCGATACACGTCGGACATGAGCAGTGTTCCAAACGCCCGGAGATAGCTGAGCTCCACAGAAGGGGTGAATATCCGATTGTGCTCGTAGGTGCAAGCCAAGGCACCGGCGTACCATCTCTCCTTTTTGTTGTCCCAGATCGGAGCGAAACAGATGCTCCGAGCGCCAGGAAACATTTCCCATAATACCTCACCTTGCCGTTGACCAGACCAGCGCGTCTTGGTACGATTGGCGTGGGGCCTTGGCGCGGGGATAGCTGTCGGAAGAGATAAGTCACCACCGTCGGACGACTCGCTCGTCTGTAATGCGCCGTATTCATCGAAAATGAAAATCCTGCCACGGGGGTGTCTCTTCAACAAAGAAGCGACCAGACTCGCAGGGAGAAGTGCAGGTGGTCCTGCCAATGGGGCAGTCTTGTTATCCGAACTTGTCGATCTTGACGTCCCTAGAACATGGCAAGACCCACTATCATGGACTCTTGAGTCCAGAGACATCTCATCGCTGCTGGATGAAGTATTCGCAGAACCGCGCGACTTGTGATGGCTCCGTGGCGGATCTAGTAGAGAACCATAACTCCCGGAAGACGCATTGAAAAAGCTAACGTCGCCAATTTCAAGACAGCTACGAATCACAGTCGCAGCCCTCGTGAAAATGCTCCCAAGCGATAAATCATCGCCATCCGAAGACCATGGTTTGTTTGATGGGCTAGACGCTGACGAACAGATAGTGCGAGGAGACAAATCCAGTGGAGGAGGAGAAGCAACAGTTCGACTATCAGTGCTTGGAACCTCCCCTGTTATGAGTTGGCTGGAGCCGTGTTCCTTATCGTCGCAGATGCCAGACGAGGGGGCGCGATTATTCATGGCGGACCAGTCTAACACCCTATTGTTGTCGAGTTGGCGTAGCGGGGTCAATGCATTAGGACTGAAACCCCTTCCTTCATCACTGTCCGGTGTGCGAGGGGCTTCGCCGATGGTGGGAGGAATCTCGACTTGGGAACCGACAAGGGTGGTAATCTGGTTCGTGACGTAGGATGCGACGCCAATCATCATGTTCTCGGATCGTTTGAAGGCGACGGCGGCGCGGCGCGACTCGAGATGGTTCATGATGGTGCGGGTAACATGGCGTATAATGACATCCATCCCTCTGGCCTTGGCGTCTTGCTCGGATATGGGCTCGTCATGCATAACGCAATATACCCCAATGTTGATGCCTCGAGACGAGCGAATGGGGGCGGCAGCGTAGAATCGTGCCCGGAGGTCTGCCACACATGATTTCGTGGAAAACCGGGTGTCGGTTTGTAGATCCTCGACCATCATGACAGGCAAGTCCTGAACGGGACTTGTAGCGGGTTCATCTTCATCCTGCAGCAGAGCCCAGTCGCATACGCCGTGGTCTCGGGGAATGGCCGTCTGGCACAGCCATAACTCCTCGCCTTCCCTTTCGGCGTCGGTGAGGTTTGGCAGGAGAGAGAGAGTCGGGGTGGCCTCGGCAACGATGTACTGCCATTTCTTGGCGAACAGTGAGACGAAAGAGCGCGTGGTTCCGGTGCGACAGGCGCCTAGTTGCGCGAGGGAGGTAAGAACGGGGTCAATCGAGGAGCGCAATTGCGAGTTTGGTATCGGAGCAGCATTGTGGTTGTAGGTAATGTTGGCAAACAGCTCCGGGTCGTAGCTAGGTGATCAGGTAGATTGTCAGAACAGTCGTGTCTTTGACTTGATCTCACTTGCGCATTGTCTTCCTAAAACCACATGGTTACATACCTAAGTACTTCTCGTTCGCGAACCGATTCACGCACGCGGCTACCCATTTCGAAAACAGGGACACAGAGCGAAAGGCATCAGGTCGCGTACGGTAAAGTCGTCGGCGTCAGGTGAGGCGGGGCAGGTCGTCTTTACACAGAGGCGAAACGAAAGGTGATGTGAAATGGAAAAGCCCAACTCCAACCGAAGGCCAGCCCAGACCGATCAAAGCAGCGGGCCCAGCGTGTCGGGAGGGCGCAGAGAACTTGTGATTACTAGCTTGCATGGTGGTGGTGAGATGGTCAAAAGTCGCAGTAGTGATACATGTAGATGGATGGACATGGACTTGCAACTCGGACATTGATGAATCTAGACGAACCCCCCTGCTAGTCTCCGCCCCCTCCCATAGTAGCTGTCCAGTAAGCCGCCGGCCCGCCCCTCCACTTTCCCCATGGCGCCTGCCTGGCACGCTGGCGACCTGCCGAACCATTTGCATAGCCTACAAGATCGAGCTCTGCCATTACTGTAACACTCCTGCACGTCCGTTAATGACGAACAGGCCTGAGCAGGCTAAGATGAACAGCAAGCAGCTGAAGGGTATCGTCCCACTGAGGCGATTAGCCTACGTAAGTAAGTAATTATTGTGTATAATTAGAAATTCTTAATATTCCCAATACATCCAGCCTGGCAATAGCGGGGAGTGATAGCATTGACGCATTATCAATAAGTACATACAGTATGTACATGTATCTTAGCGGATTGATCACAGGGGCGGCAGGGACCGGACATGCTCTTAGCGTGTACGCTATATCATTGGCTTTCGGAATGCTCTTCATTGATTCATTCCTACATCCTACATATGAGTCCGCTGGAAAACTTCTGCGCTGACTCGTTCTAAGCGCACCATCCGCCAATGCGAGGCCCCTCCATACCTGACTGCCTGATTTACTTGCACCCGCAACATAAGGCTCTCTCAGCTCAAGGCCATGTATGATGCGGCCGCATTCTTTCTTGTTGACGGGCATTATCCCGACCTGACATGTGTCTCATCTGTCAAACCTATATCCTAGATCCTTGAGGCAAACCAGCTAGCCAGGTAGTGGCAGTTTGACATCTCCATTCGGCGCCCCCCAAAATTGCCGTCGTGTGGTTTTGATTCCAACGTTGCCTGCCATTCGCTGCTGCCACTCCGCTCCGTGGGTCACATCATACAGTCCCATTTTTCGATATATTCGGGAATCTTATTTTTCGGTGCGCGAGCCGTTGAGCTTAGCGCTGCTCTGCTGGTGGGAGCTGTGGGTATGTACATCCTACTACAAGTAGAGATGACGCTTTAACTATGTAAATGAACCCGTGGGTCTCCCGGCCAGGGCCGCCGACTGATTGTCTGCACTCGATGTTACCTTCCCGTTCTATCTACCCGCGTGCCACGTTTTTGATTCATTAACACATACTATGTCTGATGGGTATATTCCAATCCCCTTACTAGCGGCCGTTCCACTCGAAATATAAATTTGTGCAGAACTGTTTATATATTAAATATACTGGTCCGTATTGGCGCGCTGGAGGGGGGTCCAAACTTAAGCCTGGTACGTACCAAGAAGCATGTATGCCACTATACTCCCTCTAAGCTGCTACTACTATGTAGCAGTTGGGGGGTCTTGAAGAGCGTTTAGATCCTAGTACGCCAACTTTATCTCCCCCAACGTGTAACACGAGACACTTACCACAACTCTGTATCTTTTCAGATCCATACCCTTCCGCCCGTTCTAGTGTCGTAATCAGGGTGGAGAGAAACCTCCCTCCCTCGGCTGGATTGGATTGGACTAGAGTCGGCTGGATTGGTTGTAAGCGCCGGACGCCTCCGGATGCTGTAAAAAGCCATACCTCTGTCGGTTGGATTTATTGTACCCAAGCTCCCAAGTCACCCAAAAGAAACCTTACCTGTATTAATCATGTCCGAGTCTGCGAGTCTAGAGCCGGCCTCCCTAGAGAAACTCCACCTAACGATACATATACTTACTTATCTTGAATGAGGGGACCATCAGCCCTACATATTCACCTCCACGACAATGAAGATGTGCATCGCGCATCGACTCCGACTCGACACACGCCAGCTAGAGGTGACAGCCGATACTCTGGCAAAGATGCCCATCAATCACCACGGGAGGAGGGAGGGGCGATGGTGAGTTAGGTGCTGCTCAGCAAGGGCCTCGTCGCCGGTAGCGTGCTCCGAGGCATCCCGCATTCCGAGAGATGCTAGCCCCCGCGACACCAACTCTACCACTCGGCTTCTCCTATGTACTGCTGTACTCTTCTACGTATCCCAATAAAATACTAAACAACTCCGTCTGATCCCCACGAGCTGCCTGCATTGGCATAGCATATCTCCATCCGGCTACGGCCACCACCAATTGGCCGACTTGGGTAGATAGGTAAGTAGGCATCACAACGATGCTTCGCCCCTCCCCCCTCCCCCCTCCCCCCTCCCCGTCAAGTCGGATTTCCGACTCCGTCGTTGTTGGTCACGACGCCGGCCAGCTCCTTCAGCCGGGCCGGCTTCGTCATGAAAATATCAATGCCACTGGCAAACGCCTCTTGTTGCGCGCCACTCGACGCCGAGCCCGTGAGGGCAATGATGGTGGTGGGCGCCAATCCCTGCGTCCTTTCATGTTCGCGGATGCGCCGCGTGGCCTCGAACCCGTCCATGACGGGCATCGACAAGTCCATCAATATGCCGACGTAGGTTTCCGGCTCGCTTATATAGGCATCCACGGCCTCCACGCCGTTCTCCGCCGTCTTCCAGTTTCGTTTCAGTTTTTTCATCAGGGCGACCAGGATCTGGGCGTTGGGTTAGCCCACATGACTCCAAGTAAAAGGTGGTGGACGTTGCTCACCTTGAGATTTAGCTTGTTATCGTCAACAAGTAAGTATGTTGTCCGGTTAGTCATAGTTGCTTGTAAATCAGAGCTTGTCTCGGCTGGCGGCGATAGGGGTGGTGATGGCGTTGGCGCCGTATGCGAGGGATTTCTGCGGATTTGGGGTTGCATCGCTAGCGCACAAACCGCATCGAAGGGCGATGAGCCGATGGAGGAGTCCGGGGTCCTGGACCCATCTTCTGTATAGCTAGATGTTATATCCGAAGGCTGGGTCCCGACATTAGAGGAGGATGACCACGGGTCTGCCATGTCATCTGTTGGAGCCATCGGAAATTCTTGAGCCATCAAATCATTGCGTCGCTCCAGGGCGAGAACCATTGCTCTCGCGACCTTTCGCGGCCCGGCACTACATGAAAAGTTAGAAGTGATTCCCAGTGATGGACCGTCTTTAAACTCACGGCTGTGACATGCACTCCAGGATCCCACCCCCACCGCGGGCTTTGTACGAGTCGGCCAGTGTACGGGCAGCGAGTGCATTGCGACAGATAACCACAACAGGCGGCAGCATAGAATGTGCATTTTTAGGTACGAGCTGGTTCAGCATCGAGTCAGTGCAAACGAGCAGGTCTGGCCGAACAGCGGGTTCGCCAGGAGGAACAAGCTCTAAGTCCAGCCATTCGACGCAGAGCCGTTCCATCAAATTCCGTTCACAGAATGGATGCTGTCCAGGCAACGCCACCAGCTCTTCGTCGCTAAGGCCTACCACGGAAACCCTGAGGCCCTTGAGAGCCGAGATATGCTGGCGGAATAAAACATCTTGATCCGAATCGCCCTCTTTCGGATGGCATGGCAATGTCACTCGCGCGACGGTGCCACGGCCTAGTTGGCTCTCGATATTAACTGTCCCACTGAAGGCTCGCGTAATGTCATGAACGAGACTGAGACCCAGCCCCGCACCTTGGGTTAGCTGGTCCTCCTGGGAAAAAGGCACGAACAGGTGGTTGTGTAGAAATTCGTTACTGATTCCTGGACCTGTATCCGAAATGGTCAGGATGAGGTATTTACCGACTGGCACTTGCTCCAGACGGAGGAGCACCCACCCCTCCTTGGTGAATTTGAGAGCGTTCCCGAGCAAATTCATGATAACACGACGCAGGGCACCGGGCTGAGTACCACAATGCCAGGAAATGCTCGGATCAATCTCCAAGAAGATTGACATGGCACCGGTAGCGATTTTGGCGGTAGGATGCGACAGTTTACTCCAAGGGTCTTCAGTAACCTTGTTCCACGGTGAAGCCATACCGTACGGCTCATCATCATTTTCCCGAGAAAGCAACTGGGAAGCCGACATGCTGTGGACGTTGAATCCAGTAAAAACGCTCTCGAGTGTTTCCTCTACCAGTGCGTCGAGTTGAATGTCGCTCATAAGAGCCGTTATTTGTGATTTGAAATACTGGTGGTGCTCTGTCAGCAGCCCCTGCATATTCTCTGCACGTGACGACCGCCCTTTAGATGACTTATTCAAGCGGTTGAATTTTGTGTAGTCGAGCAGGTGGTCCATTACATCCAAGAGAGTCCGCCCACATGATTCAATAGACCGCAGGACGTCACCCTGAAACGAATCTAGATGTGTATCGTGCAGAAGCTCGGCGGAGGCGATGATACCATGCAGTGGCGATCGCAGCTCGTGACTGACAGAACCCAAAAGATCGTATTTGGCTTTCTCTGCCGCCGCCATGTTGGCCCGAGCAACTTCGGTCATGATAGTAGCTCCGAATGCCTGAAGGTAAGTCAATTCATTCGCCGCCGTAAAAATCCTGGCCGAGTTTCGTGTCCAGGTGAGACTGCCAGCGTACCAGCGTTCAAGTCGAGAACTCCACAAGGGTACGAATGCGACGCACCTTGCCCCTGGGAACAGATCGATTATGGTATCGGAATCTTTTCTTCTGGCGCATCGGTGAAGTTTGCCCCTGTTGGGTTCGGATAATGTCTCAAGTGCGAGCAGGCTCTCAGGGTAAAGATGTGAATCCGAGTCGGAGTCCGGACACACAGGTGCACCGATACGATCATATTCGAAGATGGTTCCTCGTGGGTAGCGATCGAAAAGCCTTTGAAGTAGCGATTCAGGCAATGGAAGCTGGGGCGGACTCCGGCAATGTCCTATGGGATTGCCCGTCCTCGACAGAGCAGCCCCGAATGTACGACAGGTCTTGTCTACTTGATTATGGCGAGGAAACGCTGATTGGGCTGCCTGGCTATCAGAAGGCGATGTACCAGCCGATCCAGCGGCGTCATCATCCAGGCCAGGAACAAGACCGCCATATGAGCTGACCGTGGCATCGAGAAAGTAGACTCCGTCCGCTTCCACCGAGTCTCGAACGAGACTCGCAGCCGCACCAAATATGATTCTGATTTCCTTTTGAGCGGGCTCATTTGTTGATGATAGGGTGCTTGTGCTCGTGGAAGACAGCGATGGGCCGGCTTCGCTTGCCTTCGGCGTCTCATCGGTTGATGGTGTTGGCGCAACGAAATCATTCGACTGGATGGGCAATGGCGCAGGCCGCTGTTGTGGGTGCTGGATGTCTTGTCGTCTTGTTTCCGCGTGCGACTCGCCAGCATGATCTGATGGTTTGGTGGTGAGAGCTTGTTCGTCTTGGGAAATTTCGGCGCTTGGATTTGTAAAATTGTCATCAGAAGTGGCTGAGCCCTGTTCATACGTCGCATTCTCTTGTCGCAGGAAAACCCCAATACCTCGTAGCATGCGCTCGGAGCGTTTAGATCCTTCATTTTGAGCCACAAGGCTCAAATGATCCATGATTATGGCAGACAGGTGTCGTAAAATCTGCAGTTGCGCATCGTCTAAAGCCAGTCGCGGTTGTTCATCGAACACGCAAAGAACACCAATGTCAATGCCTTTGGGAGACCTGATGGGAACACCAGCGTAGAACCGCTTGTAGAACACATCCTGAACGTCCGTCTGAGAGCAGAAACGAGCATCCTCCCTTAAGTCAGGAATTACGAAGACCGGCAAAGAATTATGATGAGAATTGTTTCCGCTATCGCTGTCGCTGTCGTGTTTTTGAAGGACTAAATCACAGATACTGAGGTGCCTGGGCACGGCATTCCCACCGACACAGGTTTCCTCCTCCTCGGTTTGGACACTTAGTGCGCACGAAGGACAAGCCTGGGCGATGATATACTGATGATTCTGGTCGAAAACAGATACTAGACAGCGGGTGGCCTTCAGCTTCAACAGGGCCAATTGCGCGAAAGCTGTCAAAGTGGGATCTGGGAGCAAAGATAGTTGAAATGGTGTGTTGGTATTGCCATCCTTGTGTGCTGCTCGAGCATCGGCCTGGACACCGTCGAATCTAGAAGCAACAGCAAGTTCAGTCTCGATCCATGCAAGAAGAGAAGCTCAATATCGAGGTAGGTGCTTTTGTATAACATATAACATACATGCGGGATGAATACACGAGCGTCTCTCTTTCGCGCGTGGCTTCAGACACTTGGGCCATGGCCATGGTGGGGCTGCTTGGTCGGATGAGATCTCGACAGAGGCGGCATTGAATCAATTAAGCAATGCGATCGTCGATGAAGATTCAGGGATTTGCATGTCTACCTTCAAATGGTAAGTAAGCGTTTCAAACTCTATCGATAGATATTATGTTATTGATATTGATGTTGAACGGTTTAGCAACCGGCCGCCCAAGGCAACCTGTCTGCTTTCTGTCTTGGAATTCGATTCCTGATTGTGGCAACTGTCACTAGCAATTTGAAGGGCTGATCTCCTTGCAGGCCTAGGCTGGCCTAGGCTCACTACTTAGGCTGCTAGGCTAAGCACGTAGGTTAGGTTGTCACTGTTACTGTCCTCTCCTCAGCAATTACACACAATCAATTCCCGGGTCCAATACAGAACTTGCGAAGCTACATGTATATATCAACCAACATTGCACCTCAATTTACATGGTGGAATCATGGATAATGTCATGACGATTTGTTGCCTTGCCAGCAAAACAAGCCCGATTGAGGGCTTCCAGTTCGACCCGGTCTTGCCACCCAGCCAACAAGATCTTTATGCCCGGTTTATCGAAGAACTCCTTGAGCAGTGCGCAAGTCTTATCGATCCCCTTTCCGGCACGCCCATTCTCCGCGTTAGCTGTCGGCCTCAGACCGGACATGCTGCCGACGAGCACGCTGCCATCCCATACCACTGCGAATCTTTCGTGGGGCTCTCCTCGAAACACATGCGAGAGCCTCTGGTACGCCAAAATCTACGCCAGGCCTACTTCCTTGCGAAAAAATACTTTCCCAGCAACACCGAGTACTTTTTTCAATTTAAAGGCTGCGATCACGACCAAGGAATGACACCATTTCTGTGAATTATATGTTTCACTCGATCAACGAAGCTTGTCGCATTGCTTGCGTCAGTGGCCGAGATCGAGACGTTCAGCAGGATTGGCGTCGGCTTCAGGGACTTGGTTACAGAGCATGTATTGAATGAGCGTCAATTGGTCATATTAAAAGTACATAAACCACGTGCAATTACCTACTTCACATCAGAGCATGAATGTCTACGGATTGTTCGACGGCCTCTATGTCTTTTCTCTCGCAATCTTTTCGCATATAACAATCCACAAACATTGCACAAGGTGCCTTTCCCCAAATGACTTGGTCGCCATTGAGGGGTTTCGGTACGGTGGCACTCGAGGCAGCGTCCTTCCACATGCACACCCTACCGGCATCGGTTAGCCAGATTAGCAATATGCAGATACAGCGCAGAGCGGGATTGGCCTACATGGTGCTTTGTTGGCGGCTTCTTCACGACTTTGCCCACAAGCGACGGCGGCGATCTCTGGTGCTCCCTCGCTGAAGACGAATGTTGCATCTGATTTTGAATGCGTTGCAGTATCTGCAAAATATCCCGAGAGCTGTCTAGCATGGCGGAGATATCCACACTATTCGGTGTAGTTTCTGGATCGTGCAACGCACGCTCGTGGTGATTCCCACGAATGTCGCCAAGAACCTTGAGGATGGCTGCGGCGGTGTCTTCAACCTGTGCTGAGGTCAGTCAACCAATACTTTCGATTGTGCGTAGACGTTCTTTACCCTTTGATACCAGTCAAGAGATGGAGTGTTGTGAAGTCCTCCCACCACCGAAGGAACCTGTTTCTCGTCCGCTCTGTCAGCCATGATGCCTTCCCGTCAGGCAGGTGAGAGACAAAGCGAGAGCGCGGCGTTTCCACTGCAGCAATGATGAAGATTAGAATATATTTAGAATTAGCGCAAGACTACAAAACCACGTTAACGTGTAACGGCATATTGATTTCGCGGCAATGCTATAGAATAGTTGGATTGGCAAAAAAGAAAACGGCTCCCCAATCTTCTGCTTTGTTAGTGGCGTTTGCCTTGACCCCGGAGTAAATGCGCCGGGTTTGCTAGTGAAAGGGGGGGCGGGGAGGCTCTGCCAGTGTAGAGGTGGGGTAGGGTAGTGAATGAGAGAATGGAAAAACGAGGGTCCAGCGGGCAGTACTGCGGCAGGCAATCCAATGAGTGAGCTTTCTCTCCATCTCCATACCAGCTTTCCATTCCCGTCAGCCACTCGGGGGATCAGTTACCGGAATGGTCATTGAGCCGCCGAGCTGCTCAGAATGGCAACACTTACACTTACGTCTAGACGTTCCTACAGACGACGCTTAACCCAAGCCTGTGGGTCCCCCCAGGCCCGGGCCGCCGACTAATCGTCTAAACTTTACTATATATCCACTGTGAGCCGCGTGCACGATTTCCATAAACCACCTACACACACTTCTCGCGTTCTTCCTTATACAGTCCCTCCATGGGCCTCTCAGTTGGGTGGCTTGAGTGGATACTTAACTTGACCTCGTGCCACCGATACTTGATGTAGGCTGCGCGCGCATCTCTGGTTCCATTGTCTGATTGATTCTTGTCATTTCGCTTCATATTCATGCCCGAGAGAATGCCTCTCTCCTCACCGTGCCACCAGCCGGGTCAATCCTCAATCCCGGCCAGCCCCTATCAGCACCAACCTCTGGAGCGGTCGCAGATACGACTATTGACCCTCTACCCCGGTGAAGAACCCGACGACATCTACATAGGCCTCCACCACGTCGAGCTGCACTCTGACGGTCCGAACCCTGAATACGAGGCCTTGTCGTACACCTGGGGCAACTCCGTCTCAGGACAGCATGTGTTGGTGAGGACAGGCGACGGCAATGACACCCCACGGCTTATAATCTCTATCACGGACAACCTGGCAGATGCCCTCAGGCGCATCCGAGACGTGGCAACTGCGAAAACGCTTTGGGTAGACGCTCTCTGTATCAACCAATCGAACGACGCCGAGAAGAGCATACAGGTCCCGTTCATGACTGCTATATACAAATCGGCCGCTCGTGTCATTATATGGCTTGGCACCGAGCGTGATGGCAGCGCCCTTACCATGCGGCTCTTTGAGTCCACTGCAGCGAGGGTAAAGATGGATTGGGACACTGGGATATACAATTGGCTTGCCGAAAACGACGTGACCAAGCTTTCCAAGGAATTTGGCATTGATTCATCCACGTTTGCGGCGCACGTAGAGTCGCTCCTGGGGCACGAGTGGTTTGAGCGGGTCTGGGTGCGCCAGGAGGTCTTCCTCGCGCGCCAGGCTGTTGTTTGCTGTGGTGCGAGCGAGGTAGGATGGGACAACTTCAAGAATGCGGCTCTTGTACTCGCCAACGAGCTCTGCCGGCCTCAGGTTTTGCGCATGATATTATATATAGGTAATGTCACCTCGTTGGTTTGGGCGGAGTTAATGAACGCACTGAATGGAACAAAATGCAACGACCCCCGAGACCGGGTCTACGGCATGCTTGCGCTGATGGATAGTGAGGAAATTAGCCTGCCTGGTGTTGATTACAGCCTCTCTATCGTCGAGGTTTACACGGCAGCGGCCGCGCACTACTTCCATAACTCAATCGATACCGACTTGCTTATGGCATGCGAGTCAGTCCCTAGCCGTATGCCAGGGCTACCAAGCTGGGTTCCAGATTGGTCAAGTAATACCGCAGTTGGAACCTTTCTATTTAATTATTATACCGCCACAGACACTCATTCTTGTGTCGAGTTCCCGGCGGGAGTCAAAGGAGGCGTTATACGCTTTCCGGGTGTTGTAAGGGAGGCCTCGAGGGTGAACGTCGTGGAAAGTATGGGATCGACACGGAGCGAGGCCACGAATGCGATCCTGCGTCTATTACGGGTGGGTTCGGTGGTTAAAGGGGAGTACATCGGAGGAAAAGAGTCGCTCGTCGAGGCACTCTGTTTCGCTACTCAATGCGATAGGCTTAATCATAACCGCATCCCATCGAGGTTTCGCGATGTTACCTTGGAAGAGCTCCGTGTTGCATCACGTTACTTGCTTTCCTTATCAGAAAGTACAGGCTCAGACAGTAGTAGCAGTGAATACACTGCTCAGTATGAAATGTTCCTTGACAAGGCGCAGAGGTTATGGAAAGGCCGCGCACTATTTCTCACTGAAGACGGTTTCGTCGGACTGGGTCCGCAATCGACGTCTCCCGGCGACACCCTCTTCATTCCTTGGGGTTCACGCTTCCCCGTGCTGATGCGTCCGGCCCCGAGCACCACTGGCGAGGAAGATAAACAAGAACAGCATGATCAGCAATGGATAGTCGTCGGCCCTTGTTTTGTGCGCGGGCTGATGTCAGGTGAAGTGCTCTATGGGCCGTTGCCTCCGGACCACTGTGTTGTAACGCGAGTGACAGACGGGGGCATTGAGCTAAGCGAAATCCATAGAATGGTGATTCAGGGTGATCGTGTTGTAAGCTCAGAGCTGGACGAAGAATATGCAACGGAAAGGAGGAGGAATACTTTCGGTGTCGACGACCGCAGATCCGTCACGCCTGAGTTGGCAATAAGCAAGGGGATACCAATCACCTGGATTGATTTTGTTTGATAGCGCATAGCGTTTACTTCACTTACTTTCCGGTAGTTGCCATTTGAAGCAGGTCACCTCTACGGAAATACTCCAATGCGATACTTCTCCAAGCTGAAAGAAGCAAATGGTAATAAAAGGAGCACGAATGAGACCTTTGAAATGTGTATGATGATGGAAGGATGGACGGCTGAACGGTCTCACGTTGATTACGTCTTTGTCACGACTCCAACAAACTAGGGTTAAGGCAGAACCGAAGTGACTTGTCCCTGATTTACCCTGTATTATGCCATTCTACCTGACGTAGAGCACCTGCGCATCGATTGGTACCTGCGATCAGGAAATGTTCGCTTAAAGTCGCCGAGTTCCTTGGAATGCAGCTCAGCCAAGGTCAAATGGAAAGGGATGCGTGCCGCGGGCCAGTCCGCCGTGCGCCGACGCAAACGGTCAAAGACATGTATTTCGGACTGATTGAATAAGTGGCAACATGAAACTAAAATGCGAGACAGAATCTTCATGTCCACTGCGAACAATGGAGATGCCTGATAACTTAGGTTTGGAATCAGTCATCACATAAAAGCTTCATCATCCCTCATCCCCCTAGCCTACCAGCCGGATTGGAGGGACGGAGAGACAGAAAACGAGACAATCGGCACATCGCGGCCACCGAATTCGTCCCGTCGTCCCATCCCGTCATCTCATCCCACCACGAGTGAAAGCTTGTTCCCCTCTAACTAATGAATCTTTTCCTACCTGATGATCTCAATGCGTGTATGATGTGGCAATGACCCATCGCATCATCTAGTGGTCAACTTTGATTCAACCTCAGGAACAACCTGAAAATTTCTCAGAAACAAACTCATACACGACGGTCACGCGCAAACACCGACAAAAAGAACAGCAAAAATGGCGACGAAAATGATTGCCGACGCCAAAAACGCACACTCCGATATCCTGGAGGAACTCCTGGGCCCCAAGCTCCTCCGCCTGCAGCGCGAAGCCACCGAGCTGTTGGACCAGAGCCTCGAGCTTGCCGACCTGACCTGGGAGCTCGAGGTCGAGTACCTCTCATCGCAGGGATCAATAACACCGTCCTCCTCGCCAACATCCTCGTGTGACTACCAGGGCACGTCCCTGACTCCCATCACCGAGTATGGCGGCGGTGACGACCGGGAGGAGGAGAAGAAGACCACCGTCTCACCACCATTTTATGATGGGGCCCAGAAAAGCGGCTACGACGGCATTGAGTACGACCTCGACGCTGACGACATCTATTACCAACTGGCTGACATGCGCAATGAGGCTGCCGAGCTCAACAAGCGCAGCGGCGAGGCTTGGACGATGTTCTGCGAGGGAGTGATTGCGCGCCTGTCGCCGTCGTCGTCCCTTGAGGAGACTGCACGGCCGCGACGCGAGAAGCAACAGCAACCAGATCGCACGAGGCTGTCAAATGAAGGGAATGCGAGAGAAGACGAAGAGGGGGAGGAGGAACCTTGTATGCCCACGACGCACCCCGATGAGTCGGCAGCACATGACTACGACGAAGACGACGAAGCCCAACTGGTGGAGCTCTACGATCATTCGGCCTCAATCCATGGCGATAGTGATGCTGGTTATTACGACTACGGCGACGATGAGGAAGACGATTGGCATGATGACTACGAGTTCCGGGAGAAGATCCGGCAGGAGTATCTCCAACTCGCGGAACAGCACCTCTCGTCGCAGGCGCAAGAAAAACAGCAGCAGTATCACCAACAAAAGCTGATTGAATCGGCAGATACCTTTGATAAAAAGGCCATCAACGACGGGAAAGAAAAGGCACGCGACGCCATGCAGGAGCTGCCCGGCTTGTTCGAGAACTTGATGGAGGGTAAGGAAAACGGGGATGATGACTCGGGCTATGACGAAGAGGACGAGGAGGGTGAAGAGGACGATGACAATACCCTCACCTACGTAGGTCCGCTTCCGAAAGACGGAATTATGTGTGCAGGGGACGACCTCGGCGATGATGAGTCCTTCAAAACCTGCCGAGACAGGTTTTTGGATGACGATAGCGACGGCGATGACAAGGTGCTAGAATAGATGCAAGCAACGAACTCTCGCTAGTTATAGAGAGGTTTGGGCAATTAATACGTCGTCTGAGTTGACCCGATTCCATTTGGTGCTACTGATATATGCTCAATAACTCGAATTGGGCAAGTTTTGAGTGGAAACGTATTCCCTTGAGCTATGAAAGGAATGTTTCCAGAAGTTGCCCATGCTCATGCCGGCATGAACGTTGTTAACCAAGCATGGTGTTGCAGATATCCCATCGCTGACAGCGGTCGGCCAGCATCGACATCTGTAATACCAACTAATTATCTCATCCTTGTCAATCAATCACACAGGCTCGCGCTCTAACACCAATCCCTAAAACGAAGAAGCCTTCTCATCAGAACGTAGTCTGCAACTTCGGGTAGTCCTTCGCACTAGCCCCCAGGTCCGCAAAGATGGCCTTGGAGTCGTTCTCGCTCAAATCCTTCATGCGCCGCGCATCTTCTTCCTCGAGCTTGACGAGCTCCTCCTCGGGCTCCTCCATACCAGCCTCCTGGTCCTGCTTCTGCGGCTCCGTCGCCTTGTCGACGCCGGGGCCCTCGCCGATGAGCAGGAACTGCGTGTTGACGTAGTCGAGGTGCTTGGGGGTCGTGCCGCTCCAGCGGAGGGAGCGGAAGTCGTCCTTCACTCTAGATTGGGGAGTCAGTATTTGAACCCAAGGTGACGTCCGGGACGGACATGTAGTAGATGCGGTGATATGGGATAGGGAGAAAAAGAAAAGAAGAGGAAATGGAAACATACTCTTGTGGGTAGTCCGGCTCTTCAGGCAGCTGCGCATACTTGGGCGGCGGGTACGCTGGGTTGCGCGTACTCAGGATAAAGCTGCCCTTCTCGCGCAACCCAATCTCCTTCTGCGCCTCGCCGAGCTCTTGGGGCAAGGTGAGCATGTACGCGAAATGGCTCTCGCGGCCCGTCGACGTAACCACGTAAACCCCCTCGCCAACAGGTGTAGCAGCCGGCGAATGCCGCGTCCCCGCAGTCTTCGTCTCGTAATCGTTGCTGGCCAGGAACTCGTCCTTGAGGGTCGCGAAGGACGCATGAACCTTCTCGACGATGGCGAGCCACTTGTCGCTCCCGGAAAGCGGGAGCACCTTCTTGGGCACGGCGACGAGCCGGCTGTTGCCCGCGTCGCCGATGGGGCCGTCGCCCAGCTTGCCGTCGTGTGCCACGGGCCGCAGCACCAGATACGTCCGCGCGATGTCCGGCACGCCGCTCGGGTCGTCGATGCCGACGCGCCCGCGGATGAAGAAGTACACGATACCCTTCTCCAGGATGCTCGAGGGCACCTCGCCTTCGCGGGCCTCGGGCTCCACGGCGCTGGCGCCGTTCTCCTCGCTCTTGAGGGGCTGCTGCGAGGTGGTGGGTTCCTGATTCTCTTTGTTGTCGGGCTTCCCCTCCTCCTTCTCCTCCTGTTTGGGCTTGGGTTCTACCTTCTTCTCACTAGTGTCGCCAGCGCCATTCTTCGCGTCATCGGTAGGTTTGGCGTCATCAGTTTTAGTAGCCTCATGATCTCCGCTATCAGCGCTGAATCAATGGTGTTAGTCATGGTGGCTCGAAGTACGGGGATGGGCAGATGTACTCGGGCATAGTCTCTTCGATGGTCTTCTGCGTCTTCTCGTCATTTTTCTTGGCGCGTTTGGCGGCGGGCGAGGTCTTCTCCTCTATCTCACGCTTTTCGCCTGCGGCCTGGTCTGACGAGCCATTGGCGTTGGACTCGGTGTTCTTCTCTGATGAACGTGTGGTAGGCATTGTGAAACGGCTGCTTGCTTAGCTATGATGTGAAAGAGCAGTCAAGTAAAGTAATAGAGAAAAGGTATACTTGTCAATCACGGTGGTCTTCAGATCCAATAAGTTTGCAAAGTTGTGATTGAGTTGAGAGAGAACGTGTTGAAGTTTTAGTGCAGGGCCTTGGGGCGGTTCAAGTACAGGTAACAAGCAGTGACGGAATGTTTAGATCAGCCCTTATAATGCATGTCAATTGGATTTCTCTTAGCAGATTAAACCTCAAATCGGGGAGCTAGCTAGGATACGATCATCCATCCTTTCCTTCTACAGTAAACCAACCACTCCGTTTCTGTGGCTGGCTGGCTGTGATATGTGACAGAAAAGAAAGCTTACCCCGGATTATGAGGCTGCGATCTGATGTCATGGATCGTGTTAGCGCCAGGTACGCCCCGTCCACCAGCGTTGTCGATCGCTGTAAACTGCGGCGACGGCAAATACATACTTAAGTGATGATGAATGGATAGACCCTGGAAAATACAGGTTACCCACTGATTGGGAGCTGAACCCCCAGCACCCCTAGTAAACCGTCGTCAAAGAAAATGTCCCGGGTATTGGTAGATAAAAGGTCTCACCAATGATGGCAGTGGCATAAATTGGTGCCACGTTCTTACCGCCAATCCAGGAGGACCTTTCCAGTAGCATCCTTGAGAAGGGAAGCTTTCGCTTGCCGAATTACAGCGTACTTACCGCCGGTTGGTGCAGTGTAGCGTGCTAACGATGCGTGTCTTAAGCCGCTTCATGCAGGTCGCAATCACGAGCCGCGCTTGAACAAAGCAAGCAGAGCAAGCGAAGTTTCAATTGATCATCTTGTCTGCTGCTTCCCGTCAGAGATGAAAGAGAGTAAATGATTTGCCCCCTGAGTTGATGTTCCGATGTCGCATTCAATTATCTATCATCCTTCATCAGAAACGGGCCGGGTGTTGGGCTCAATTCAGGTAAGATGCAGCTTCCCGTAGAAGACGAATGTATGCTTGTGATATCGTATTCAAGATGCAATCCAACCAAGCTTGTTACGATGGCCAACGAACGGTGTACAATGCATGCACCAATGCGACAGAATCGCCATGGTCTGAACACCACCATTCCTTTTCGGCAAAAGAAAGGAATAGTAGGTACCGGGGTATTAGTAAAAGCAGTATGCGCTTCCTGGGCAGCCTCATGTAAAGTCGTATACCATCAAACTTTCCCGACCTTGGTTGGACTCTTTCAAGACGATTACCATCTCATCGTCGAACCCAACCCAGTTGCGTTTCTCATCAATCGCGGCAATGGTATTACTAGGTGACGCAGCAGTGGTCGAAGTCGGACCACTGGGCCGGACCTCGATACTCCTGGCCTCCGCCCGACCTTCGAGCTCCCAGACGCGGATCTCCTCGCCACGGCAGCTGACGCTGACGGCCTTACCGCGCGATGTAATCTCGGCATCGCTGATGCCGGAGGTATGACCCCAAAGCCGGATGCCGGGTGAAACGGACAGCGACGTCGCATTGGAGGTGCAGAGGTGGAGAATCAGAGTGTTATCAGGCAAAGTGGCGAGAAGATATGGGTGGTTGTAACAGATGCTGGTTGGGCCATCGTCCATAGCTGCTTGTCGAGTTATGTTAGACCGAAGGGCTGCCATCGGACGCGCCGACGACGAAGGCGGCGACAAGACCTGCGAGGGAGCAGAGCGGATCGGCGGGGAGTACGCGATGCGCGTCGTGGTAATATCTGGTGTCGTTTTCAACTTTGATGACGAGGCCCGTAGATGCAAATCTTGAATGCCAAGTGACCATCCTTGTAGGGTGGAAAATGTGTAGGCGATAGATGCTATCGTTGTGCTCGCCGTTTTGCGTATGGAAAGCGCTAAAGGGGCTCTTGAAGTGTGCGACTTTAGCGAGGTGAGTAATAAGGGTGCTTGAAGTAAATGTCCTAGAGCCGATGTTTCCTCTGCTCGCAGCTTCGGGTTCGGGCTGCTTCTGCTAGTTCCATCTTCAGTGTGTGTATTAATAGCTGAGTTCAGATTTGGTAAATCTTGTGTCGGGATAGTGGTAGACCTGCGGTCGCCGGTGAAGTCGAATGTGTATAATGAGATCAGGACCGACTCGGTGGCGGTCAATAGATAAGGGTGGGAGTATGCGATCCCGACCAGATCGCCATTGGTTGACTTCTCGTGTCGATACCGCCGTGTTATTTCGGTCTTACTAACATCTAGCTTCCATACACCGAAACTGCCATCGTCAAAACCCACAGCAACATCTAAGATCCTAGATTGTAGCTTCTGATCGTCTATGGCGAGGCAGCTTGGCGCCGCTGCATCTGAAGCTTTAGCACCGACCAAGGAGATTTGCGCGATTAGCTCCTTCGTTCTCAGATCCCATGCGCGCAGACCTGAATATTGATCGGCTGTCACAGCTATGCCTTCGGAAATCTTAACGAGCATCGGTCGCACCGTTTTCGTCGCAATCTCTTGATCTTCATCTTCTTCTTCTTCTTCTATATGACTGGTGGCGTGCGCATGGTCGAGACCGCCCACGTGTAGCTCCTCGACCGCCGCCTTGCCCTTGGACCAATTGTGCCGTAACTTGTATTGTCCCTTCCAATCCCGCGAGGAGCCGTTCTTGTCGTCGCCATTATTATTATTATTATTACTGCTGCTGCGCATGTCGACCCAGCCTCCCCTCCTTCCATCGGCCCAAATAGCCCGGCGCGACGAGTAGTGCAACTTGCCCCCGCGCGTGGAGCCTTCGCGAAACCCGGGAATGCGCAGCGCGCGCGGCAGCACGAAGCGGCTATAGTACAGGCGCCTCCATAATTGTGAATCTTCGGCGAGGCGGTGGAAGCGGCGCGAGACGGGCGCGACGTTGAGCAGGGACGGTAAGGGCAGGCAGGTGAGGATGCGAACGAGGAGCTCGTCGGAGAGAGGCGAGAGGTGGTCGCGGCGGCGGTGGGGGTCGAGCCGAGGTCGTTTGGGAGTTGATGTTGTGGGATTGTCGTCGTTGTCGCTTGCTTCGGCAACTGAGAAGAGTTTTCGCTTAGGAGGCATACTTGTCGTCGGATGGATAGAGAGAGAGAGAGAAACTCTCCAACCAGTAGGAGGGTGTACAAGAATTGGGTTGAAGATGGTTCTTGAGGTAAATTTAGCTGTAGGTATGTATCGAGTCGTCCCTTGCTTTGTGCACTTGCACCTACTACTACACCTGCATGTACCTACCTAACCTACCTAGGCTTTAGTGGACAGTGGCGGGAAGTAGAGAGGAATGGTCGGGGTTTGCGGAGTTAGACGTCGCGACCGAAGTTCAACCGCATCCAGCATTTACCTCCCATTCCTTCCCCCTTCCCCAACATCTCACAGGCTACATACAGCAACAACCCTGTCTGGTGTTTACTTACTTACTTTATGTTTCCCTTGGTTATGGCAAAGATAATAGCAATTGTGAAACAGTTACATGACTTAGTGAGAGTAAATTTCATTGTTCAGCAAACCCCTTTGATGGACATCTGTTGTTTCTACATGTATCCACTTTCTCCCGCGGACCAGGTAACCTACCAGCAAGCAAAAGGCCAAAGGCCTAGGCCACTCTTCTTGTGGACTCACTCCTGAAGTCAACCAAACTCCATCGAAATCCTTAGTCCTGGATTGGCTCCGGCAATTGACCACAATCACGGGCGGTGCCTGTTACTTGCTTGTGGGAACAACAACAACAGCAGCACAGCGCGGTGCTTGCCCCGAAGCTGCGGAGTCTTACTAACAGCTGTATCGAGTGGTGATAGAATGAGCACACCACATCCTACCAACATACATCTCGTGTGATGAAATTGAAAGAAGGGGATGGGTAAACCATCCACGTTGATTATCCAGACCGGCATTGCCGAACCGCACAAGGACCGTACTTGGTACGGACCAATTGATTGGGAACGGTAGCTTCGCTTATGCAGTGTTCACCCGCGACCCCCTGCATCGCGGATGCAGCCCGTCTCGCCCGTTCACCCGATTGCCCGGCGGTATGGTATGGGGGTTTTCAGGGGTGAAGGTTGTACAAAACCGTACCTGACATCTCGATCAACGCCCAGCTTCCTTTGCCGCGACTTGCATGATGCGAGGGGGTTTGGATCAAATTTACTATTCCTCCTAAGGCTAAATGCTCATCCTGGTAATAAAGCTAGATCATTCGATCTTAGGTTCCTTACTGACTGGTAGATATTAACTCTAAGGTCTTGCCGATCGTTCATGACCCATGGCTCGACGTGGTCCCCCAATCCGCTTGTCGGTCCCCTTGGGCAACATCGCCTACCATGAGTTTCTCGTAGAGGCTTGTACCCCGACAGCAACGGCAGCACCGACGACAGCAATAACAACAAAAACATCACTGGACCAACCACGCTCCACTATCGACGCCGGGATGGAGATCACCCGCCAGGCCATGATGGACGATGCGAGGGAGATGCAGACGGCCACCGACAAGGCCTGCCGGGAAGCGGGGCGCAACCCTCCGCCCTACCTGCTGACGGAGCTTATCGGCAAGGGCAGCTATGGCCGCGTCTACAAGGCGACCATGGACGGGCAGAACGGGAAGGGGAGCGGCGCCGTAGTTGCCATCAAGATGGTCGACATCGAGGCGGGAGACAGCGAGAACCCCGGAGCGGCCGACACCCTAGGCGACATCCAGAAGGAGATCAGCACCCTGAAGCTACTGCGAGACGTCGGCGCCGTCAATGTGAACCTTGTCGTCGACGCCTTCATGGTCGAGCAGTCCATGTGGATCGTTACCGACTACTGCGCCGGCGGCAGCGTCGCGACGCTCATGAAGCCCTTCCAACAGGCCTTCACGTATGCCGCGATCACGGCGGGCAAGGGCAGCAGCGGCCCGCGGCTCGAGGAGAAGTGGATCATCCCGATCCTGCGCGAGGTGGCCGAGGCCGTCCGCTGGATCCATGCCCACGGCGTCATCCACCGCGATATTAAGTGCGCCAACATCTTCGTGACGCAGGAGGGCGGCGTCCAGCTGGGCGACTTTGGCGTCGCCGCCATGGTTCAGACCAAGTTCGACAAGCGGCAGACCGTCATCGGGACTTTGCATTGGATGGCTCCCGAGCTCTTCGATGACGTTGTCTCTTATGGTCCCGCGGTCGACATTTGGGCGTTCGGCGCCGTGGCTTACGAGATGGCTTCAGGGCTCCCTCCGAACGCCATGGAATCACATCAGGCAAGAGTCGACCCCTCGGAATTTGGAGATTTCCTCAACGGGCACATACCGCGACTCGAAGGATCTCAGTACTCCGACGCGCTGAAGGACCTAGTAACCTTCTGTTTGGAGAAGTCGCCCGATAAGCGCCCCTCGATTGACCAAGTTGTGGATCACGCATACATCCGCGATACTGGCTTTGCATACCCAGCTGGATCCCTCTCTCAGTTAGTACGGAATTATTGGCTATGGGAGCAGAAGGGAGGCGTCAGGCAATCGCTGCTGAACCCAAACATCGGGGCGCAGGTAGCGGCCGCTCGCACATCAGCTTTATTAGAGCAGGACGAGTGGAACTTCAGCACCACCGTGGAGTTTGATCAGCAAGTCGACAATAACGATCCTCCAGAACAGGAGATTCAGCAAGAAATGGTACCACCGCCACTGAGACCAAAAGCCCGCCGCCGGCCTCCGCCTCACGTCCTCGCGAAGCTCAAAGCGCCTTTAGAGAGTGTCTTTGATCCCGAAAATATTTCAAACTACACCGACAACTCGAAAGAATATTACGGTAATATGGGCATGCAGCCATTATCATCTTCGGCGCCTGATCTCCCACTCCGAGACGACTCCCACACAGCTGCCATACGCGAGTCGCTGATCGATCTCGACGCCTCTCTGGAAGGCTTCGACTCCTCCCCGTCATTCCTAGATGATATGACCACCATCCGAGCCCCGAAAGGTACATTTTCTGCCTCAGCCGCTTCGTATGAGCATTCCAACAGGTCTGCTAGTCAACCACCCAGAGCGGGACCGCCCCAACGAAGTCGCATGAATACTTCACCACTTGCCATGGCTCCGCACCAGATGGACTGGAAATTCCCAATCAGTACCAAGCCCATGCCTCGGAGTAGTAGTGCGGGAACTGCGCGTCGCTTTACGGGCAATAAGAACAGCGTTGCCTCATTGAATGGCCACGGCAACTTCTTACCAGCCATCAGCGGCGGGGGTGACCGCGGGTCTCTCGCGAGCCTGATCGACCTGGACGAGAGCACAATCGGACTCACGCAGTTCAAATACACCAACAGGAGCGCGACCAACTTCCCCAGCACGCCGCCCAAGACCGCCCACGCACCGTGGTCAGCATCCTCCATGTTCGGCGGTGAAGACGAGCTGTCGATGAGCCCCTTCGAGCTGGAGCAGCTCCATCCCCGCCACACCCATCAGGAATACAAGCCACCATCTCTATTCATGGAAAGTCCTCCGGGGATGTCTGGTTCTTCCGAGTTGGACGGCTTCCTTTCGCCCATCAGCGACAGCAGTGATGATGGTGATGGGGACGGAAGCGGCAAAGACGACGGCGATGGTCATGGCGACGGCTTCATCTGGACTCACTCCATCGTCGAACCTCCTTCGACACAGGTTATGGAGGGCCGCGCGAGCCGTGAGGCCGTGGCTGATGAGATGAAAAGGCTTCTTGGCAGCTTGTCGGGGCACCTCAGCGACGTGGGACGGCAGGTGAAGCAGTTAGAACCTCGACGTGCTGATGGCGTGAGACCTAGACGGTAAAGAGGATCATGCCTAGTGGCTTAACTCAAACCTCAGCCAGTTGATAGATAGAGAAAAAAGCTTCATGGCACGTTTCAGAGAAAGGGGAGACTTTGGGAATAGATGGCACACCTGAGAGGAGGCAAATTGGTTGGGGATATGGGGTCAAGGATAGACATACAACTGAGTATTTGGGATATGATTGCAAAACTGGCGAACATCTTTTAGGGGGCAATTGGTACAGTTGAACAGGGAAATAGATCCATCGAAGTTCGACTAGCCTTGGTCAGATAGTGAAAGAATCAACGTGTCATCTGGATCACGCGACCTTATGACTTCATCTCCAAACATTCCAGGTCATTGCCACGGGCTCTGATATTGCCAATTTCAGTGTTTGGGGGGGAATAGGTTTGTTTGCATGATGATTGCGTCCCAAAAAGCAAAGCAGAAGCTATCGACGAAAAGGGTTGCCGACGCTCATTCGTTGAAAACGTTGATAGCTGACACAGCTAAACCCTTTGATGTAGGAAGAAATAGTTTCAACAAGCAAACAGTCATGGCAATGTTTGGATAGGCATCTTGTGAGACGTCTTGGTTAGCTTTTTGCCCACACTAAATCATGAATAGGGGCTGGCAACAGGGAAGACCTTGAGTTTTACTCTTCGGATTAATCAGCGAAAGGAAAATATTCATTGCCTGTCCATCATAGCCCGTAGCCATCCATACCCACGACGCGTACGTTAGCCTCTCCCGGGTTGTTCACCATGTTCCATAACGCACATAGCTATAGTCGTAGTCTCCAGCTTTGTAATCCATTCCACCTCCTAGCCTATTATTGGCTGAGGTGTAGTAGTTTCTAAACCTCTTAGCGCCAGATTGATCTTACAAATGACTACCGGGTTTAAATAACCCCGTCGGTGTGAAGCTAAGGTAAGGGGCTCAGCGGGAGCGGGGTGCATGAAGTTGATTTGAAAGCATATAGTCTGCATTTCTCCACTCACTGCCTTATGCCAATGGAGCCTCAATATCCAGATGGCAACAACGACATACATACGTGTTTGACACATGCGCGCCTGCACACGTACATGGCCAGAAGATTAGGAGTCTCCTTGGCGCAGTATATCGCATAACTCTTCGGCTACCGGCTGCAGTGCTTAACAATCTCAAGTAATGAGTTCTCGTTCGTAGTCCACTTGACAATGTCGTACGCGTGTTGAATCCAGGAATTGCCACATTTTAGATTCACCGTTGTTCGCACATAGCCACGCTACGGTTACACGTTTTCTGTATAAGTAGGCAACCCAGGCCTGGCTGCAAATTTCCCCCCAACTGATACGAACTACCACCAACAGAAGGACAATTCAACACAACTCTTCTACCAGTTCCTTCAATACTCAGTCTCGGAAACCAAGAAACGTTACCCGTGCCTACCTACTCTCGTAGAATATCAAAGGCAATGGCAAAACAAGGTCAACTAAGCGGCAAGACCGCAAGTAAGTCTTACTTCACACCATGCCCCTTTAGTGAGTCAAAAGGATATTGGTACTGACAATTCACCTTCCTAGTCGTCACTGGAGCCTCGAGACCCAACGGCATCGGTGCCGCTATTGCGGTGGCTCTCGCTGAACATGGGGCAAATGTAGGTGAACATATGGCATAATGATTGGAGCTGTTCTGTCAGTATGGGATAATCACTAACGAGCCGTCGATCAACGACAGATCATCGTCCACTATGCCACATCTGACAAAGGGGCAAAGGAGGTAGTCAACACGCTGCAGGGCATGGGCGTGAAAGCTGTCGCCATCCAAGCGGACGCGGGTAGCCCTGACTTCGGTACCAAACTGGTCCAGGGCACGCTAGACGCGTTCCAGACCACCACCATCGACATCATCGTTAACAACGCGGGCATCAACCGGCCGGCCGCGGGCATTGCCGCCGTAGAGCTAGACGCGTGGGACGCCATCTTCCACACCAACGTGCGGGCGCCGTTCCTGCTGGTGCAGGCGGCGCTGCCGCACCTGGCGAAGCCGGGCGGGCGCATTATTAATATTGGCAGCAACATGGGCAAGATGGGCCACCAGATGCTGGCCGTGTACAGCGCGTCCAAGGGTGCCCTCAACACGCTGACGGTCGCCATGGCCCAGGAGCTGGGCCCCCTCGGGGTCACCATCAACGTGGTGGCGCCCGGGCCTATCGCGACTGACATGGCGATGAAGGAGACCCCCGTCTACGAAAAGATCTTGGGTATCATGCATGTGAAGCGCGAGGGCACGCCGCGGGAGGTGGCTAGTGCGGTGGCGTGGCTCGCGAGCCCGGATGCTGGGTTCGTTACGGGACAGGTGATTCCCGTCGATGGCGGTAGCGGATGGCCTTGAGGAAAGGGGAGAGCGAGGCAGTTCTGGTATATGCCATTAGTATATCAGGACAGAGAATGAGGGAGCATGTCGGCTGAAGGTTCAATGAGGCTGGATGTTGTGTCGGGCAGAATTATAGAATGCATCAGGTAATACAGGATAGATAGACCGCCGTATCAAGGTTTTTTCACGCTTTGTGACATCACAACCGTCGTTTCCTCATAGGCAAATTCCTCCGGGAGACGACGGAGACTTTTACCCGAACCGACTGTGCCAGACATGTCCTTTTTCGGCACCGACGATCCCCGGGTGGCTCGGCTGAGGTTCGATCCTTCGAAAAAACCCCATCTGAGCCTAGAGCCGATGCAGCCAGCCCCCTTGTGCGCTATCCTCCATGAAGCAGGCCATGCAGGAACCAGGGACGCGGAGCCGCGCCGCAGGCATGGGCAAAGAATGGGAGAACTGCTGGGCTTGGCCTCTCAGTCTCTCCTGCACCTGCACCTGGCCTGAATACCGCCGTAATTACATGGCACTCTTTTCCATATGTCGCTGGGACATTTCGGCTGGTAAAATGTTGGATGTGTCCCATCTCTGATTGGGTCATCTACGAAGTGCGTACTAGGACCAGCATCCTACTTACTGTAAGGATGCCACGTGCGGTGTCAATTAAGCGCAACGGCTTTCTTCAGACGGCGCAAGGCACGAGCGGATAAGCTTCCGCCGGACTTCAGGCCTAATTTCTTAGGCCTGGAGCGAAATGCGGAGCGCGAGCAGGGCAGTTGGTGCGCAGGTGCGGGTCAGGCCAGGCAGCCAGGGCCCAGTTGAGCCAGGCACACAGCTAGTGGCTAGCACAGGCACACAGACACACAGGCACAGTTGACAGTCTGGTCAACCATTAACCTACTGCACTTCCCTGTTACTATGGCACAAGGATCCATGCTTGCTTGCATGAGGGAGATGGGGGAGATGGGACGGATGGAATGGATGGGATGGATGGGATGGGATGGGATGGGATCACAACTTGCATCCCTTCCGTGAAGCTCATTCCCCAATAGGGCGACAGTGACGCGCGACATGATATCACCGAATCCTTCGTGTTCTTCAGCCGATTTACTCAATCTGGCCCTCCAGCTCCGAAAGGATCAATTAGACGGGTAGCTGCATGGCCAGTTGATTGCTAGATTGACTGACGAACATTTGAACGTTCTCCAACCAGCCAACAGCCAATCGCTCAAGCTGCTCAAGCTCAACGTTACAATCGATGTCTGTCTTCCATGTCTGTTCCTAGGACTTTTGCTCTCCTCTCCCCTGCCAAGTGGCTCGGCCTAACCCACAACGAGCTTGGTGTCCAAATTAAAGCCCGATTACCATAACCAGCTTGGTGTGATACATAGACCCCCGATTGGGAGCGAAATCCGCCGCGGGGGGGAATTGGGTGAGTGCATGTCTAGATGTGTGGAAGCGAAACGGAGCGAGCTGGCGTGATCTTGCAACCCACCCCAACCCGCGCAAGCCACGGCCGCCGCCAGTGCACGCACGAACTCGGGAACCTTTACTGAAGATTGTCTGGTTTAGGCAATGATATGCAGGACTGCCATATGGCAGAATCCTGCAGGCGCCTGTCTTTGTGTAACACATTTGGTTGGTTACATGCAACTTACTAGCCCTTTTTCCCCTATCTGCAGAAAGAGGGAGAGAGAAGAGCTAGCTGAGGCAAGGCAAGGCACAGCACAGCACTAGATGGAAGAAAACATACCGACCGATGGGTTCAAATGTATATGTCTCACCAACTTGCAACGTCATTGTAAGCTCGTATTGCAAGTGTGCGCATACACGCCGCCCTCTGCGCACTGTAACGGCAGACATGGATGGATACATACCTCATAATACCAAACATAGCTGCTGCGCCCGTTTTCCGCCCTCCCCCCCCCTCCCCCCTTCAGCCCTAGATTGCATACAGTGCACAGCATATCTTCTGCCCCAAATCTCAACTTACATAAAACGACATCATTCGGGTGTTTTTCAAATAGCTGCCCACGGCGGAAGAGGCGTCGCGATCTCGAGTCTAGAGCGAGCTCGCTTCGTTAAGATGGAAGCCCACGTGCGGGGTGGTGGTGGCGCGAGCGACCGTTCTTTTGTGCAGGGACATGGATGGCGCCTCTAGGTACTAACTCGAGAGGATCGTCCCGTTGTCTTGCCCGCCAACCGCCCGTCGGATAAGTATGGGCGCAACCCTTGACCTACGTGCTACCCAACCTACCTATAGTGCTATCCGACGACGTCAGGGTCCAAGTGGCGCGGATTGTGGAAAATGTTGGAACATACGCCGCATACGGAAGCCTTCAACGTCGTTGCCTGAGGGTGGGGGGGGGGGGGGGGGATGGGGGGTCTGACTGTTTACAATCTGCAACAGCCCGTGTCCGTCGAATATATCATCTTTACTGTATTTTAAGCAGATAAGTGACGTCGGTCGAGCAAGCTCAGTGTTCCCAACCCATACTGCATGCTAGGGAAGCAGCATGTAGGGAGTGTTCTCTCCCCCTTTTGCGACCTCGACCATCATTGTCATGTCGACGGAATATCTTCCTCGGGGTCGCGCCGGGCGCCTATCCGATTTGTGGATATTGGAGTCGGTAGGTCCCGACCACTATTTCCTAGTACTGGCCCTGACCGAAACCGAACCAACAAACAACAACAACCCCCAAAAAACACACGCAAGATGAACCCGAGCAAAGCTAAGAGTATAGGGTTGAATATATTTCGGGATCCAGTGCCCCCAATTTTGTTGGCTTCCATCTGCATCGGCGCATCTGCTTGCATTTGCATGCCCGTCCATGATCCATCTGCGTGGTACTACCTAAAACCTTCTAGGCATTATTTTTAGCACCATGTATCCGTGATGACTGGCCCAGTGGTCGCACTGCCCCTACAACTTCTTCGGGCTACGATCCGCGCCCAGACAATTGCGCAGGGGCGGCACAGCACACTGCACACTGCACACAGCACACTGCACACTGCTCGACTGCACACTGCACGCAGCACGCAGCACACAGCAACTCGAATGTCGATAGCAGCTTTGCGCAGTCAGTCTCTCAGTCTCCGTCCAGCAGCGAGACCGTCTCCCCTTCATGCCCGCTTGCTTGCCCGCTTGCCCGCTTACCCTTCAAAATGGTTGCCACCTGTATGCCCTGCCATGCCCTCCACCTCCATGCCCTCCATGTCCTCCATGCCCTGCATACTGTATTGATCCCTCAAACGTCAGCAGCTCCATTTCCTGGGCACACCACCTGCCTCGACTGTAACCTGCGGGCGAGTGGGCTCCATTTCTCATTTACTGGCCCTACTGCCTATGCCCTGCACTCTCCTGCACTTTCTTCTCCTCTTCCCCCCCCTTGTCCCTTGTCATCCGTCCATTTCTGCCACTTTCACCCGGCGTTGTCGATTGCTACCTGCGTCTTACCTATCTTACCTACCTTGCTTACCTTGCCTTACTACCGTGGTCAACTAACGAACCCTCAACATCAGACGAAAGAATTGGATGCATCACGAGAGTTGTCGTCTCCCTTTTCTCAGGTCGTTCTTTCATGAATGCCTATCATTTATTACTGTTAATATTGGTTTAAGTTCCTGAGCCATGGATCCACTTACTATTTTAACCACGGCTAGCACGTTATCGAGCATGCTCAATGCGCTCGACAGGACCATCTCCAATACGACCGAGGTGCGGGGACAATGGCAGGACGCCGATCTGACGGTGCTTTTGCTCGAGAATCAACTCGCGACGTTACGCACCGCCCTCGGCCAGATCAAGGACTGGATCGATGGCTTCTCCGCGTCGCCCGTGGGCTTCCCCGAGCTGCACTCGCAGCTCGTCATGGACCTGGACCGATGCCTCATCTGCTGCCGCCTGCTCATCGCCAATGTCGACTCGGACGTCAGCCAAATCCACCAGAGCATCGTCGGCAAGAACATGCCCAACAAGTTCGCCCGATTGATGCGCATGCGGAATTTGAAGAAGTCGCAGCCCATGATTCAACAGCAAACGACAGCTTTGATGTTTCTGCTAGGTGCATTTAACTCGTGAGTTTGATTTCTACTTAATTTTGTCCCCGGGGCTGTCGCTTTCCCTACCATGCCCATCCGGCTTGTCTGTCTGTTGGTACCCGTCGCTAGGTCTTATGTCGTCTGCCTTGCGCCCGAGCACCGCATATATGTAATGCATTTGCCCGCCGGATTTTGTCGCTGATTGACGGGAGTGGGATTTATAGCGCCGCCATATCGCAACAAAAAGAATTGCTCGATCAACCCCAGACCAAGCGTGCATTGCAGGCGATAGAAGAAGACACCTCTGCCCTGTTTGCGCCCCGCTACTCAGACACAAGCATGATCTCGTCGTCACCATCCTCGTCCACCACGGTCACCAGCCCTGGTTTCCCCAATACCCCGAGACCGTCGCTAAAATCCGACTTTAGCAACGGCCCTGTCGTGTCTAGGATATACGAGACCTGGATCCAGAACTCGACGGAAGCCGCCCCGCCTTACCAACCACCTGCCGACCCTAATTGGCAACAATCACTGGCCGATGTCAAAGAGCACCCCGTCCAAAACGGCGAGAGCTCCGCTGTCGCCGCCAGCACGAATGGCGCCACTGGGAATGATGGGAGGTACAGCGTGTTATCGCCTGTGTTAAACGGTGATAAGTTCCTTGCCGAACCCATCCCAGAGCAGGCAGAAGTTGAGCCGAATGACAAGTTCATCATCTTCCCGCGCGACGAGGGGGATGACGGGAAGATTGTCGTTGAGCCGGTCGAGACCCAGGAGAAGTTCATCACCTCTCCCACATCCTCCCCCGCCAATACGAACGACAAGTATATTGTCAATGGCGGCACCCCCACCAGCGACAAGTTCCCGGATGACTCGTCAGAGAGCCCTTACACACCCACCTCATCTCGCCCCGGCAGCTGGCTCGCGCCGGCCCGCTCCAATAGTGTCATGTCCGCTAAAAGCAAGTGGAAACTACTGCGCAAGCGACGCGAAAAGAGCGAGGACCAGAAGCGCTCACTCGCCATCGACAGCGCTCTAAAGGAAGACTACAGGAAGGAGAGGCAGCAGCAACAATACAAGGCCCTGCTTTTCGGCTCGGACTCGCGGTTACACATATTGACGGCAGCCAAGATGCTCGACAAGACAAAATCTTGGACCAGCCAGGAGCTTTACGACTACCGGATCATGATTTTGAAGTTGGTGAGGAAATTCACGCTTAAGCTCATCAGGGAGATGCGACAACAGCAGGTCAACACGCACGCCAGGTATCTCTGGGCCTACGTGGAGGTGTTAGAAGGGTATTACACTGGCGGTATAAATGACATCGACACCGGGCTACCTGATGAGTTGGACGAGAGGTTTTACAGCGCCTTAGAGAACATTCTCCAGGACCCTCATATTGCGAGCATGGTGAAACCTTCCCCATCAGCGACTTTGGCAAAAGAGGTGAAAGACATATCGTGGCCCAGAGCTGCTGAATAGTAAGTCTCATCTCATCAAACGGATCTTTGTCCGCTTCATTCTCATACTATCGAGGCTTTCAACTGACCGGGCAATCACAGCTTCTTTTCTTCATTACGTCGAATAACCATGCCGGATTACGTTCCCACGGGGATGGATATCATATACGCCACAACGTTCGCATCAACAACGGGAGGCATTACCAAAACCGACATCCGTGAGAGGGAGCTCGGCGTTGACTTCCTCGACATCGGCGGCCTGACGGGCAAGTGGAAGAAGTGGATCCATCAGTTTGAGGAGGCGCGCTTCGTGGTGTTCGTGGTGGACCTCGAGGAGTACGACAAGCCCGACGTCATGCGCGACACCATGGAGCTCCTCAACGCCGTGGTCAACTCGCAGTGGTTCGCCGCGGCGTCCATCATCCTGCTGCTGAACGTGCCCCCGCTCTGGACCGTCCGCAACACGGCCAACCCGCGCGACAACGTCAACATCCCCAAGGCCGCCGACGAGGTCCTCAAGGGGTTCCAGGCGCGCAATCTGGAGAGGCTGTTCATCTCGCCCTGTAGCATGACTGTCGATGGCGGCGGTGAGGCCGCCATGCAGTACATTCTCTCGGCGGTCAAGGAGGCCATACTCATCAAGGCCTTGACCACGCCGGATGACTCGATGCCATGAGGGTGAGAAGGAGAGAAATGTGGGTGTGGTTTTTTAATGTTTAGGTCATTAATTTGTTTTATGATTTTAGCGAGGGGCGTATGAAGGGCTTCACGGGTTTCTTCTAGCATGCTAGGTTCCTGCCATTTTGTATATATAGGGAGGGTACTTATGATCCCGATTTTATGTTGGAGTCGATATCCTGAGCACACTGAAGTCAGTTCTTATTCTATACTATACACAGCGGACACACAAAACTGGGAAACAACTATACCCAGACTTCACGGCCGGACCTTTCAGGGTTGACGGTCTACTATACATCGATTCAATACAACAAATACAATACAATGCTTCATGATCATTTCCTAGTGTATATTGCTTTCGAGTCTGTTGTTTCTGCTGGTCCAGCCTAGTATGAACCGTACTGATTAAGGAATGCTTCATAGCCATGTACAATCTTCCATCTCCTCCTTTCTTGATAATGGAGTGCATGCCAAGGCCTATATTCTCCGAGGTCGTAGTTCTTGATTATGGATCCTCACCCCCTGGTGCTTAGGCTAGGATCACTACCCTAGTCAGACGCTCGTCAGACGCTGTTGGGTCATGCTTATCCCCCTCTCAAGCGGACTAGCATGGTAATCCTGATCCTACAGTATGTGGGGTACCTACATAGATGGACGTAGTCGACGGCCGGTCCGAGATTTGGGATCGCAAAGGCATTTCCGAAGTTGGCTGCTGCCAAGCGCGTACGTTTGTCGAGTCAACTTTGAGAGCGACTTTCATTGTCCGGATTGGGTATGCGGGGGGAACGATGGAATGGCTGGGTTATTTGTTTATATTGGACCTGTTATGGTTAGGTGTTTAGTGGGATCTGATGGACAGACCCCCTTGACGTTGTGTGGGCTTTTCATGGTCCCATTTATGATCCTGGGTTTCCATATTGCTGGGACATAACTGACCATCCTGCGGATCTTTACGGACCTGCCAAGATCCATACTCATGGGTCGTGACTAACTGTATGGGTTTTAACCAACTTTTGGAAGTGTTTCCAAAGACAGTTTTCTAGGTGGTAGTTTTGAGGGTAAAATAGAAACGCGAAATGGGATAGGTACGTTTCTGGCCCTTCAAGGACCAGTGAACGGCTTAAGGCACGCAACTATCAATATCAAATGAGCCAACGATATTGGACCAAGGGTATGGTAACGTAGGCAAGACAAAGACAAGGGGATGCACTATAATCACTAATTAGGACATACAGCAAACATTATAATTTTCTTCTCTGCAGTGTCTCTATCTAGCATAGTGTGGTTTGCCTGCCTGATTGCTTAAAGTACAGCCCTGAGTCAAGAGAGGCTCGACATGATGTTCCCTGTAAGCAAAGTCCTGAACAACCTCCCGGGGGATGAACACACAACCATGGTTCAGGCTGGCAACGGGCGATACCAAACTACGAATGCCAACTGCAACTGACCCTCCAAGGTGCAAGCGAAGGGTCCAGTGGTATATTACACAAACAAGAAATAAGCTCGTCATACTCGTACCTATCTGCTTCCCTCCTCACTGCTGGTCCTTTGTCAGTTTCTCCTTGACGAGGTTGAGAATGCCCTTGGGGAAGAGCTTCGTATCAACCAATCTCAGTCCTCCAAGCTTCTCCATCACTTCCGGGCCGTAGAGTGCGATGACCCGCTGCCAGTACGGACCAATGCCCGAGCACTTGCCGCTCATAGCGTCCCGCAGGATGTCGCGATCGTTGGACGCGCGGAAGACGTCGTCCATTCCGGTCTTGTCGTAGTACGCACGGGCGTCGAACGGGGGAGGCTCCAGCAACTGGCGATAAACATCGGCCAGCTCGTTATCGTATCCGTAGTGGAGCTCCTCTCGCCACTGTTTGTACTCTTCAAAGCCGAAGAGCGGGTTGTCGCCGAAAAGTTGTGCCCGCTGCTCCGGGTCGGATGGAGCATCCTCCTTGCTTATTCTGCGATAACGGTAATCCTTGAGTTCGGCTTCTCGGAACTTCTCAAAGCGGGTAGAGGGGAGGTCGGGTTTCGATTCTCGCATATGGAGCAGCGGGATGAAGCCTGACTTCAGTTCAAGGCCACCAAGCTCAGATGGAAAGAAGAGAAAGGCATCAGGGATGTCAGCGACGTCGTATCGGCGATGCAATATATCTTTCAGATAACCAGCCAGACTGCTTGCATTGCTGAGACCTAGACCGCCCCTGAACACCGCAATGTGGATGCTTGAGTAAATGCGAAGCATTTCCTGGAAATATTGGGGGGCATTCGCGTTGGCAAATCGTGTAAACTTATATAAGAACATTTCGGTGTAGTTGTTCCATGTTTGGATACATGACAACACGTTGTTCTGGTCTCTCAGCAGCTGACGCGCGAGCTCTATGACATCTTTGTCAAAGGCGTTGAACCGAAAGTTAAGACACCTTGACAAGCGAGGAATCGTGAAGTGGCCCCAGTTGATATCTTCCAGTGGTAGTTTGGGATCTGACAGCATCAATGAGTCTCCAGAGCATATGGTCTCAGATACGCCCACGCTGTCTTCCCGAACGAGGCTGCCGGTAACGGCAGCAAACTCCTGTATTGTCGTCCAGGCATTTAATATGCTGTCCTGTGAGGGGCTGAAAACCCACATATCGTCGAACAAGCGATAGAAAAGGCTGCCCCCAGTCCTTCGGTTGATAGCCAAATCGAGACCGAATAGGACAACTTCTCCTAGCACATCACCAATGATGTGAGAGAAAGGGATGCCCTGGAAACATATTCGAGTGGCCGAGCTGGCAGTTTCAGCGTGGTATCTCATAGGGACACAGAGAAACTTCACGAAGAAGTGAATCCATACTTTGGATACCCCAAAGAATGCCAAGGCAGCGTAGATGATAGAATGAGGTATAAGGCGACTCCAACGTTCGAAGGACGCGTGGAACACACCCACATCTTTGTCGAGCCCCATTCCGAGTGCTATCTCTGCCGAGAGTATATGGAGCAACTTTTGTTCGTGGTTGGGGGTATCGCTAGAGCGATTGCCCTCACCATTTTCCTCGTGCAGGCTATTGGTGCCAATAGGTTCGTGATCCAGGAGACGAGTGACAAAGTATTGCTCACGATGCGTGCTGTGTCTTTGGTGCTGTACACTTGATTTTGTCTGGCAAGCGCCGCGGAAGTACTCGAACCTCTGTTTGTCGCTGGCAGACATCGTACTGCTAAAATCTAACCATAAACCATCGGGATCGCGAATTTTAGTGAACGCTTGTTTGAAGAATACCGACCACTTGATCCCGATGTATTGGAGGAAGATATCCTGGAGGATATCCTCGTGTATATAGACGCTGTAGCTGCCATCTGTATTTTGTCGATGGTCAAGTGATGCGTTTTTACTCCATAACCAGGAGCCAAGATTCAGCATCTTGAGGTTCAATGATTCTGATATCTCTTCAAGAATGACTTGATCGCCTCTGAAGTTCAGAAGAGCTTCACGTCGTTCTTGGGACAGATGTTCAGAAGCCAGCAAGCTCGAGATAACCCATTTGAGCGTCGGGGGGTTGAATTGACGAGGTTCGCTGAGTTGTACCTGGAACTCCTTGACGGAAGCTATATGCTCCTTCGATGTAAATCCATGCTCGCCTGTCGGGATCTCTTCCACAAAAACGTTCGCCATAAACTTGAGAAACTCCTTTCCGTCAAGTTTCTTGGGTGAGAATGCATCGTCCTCTCTTTGACGTCTGTCTTCAAGCTTCTTTGATTCTACTGGGTTCTCGGAGTCTTGAACCGTTTCTTCCTCTGCTGCTGCTGGGGATTGCTCGGAACCATCTGAGCATAGCCATTCCCTTGCCAATTTGGCGTGAAGGCAAGTGTACTCGAGTTTGGTGGAGAGGGTGTCGATGTGCGCCAACAACGATGTTTCCCACTCTGCGAATACCTCAGTCGAGATGGTGGGATCATGGCGAGCTTGGTAAATGAAAGGCGTGAGAACGTGGTGAAATCGATGAGACATCGACGCGTCGTCGTTTGTTTCTTGGTCTGGGATAAGGGCTGCTTGGTCGAATGCGAGGACGCTGCTTGCCTTGATGCCGTCGCGAAGGATGATCAATCGTTGGAGTTGGTCCTTCTCATGCGCCAATGATTTGAGCAAGTCGGTCTTTTGTTCTTGGACCAGGGCGCGATGCTTTGACAACTCCTTGTCTTTCGCATTCGCAAGTTCCCGCAGCGTCTCCTTGGAGACGCCAATGGTGGGAGAGGCCATGGAGCGGTCTTCGTGACAGACGTGGTGAGAGGGAGGTCTACGGGAACAGAAGGGAAAATAGAGATTGAACGGAAGGTAGTGGGATGCAAGTTGCCTTACAACATCTTTTGCTTTTATCGGTTTGGTGGTTTGGTTGTTGCAACTCGGAAGGTGGGTTTTGTTCTTTCCAGTTGAAAGTCCTGCAACTTAGCACACAAATGCCCCAGTACATTTCCAGGTGGTTATTTGAGGGTTGTTAGGTGTCTTAAATACTTATCTCAGGTAACTCATTTGAGTGAATACAGAAGGATCGTGAAATCCACACCTGCTCTTCCAAAGCATTGAGCAGCCTGTGCATTGAGGTCACAAAGCCTTTTCACAGCACACCAGTGTTGTCCGTTAGAAAAGCATACCTCTCCGATGGTCTGGCCTTCCATCAAATCCTAAGTATTCATTCATCCTCGTCCTTCATCCATCGTCATTCAGAGCTTCTCCCAGCTCGCTTTATTATCATGCATTCCAGTTCACATTACAATATACTAAATCAGTAAACATGCAGCATGCCAGCCATCAGTTTTCAGCCATGGACATGCAGGATAGGAAGACAGCTGAGTCAGACGCGAATATACTCAAAGTGGCCAAGAAGGCCCTGGCAACGAACATACGCTCCTTGGTTGGTGAAACTGCATACACTTTGGGCGGATAGAGACGGGCGAGGGCCTGCCGATAAGCGCAGTCGTAGCTTATCTATCAGCTTCCAACTGTAGCTCAGATATCTCAATTTGAAAGCCAGTCTCGTGGCGCTCTAAGCGTGGTCCCTCGACGAAGTACGTGACGCCGTACGTTATTGTTCTTGCTGTAGGTATTATTTAACGTCAGGGGGGCTGCTACGAAGGCCGAAAGCCCCTAGCCTTCCACAGGGCATCATCACGTGCTAGGCTAGTCTATGCTACTATCTTACCTTCGTCTCCTTAGGCTTACTCACTAACATACATTTCCATTAAACAGATTCGCAATACGACGATCATATTTCGAGCGGCAATCTCCCTCGCCCGGTTAAGGGTAGCAGTCCTCCAAGTTTCGAACCCTTGTGGGCGTGACGCCGTACGAACCCGCCCCATGGACTAGTATTGCTGCCACTAGCGGTATTGAGGCCCTGGCGGTGGTGGCACAACATCATTTGAAGTATGGTCTTGGCAGAAAACGTGTCTCTGTCGGCCGCCGAGGCTACTCAGCGCGGCTAGGTATCGTATGATACATGCGGCGACCCGCGAGCAACCATCATCCAGTGCCAGCTTGGGCTTCTCGACCAGTTGATCGATGACTTTGGTAACCAAATCTCTAGGATAAGGGGAGAACTAGGCAACCGTCAGATCTGGGCTGTCTTCGTGTAGACTTGTCGGGTGCGTGCCTCAATCAACGAAACGCCCAACCTGTCGCTGCCTCATCTTTGCATGATCTCCCCCACCAAGTAAGGCTAAGTAAGCAAACTACCATGGCTATCATCATCATCCCCTGGAGGCCCAAGTGCTTGACAGAGCTCCAGGGTCGCGATTGGAATCCTTTCCAGATATCGGCCATCATGGTGGTCATGTGCTTGGAAAATGGTTCGATCTCTATAATGTCCAAACGACAGTGGCGGACTGCAAGCTGGTACGCTGCACATATCTTATGTGTACCGCCGCGGAGGTTGGTTATCCAACATCGTGGCAATGCTGGTTCTGTTTGTGTGTGACAGGATCCCACGCCAGTTCAGAACTTCCTCCTCTTGTCCCACCGCCATTGCACGTTGCATCGCCACGTATTCCTTCCCTGTAGGACATAGGGGTGAGTGTGTGCAGAAACAAATGCGTTGTGTTTCCTAGCAGCAGTGCGCTGACCACTTCGAAAATGTCTACGCTGGATTGGGAAACTGACTACTCAGAAAGGGAAGAAGTCCGCAACCACAAGATGTCAAAGTGGAGGCTATCAAAAAGGCGACACCGTAGCTAAAATATGAAAGCACTCAAAGTATGAGGAACATGAGACCTAGGTGGATAATGATGGTTTATATAAACCGATTCAGGTCTTCGCCCTGATCTGGAAGCCTTTCCATCATTACAAGTCCACTGAGAACAAAACTTTACCTAACTTATCTCACCACAGGACCTAGTCATAAATCATCCAAAACCATTACGATGCACTTCTTCGCTCAGGCCATCGCTTTCGCCACCGTCGCTGCCTCCGTAGTAGGCGCTTTGCCAGCTATGGAAAGCGGCAAGGGGCTTGGGGCTGCAACTGAGTCCAAAACGGAAAGGAGTGGTTATGGTGTATGCAGCTATCCCCATTCCCTTTCTTACCTGTCCTATAGTATGTTTACCCTGAATCCTGACAATTTTGGTACAAAATAGGAATGCAACGGCACCAAATGCTGGTACGGTGCGATGTTTCAGAACATCCCATGTGATAATGGAACTAGTGTAAGTATACGATGCCCAAGGACGACCGTCCCGGATTCGCTGAGTCACGAGATGGGAAGCGGAATAGTTGAGTTGCTAATTTATATTGCAGTGCGTATGTATTCACAGCTATTCAGCTTTCAACGCTTGCCGAACCTTTCTTCGTATGCTACGGGTGTTGTAATGGTTTGCTTCTTACTCTTCTTTTTCTTTTTCTTTCTTTTTGCAATTTCCTTCGATTCAATGCCTGAGCAGAAACCAAAACTCGCACCGCAAGATTTGTCTCTTACACTTTTGGATACTCTGCTAACAAGATACTCTTTGAGGTCAGACGGTGCAAAGCGGTGGCGGTGACGGAGCGCTGTGCACTGTTTATGACTTCGGCCCCTATCTGTATGCTTACGCGATCTGCCCTGGCCACCACCACTGAAACATTGGAATTGGCTTCTGGTTGAAGGACTTGCAGAATAGGTGATGACTATCAGATTGCAGAGCCGTGGGACGATCAGGGCTGAGAGCCTCAATATGCTGATGTTCATACTGGATCTTGGCTAAATGGGTGCCTTATCTGTGTGCACTACTTTATACAGGGCTGCCGGCCTGATCTAGTTGAAGAATCTTCTCTCTTCTTCAACCTTGTCAATCCGTTGCAATACAGCCAAATACTGAAGCCCTGTCTCTTTGATTGCGCCCAAGCAGTGACACTTGGTCTATGCTGCTGCCTCTACTTATGCCACCGCTGCCGTTGTTGTTGCTTATGCCGCCGTTAACCTCGGCTTTCCATAACATCAAGTACACCTGGAGAGTCAATCGGCGTCTCCTAGAGTGCAATGCAAAGCGACTCATGTATGCATCTTAGAAGGGTGAAATCATATCAGATCAAAACGCGAATAAGATTCTCATCCGGTATAGGGTGCCTCTTGAATACAAGCTGGAGATATAGACATCAGTGTGAAGGGTGGATTATCGATTCCAAAGTCAGGAATGTTACGAATAACTTGAAATTAGTTTAGTACTATCACACATGAAACTGCAATATGCTTAATTGTGTTCTCTATCTTTAGACCCAACAGTGAGAGAACCGGCGTAGATAAACATGCAGGTAATATATGAATTACTCCTTCGGGCCAGCCGTATCTGATCTCGCCTTGGCCATGGTCTCGTACTCCGTCATGCGATCGTGCCAGGCCCGGACGTTGGGGAAGCCGTCAAACTTGGCGGGCGTGTCGGGCACGCCCAGCGCCGTGTCGACGCGGTCGTTCCACGACACCCACGCCATGTCGGCGTACGTCATCTTGTCGCCCGCCAGCCACTGCTTGTCCTCAAGCCAACCCTCGAGCATGCTGAGCACGTGGGTCACCTGCTTCGTGTAGCGGTCGATGGCGGTGGGAACCTTTTCCGGGTGCAGGTTGATGAGCCTGCCATGCGGTTGGACGAGTCGGGTCAAGCTCAAGCCAGCTGGGAAGATCAGGGGTGGGTAAGGGATTTCGAATAAGGGGGTGATGATGTGCTGTTTATTCTTGCTTACCAGGCAGCAACGCCGTAGTAGGGACCTTGTCCGCTTATTTAGAAGTGCAACTACTCGTTGAGGTGGTGCTTGTCGGCGAGACTCGTGTAGGTCAAGGCGTGTGTCGTATCGTACTGCTCGATCAGGTAGTTGAGGATGGCGCCCGACCCTCAGAGGTTGAGGTTGGTGTTGGGGTGACCATTGGGGGTGACATCGATCAAAGGCTTCTTCTTGACGTCGTCAAACTTGATTGACTTGACTTCGTACGGGATCCCAAGTTCTTCCATGACGAAGATGACCTAGTGAGGAACGGACATCAGTAAATACGGAACCACTATAATCAACCTGAAGCTCCCTTTTTAATGTGCTTGCCTTCCATGGGTTGGGGCCCGGCGCTGGAAATCACCAGGTCTGCCAGAACTACACTATGTATATAATTACAGGATTGGATTCACTTACGAGTAAGCCAAACGCGAATAGGCTGCATCGTGTCCCAAGTGGTTGCCCTGGTGTCTGGCCTTTTGAACATTGAAGTTAGAAGAAGGTAGAAGTTAAGGTACTCAAACTGAGCTCTCCTCGAAATCAAAGCACCCCCTCGCTTCTTATTTGTTTGTTGGTCCTGCAAGCGATGCAAACCCCGTCGTTAAGGACCTCGGCTTCTGAAATGACATCTTACATACATTGCATGTATTACCTGTAAAGTAGCCATATGGTATTCTTTCTAGATAGTCAGTCATCTTGAATGTAGGTCGCTAGCTGACGTAAGGGGCTTACCCCTGTCACCAGTGCGACACTAGATGATTTCGGCTCACTAAGATATTACGCGGAGTCCAAAGGGTCGGTAGTTCTATACTTCATCGATCATCAAATAAAGAGCCGGTACAGTTTTGACGATAGGTATATAGCAGAATGAACACTCGAGCTCAAGTACTCAAGTGTTGGTGGCTGTCCGGTTGGAGGACGTAACGGTAGCATGTTCCCGCGCCATGTTGACAAGCGCACTGATCCCTATGCCCAAGACGACGCACAGGCCCAAGAGGGTGGTGGGGATCGTCGCCCCGACCTTGACCTCGTCCCGGAGCGACCCGGTCCAGATGACCGCCAAGAGGACGCCGGTGCCACCCAGCACCAGCAGGGACTGGGAGACGCCTTTCTTTCGGGGCGCGAGGTAATCGGCCCAGCCGGCGATCCGGTCGTGGTTGAAGGCGACAAAGATGAACGGGACGGAGAGGCCGCCGGATATGCCAACTTCGAGATTTCAATGGCAGCAGGTCAGCGCACATCGAGAAAGAGAATGACTTGGAATGGTCCAGCGTGAAACGCAAATAGGCCATGGTTCTCATTTGAAATCTCGGCGGTGACGGCTGAAAAGAAAGGAGACTCACGCATGTATTTGAGAACATAGGCCAACTCGAGCTTTCCATCACTGTTTGTTGGAAATACATCGATATTTATAGCGAAGAAGGCCGACATGAAGGATAACGGTAACTTGAAGACAGGCTCGGTCAGTTTCTATATCGAATAGGATTAAATGGAGCAGTGTGGTTGTGCCTTACGAATACGATAGTCACAACGGTGAAGAGGGTCAGCGTTTGCCCTTGTCTCGCCGACTCCGCCGCTATCTCGGCCCGCTGCCGGGCATAAGAGACCGATGCCAATGCTCCCTCGTAGTTGGCTCGCTTTTGTTTCTGGTCGAGCAGATAGGAAAGCTGGCGAAACGTCATGTAATCAGCAACGCGGGTAACGATAAGAATCCACAACAAATCTGGTAGTTTAGTGCAAGAGGAGCGGCTTACCGTCTCATGCGTCCGGCGGGTCCTCGTCTCCATGGCGTCTATCCTCTCGATCTGATCTTCGATCTCGTCGTCTTCCTTGAATATGATGCCGCCATCGTGGACAAAGTGCTGCGTGTTGTGGCCGAGTCTTTTGCAGATCGCATCGAGCTTGCTTTTCACGTCCTTCTCGTGGGTGAGGACCTGCCGCAGGATCACGAGCTCTTCTCGTATGTCGTCAGTTTCAGTCAGGAGGTCAAACTCCCGCCTCGTGTGCAGTTTTCCGTGGGTGGCTTCGTCATCTCCCGTGTTGGCCCCTACGCCTCGAAACTGTTGCCGTAGATCGGATGTCTCACCACCCTATATGGCACCTGTCTTAGCTCGCCGCGGTAATCATAGGCTACACAAAGAGGCCTCGGGGTAAAGTACTCACAGCTCGAGTTATGGATCGTTCGAAGAACTCGAAGAACTGGAACTCTTCGGGGGTCTTATTGGGATCGAAAACGGCGGCGCAGTGGTTGGCCACCAAGATGGCAAGTTCATAAGCGGACTTGATCGACGCTCTGTTTGGCAAATTCAGGTGTCTGACGATGCTTTGATGGATGTTCATGGTGCGTTGATCGGGAGACGACGCAATGGTGTCAGGCCATGGTACAGTAATATTTGCTTGAAACTGGGCCATGCTATGCCACCCCTGAGCTTGTTCAGTTGCCCAATGTCGGACCCGCTTCTTAGTTTTATGACGCTGCCTAAATGGGAATAAGTTGCCCATGATAGGTGCGGAAGTAGGGTTACCATGTGCAGGAGCCGTTGGGCGCCCGATTTCCTCGGTGTCGACCAAGTCCTCAAGGCCGTCAGACGCGCATGTTACCAAAGTATCTATATTACCATGTTAGCACGTATTCCTTGGATGATTATGTTTATTAGTCATAGTATAAGGGTCGCTATAATTCGGAAAAGGAGTTGTCGGAATCTCAAATACGTGCCTCCGTTGATAACCCAGAGCCAAAGTTGGTCGACCATGAACAGGCGGGGCTCCGTATAGCGCTTCTTGGTATAGCGGTACACCACCTGATCTTGATCCCTCCCTGTTGTGTCAGCGTCTGGGAAAAAGTACTGATCCAGAGTCCTGCGCAGTTGTAAATGCATCTCATCGTCAGTGGGGCTCCTTTCCAGGTATCCTTTGATGAGGTGTTTGTAGAGTTGCCCTCGCCCCTTGAGCGGCCAATGCTCACGATTTCCCGCGAGACGACCCGCCTCAGGCGGACCCGTGGCTGGCGCACTCTCGGCTTCTGACTTGGAATCAGGGTCAGTATCAAGTAGCCGTTTCAATTCTTCGGAAATAGTATGCTGTCTTGCCTGGCTCTCGTAATGGAGATAAGGCATCTAGGATATATTAGACCCGGCATCAGTAGTTGGGGCTCGATCAGTAGCTCGGTTATAGGCTCGATCAGGGACACCGGTTAGGGGCTCGATTAGAAGTACGTACGAAGGCTACGAGGTTCTGATGTTCTGAGACGCTACCATCTGGACCTATCTTGATTTTGGTATGAGCTCAAGTCTTACGGTTGTGTACTTGGTGGGTAGGTGGGTGGATGGGTGTCAACTAACATTGAATGATTGACATTTTGGTCTCATGAACGAGCTCGGCTTTTTGGTGTACTGTTTATCTCGGTTCCCTTTCAACCCTGCCTCATGTTCGAAATCATCCGACAGGGTAGTAGACTCTGGACATTCTAAAGAGGTATGCTTGTGGATCAACGTCTGTTTACACCGGTTAGTTGAATAAACACATTTATACTATCCATATCTTACCCTAACCCAATCCATCTATTATTCCAGTTAGTAAGTGAGTATACGCTTTGCGAATGAAAAGGTGACTGGATTAATCACTCACATTATTCTCTGGTAAATGATACCATCTGAAGTCGGGTTTGCGTCCCAATAGCACCCCGTGCTGTGGAGGCTTTCGTAGGGCCTCATCGCCATAAAGCAGATCGAACATTGACAATGACTGCTTCATTCTTCGTTCTGAGCCATCTATGATGAAGAAGTCTATCAAGACTGCGGTAAAGTGATGGAGTGATATCATTTTGTCGTTGTCATGGACAGGGGCTGAGATGTCCTTTTGGGTAGGCTTCTTGCTGGGCTTCGTAGTCTGCCCCTTGGAGGTAGACGGGCCTTGCAGCAATATGGGTGTTTCTAGTAGAGACTGGATCGGCTGCGACGCCACAGCAAGGTCTTTTATTGCCACTCCATCGATATCTACAGCTTCCTTGTCGGCGCCGTATTGCAATAGTAGATCAACCATCTCAACGTCTTGTTGCATGACAGCCGTTGCAAGAGGGGTGGTATTGGTCCAATTCCCCGCGTTGACGTTTGCCCCATGACGGAGCAGTGTTTGGGCTATTTGGAGCCCCTTGCTGCTTACCGCCCGGTGAAGGGCCGTCGGGAATTGAGGGACTTTGTTGTTCTGTGACTCGACACTTGCGCCTTTATCTAGGAGAGTTTCGACAGTTCCCAAGAGGCCCAGCCTAGTGGCTAAGTATAGCGGTTTTTCGCCATATTCATCTTCAACTTCCAGATCCAATTCACCGTCAATAATCTCGGTCAGATTCTCGGTATCGTGGTTTATGATGCTCTTGTGAAGCTCGCTTCCTCGGTAGTAGGGACCGTATCTGTCCTGAGCGTCGTATTCCGTGTTAAATTGGGGCCCTATCTGGTTGTCTTGATGATCTTCATCAGCCTCTCCGGGAGATACATTTGTCGGATCCCTGATCTCATCGCTTGGATCGTTTGGTGCCATCGGGAATGACGGTTGTGCATATTCATGTGCATTTCGAGATTTGGGGTACTCTTGGCTCGCCCCATCAAGAGCGTCCATGCCAGACGTGCTGTTAGTGGATCCCGGTGTCTTGGTCATCGTGAATTAGGTATGACTCCAAGGGGCCATCGGGGGAATCGAATCCTTATTGAAAGGTCTATGTCCTAGCACGATATAGCCCTCACGATTTATCATGTTGAGAATAAAAGGAAGGATGTGGGAGATTCCATACAGTCCTGCTGATAGCCCCGCACATGTGCATTTGATGAGGGGTTGGAAAACTGCGCCGCAATCACGGCTTTCTTTCATTCCTCACCACCTCTCACCAACATTTCCCACCGATTCTTTCATTCATTTTCATCCAATCAAATACAGCATCATGTCTGACCGTTACCAAGTTGGATGGTATCGGTATATACCATTTATAGGTTTTCATCATATCCTAATACTGTTCAATCTAATATCCGTAATCCTCTGGTGTGGGTAGCATCTAATCCAGTGTTTACTCAAAGACAACGATTTGAAGAACTAATAAATTGTCAAAAAATAGCATTCCTATTAGCCGGCTGTACCGCGTCCAATGGACTCCGAAACGTCTACCTCCTATCTCTCGCGTACGACAGCGAGCCTCTGGGCAAGGTAACCGAAGCACTCGTGTCCAATCCTGAGGTTGTCAAACTCTTGTTCGAGCAAGTCCAGAGCAGCAATGATACGATACGAGAAGTCCGCGTAGGCTTCACATCGCTGTGCGCAGTCTCGAGCTCGGGGCTATGGTTCTGTGACGAAAGCACTGACGGCCTCGTAAGCCAAATGCGGTCGTCGGGAAGCAGTGACCCCCTGAACCTTTTGGAGCTGGCACATACTATACGAACTGAAATTGTTTTTTATCCACTTCTGTAAGCAACTTGCTCCTAACTCACTGTTACTCTTACCACGATCCATCAAGAAAGGGTTACTAAGTCTGGGATAGAATCATTGCAATTATATCTCTATCCGTTGCCTTACTCTTGTTGAGTACCTTTCCAGGTTGGCACGAAGAGGATGATTCATACTCGCAAATCTCTGAGCCAAGAGAGGTTAAACCGTTTCCGTCCCGCCCGGTATCAAAATTTGCTCTAGGGCTGGCATTTATGGGCAGCTTCTTAGGTTTTGTTACAGTACATTGGCAACATCTCAGCAGTGCCGGCTCCGTGGTCATCGTCGAGCATGTGAGCTATTATTTAGTCAAAGCCCACGTTGGGAGCACTTCAATGGCTTTGGGATGGATCGGCGTTTTCTTCGCGGTCCTTTCGATGTTAGGCTTGCTCATCATGATTCTGTCCATTCGGGTATTGATGCGATTGGCTGATTGATTGATTATATTACCATTTGATAACTGCGGATCCCACCACCAATAATGTTTCCATATTACCCTTATGGGTCTTCAATGACTCAGTGGCATAACCGTATTTCCTTATAGTTGATAGCACTTACATCATGACGGAAGATTCAATCAAAACTCCTTATCGCTCGCCATGTAATACAACAACTGGGATGTTGCCACAAGAGAGACCGCCAACGATTGTGTAGTACGTATAGCAAGGCTCCTCAATTAATAGGATCTTAAAAGTCGTCTTCCCATCACGGACAGGAATTGTGGCGATGATCTAACAACCGGTTCAGTGACAGTTGTGGGATGATATTGGAATATCGTCTCGCATGTCTGAGGTCGCGCAACGGTTTCCGGAGTAATGGCGCAGGTTCGGCTGGACTTCGCCGGTGGGCGTTTATGGTCGTCGCCGCAGATGTGAGCTGCTTCCCATGTGCAACTTGCCTCCGAAATGTTTCCTAGATCCAGACAACCAGTAGCAAAGAGTTCGAATTACCGCCGCCAGACTTCGCAGATGTTCAACAAAACCTGGACAGCAGGCGACTTACCGTCTTGGTCAGCAATGCAGGTGGTGGCCCAGTGGAGCCTAGGTTTGTGGCCGTGAGTGCGTCGCCCGAGGTCAGTATGACGAAAAACGCCAGTTTGAACGCCGGCATTGCGCCTGGAAATGCAGATGGATGAGGGCGGCGGAAGCGACGTTGAGATACTGGGTATCGAGGTCGGTAGGGTCACCCATACCAAAGTCTGTAGGGTGCCTCCATCGCTTTTCCTGTCAATATCAGAAATTGTGGCCAACGCCGCGTTGGCAGGGCGGATTATGGACACGGGATAGTTGTGGGATACTAGGCTCACGCTTTACAGCAACTGGGTGTAGGCCCGTTGGCAACTCTACCGAGATGGGCGAAATCTCGGACAGAGGAAAGGGTGAGACAAGACAGCCAAATGGAATAGCTCTCAAAGGGAGCACCTTAGTGCGTAGCAACATCCAGAAAAAGTAACATACCTAGCTGGTTGTTAATGGAATATGATTGACTTTTGACATCATCCAATGGGTTAAGCCTTTTTGTTAAGAGGTAACTTGATCTTTTCCAGCCGCTGGTTTCTACTGGGCCAACCTATAAAAAAACATCACCTTACAACCAACTCAACTCTGGGAAGTACACTCGACTTCGCGCTTTTTGCGCAGTCCATTGTAATCGAACAATTGCTTAAGCTGTGGAATTATGGACGACCAGCTACACTGTTCGTTTGCAGAGCCTTGGGTAGGACTTGCCCGCCCGTTCGGTGGTCCCAAACCATGGCTAGCATCGACTCGCATCCGCCCCAGCCCTACAGCATGACCTTGTACGAGGTTCTGGGAAGTGTACCTCTGCTTTGCGGATACATATCCAGAACGAACGATATCCTTTGGGAGACTATCTGCCTGCTTGGGAAACCGCCCTCACATTGGTGGGACAAATGGGAAAAGCCCGGGGATTTTATTGAGCAGGACGAGGCCTGGATTTCGGTGACATTGCGCCGCTGCACCAGCACATGTGGGAAATGGGACGCGGGAAGACGCTCGAGACGTGCGAGTGGAATGTCAAAAAGGGAGAGCTGCGGGCTTTGGAGCATATGCTAGGGCCCATGTTGAAATACGAGCCTGCCGATTGAGCTACGGCTGAGCAGCTGATGAAGTCGGATTACATGGTCAATTGGGCGATGCCAACTTGGGGTCGGCAACTGAAACGAACAGAAGTAAGCAGAATGGGGCCGTAGGATTACGATCTGGCTCATTGATTCGAGTTCAATAGTGGTTGGCAGAGAAACCGTACGTCATCATTGGTCTAACTCGATTGCAGATTTGCCGATTAATTTGGGGGCCGAAACGTTTCCACTTACACGTATCCTTGCTTGCATCTTACAACCCGCAACCCCCTCTTTCTTGGTACTATATATTTCTCGCTATCATATATTGAACTTTATAATATAGTAATGATGGAATGGCCTAATTTATACTCCTTTCATTCTGTTAAGATTGCCAGAAACGCTAGTCCAGCTATGAAGCCCTTTCGTTATAAGTCGTTTCAAAAATCTCCCGACTTGCGTCGCGTATCATTTGACAGTCTGCTCGTCAACGAACCGACCGATCGCTTTCGCTCGGAGCGTACTGGAGACGAGGAATCGAGCGGTGACGAAATCTTAGGGCTTGTCAGCCCAGCACAACGCCCGGATGAGATAAGCACGTCAACCATCTCCATGGAAGACACAAGCCACTTTTCAACCCCTGATTCTGACCAGTCTCCTCCGAAATTAGTGGTGGACTCTGGAGACTCAACGAGAACTTCATTGACTCACTGGAAACCTGAGATAGTATCTCTCGGCGTTGCTATAGGCTGTATTGTCGCTTTGTTCACAGCCCTCTACAAGCTGAACGGACAGGAACAACCCCATCTACAGTACGAAAAGGTGCAAAACGTGATCAATCTGAGCACCTTGGTCGCTTTACTCGCCACAATCTTCAGGTCTATGCTTGAGAATGTTCTTGGTTCAGGTCAGTATACTTCTTTGATCTTTCCCCCTCAGCCGACATGTTGCCAGTGACGATGGAAGGATTTGGCTCCGTTGCTAATTCGTACTGCTTATGACCTACCAGTGATCGGCCAACTCAAGTGGCGCTGGTTTCGGTCGAGCTCACACTCGCTCGACCGCATTGAAACGTACACTGACGCGAGTCGCGGCTCTTGGGGGTCATTAACATTGCTGTTTTCCTATTTCCGTCCGTAAGTGTTCATTAATCTCGAGTGTTTGCAGCACGTCATAATTAGATACGAAATTCTTGGTGTTGACATCTTTCTTATAGCAACCTGGCTACGCTTGGGGCCGTCATAACAGTCCTATCGACTGTGATCAGCATATTTTCTCAGCAGGCCTTACAGAATGTGCCGTGCCAGAAACCAGCCTCACATGGTATAGCGTCAGTTCCCATAGCTCAAACCGTGGCAGACTTCGGAGAAAGTCAGAAAGTTGGTGGTCCCGAGTATCAACTGAGCCTCGCCATGGACCTTCAATCGGCCGTCATCGCGGGAATCACCGGTTCAAAATCGCCGAATTCACTTCTAACAGAATGCACCTCTGGCAATTGTACCTTTCACCCCGTGGCTGATATCACGTACTCGAGCGTCGGTGTCAATAGCCAGTGCGTGGATGCATCATCTCTTATCACGCAGAGCGGTGTGCTCTCTTGGGACGATCCAAGAACTCTGAACCATGATAATACGACAACCTACAGTTTACCAGGTGTCACCAACATCACCTATCAATTGGCGACTAACGGTGGGGTTTGGGCCGATAGATGGACTAACGTTCTTGCTACTTCTACCTTTCGCCTTCCGGAGCCCCAGGAAGTGGATGATAAATGGAGCGAATTTATGCTTACTTCTCAGTCATCCGATTGGGCAGGAAACATCACCTCGACGGAACGGATGAGGGAAATCGTTGAAAGCTCTTTTGCCTCCGTTGCATTCCTCCTGCCCACAGTCAACCCTTGCCAAAACCGCTCAGATTACGAGGAGTACCTGGGATATTCTCGGCCCCCTATGCCACCAGTCAATGCAACATCTTGCCCACAGCTGAATATGCCAGGGGTGACTACGCTTCCTGGTCTTTTTACCGTGGTAGCAGTCAGGTGTTTCTTCTATCCCTCGATACAGCACTATGCCGGCTCGGTGGAAAACGGCAAGTTTATAGAAAAGTCCATCGGAGACCCGATGCCTCTAAAGCTTAATGCTTCAACCGTGTACCCCCGTGGATACCTTGTGGAGCCATCGGGATTACGGCTATGGTCTTATAGGTTCTCGAGCCACTGTGTGATCGATAACGTGGTTTACACCCCTACTAGCATGAACATTTCCGACGTGCCAGGTGGAGTTGTGACCGTTGGAAACGAAACCGGGCCGAGGAGGTGTCTTTATGGGTTCCGAACAGCATTGGACGATGCCGCAATGGAAGGCATCCTATTTAACTGGGAAATCTTCGGTTTCATACTTGGGCCCACCCGAGCGCCATGTCAGACATTGTACAAATTTACCGCGATGAAGTGTGAAGAAACCTGGTGGCTGAATAACATCTTCAATGGCGGGCATGCGACGCTCGAAAGCATCAACACGTTTGTGGGTGCTGCAGCCAAAGGTTTCGCCGACCAGCTGCGGAACTACGGCACGGACTGGGACAACAACGCCCTGGTGGCTTCGGGCACGGTGTGGGAAACCACTGTATGTACCGAGTTTCACGCCGTGTGGCTGATCTACCCGCTGGTGATGCTGGTCGGAACGTTGATCCTATTCGTCGCCGTCCTGCTCTCCAGCAGCGGGTTGTTTGGCGGCGGCGTTCAAGAGACCATTTGGAAGTCGTCCGTCCTCCCCTTGCTGTTTTACGGATTGGAGACGCAGCATCAGCGAGATGGTATCGAGCTTGCGACAGCGAAGGAACTCGATGTGGTTGCGAAAAGGCTCAAGGTTGAGTTCTCCTCGAGAGACGACGGATGGAGATTCCATGCTACAGACAAGGAAGATACAGCAGAGGAAGAAAGCGGCTGAGATGGCAACCATGCGGAGGAGACGAGCTACTAGATTTTATATTGACAAACTGTCTCTCAACGGCAAGAGTACGTAGGCATGACAGACAACTACTCCCTTCCTCTTTTCCCCTTTGCTTACATTCGGTATGTTTCCTCCGTTGGTGTATGGCTTCAGTCATGTCTCCGTAACTGGGCCGTTTGTGTTTTTCTTTGTTGGACAAGTCTGGTATAGATTATGATACACTATACGTATTGTCATCCAGTCGTTATGGGACATTTCCTCGATCGAATTTGCTGATACGTGCTCCTATACCTACCAGTACGTGGCATAACTGGAATTACCCCCGACCACGCTGACAAACTCCTTCCCGATAATCCCATCTGCACGCATGTTAGAGCCGGGCCTGAAAGTTCAAGATTGAGATACGTACCGGTTCTCTCCGATGGATGCAGCTCATCGTACCTGTTTCTCTATGTTAGCAACACATCAACTTCAGGAGGCGGCGCCTCTCCTTACCACATGAATGACGAGAGCGGACTCTCCGAGTTCTTGCAATCCGAATTGTTCACAGCACAGTGGTGATAATACCCCATGGCGTTGGCGGGCGCATCGAGGTACTTCTCGGGGTCGTTGTAGATGTCGAGCATGAGCTGGTGGACGTTGAACACAGCGAACGAGGCGTCGGGCCAGCGGCGCGTCTTGTTGGCGAGGAGCTGGAAGGGCACGCCGTAGTCGAACATGGTGTTGACGTTGGTGGTGTACTCGAGCATCTTCTGCTCGACCTCGGTGCTGTTGCAGTGGCCTGTCTTGTTGGGCCAGTAGTGGGTGTCGCCTGTGCCGCCGTTCTGGGGCGCTGCGTACAGCGGGGAGCGCTCAAGGGGCGCCTGGTTGAACAAGACGAAATGGCGCCCGCCCTGGGCGTAGACAGCGTCGAAGACGCGCCAGATGCAGTCGACGAAGTCGGTGATGGTGAGGCCCTTGTGCTGCGAGTCGGTCAGGAAGGCGTCGCCGCCCAGGTCGTTGGTGCCGATCCAGAGGGCGTAGACGGTGTTGTCGCTCGCGCGGTTCGGGTAGAAGGTGTTGGTGCCCGTCGTGGCGTTCACGTAGGCTGCGTCCTCGACAAAGGAGGGGATCTCGTCTTCCAGGACCGAGGGGAAGGACCGGTTGATGTTGACCAGGTATCGCTCAAATATGGTATTGGAACAAAAGGCACCGCTCACTTTGAGAGGAAAGAATCAGTGTCGATTTCAAGGCACCCAAGAAATAAGCAGACAGATAGCTGGCTAACTAGCATCACAAGAAATAGAAGAAGGATTGAGATTGATTCGCTACCCATAAGAAATAGACATGGCAGTCAAAAAGGTCATACCAGCGTAATCGTAGAATCTGGCGCCCAACTGCTGCGTCGCGAAATGACCCCACGAGTATCCACCACTCGCCGTGAAGTTGCTGGTGGAGGTGTCGGTAGCGGGCGGCGGCGTTGAACCGTTGTTGGCAATGTAGGCCGACAGACGGCCCGAGTCCGTGTAGCTGTCGCCAAACGCAATGACGTTCTCTACGGTGAATGGCGGCTTGCTGTCGATGGGGTAGGTGGCCGCGGCCATGCCGGCGGCTGCAATTATCAGTGGAACACGCATTTCGACGGTGGTCTAAAAGACAACACAAGACTGACGGAGAAGATGATGCGCGAGGGTTACCACAGCATCCCGACTTCCCATTTCGCCGGGTACATTGGCAGCATTTTATATGCATCACCCGCCCGCAAAGGATGTCACTATTACTTCCCATGATCCATGATCCAATCCTGGTCGAATCCCATTCAGCCGGAAGCGGAGCACTATCATACTTAGCTGCAGGAACTGTAGGCAGGGTGACGAACCGCTGCAAGCTGAACATGCCGTCATGGACGGCAGGCGGGCAGGCGGGCAGGTTGGCTGGCTGGCACATATTGAATTTAGGATTTCGGAGACGGGTCAAATCGCAGTGTTTTCCAAGGATCTCGCATTGACACGAGCCGTCCCGCAACTGCGTTACTGCGTTGGCGATTAAGACATGAGCAAATCCTTCGTTGGTCGTCAGTCAGCAAGTTCTAGAAGTGATTCCCAGACCCAGAGATAATGTTGGGCGACGCGTGGAGACAAGTCGCATCATCCACAACACTACTGCTGCACCCCGGGATGCTTCGGTAGACCATTGCGGGGGAGAATGAGGCACGAGGTAGAAAGTGCCTTTACCAGTACCTACACCACACGCTGTAGCTACGGCAATGCTCCTTCTCAAAACTGAGTAGGAGTATGCAGGGGAAAGCAATGCACGATTTGAATCAACTGTGTTCCATTCAAGTATTACTTCTCTTCTTCAATACTGATGTCGGTTGTCGACAGGCAGAGAAAGGAGCTGTCTGTCCCGAATGAGTGAGGGGGGACATTGGATTTGGTTGTCACGTCAGCCAGAGACAGTGTACTTGAAGTAGAAGCAGCTAGACAGAGACAGGAATGCTTGATTTTGGTATTTCCGCCAATGACGGATAGGAAATGGATCATGTTGGATTTCCTGTGAGCAGGCAGATTAGGCTGAGTCGACGTGCATGTAGCCAATCTGCACCTTCCTCAATGACTGTAAACCATTGTAAGCCCTGAGTCGATGTAACGCGGCATACAGAGTGTCTGCAGGTCAACAATGGCACGGGATCAAGCTTTGAACTCTACTTGTAGATAAATTGGATGCCAATTCGATTGAAGGAGTGTATTCAATGGATAATCAGTAATTATTGGCAGCTGAATGGATGGTCTTTGTTGAGTCACAAGGCATGGTGGCAGCCTGGAACCAGTAATGAAAGCATCCCACAGAACACTGCTCCAGCTGCCTCAGTGTGCTGCCTGCTCTTTTTGCAGCTGCTTTGGGGCTTCCAGCCAATCAGAACTCAGTTTGCAGGTTTTTGGGCACCAGAAGCTTTTTCCTTTCACTGGTTTAGCTGTGTCGAAGCCTAGAGCCCCACCAAAAGGTCAGGCTTCCTTCTGGCAATCAGTAATCTGCGCAATCAGCAATCAGCCTGGGGCCCCACTTTGACCTTTTGGGAGAGGGTATAAATTTCTCATCTTCCTCCCAGATTCTCTGACTTCTCTTCTTCTTTTCCTCTCCATCCTGGTGCACGGGCTTTATGTTTGGCAGTGAAGATTCGTCTGAGCCAACATTTTTGCTAGTTGAAAACTAAACAAGACCGCTCCTACTTGGCTTCGGTCGGGTAGGGAATTTTTGGAAACCTCTTCTCTATTGAGATCCTTCTCTTTGTTTTTTCATCTCCTTGGTTCCTTCGTGGGACGAGGCGAAGAAGAAGCCTTCGAATCCTCCAAATATCGAATGATGACGCCGGCGCCGACGAGATTTTGTTGCTGCGCGCACGACCAAGGTCGCGGCCAATGTTCACGATACCGTAGTTAGCTAGGATGGTAAGTTTGCTGCTCATCAAGCTTGCCACGCTCGAGGCGGCGCGGCGGCGAAGCAGGACCTCGAGGTCCATCCTGCGAACGTCCCATCCATCACCAACCGCTCTGAGTAATTATTGTTTGCTTGCGTCGCAGCGCCTCGTCAACAGGGAACAGTGACGATGGCGACAACGAGATTTTGTCATTCCACCAAATATCAACCTTCTCCAAACCCTCTGGCATCGCCGCCGCGTTCCCCCGTACGACGATTCTCCTGCCGAGTCCTGTGGGCAATGAAGCTGGTGACCTGCTGGCAGCAGGACCATTTTACCGACATCTCGAATTAACATCTTGGAGTACAAACCATCACCTACCTTCCTTGACTGTCCCATAGAGAGCAAATTTGGTTTGCAGCGACCTGCAATTAAATATCATGCACTCTTGATTCACGATCAGATAACTATGTATTTGCGACATGATCCCAAATTATTCCTCACTGCCTGCCATTTTGATGCCAGAAATCGCTGCGTACCGCGTGCGTTCAACTCGAGACCGTTGAGAATCCATCATTTGCCATGTGACGATCCGAGTCGCCAGGCAGAGGCGTGCTTCAAAAACTACACCAATGAACAGGATACCGCTGGCGTCACGAATCCCGCCTCTGAAGACGTTGCGAGTGGGAAACCTTCCGAGTCGCTATTGGGCTCGGTCTTGGGACTTGATGGCAATGTTCGCGACAGCCCTATTATCTTCTTCGGTGGTTTAAATTGCACAGTGTGCTCCATCTCGTACATATCTCGTCGCTAGGCGAATGGCCAACCTCCCCAGACGTAAGTTAGCATGTTCTTGGATGTGATCTCCTCCTCCTTGCCCTTGAGCTCGTCGACGTCCCAGTTGGCCCAGACCATCCTGCCACTCAAGAACTTGGCCTCCGGACGAGTGACCCAAAGACAGAACCCAGCGAAGAGTTGTGCTAAGAAATCAATGAATGTTAGTTCCCATTTTCTTACTATGAACAACATAAATATCTAAGATTTCCTCTCATTGATCATCTACGTAAACTCACGAGTGTCCATGTTGACCATGGGAGTATCCGGTGTGGCGCCCGAGCCGCGAAAGATGGCCGTATCAACCATGCCCGGCGCGACGGCCGTCACGTTGAGTTCCGGGTTCTCGACGGCGAGGTACTCAACCGTCTTGATAAGCGCGAGCTTGGAGACGAGGTAGCCCGACAGGCCCGCCGTCACGGCGGTGGGGAATACGATAGACCCGCCCGGCACAGTGACGACACTGGCGCCCTTGGCCGCCTTGGGGAACAGGTGCTTGGCTAGGATGACAGTGCTCTTGACATTGGTCTAATTCAATGAACCATAATACTCAGTATGTTAATGTTTGGTTTGGTGATTCTTTTGAAGTGAAGAATGCAGGGGTCGGATACGAAGAAAAGGAGAAAGGACGGGCTACCGACCTCGTAGGCTTTCCAATAGTCGTCGATATCCGTCTGCGCGACGGGAGCAGGGACATTGATGTGACCGGCCGCGTGTATCAGCACGTTCCACTCCCCGTCGAGAGCGTCGACAATCTGCTTCACCCCGCTCTCGTCGGTGACGTCCACGGCCACCGTCTTCACTCGGACGTCATTAAGGTTCATTTGTTTTTTGGCGACTTGCGCAGCGGTCTCGCTGAGGTTCGCGGCAGTGCGGCCTACTACGACCAGCATCTTGACCCCGGCTTGGGCATACGCAATGGCAGTCTCGCGGCCCAGTCCTGATCCCTAGGGGTCGTTCGGTATACTGCTTCTAGGTCTCGAGGGGAAAGTTTCCGACTTACAGCGCCTGTGATCACGACGGTCTCTCCTTGGTGGCCGACCTTTTCGTTGGTGTACTCGATGGCTGGGTAGACATCGTTATGCCACTGGCAACACAAAACGTCAGCAGGGTTCTCACACCACATATGGCCACGGCTAGCCGGAACACGGCACAGCAAAACCAGAACAAAACACTCAAGTGATTCCTACCGTGGGCGTCAGCGATGGGTAGTGGGGCTGCATTTTGAACTGGTCGCGATGGTTTGGCGGTGTTGTATACTATCGAGGAAAGGATCGAAACGAGGAGAAGATGAGAAAGAAAGGGTGAAGTTTCGAGAACACCTGCACTCCCAATCCGATCTGTACCGCCTTTCCTATCAATTGGAAGGAAGTAAGGGTAGCTTGAACTAATCCTCGATAGGGAAAGAGCCCGACGCTTTAATCCAGTCGAGTGGTGTTTCCCTTGCTTTGTCCACTTCAGAGCCTATCACTGCTTACTTCTAGGTATGATTGATGTAAGGGGTTGGGTAAGGTAAAGGGGCCCCTTGGTAAGCACTGGGATAGACCGTGTGTTATTGGTTGGGGAACTAGATGAGCCCAGCCAGTCTACTGGTAACATAACCTGGCTCCTCTCATATTGAAATCTCAGCTGGCTAATAATAACGCATAGCAGAAACGGCTATTTCATTCTTTAAAGTAGCATAATATAATAACAAGGCACCAAAGGATATATTCAGCTACATAAATGATCTAGTCGTTTCTACTTGGCCCTGCATAATCTACCGTCACTTCTCTCTTCCCACTCCTCGCTTCCCACGGCCGTCCTGGCATACATGATGCTAGCAGGGTCGTACTTGTGCTTGATCTTCAGAAGCCTCGCGTAGTGGTCTCCGTACAGCGTCCTTTGGAAGTCGGGCTGCTGGAAGTCTGCCTCGCTCAGATAGGCAGCTCCATTCGGCGTCAGTCTCTCGAGCGACGGGAGCAAGTCGTGTGTCACGAGCTCCTGTCCCGCCATCGTGGCGCTCCAGTCCGTGTAGTTGAGCGGCGTTCCCATTGCGGCACCCACAAGCGTCTTGCGGAAATACGGATTCACCGCGACGTCGTCCGGGGACCACGATGGCACGCCGCCATTAGCAACGTTGTAGCTGACGCCGGAGAACAGCGCTACCGTGCTGATATGCCGGATCGCCTTGACCAGCTCCGTCGTGTTCTGCAGCGCGACGTCGCGCGGGATTAGGCGCCCGCCCAAGTTGTAGTCGGACACGTTCCAGCTCGCGCCCTGCTGGTAGAACTGGTAGGCGCTCAGAAACGTCGAGTGCTGCTTGGCCGGCGCATATTGGTAGTCGATCCCGGCCTCCTTAAGGATGTCGGTCCAGGGCTGGATGAGGCGGTCAAGCTCGGCGGCGGTGACACCGGGCGCAACCGCGGGCGTGATCATGAAGCCGAAGGGCGCGACGATCCAGCTCACGAAGGCGCCGGCGTCGACAAGCCCCGGCAGCGCCTGGGTGATGAATCCGCCGATTGCGGCGTATAGCGCATCCGCGTTGGTCCCCGTGTTGGGCACCATCATGGAGGCCGTGGACGTATACGTGTCCGGGAACGCCTTAACGGTCATGGAAACGACGACGCCGAAGGTGCCGCCGCCGCCGCCGCGGAGCGCCCAGAACAGGTCTGTATTCTCGGTCGGGGAGGCCGTGAGATATTCTCCCATCGGTGATATCACCTCCCATTCGAGCACTTGATCGGCGGCCAGGCCATATTTCGATGAGAGGGGACCATGGCCACCGCCCTGGGTGAAACCTCCTGCCGCGGCCACGGTTGGGCAGTTGCCGCCCACCACGATCAACCCGTTCGATGCGGCAAATTTATATGCTTCGAGTGACTCGACCCCAGTGCCCATCTTGATAGCGGGTCCATTGAAGCCGGAACCTGCGAACTCATGCTGATCTAATAACTGGATGGCCTTGAAGTTGTGCACCCAAATGGTGAGAGAGTGAGCTCCTGTAGACTTCCCCAGATAATCGTGGCCGGTATTGCGAATAACCAGGCGAACATTATGATCCGTGGCAAAGCGAATACCTTCCTGGATGTGCGATGCCTCGGTAGCGTTGATCACGTATACCGAAGTTGCGCCCAGGGTACATGGGGTGTCCGGTCCCAGCCAGGGGTTACATGAGTTGTTCGAGAAGAAGTAAGACATGGGCGAGGCGGGAGATGGCAGGTGCGTCTCGGGTGAGAACCAGTGATCCCGAAGTACGGCACATTTCTCTTCGTCGTAGAGACTGTTAGGCTCGCCGAATAACGTCGTGTGGCATACGGCAGAAATGGGAATGGTCTGGATGAGCTTGCCGCCGACCGTCTCGTTCAGCCGGGCCCACGCCGACGTGTCGGGCCATGAGGCATCGCCAGGTATGGTGCGGCACTCTGCCTCCGATCCGGAGAAGAGACGATCGCGGGCCAATATGGCAGCAATGGCGACGATGATGGAACACCAAGCAACAACTCCGCGGATCGACATCATGATGTGTCCGTTGGGCCGCCAACTGAATTCCTGAAGACGACCGAGCGAAAAGATTCTGGGTACTTTGAAATGTCGACTGTTAATGACTTGATAATGAACAATAAAGTAGTATACGCATTGCATGCAGTGGAGGCTCGAAGATAAATCTCAAGGCGGTTAAGGTTAGAAAGGGAATGTGTTAAAAGGTCGAGCCATCCAACTCTGCTACGCCGCAATGCCATGTCAGTGATGCATTCATGCAAGGGAGACCCCGCACCGGAGCAATAAACAAATCAACAGTCCAAGGATGTTTGTCCGGGGCGGCTGTGCATCGATCGTACCCTGGCTTTCGACACAACCTCCTATGTAGGGAGTCGCCTCCTTACTTTGTCAATAAGTACTTCACATATCTCTGCACCCGATTTGGAAGTGATCGCGGCCCACTCGCCGCCAATGCCGCCATCCATATTCGTAATTAGGTCTGGATGGATACGCGGGCATGACCCCATGGATGCCCGAGTCTGCGCGTCGTCAAACGGCATCTTGCTCAACGGTCCCGGACCGGTAACTACCTCGTGAACTGCAATCGACCCCGGCATGCCAGGATTGAGTCCCAAACCCGCGGCGGCTCGATTCCTAGCACTGCTGTTTTTCTTTAGCTTCGATTATATTTCCTATCAACACACCAAAGACGAGCTATCGTTGAATTAAGTACATAACTTCAAGAAAAGCATTTCGTTACCTAATGCCTTCGAGTTTCTCGAATAACAGGACCTTACCATAATTTCAGCATAAGACGATATGATGGAAGTTCGATTATGCTTAAGTAGAAAGTGGCGTCCTGTGTTAAGTTTAGGGAGGCTACTAAGATTACCCGGTCCTATGGTCTATTCTGGTTTCAATTCCAAGGAGTCCGAATGGAAACGACATTTCTGACGGCCTGTGCGGGGGAGCCAACTGATTCAGTGGTTAAGGATTTGGGTGCCCCCAATCAGTCACCGTTAGTTAATGTGTACTTAGGTTACCTATCTGTATTAGCAGGGTTGAACCTGACATGCCTTCCAACAAGGGGGCATTAGGCATCAGCTAACTAAGCCATACTGTTTAAGAACCAACCCAACATCTCTGGTCACGAATATATACGCTGGGTACGTAGGGGGGATCAATTGGAACCAGCGAAGGGAATTTCTTGCCGAATCTGTTTGCTGAATCATGATGGGTCATGCATATCTACCACTGGGCCCTTGCGTCGTCCCTCGTCACGTTTGCCACGCCCTTGGGCAGTGCACCCACGCAGCAGCGCGTCCCATGTCGGCATCGTGGAAAGATTTGGGCAGGCTCAAAGTCCCAGGCACATCCCCTACATGTCAATGTTCGGACTCGTCCGAAGACTTCTTCCAGATCAATAGGTTGGACTTTAGTCCAGAGGCTTCGTACTTATTGAATCTCGAATTATCGGCCATGGCGCTAAAAAAGGGGCAATGCAATCGTGGGGTGACGCGGAGGCACATCTTGCTCACTAACTCACTAACCCCACTATCCTGCCAGCGGTAAAACCCCTGAAACCCCCCAAAGCCATTCCAGTTAGATGTAGAAGAAAGGTTGTGCTTGATCTTGACCATTCGCCGTGTCATATATTTGAACTAGGTATTGTGCCATTTTTCTTCCCATTCCTGCATTATCAATCTGAAATTGATTTGCGCCAAGAACGGTAAAGCTGAAATTAAAGTAAGATTATTTCGCGTGTCAACTATCCTAATTGGCGGTGCCTCTTTCCATTCCCCCAACTCATACAACGCACAAGCAGTAAAAAGGCAGTAAAAAGCAGTAAAGACGCAGAAAAGAAGCGTGCCATGGTCAAGCATCTGGTTTCTTACTCTCAACCACATATTTATCCGCCGTCACCCGGTCCTGGACCGCCAGGTCTTCAGCGTAGGCATCGACGTGGTACTTGGCGAACTGTCGCGTGGGCACCCCGGCGGCGAACATGAGGTCGAGTTCCTCGAAGGTGCGGTCCTTGGTCTCAGTAAGGCGGAAGTAGGCCCATACCAGAGTCAGCGCCGCCCAGCCGCACCAGAAGAAGCCCGTGTAACCACGCCAGTTCCAGCTGGTCGGGTTGACCATGTAGGGCTCGAGGATGTTGGCCCAGAGCAGGGTGACGTAGTACACGTTGCGCGCCAGGCAGATGGTCTTGGACCGCAGCCGCGTCGACGATACCTCAGCCGGGATCGTCCAACCCATGGGCCCGACCGAAAGCGAGAAGGTGAAGAGCCAGACGAGGCACAGCGACGACTGCGCCCAGACCACGCCGTTGTTGCGCGCTGCGGTGGTGAGGACGCCGATGATGAACAAGTAGACCACGATTCCCGTCATGCCGCAGAGGTACATGGTGCGGCGACCGACGCGCCTCATTAGAAACCACGACAGGATCGTCCCGATAAAGGCGATAGCCGTTCCACCCAACCCGAGCTTGTATGCGTCGTCGGCGCCCATGCCCGCCTGTTGAAAGAAGTAGGTGCCTGAGTAGGCGAACTGGGAGCCCGCGAGAACCTGCCCCGCGAAGGATACACAAGCAATCTCAGTTCTACGCCGGTGACTGCCCCGGAAGCAGTCGAGGTACGAGCTGCCCGCCTCAATCTCATGTTCGATGGCATTGGTGTGCACCATCATAGCAAGGGTCTGCGGCGCTTTCTCTCGCTGCGGGCCGCAAGTCACGCGGCGCAAGACCTGCTCGGCCTCCTCGAGCCGGCCGTGCTGGACGAGCCACCAGGGGCTCTCAGGCATGAAGAGGCACGCGACGAACAGGGGCACTGGCCATACCCACTGCACGGCGAAGGGGATGCGGTAGGACCACTGGTCGTCCCGTTTGAGGAGCCCTTGCAGCACGCCCGCGCCGATGAACTGGCCGATGGCGAAGCACATGTTGACGTAGGCGGTCAGGTAGGGGCGCAGGGCCAGAGGCAGGATTTCGGACGCATATGCGGAGCCTATGGTGGCGAAGATACCCCATGGGACACTTGAAAGGGGGTCGTATAATGCAAGTCAGCTGCCATGTAGTGTACAAAGGTGTGAAGTAATCTGGATCAAGAGGCTGCCACTGGAATAATCAACTTGAATAAGCTAACTTACCCGCATAATACTTGTCCAACAGTCTGAACAGCAGGGGTTTTCCCGAAGAAAGAAGGGAAGATGAAGGCAGTCATCAACAGCAGCGATGCCAGAAATACACGCCTAAACCCGAAATGGCTGATCAGATAGCCGTTTATAAAGACTCCGATGATGCATCCAGCTATGGAACCTCCCCATAGCGCCGACTCTGGCAACAATCCTCGTTAGTGAAGTTTGAGACATTTGAGGAACGAGATAATTCATTACTTACGCCAAGCTGCTGTCACCTGGTATCCTGCCTCTCCGCCGTGGTCCTCTCCGAACCGTTTCTGGAACGCCGGGAAGCCGAGAAAGTTGCCCATCAGTATGGTGTCGTATCCTAAATAGGGACACCATGGTTAGCAATCATGCACTACGTATTTTGATGAGGAGGAGGAGGAGCTGGCCGGCAATGCACACATACATACGCACACATACCTTCCATGATGACCGACATGGATACTGTCAATGACCACATGACAGCCCAGCGGTGGTTTAAGAGAGCTTCTCGGACACTTGTCGCGTGTTCGTCGATGTTGCCGGCTTGGGCGTCGCCGTGGGACTTCCCGGCCCATTCGGTGGTTTGATGTCCGCCGTCATCGTGTCTAGACTTCGCCATGATATCAATGCTACAGGTAGTCATTAAATTTGGACCCTGAGATTGTGGGCGGTGATCTGCTTTTTATGATGCCGTCGATGTTTCCCCTCATGTTGGGGAATTGCTTACGACCTGGGGAAACCCTGCACTTGCATCACCCCCGGGATCTATCTCACCCTTGTTCGGCCTGGCTAAGTATACATCACATCGGTCAATTGGCCGTGCTAGCTAGTGGTGGGCACAGGCGTTGGGAAAGCGATCCCGTCAATAGTAATGAAGGATTCAGGCGCAATTCACACCACAATGATGGCCGGTCAAAACGACTACTGCTCTGTGCCGCACTGGTCTCGCTACGGGCTCGCCTAGAGGGCTCCGACCATCCATTGGGTCGAGAATACCGTATTGAGCGACGGATGTGGTAAAGTGACTGAGCAATGCCCTGTTCCCCCCCCATGGGGTAGCACGCCCAATGCAGGCTACGAAAGGGGCCGTGTAAGCGCACGAGTAAGCATCCTCAGTTCCATATGGATGGTTACTTTGATCTCGCATTCAGATTTACCGGCACCCGACATGTACGTGGTGCTTAATATGGAGTAACCGTGACATGAACCTAAGTAATATGGACATAGCAAGACCTTTCAATAGGCTCTTTAATGTAACGCCAATAGAAAACAGCCATTGTTTGTCCAAGTATTTCAATTCAGCAGCTTCACGTCACCAGTCTCGCTATGCCTCTTAGCCCGCCGAACAGCGCGGGAAATGCAGCGAACAAAAAGTCTGAATCCTAAGAAGACCGATCAAACTGCGTTCCTTCGAAACCAAGTCTAGCGGCGGAATATGAGGTTATCTTTTACAAGCGAAAGCGCTCAAGTAGTAGCCCATTTGTAGGTGCACGTTGGCCTATAAGTGTTGTAAATACTCGGTCTATGACCGCCGTTCACCTTTAACCAAAGACATCGAAGCCACTCGTGCACGCCTATAGGTATAGGTCGAGTAATAGACATAAGGTAATCCCTTGGCAATAGTAAATCTCTCCTGTCCTTAAACAGGAATGGTTCGGCAATTGCCTGTGTGAAAGGGCGATAATTACAGATTAGCTATGAGCATGAACAGTTGGTAATAGTATACCAGTAATAACCATTTCCGTAGATATTACGTATGATGAAGAAATCAGGGGTTTATACTTACTCGGGTGTACAACTCCTCCACCGCTGGGTCGAGAAGAGCTATCGACAAGCTCTCATGGCTGTTTTTGATGCAGCGACTACAATCCGGGACTTCAAAGACGAATCGGCATCGAGGGCACCGTGGGCCGTGGGATGCGACGAGCACGCAATAGGGCCAGGCGTCGCTGGTAATAATGCAAGTGGTAATGGGGCAACTGACGCGCCAGAGCAAAAGAACGGCGTGGATGTCGTCGCAAACTTCTTTGAAGCCCACCAGTGACTCGACCAGCTCCTTGTCTGGATACGCCCAAGGTCGTTGGGTTGGTGATGATGCAGAAACGCTCTGGTCTGCCACCGTCCTCTGGTACGCTTTGTAAAGTGTCCCGCGCGAAAGGCTAAATCCAGTAGGAAGAATACATGATTAGCTTCTCGAGTGAAACAAATGGATATAGAGCGAGAAATTGAACTAGGTGGAGGAATGTTCGAAACTCACTACAGTGGTCCAGCTATCTACCATTTGCAATTTCCTTGGATTAAACAAATCTTGATAGAAGGAAACTTAAGTCACGAAAGACGAAGGTTATTCATTTTACACTATTTCTAAGCTACGTTGGATTGCAATAGTAAATGTATAGCCTCTTGATGGTTCTGACATAATTACTTGTTTCATTGACTCTCGCCGACGATAGCCATGATAGGTCTCTATGGATGAGAGAAATTACTCTAGTCGTGGGCTGAACGCGCTTAGACATCCGTCGATCAACTAATTACTCCATGATTACACCATCGTCATCATTGCTCGCGTCCTGGTCATCACCAGAGCTAACGCCAACAGTACCATGCCCCAAGGCGAAGACACTTGCAAACTGCTGGCGATAGTGACAGATGTGGAAAGACTGGCCGCCTCTGCAACGCGCGAAGCTTCGCGATCTGCTCGTCGCTCAACTTCTTCTCCGAAGACGGGTCGCGGGGATACACGTGCAGGTCGTGCGGGTACGTCGGTTCAAAGACAACGTCTCCCTCTTTCCCCTAGCAGGCCTCGTCATCCCACAGGGGCGACTTCTTGCGGTAGTAGTAGGGTCGGCCTGCCTTATTCCAGAAGGACCGCTCGGTACCCTTGGCGACTTCGACTAGGGATTGATGGATAAGCGGGCCGTATTGGGTAGTCGCGCTGTAACGAACATGGAAAACAATCCATTAAAAATCTTCATACTTATAGTTACTCCTTAAATTGATAACAAAATTCCATCCACCGGAAACACAGACCATACACAATTGGTCAATCGGATCAACAGACCGTCAGTTGTGACATTTCGCGGCCTATATTATAAAAGATGCTTCCCATACATTCGGCTGTCGGATAAAAGCACAAGGCTGAAATACGGCATGCGTCATCTCGCAGCTTCTTAGAGGCTATGCAGGCCGTGGCTGAGCTCGAGATTGGCTAAATCAAATTTCAAATCAGCTGATGCTTAGCACTGCCACAAGTACGACGGTCGCCTTGTCTTTGGTGCCGACCTCTTCTTGAGACCACACAGTAGGATAGAGCATGCCCAAAAAGTCTGAAATTTGCAATTGTTATTGCACACGGTGACTACGGTTCTCGAATTCTTGAGATCGTCATGATCTATGGCGCTTACTCCGCTCATTCCGCATCGGCAAGGCCCCCTTGAAGCTCTGGCAACCCCGAACCTTGCCTTGATCAGCGCACCAGCACGCACCCCCTATATCGGCTGGTATCACTCGCAACCTGGGGATTCGTAAGCGCTCAAATTATGTCACGCCCTTGTATCTTTGCCTCGTGTTCGTACATCCAGTCTGGGCTGACGTTGGGACTCGGGCTGGTAATTATGATAGATGGGCGGAACCAGCCCAGCGCGCCTACGACGTCGCGGTCGAAATTCTCAAGAAGGAGCTCAGCCCGGATGAGTACCGCTCCGTATGTCGGTCGGGCCACAACTCCATGCTCGACGTGCAGGTCGCCGTCCAGACGGCCTTGAAGGACTATGAGAGCAGAGCCAAGGCCTCGAAAGCTCGAAAGTGGTTGAGCAGCTGCTCTTCGCGTGTCAAATACTACGAAAGCATGTCGACCTCGTCCGCTTAACTACACACGCGCCGCTAACCATTGTCTCTGAGGTAACTATAGCTGTCTTCGACACGCTGGCGCAGCACTATCCCGAGTTCACGTCACTAGCATGGGGTACATTCAAGTTCCTCTTTACGGTGCGTGCATCACATCGCAATTTCAATGAGAAAGCCGGGTGCTGATAGCGTGAACCGCTAGGCCGTCCTAAACCATGAAGAGCTCCTCACCGAGATCTCCAAGGCCATATCCCGTATTGCCGATTTGCTACCGCGAACGGCGCTCCACTCGGACCTGTACCCAACGGAGCGGATGCGCGAGGCCGTGGCCCGCCTGTACGCCAAAATCATCGATTTCGCGCTCAAGGCGGTACAATGGTTCAAGAAGGGCAAATTCAAGCACTCAGTCGCCGCCGTTTTTGAACCACTGAAGCTCAGCTTCGGTCCTATCATCGAAGAAATCAAGGAGCTCTCGCGGCGGGTCGATGAGCTGGCCAATGCCGCCCTTAAGGCCGAAATTCGGGACCAGCATGCGAAAATCAACAGTTTGGAATGGAAGGTGAGCCAGTTGGTAGAAAACTCTATCGGTGCGTGTACATGTTTTTCCATCTTCATCGATTACCTCCAATGATGCCGCAGGGAGATCTGGCTAACAATCCACAATCACAATTTGACGGTGTAGTACAGCAGTCGATTCAGAACGAGATCATGGTAAATTTGCGAGACCAGATGCAGTTCTTCCGTAATTCACAGCTGGAAGACGTGCACCAGCTGATGCTTCAGCAAGGCACGCCCGAAAGCCAGTCGAGCTTAGCCTTCTGCCGCTCTATGCGCACGCGCCGGATCCAGAAGCTCGCCACACAGCTGCCTGCCGCCTCGATTCCTACCCTCAAGGCCTGGGCCAACGAGCCCACCTCGTCGTTGCTTCTGGCCGAGAGCCGCGGCATCCGCACGAGCCCACTTGACTTCGCTGTCGAATTCGTGAACGTCGTCCTCGAAAGCGGCTATCCCATCATATGGGCTCTGCCGTTCCAGCCCGGGTCATCCCTGTGGAGCGACGAAGAAAACATGGCGGCCCCCTCGCCGGCGGCGGCCATGTCACAAGCCCTTTCAGTGGCAGGCATATTGCGGTCGCTCGTCTTGCAGACCTTGCATCTGAGCGCTACCGCCATGACGGAGAGTCGCAACCCCATCACGATTCGTCACATGCGTGGTGCCGCTACGATCGATCAATGGTTTCAGCTGTTGGAGCGCTGTGTGTCCACATTAACCGTTCTATTCATTGTTATCGATACTGGTGTCCTAGAGGCTGCCATAGAACAGGCAGGATATGGCGATGATGACGAAGAAGAATATCTTACGAATGGTGTTCGCGGCAATAAGGAGTGTTGCAGCATCGATGATTTTGTCGAGAGGCTGTCACGCATTGTTGACAGACGCAGCCATCAGGGGCGGCTTAAAGTGGTCATTGCCGCGGTGAGTCTCCGACAAGCAGCGTCGATGGATACGTACGAGGCATTTGGGAACATGCGCATCCCTACAGATAGGGGCCGGCAGGTTGGTCGATTGATGAGACAGCCCAAATACCGTGGCATGTACAGGTACCGCAACAAGAGGATCTCAGAGGAAATTCGCAAGGCAGTGGGGAAATCTGAGAATGGGAGCGGAAAGTAATGGTAGTAGCTGATTTTAAGGTACATCATCCCCGGAAGTGTTCGTTTACATAACCTCGGTTCTTGGTAACAATCTAGCATAGGTACAGCCGGTGAGGACATAGCTGGCTGATAATTCCAATGGGAAAGTTCATATCTCATTAATAACATCGGAAACAAAAAAGAAAACACACACATGATACGAAAATCCATCCATTATACCCATCCGGTGATCTGATTTACCTGATACCTTCCTCACGTGCCCATGTCTCATCCGTGTGTCCCTTCACACTCTTGAGGTACTTGTTGAATGCAGCTGACGTCTTCATGACCTGATTCAGGTGTTCCCAGTCCAGTCTTTCGCCCCGGTGTTTTGCGAGCTGTCGTGCCGTGAGTAACGCATTCCGGATTTGCCGGCCATTCATCTCTTCCCCGGCAAGTTCGTCGAGACGCCCTTCGAGCTCGGCCATATTGGCATCCTCGCCCGACTTCTCGAGCATTTCGAAGAAGTTGTTCCAGATGGCCTTGCGCGACTTCCTGGTCAGGTTGCCGTAGTGTATTGCCACCTGGATACGCGATTTGAAGGCTTCGTCAAAAGTACCTACGCGGTTCGAGGTCAGGATTAGGATGCCCTCGTGGTACTCCAGTATACGGAGGAACACTACGAAGGACAGTCAGCATCTCGACGTCATAACATCGTATAGGGTATGACTTGTTGCGGGGAGGATTTTCGCACCAGAGACGAGACTGTTCCTAGCCAGGTCGGCCATCGTTCTCTCTTCCAGGAAGACATCCGCTTCATCAAGCAAGAGGACTACTTTCGGTCAGCAATCGATTGTTGTTTGTTGTGATCCCTCAAAGGCGTACCGCAATCCCATATCTTGCCCAGGTACATGACAGTTTGCAGGTATTTCTCTACTTCCTGTGCGTCTGTCCCAATATCGCCACATGTGACACGATATAGCGGTTTCTCAGCGATCTCCGCTACACTAAGGGGCAAGGAAGCAACAGGTCAGCATATACAACAATGGAACGTTAACTCGGTGTGGTATCTCGACTGTACCTTTCGGCCGTCAACGTTTTCCCAGTGCCGGGGCTTCCATGTAGCAGCAGTATTAGACCATTGCCCTTGCCCTTGATTATATCGTCCATGGTCTTATCCCTCGACTTCTGTACGTTGACAAGTGCGCGAATCATCTCCTTGGTATTCTTGTCAAGTACCAACTGCGTGAATGCATTTTTGTTCCAGTCAACCTGGGGGAGGATATCGTTAACGTTGAGTACCTCTGTCGCTCATAGTCAGTTCGGAATCATTTCTGGGGCAAAGGGTTATCATATAATGCTACAGACATACTCCATTTCTTCGTGCCGAGGTTAAATCCTTCGATGACATTGGGCAACAGGAGCTCGCAATCTGGTGGCATATCCCTCGCAGCGTCGATTTTATGTGGCCACGTGTCGTAGGGGTTGTCATCCGTTTCAACGGTGAGTGACCACGGTCTGTACATAATATTGTATGTTTTCACATCCACCATGAATCTGTCATTAGTCTAAACTAGCTGTTAGTGGGGAGTAAAGCATGGAGTTTAGTGGTTACAAACGTAATATTGGTCGTGGTTCTCATCCCATCCTGTATAACATCGCAAACCCTGGTGGCGCATGTTCCAGAACCGTCTTCCAGTTTCCCTGAGTCTTTCGATGTCTTCTGACTTGGCGTACTTGAGAGGGTAGACTCTAAGCTTGTTGATAGGAACTTCTTCTGCTTGGAAGTCGTCTGTTTCTTCTTCTAATATACCTCTTCTCGCTTCACGACCGTTATATGACCAGGACCAGCAGTTGAGCCGCAAACTCTTCTTGTCAGATGTGCGTTCTGGAAGATTCCCTAGTACGCGGGCTTTTGGGGCCTTGCTGTCCTTCTCGCAGATTACGAGAATCTCAAAAGGTTTGTATAGCTTGGAGGAATGGTAAGCAGTGACAAAACCCCGTTGGAAGAGCTCGTTGGCCGATCGATATTCTTCAGCGTAATTCTGTTCCAGAAAATGAATAAGGGGGTCGAGTACAGGTTTGTAGGAATCTTTCTGTTCCACCAAGTCATGGAGCTTATGATAGTGGTGGAACAAAAAGAGATAGGGTGCCTCCATCTCTCCCATAACCCACCCGAATCTGTTAGAATCGCGACTGTAAGGCTCGAACTCAGCGATGCGTTTCAAAGCTTTATTCAAAGTTGACGATGTGATCTGCACCAACTCTTTCCTTTCACTGAAACGGTTTCTATCCCTTCGCTTAAATATCCATTGGTCGTTATCGTCCCTGTTGACTAGAGTCGCCCGGCCACACTCATGCTCTTGGATGACAATGAATACAATCTCTGGGTGCTGCTGAACGTAGTGTTCTTCATCAAGAACCGGAACTTCGCCGCATAAGCCTCTAAGGTCTTCTGAGGCGTCCGCTCGGTATCTTGGCTCGTCCACAAATGTGAAGGCGTTGTGGATGTGCCAGGAGATAGAGCACGACACTCTATGAAGAACTTGTGAGCATGGTACCTTTTCCTGTTCAACTGGTGGTTCTTTTGAGCTTTCGTTGTCGCTGTTGATGCGAAGGTCATTTGCATCTTTGTACATGAGTCTTGAATCCAGTTTATCAATGGTATCCAGCAAGTATCCGATGTACTGTGATACATCTTGCGAATTGTCCAGCACGTCAATCCTGAGATATTTATCAGCAATCCGACCAAGGGCCCCGGCGAGCCCACCATCCTCAGGTGGAATTCCGGTGTCAGTCGAAGGCCTCGCACTACCTGAAAATTGTGGTTCAGGTTTGACGTCGAGGGGCAATAGTTCTGAGGGTTCTCCGCCTCCTTCGTATTTTGTGGCCTCAATGTCGGATTCATTATTAGGGTTTTGACAATCTCTATTCGTAGAGGACGAGTGACTGCTTCTATTCCAAGTCCTTTCTGGGCTCTCGCGCTCTGGCGAAGAAAGGGGCTTCACTGTCGCGGAGCTAGATTGCTCCTGTACGACTTTTTCAAACCCCAAAGCCTCACCAGGTAGCACCGGGGTGTCGCTTATGACTTGGCTATGGCTACCAGAAGCCTCAGTTGTGCCCCGGTGCTGAGCTACGGAGTGTCTCCAGGGTGATTTCAGATCCACCTTGTTTGTCGGCCAAAACCCATCATCATCATCAATCTCTGGAGGAGGAGTCATTCCTCGGCCAGGCTTCGGGGGCATTCCAAGTCCAGGAGGGGGCATTCCGCGGCCATGAGGGGGCATTCCACGACCAGGAGGCATTCCAAATCCAAGAGGGGGCATTCCGCGGCCAGGCATTGGGGCCATTCCGCGTCCACGAGGGGGCCTTCCGCGAGAAGGGATCGTAGACGATTTATCTTCATCGCTCTTCAGGTTGATATCTAAATGGTCAGGAACTGTTACTATACAATAATTGCGGCGAATAAACATACCTCGTGTATCCATTTCCAGACCCATATCGGCAAGTAGCTGAAGTCCTTGAGACGTTTCCCCCCGGGTATTATCTTGAGCAATAGTGGAATCAACGAATAGTGACATGGTCTCATTGCCTCTAGCATGACGAGGTGCGTTATCGGGTGACGAAGATCTACCGCTGCTCACAGACACTTTATCGCTCTCAGAATCTGACTCGTACGATCTTCGGTCCGGCGCTGGCCTCATGACCAAGTGCGGGGCACCAGGCCTCCTACCGCCTCCTTCCATCTTGTGTCTTTAATTTCAGTCGATCTGTATGCCGCCGCGATTTGTGCACCACAGCCGGTTGGAGAATAACGATGAAAGGAAAAACAATTGTTATCAGTCAGCCTGGAGGTGGGGAGGCCAACAACCCTGAAGTAAGAAGTCGGGCTGAGATTGCGGAGTGCTGACGTGTCTGAGGCGCTGTTGCAGAAACTGGTTGCCTTAATTATTGGAAAGGAATCGACGAATCAACTGCAGCTTCAAGCTCTCAGCCTGTTTGGGGAACGTACCATACAGCTGTCAGTCAGTCCTGTCAGCCGGTGTGATATTTGCTTCATTTTCCTTGACATCATCTGGGTAGCACAGCTTAACTCAACCTAACTTTCATGTTCTAAAGAAATACCACCAAATTATAGAATAATATTAAATAAAATAAATTATAGATTTGTTCTAATTAGTTCATTTATTTTAAATAAAGTCTAAACAGACCTATTAAATAGAATAAAGGAATAACTTCTCTCTTTACTTTTATCTTATACCATATTACTCTTATCTATCCCAAAGTGGCTTATTCTGAAACAAAGAAAGCCAAGTATATTGAGTTGCTGTGGATGTTCTATCTTCCTCAGTCGAGTGATGGTCGTTTAAATGGTAGAAGTTTGATAAACCATATTACTTCATTTTGGCCGTTGGGTTCTTTCCCGTCAATCTGCTCTAAGATATAAATCCTGTCCAGACTGCCTCTGGAACTTGCTCGAGTATAAATACTATTGATTCTAGTATATTCAGACGTGGCGCAGCCTGTTGTTGTCACAATGACCAAGATCACTAGTCAGTGTATGGACAACCTCTCACATGTTTCACCGAATCCACGTAAGCCGCATATAGAGACAAGTATAACTCATGTGATTTGTTTCAATGCAATGAGCTCTCATGATTGGAAGACTGCGACTATGTGCGTGCAAAATTCTCCTTGAAACGAAACATTTCTCTCTTTTGAGTGTCTTGGCACAAGCGAACGTCGAACCCTGGACTTGTCCCCCAGTACCATGCGACACAGACGTGAAGTAGCATTGACACTGTCAATCATTTTCTGGGGATTGAGAACCGGTGATACTGTGACATCTATACTTTGCCTTGGCTGTCCGTTTCAAGTTACCCAGTATACCCCGGATCCGGTAAGCGAGGGTTGCCCCTGTTAAAAAGGGGTTACCCACCCGAGAGCCCCAGTGAATGATCGACCCACTTTGAGCTTGTGCTATATTTAAGTACTCTAGACCCCTTTTACTGAGAGTATATGATCTGATTGGCACACTTGGCTGTTTCCACCTGTATTTTCAGTCTCCTGCCATAATTGGCCAAGATCTACTAAGCTGAGCTTATTTCGCTTGCGGCTGGACGACGACGTCAGCGTCTCAGAATTCAGAGGCTGCGCAGCTTCAACCCACGTGTACACAATATGACTCTTTCATGTAACTATCTCGGCGTATCCGCACCAGACTTTGCAGCCCACTACTTATGCATCAGAAGAAAACCCAAAAGAGAAAAATTTGGTCAAATGTGTCTTCCCTACAGCGGCGACCGGATGTTTGCCGACGGAGCCCTCGGAACCGTCTGTAAGAGGTAGAATGGGCTCTGGCACTTGAAACGAAGATAGGTTCGCTCGATGCTTGCGATCGAGAAACCCGAGGGTAGCTTAAGGCATGAATGATTGCCGTAAAGCTGTATAAACACCTGTTCTATTGACGTAGATCACCAATCGAGCTACCACGGGTGCTCTTAGACTTGCTTCTTGTGTTGTTTATTTAAGGTTGAGAAAGACCCAGGTCCAATCTCCGTTCTTGGATTGGAATGCATCCCGTTCATATGTCTCTTTAGATAAGGTCTTCCTTCGAAGCTACCAAGACCTCAAGCGAATATGTCTTGCACGCCACAGACCAACGCAGGGTACCCGGTGGCCGGGCCACCAGGGCTCGCCATCACTACCGAGAGCCGAATCGCAATGGCTACCTTCGGACCCCTTACCTCCTACCCAACCGAAAAGTTCCGGCCCGCGACGGCAGACATGTCAGATTCCTCCACGCTATACAGCCTAGACGAGGAGGACATTGAAAAACAGAAGAACACCCACGGAGCGGTAGAGTCGGAACACACGTTCCAGGCGTGGCTGCAGGTCTTCGCCAGCTTTCTGCTGCTCGTCAACGGGTATGGCTACTACTCCTCCTTCGGCGCGTTCCAGTCGCACTGGCAGACCACCCTCCAGCGCTCCCCAGCCGACATTTCCTGGACGGGCTCGCTGCAGCTGTCGCTGCCCTTCGTCGGCGCCGTCGCGGGCCGTCTCATGGACCAAGGACATTTTCGGTCGCTCATGGTTACGGGCTGCCTGCTACAGCTTCTCGGCATATTCATCACGTCGTTTGTGACGCGCCCCGGGCAGTACGCCCAGCTGCTGGTTGCCCAGGGCTTCATCCAGGGGCTCGGTAACGGGATTCTGTTCACGCCTTGCGTGACGCTAGTTTCACTGTACTTTGTCCGCTATCGAGCATTTGCGCTAGGGGTATCGTCTTGTGGTGCGCCTATCGGCGGAGTCGTGTTTACTATGGCGAGTTATATCTGACATCCTTGCATTAATAATCAAGCTAACGTCCGAAACCAGATAGCAAGGGAATTATCGGAGAAGGTCGGCCATAGCTGGACCATCCGTGTCATGGGGGTCGTCGTGGCAATCAACAGCGCAGTAGTTCTGGCGATTGCGAGGCCGAAGCCGCTTCCCAAACCCAAGCATAAGCCAGCGTGGTTCGATATGGAGTCGTGGAAAGACCCCGTGTACAGTCTGTTCGCGGTCGGTATCTTCTTCGTCGGCTGGGGACTCAACTTTGCCTCTTTCTTCGTAAGCCCCCCTTTTTCTCCTTTTACATGTCTGCTGCTGCTGTGATGACTAACAACAACCAACAGATCGCGTCATATGGTACCAGCATCATCGGCCTGGAATCCTCCGAATCCCTGCTCCTGCTCCTCGCCATGAACGCCGTCGGTGTCCCGGGCCGCCTGGCCCCGGCCCTGCTCGCGGACCTCTACTGCGGCTCCTTCAACCTGCTGATCCCGTTCGCCGTGGGCGTCGGCACCGCGCTGCTGGGCTGGATGGGCGTGCACTCAGAGCCGAGCTACATCGCCTTCGTGGTCCTGTACGGCGTCTGCGCCAACGCGGTGCAGACGCTGCTGCCCTCGTCCCTCGCGGGACTCACCACGGACCCGGCCAAGATGGGCGTTCGCACCGGCATGGCCTTCACGGTGCTCAGCGTCGCCTGCTTGTCGGGTCCGCCCATTGCGGGCGCCCTCATTGCGCTGGATGGGGGAAGGTATCGTTATGCGCAGATCTTCGGGGGGTTCTCGGTGTTGGGAGGAGCGGCTGTATTGGGGGTGGCGCGGTGGCTACAGACAAAACAACCCACTCAGGATGTTGCAAAGTAAATATTAGCGCTACGAGTATACACTTAGCTTCATTATCAAGGGCATCCGAAAGACAATATGCGTTGTGCCAATTCGTTGTAGCTTGCTGTGCGGCGGCTGTGTCGGAGCATGCAAGCCACAAATAATAAAAGGGGCCAAGCCCAATGTGCGAGTCAGCGCTCCATCGATACCGGTGGTCTGGTTTGGATTCAGATAGGGCGCCCCTAGGATCACTAGCAGGAACGCTTCTATTCCTTATTAGAAATCACGTTCTAGAGCCCTGAAAGCAACAAAGGTATTTTTCTCTGGCCCCAGCCACTTGAGCCGAAGAATTTAGGAGCCGTCAGCAAGTGTTGAAGTCAAATGAGGTGTGGTTTAACGTGACTCCTGGCTACCGGTTTTGATTAGGTGGCTGGGGCTTTGCTCTGATCGTAATATGGCTTTGATCGGGCTCCAGGAGGTGATATGAGTTTCCGGTTGCTGGTGCCCTCGGGAGAGAAGGTCAAAGGCTTAACATGCGTGTGGATACATACTGAAGAAGAGGCTATGCACACTCTAAAGTCATATTTCTCGAGTAGCACCCAGCCGGGTAAATCACTCAGGATGTCGAATTATGCAATGACTTCAAAGCTTATTACTTCAGGTGGCTCAACGGCGTGGTTTAATTAAGTAACTATATATCCCCCCCAGCCCGAAGAACTTTATAGCTACACCAGGAACAATAGCCTCGACGCCAGGAAGTCAAATGAGCTCCCATGAACCGCAATTGGGATAGGTCATTGTCGGTAGGCCTCCAGACACTCCGAGTACTGAGTATAAGTTGAGAGCAGATCCTTTCCGAGGTGAGTAAAACCACACACCAGAAGCTTTTCTCAAGTCGGCCCGTTTGCTTGTCATCTAGGTCCCATCTAGCACCCATTAGTCCAGTCATTGGCCTTTGATCTGCATCATTCCATCCATTCTTGGCTCGCCACTTGCCTACAGTACTCCCACCGTAGCCTTACGAACGCTACCCGAAAACCATGTCCGACTCGTCTTTCGACACCGCCGCCTACGAAAAGAAAATCAAGAAGCAGACCAGCGAGTGGCTGAAAAACGAGGAGCTGACCCTGATCCGGTCCAGCATCACAGAAGGCTGCGTCGCGGGCGTGGGCATCGGCGTCGCGCTCCTGACGCTGGGCGACAAAACGGCCTCCGACTACGCGCAGAAGCACTCCAAGAAAAGGACGCTCTGCAAGTACAAGCTGTACATCGTGCAGTGCGAGCTCTATGCCCGCGGGGTCGCGCTCCACGACAAAGAGTGGCGGGACTTCGTCTCGGTGGGCGCCGTTTTCGGGATGGGCGCCGCGATGCTCGGGGCCGAGGCCACAGGTGCTTCGGATGACAGCTAACTAATGGTGAAGGCGGCTAGACTGGCCTCCTGCCTTTGGGTCTCTTGGGCATATGAAAAACTGCACTCACATCTTGTAGGGTTTGGTCATTCTACATCTACATCAGCTGGAATCCGTTTCTGTCTGTAACCAGTAACCACCCATTTGTACAACATAAAAGAGCGTTAATGGGTATAATATAATAGGTCTTTACGAAAGACAGAGAAAGAAATAACCTGAGATATGACTTGAATTGACTTGTAAGATTCGAGTTGAATGAAATATTGTCCCCACATTGTGCTATTACCCCGGATCCAACCTGACCACCCCCCGGATCAAGATGCGGGGAAAGACATATTTATGCGGCATCTACAGTCAAATGGTGACTCAGAGACCTAGCCTACACCCATACTCTCCAGATATTCAAGAGCTCGAAGGGCAATACTAACCTTTCGACATCGAAATCGACATACACATCATGTCACCCCCTTTCAGAGCCGATCATGTAGGCTCCCTGCTCCGCCCGCAGAGTTTACTTGAAGCCCGCTCCAGTCTCTCATCGCCATCAAAGATGTACTCACTAGACGTGCCCAAGGCCGTCAAAGCGGCCGAGTCAAAAGCGATCCGCGACGCGGTCCAGGTACAGCTTGAAAAGGGGATCCGACCCATTACGGATGGCGAGTACGCCCGCCACATCTACTACGGTGGTTTCTTCGAGAGGCTCTCCGGGTTCGAGGCCAGACCGGACTTACCCATCCCCGACGCCTTCCGCACCGACTTCCCCACCACCACAGGATTGGCTCGTATGGGCGCCAAGACACGGGCGGCGGTGGTGTGTACAGGCAAGATCGAGTACAACGAGTCGCCCTACTTGGCCGAATGGCTTGTCTTACGCGACAGTCTACCAGATCACTTATGGAAGGAGGCCAAGATCACGATCCCCACCCCGAACTACCAACACATCCAGCTGAAGCCGGGGGCGGCGTGGACAGCAGAGTCCGGTTACACGTCGGACCAGGACTATTTCAACGACCTGGCCCAGTGCTACGCGACCGAGCTGAGGACCCTATTCGATGCCGGGCTCCGCCACGTGCAGATCGACGACCCGCACTTGACATACTTCTGCTCCCCGCAATTCATCGACGGCTGCGCCCGCGACGGCACGGACGCGGACGCGCTGCTGGACCTGTACATCCGCACGCACAACCGGCTTCTCGTGAACAAGCCGGCGGACCTGCACGTGGGCGTGCATCTGTGCCGCGGCAACATGGCCGGGTCGACGCATTGGGTGTCGGGCTCGTACGAGAAGATCGCGCACAAGCTATTCCGTGAGACGGACTACGAGACCTACCTCATGGAGTTCGACGACCGCGTGCGCAGCGGCGGGTTCGAGCCCCTACGGTTCCTGCCCCAGGGGAAGAACGTGGTGCTGGGTTTAGTATCAACCAAGAAGGCGGAGCTTGAGGACCGGGCCGCCGTTATTGCGCAGATTCGCGAGGCGGCGGCAGTTATTGCCGAGGCGCAGAATATCACGGTGGAGGAGGCCTTGGACTGCCTGGCGCTGAGTCCGCAGTGCGGGTTTAGCAGTAGCAGTCTGGCGGGCGGCGTGGGGATGACCATGGAGCGCATGTGGGAGAAGCTGGAGCTGGTGAAGAGCATCGCGGACGAGGTCTGGCCGCAGAGGTCGTAATTCGAACGTGGGGGGGGAAAGGTCAGACATTTGTGATTAGTGGATAGGTGAGCGGCCGGGGAATAATGGCCCCTAATTAGTAATTATCTTCAGTTGCAGAGACGTCAAGACATGATGGGTTCTGCGGCTATCGTAAGCCGCTTACGATAACTTGCTCATGTTGATTGAGCCGATCTGCATAATGGAGTAACCGTTGTTCCATAACAACTGGACAGCACACACACAAAGCCCCTGTTGGGTTTCAGTGGAGGTCTTTAGTGGATAGATGCGCGGGGTGATCGGAGTTAGGCGTTCGTTCCACTGAAGGGCAGGCAATTGCAGGTGGCAGTAGTTCTGGCAGTGGCAGTTGTCGGCACTGGGTTTCAGGTGACGTGCCGCCCGCAAGCCCGCCCGTTGCGAGTAAAAAGTAAACACGGCAATGGTGCGAACCAATGAGTGCTTGCTGTCAGTCTTCAATGATTTCTAATCTCATGCGTATGCCTTCGAGTTTTGTCAGTTGGAAAGCACCTGCATCCACTTCGAGTTTGCCAAGACATTTTCAAATGACGCGACTCTGACTCTCCTCTCCTGTCAGTGTCAGTGTCAGTGTCAGTGATTGGGTTGGAAAGTGGAAAGAGTAGTATTGACTTGACGTGTACGTCATAGAAGTCCGAGATGGCCCGCAGTTATGAATCGGGTTGTCCGCTTATCCCGCACCAAACTCGCCTTCTACGAACTAGTCTGCTAGCTGCCAGGGACGATAGTGGCCGATATACCGCATTTCTAGAAGGAGTGGAGATGTTAGAAGGGTATATAACGTGGCGTGGCCGTTGCGTTGCAACTCATTCCAAGACTACATACATACACAACTCATACGATACCCAACTTTAGACCGTGATTTCTCACATTTGCTATAGTCTCACATTCTCATACATCCAAGTACGGACCAATTAATCAGACGACCTCTCCAAACATGGCTCCAACACAGCCCCGCATCGCGAGCGAGAAGGTTGATGTCTCAGGCTTGGGCCAACCCCTTGAGTTCGAGTTCAGCGGCAAGACGGCGCCCAACCGCTTCCTCAAGGGAGCCATGACGGAGCGCCTCTCTACCTGGGACCCCAAGGACAAGCCCAAGCGCGGCGTGCCTACTGACAAGCTCATCAACCTCTACCGGCGCTGGGGTGAGGGCGGCCACGGCGTCATCCTCACCGGCAACGTCATGATCGCCTACGACCAGCTCGAGGCCGCTGGCAACCCCATCATCCCCGCCGACGCCACCTTCGAGGGCGAGCGATTCGAGAAGTTTAAGGAGATGGCCACCGCGGGCAAGAAGCACGGCAACCTCATTGTCGCGCAGTTGTCTCACCCGGGCCGCCAGGTCAACGACGCCATCAACCCGACACCCATCAGCGCCAGCGACGTCCAACTCGAGGGCGCCGTCATGGGCATGAACTTCGCCAAGCCGCGCGCCATGGAGAAGCAGGACTTTGACGAGGTCGTCGGCGGCTTTGCCCACGCCGCAGAGTACCTCTACAAGGCCGGCTATGACGGAGTCGAGCTGCACGGCGCCCACGGCTACCTGCTCGCCCAGTTCCTCGCGCCCTCGACCAACAAGCGCACCGACCAGTACGGCGGGTCCCTGCTGAACCGTGCGCGCATCATCTTCGAGATCGCCGACGCCATCCGTACGCGCGTGCCCGACAAGGGCTTCAGCCTCAGCATCAAGCTCAACAGCGTCGAGTTCCAGGAGGGCGGCTTCTCGACCGAGGACTGTCGGCAGCTCTGCGTCGAGCTCGAGAAGCACAGCTTCGACTTCGTGGAGCTTTCCGGTGGCACATACCAGTCCCTCGCCTTCCAGCACAAGCGCGAGTCAACCAAGAAGCGCGAGGCCTACTTCCTAGACTTTGCCGAACAGATTGTACCCCAGCTGAAGAAGACCAAGGTCTACGTCACGGGCGGCCTGCGCTCCGCCAGCGCCATGGTCGAGGCTTTGAAGTCGGTCCACGGCGTCGGCCTGGCGCGGCCCATTACCCACGAGTTTGACCTGCCCAACAAGATACTGTCCGGTGAGGTCACGGGCTCGCTAGAGATCAAACTCGACGAGCAGGACTTTGGCCTCACCAACGTCGCCGCCGGCACCCAGATGCGCCTCGTCGGCAACGACAAGGCGCCCCTCGATTTCACCAACGACGAGCACGTCGCGGCCTTCTACAAGTCCATGGAGCAGTGGGGTAAGGAGATGGGCGAGAGCAAGGATGGGTCCAAATACGGATTTGTCGATGTACTTGGCACCAAGCTTGAGCCTTTTGGTACTGCTTACGCCGTATCGGCGTAATGCCGTCTGGCAAGACCCTGGGAAGCAAAATTGTTGCATCTTATAAGTGATTTGGATATAGCATATTCTTTGATGCGGACTTAATGAGACATGATATTACATGAACATTCTAGTAAACTATACTCGCTATTGAGACTTTTGTTACTGTAATTATTGGTGGAATAGGGGTAACTTTGACCCAACGCATTGCATGGAGGGACATGCAGCATGCACAACTGTTCGAATCAATCAGATAGCCGACTCAAAGTGATTGGCTCATCGATACCGTACATGCCATCCAATGTAAGGGACTATGCAAGGCTCTGAGCAAACAAACGAAATGGCAAACACCCCCTCGTCTAATATGTATAAAGTAATAACATGCGGAAACCAGCATCATTCACTATTGCAAACAGCGCATGTTGCGATGCCGCAGCTGGAAAGGCCGCCGCCGGGCAAGGTCATATGTGCCAGATGCCCTGTTGCATGGGAAATTTGAATGAGATAGACAGCCTCGTTCCCTGCTGGCATAGGAATGTGTGTGTGTTTGTTCTCTTCCCACCCATATTGCCGGTAATGGCAAGCAAAGCTGCATGAGGATCAGCTGCCAACGACGAACGTGTTGGGGTTGCACGGCAGTCTGATTCAGATATATTACGCGGCATGTCTTGCGCAGTTGGAACTGCCGTCGGGAAAGCTGAAATGAACCCAACGCCGCCCGTAAGCAGCTAGGGAGGCCCGAAGGATTCGCTGACTGGCTGCAAGACAGTCATCTCGATATCGTGACGAATGCGGAGAAGGGCCGGGGCACCACCATTCAATCTCACCTCACCCGGGCGGTGGTAAGAGAACATTCACTCTCCAACTCTTCCTCTACTAAGCTGACCTTGCTGGGCTTGGCGTTCGCATTGAATGGAAGAACAGAAGAACAAAAAGAAGCTGACCGACTAATACCATTTCCAAGCCGGCCTTCCCTTTCTATTTTCGTATGGTTCTCAAATTTCCATATCGAGACAAATCACCATTTGATACTGGAAGACAACGAAACAGATATGGTGTATATTGACGGCGTCGACTTTCAACCCGGGAAGATCCCTCCCGCACTCCAACCCAATGCAACCTCCTCTTCGACACCGGCCCCTGCGTCCCTCGACGGCGTCGCCAACCCGCACGCCGGCGTCCTGACCGCGAGCGTCTGGTGCCTGACCATGGCGGGCGCCGCCGTGTTGGCCCTGCGCATCTTCGCCAAGGTGACGCGGGCGCGCCCGCTCTGGTGGGACGACGGCGCCATGCTGCTGGCGTGGCTGCTGCAGTTCGCGGCGGCCTGCGTCGCGCAGAAGGCGGCCGACCTGGGGCTCGGCATCGGCCAGGACCGCCTGCTGCTGCAGCCGAGCCGGGTCTACAAGATCGCCACCCTCGCCCTCGTCTACCCCAACCTCGAGACCATCGTCGTCGGCACCGCGCGCGTCTCGTTCGCGCTGGCCCTGCTTAGGCTCCGCCGCGACCGCTGGTGGAGGTTGCTCATCTGGACCGTCGTTACGGGGCTGGTTGTCGTCACCATGTTCGCGCTCGTGCTGGTGAGGCTCACGCAGTGCATCCCGATGCAGAAGCTGCAGTTTGGGAGTATGGAGGGGACGTGTCGCGGCGATGGGAAAGCGGTGCTGTATGTGGGCTGGGCCAGCGGCGCTTGGAGCGCGTTTAGCGATTTTGCGCTCATTGCCATGTCGTGGGTCGTGGTCTGGTCGGTCAAGATGCGGAGGCGGGAGAAGCTCGGCACGGCGCTGGCTATGAGCATCGGTGTAGTCTCAGGGGGTCTCACCATCTTTCGATACGCGTGGATATCACCAAGTTTTATGGCAGACTTCTACGGTAAATCACTCTCTGTTCCATCTCCTCTTCGTATTATACTGACTACCATCGCAGAGTACGGCTGGTTCGGTTGGGTCCTGATGTCGGCCGAAGGCATGTCCAGCCTCATCGCCGCCAGCATCCCGGCCCTCCGCGCATTCCTCCTCGAGATGCGCGCCGACTTCCGCGCCCGGTTCCGCGTGCCCATCACGTATTTCCATCGGACCTGGGGAACCTCGACGACGACCTTGCGACGTCCGAGCTCGGCCGATACGGGGCGGGCGCGGGACCACCACCACCCATCGGGGATCAAAGTCGAGAGGAAATTCGTCGTCAGCCACGATAGCCCGATGCAACTTCAGACACTTGGTCGGAATTCACGGCTGGATAGGAGCTACGTTCAGTGCGACTAGTTGGGGTCATGACGGCAGTCGGTTGGCGAAACATCAGCAGATGTGGGAAAAGGTATATGGGCGGTGCAATTGGCCTGCGGATAATCCATAGTAGATAATGTTGATTCCAAAAGTAAGACCTTTTCCAATGTGATGCTAACATGAACAGTGTCTCCCAGCTAATCACCTCAGCGTATCGGTAACCCATTACCCCTATTATTTGAACATGGCGGAAAAGGCGTTTGAATCCATCTGCCCCTGAAACACCCTACTTTCGTTATGTGCCTGGAGCCTACCAAACGTCTGTTCAACCCCCTGCTGGGCCGTTCCCACAATCCCCTGCATGGCGGTAGATTTATCGATCTGCATGTCACCAAAGGTCTGGCCCGTCCGCTTCGCCTGCGACGCCTTCAGGGCGGCCTTGCAAGTCTCCTCTAGGGCTGCATTCCTCTCGATTGCAGATTGCGTATCCTCAATTTGGAGCTGTTGTACCCCCCCTTCTACTCTTGGAGGCTCAGTGGCGTCTAGGGATAGCCTTGTGATCAACTCCGACAGAGACTGTTCTAAGGCGGCGAAGCGCGTGCCCATTTCGGCCACATCGTCGGCCGTGCGGCTTGAAACGATTCTGTATATGATTAGTAACATCAACCTTGATTTTTCTCTCTTTCTCCCCTTGCCATCCCACTTTCAACGTACAGATTTACGGTCGTGATGGCCACCGTGATGGTGTCCTGACATCCACCCAATTGTCGATTAAATCGGGATATTTGGGACCTGTGCAGGTTGACCGAGAACCTGTCTCTCTTGCTGAGACTCGAGCCTGTAGAGTGCGTCGTGTACTCAGCGATCGCTTTGGTGAAGTTGTTGCACAGCACCTTGGTCGAATCCAACACGTTCTGGAGACGGATATCTCGCAAGACGGTACCGAGACGGGTTAAGGGTGCCCCTTCGCTATCGGGGGATAAAGTGTTGGTGAGGGTGGTCAGAGAGTTCTGCGTTCCTGCCAGAAGGACCCGCGAGTAGGTAACGACCTGCGGCGCTTCTTTCCAGCCGTCGATGACCTTGATCGCGGCTTTGGCGCTTTCCGTGGCGAGGCCTGCTACGGCGATGACACTGGCTGTGACACTCAACAGATCCATTATGCTCAGTAATACATCATGACAGCCAAGCTGACTTGCAGTGCTGTGCTGAAAACCAAGGTCTTCTTTCGGTGGCTTTCGTCAGCAACTGCTCTGATTCGTGCATACCGCAGGCCACGTGATATTTCCCCGCCCCATGAAACCTGCCTGCACTCAGCCCTCAGGGATTCAATCTGATTTTGCCGGCATCATTGTCTTTATTGAAATGCGTTGTTCGTTGAACCTTGGTGTCGTATCCTGCGCGACAATATCGTGGCAACACTGGAAATGACCCTCCCTGTTTGGCAATCAGGAGGTCCACTTGTTTCAGGTCCATCATTTTTGGTGATGTTTGCGGTTGGTTTGCCATTGGTTTGCCGCCATGTCGCACCTTGACGAGCGAGCCGTCCCGAGTCTGTACCAACAATTCAGAGACACCAGCGTGAGGGATGGTGGCCTTTCATTCCAAGGCACCGTCCACGGAGATGTTCATCTGAACCGTAAGTTGTTGTCCCTCAATCGGCGTCCCCTATCGGTCGGAGTTAGCACGCACTAATAGCAATCTAATTAGAACGACCACCCGAAACCCAACCTGATCCAACAGCCATCATCCCATTCAAACGCGATCGAGATTTCATCCCACGCGAGGAAATACTGGATAAGATTTGTCAATTGTTCCTAGAACCAGCGTCTCGCACGGCGCTTGTTGGTTTGGGTGGAGTTGGGTACGAATAATGCACACTTCTCGAATGCACACCGCATCATGTTTCTAACACTCAATGACAATGGTTAGGAAATCTCAAATTGCGATCGAGTATACCTATCGGATTCGAGACGCTGAACCGGAAACCTGGGTCTTCTGGGTTTATGCGAGCAACGCTGCGCGGTACGAGCAGAGCTTTACCGACATTGCAGACTACCTCGGGCTTTCTTACCGAGAAGACACAGGGAGCAATGTATTCCAAGCCTTGTCCAACTGGCTGCTTAACCAGAAACGAAGCGGCAAATGGATTATTATACTTGACAATGTCGACGATGCAAGCTTCCTGTTCAACCACCCAGGCGCTCAGGAAGATAGGCCATCGAGGAAACCGCTCGTGGAATACCTTCCATACTGCAACCATGGATCTATTCTCATCACAACTAGGGTTGCCAATGTAGCAACCAGAATGGTAGAACCGACCAACATTGTGCTAGTTAAGCCCATGAACAAGCACGACGCCGTGGCCTTGACACAGAAGAAGCTGGGGGCTTTGGATGATAGTGCTGCAGCCCTTGCCACAGCGCTTGAATACATGCCTCTTGCTATTGTCCAGGCGACGGCCTATATTTCTCAAATGAGACCCCGATGTTCGGTGAAGCAATACATCGAGTTGTTTGAGAAAAGCGACCGCAACAAACTCAATCTTCTTGATTACGAAGGTGGTGCGCTACGACGCGATGGGGAAGCAAAGAATTCGATCATCATCTCATGGCAGATATCCTTTGACCACATTCGCCATATTCGACCATCTGCAGCTGGTCTCTTGTCGCTTATGAGTTTTTGTGATCGACAAGGCATGCCTGCGATCCTATTACAGCCTCCCACGGAACGCCCATCACCTACGGAAACTCCCGGTTTCGAGTCTCTGGATATCGACGCCAAATCCAGCACTTGGAAGTCATCGCGCTCAATATTTTCTTTCTTAAGTCCAGGTCACCGAAAGACAGATACACAAGAGAGACCTATATTACAAAACCCGGATGAAAAGATCGTCCTCCCAAGTGATGATAGTCCTTTTGAAGGAGATGTATTGTTGCTGAGAGACTACTCGTTTATATCAGTCGATGCTGACGGTATGACGTTTGAGATCCATAACTTGGTCCAGCTTGCCATGCGACATTGGCTCAAAGCCCAAGGGCAGCATGAGTTTAGGAAAAATTGTTTCATCAAGCACCTTGGTTTGGTCTTCCCCCCCCCCTCTTTCGAAAACTGGGGTCGATGCCAGTTGCTTCTTCCCCACGCCAAAGCGTCTCTTCAGTTACGTCCAAACGACCCCAGGATGCTGCTCATTTGGGCAAAGACTCTTTACTTGGCCGCACAATATCTCGAATGCCTGTCCGACTTGCATGGCGCAAAGGTCTTTGCGAGAGAGGCCTTGGACGCCATACTCAGTGTTCACCAAAGAGATTCGAATATATCTCTGGCCACAATGATGTTAGTAGCTAGACTCGAAACAGACCCGCGCCACTTGGAGGCAGCCGACAAATTACTCATGGAAGTCATTAACTCAACCAAAACATGGGGAACGGAATGGGCTCAAGTGATCACAGCCGCTGCTCAGTCTTGTTTGGCAATAAATTGCCAAAGGCGTAATGAGTGGGACGCTGCAGAAAGGTTGCAACTCCAGGCAATTAGCATGATGAGGCGGAATGTACCAAGAGACATCGTGTTGGTGCTGGGGCAACTGGCAATGACCTACCAGAATCTACAGCAATGGGATAAGGCAGGAGTGCTGCGCGAGGAGGCACTCGAGATATCGATACAGATATGGGGAACCGAGCATCCACACACACTGAATGCCAAGAGGGGTTTGTGTTTAATCTACAGTGAACAACGTCGATACGATGCGGCGCTGGAATTGACTAAGACAGCACTGGACGGGTACAGACGTGCATACGGAGATGCGCATAGTTACACGTTACATGCAATGATCCTGATGGCGACATTTCACAACAAACTATCCCAGTTGGATGAGGCTAGGGAAGTGCTGGAAGAATTCCTGGGGAAAGGTCGCCAGATATTAGGCGAGGAGTCCATAGAGCTCCAATATGTCTTGAGCCTTCTAGGGCACATTAACATGCAGCAAGGCCAATACAAGGCCGCGGAGTTGATGCTCAGGGAAATGGTCAAGACACTGCACAATGTCAAGACTGATCATCCATACATTTTTATCTTGATGTATGGTCTTTCCGGATGTTGGAGGAAACTCGGTTGGATAAAGAAGGCCGACGCTCTCGCAGCCCATTGCTTGAAGACACAAAGGCGCATCTGTGATAGCCAGGATCCAAGACTTTTGCATACGGAGAAATTGTTGTCAATGGGATGGTTGTCGGGAGTCAACATCGAGGATACGACGGTCACCGAGGCCAATTTGGATGAATGGGTTTATGAATTGATGGGGCAGCTTGAACAATGACGGGCAGGAGAAAGGAAAGCTCAGACACCGGCAGTGTAATTCAGGCGCTGAGGAATCGCAGATTCAGCCCGAATCGTGTTAGGTGACTACCGTGTGGCGATCGACTGTCATGACGGGGAAGTTCCTATTGCGTTGACGATATGAGGTGTCCATGGCGTTGTGGTCACGTACATATTGGCTTATGCTCTTATTATTCGTTATATGATATTAGGGATTTCTTTTGAATAACTACCATATATAATGCATCAGCCATATCCTGCGTTGAATATACCTTTAGTCTTCCAATTATCGGTGGGCATTTACCCCAAAAGAACCCGTCTCTGGAAATCGTGATTTCGATGCTTGTTCTATCGGCTATTATAGATTTAAGCTCTTTGAGGAATGTTCCTGTCAGATTTAGGCATTATGGCGCTCGTTCTAACGGAGTTGTGCAACAGGGGATGGGATATTCTTACTGCAAAGCACGCGCGAGCCCCTATTCAGCGTCCTGATAGGGGTAGTCTACGAATATCCCCTTGTATCTAGCCGAAGCGCCTGCCCATCTAGCGGAGAGGATTGGATAATAATTTGTTTTACTACAACTAGGTAATCTTGTAGGTACAAGCAATATGAAGCCCCACTGACGATCGGATTTACACCCATTAATCATGTTCAATGCCCGTCGAGCGTCCTGCTCCCGGCCAACACACAATTCCTAAAAGGTTGGTCGGGCTGGGAGGCGTGTGAGGTCCCCGAGTGCTTCTCCTTTGAATACAACCTGCTGAACGTACTCATCCCCACGCCTTGCCGGCTTAAACCTACCTTTCGGAATGGGAGGTGGCCGTTGAGGTGTTTTGTTGTGGGCCAGAAAAGGGTTGCCAGTTGCTCATCTGCAGCTCAGGTAAGTATGAACATGGGATCATTTTGCCCCTGCTTGTCACATCAATGATTGGCTGAACGCCGTTGAGTTGCCGCTCATAAGTGTGCCAATTGCCCCACTTGGGTATGCACGATAATCGCCCCCCTCAACTCCCAACTTCTCTTACCGGACAAGAGAGGTGTACGTCCCGAAACAATAAGAGCACCACGAGTTTCTCATCCAGAACACATCGAGGAATATAATTGTTTTAAAAGCCCCAAAATTACACTTTTTATACATTCAGCTTCTTAGTCGCATGAACACCTCATTCTATCATGGCTGAAACAACTTCCACCACCATTCCCACATTCACAATGACCCCAGGGCTTGAGCGTGTTCTCGCGCGGGGCCGCCACATTCATCCAACATGGCCTGACGACGTCCAGGAGACTACCGGAGTCTTCGGCCTGTCCAAGACCAAGTACTCAAAGGACATGAAACTGCCTGACTTGGACGACAAGAGGGGCATCATACAGTATATGGGCATCAACGATAGCATGACCGACTGGGCTCTCGAAAAGTTCCACATCGACTTCCCTTCGGATCCCGAGGAGCTAGCTGTCAAATTCAACGAGATGAATGGGGATACTCCTATTGAGGGTTTCCGATTTCCTTTGTTGGGTCGCTTAAATACCATACTCTGGGATAGGGATGTGCAAGAAATAGACGAGCTGGATATATCGTATGGTAAGTTTCGATCCCTTGGTAGATCGCAATCAGTTGATGAAAGGCTCTAACGCGGCAACGTTTTGCCATCAGATGATTACGTCCGGGGTGGTCTAGCAGAGGGTCTCCGGCCAGAATTCGCCGTCTTTTGCGGTCTCCACCCATCGGAACCAGACTATGAGGATGAGGGATATCGAGACCACTTCTACATAACAGGATATCAGGAGCACGTGGACAATATTATAAGGAAGTGGCGATCTTCACTATCATCGTTGTGGAGCCAAAAGCTCCAGTTGGAAGAGGCCAAGGAAGAGACAGAGGCCAAGGCAGAGACAGGGCCCAAAGCAGAGACAGAGGTCGAGAGTGAGACAGAAGTCAAGAAACAGGCGGAAGTCGAGAGAAAGAAAGAAGCCACGGAGGAGACAGAAGTTAAAGGATATATATAGGCCGATAGATAAGCTGAAGTTCCGTCCTGATAGGCGGCAATGTAGTACGGGGATTAGTCGTATGGATGATTTGGTCATTGCTAATCTGAAATGATTCTACTTTTCTTGTCACATATGTATGACCGGAGTGGTTTGGAAGATACGGCTGCGAGGTCATCAGAGTGACTTGTTCTTTCATGATTGTCATCTTGGGGAATGGATGACGGCGTTTCAATGCTAGCAGCCCAGGATGGTTCAACGCCGATTAGCTAACTTTGTTTATTTTTGTGCGTTTTCTCTGATTCAATGCGTAGAGCAGAAATAAAGACTCACAGTCGATTGGCCAACATCGGTGTGTTTTTATCGAAACCAGTTTCAAGAACGGTTCTTGGGGAAAATCCAAACAAGCACTGGGCTCAAGTTGGACGAGCCCTCGGCAAGCCTGGATGTCGACATGTGAACTCACCCGGTTACCTATGCTCGTTTGCCGCGTGGGAGCACACGAACAAAATGTGCTCAACAATCCTTTATCGACTAATCCTGCACCTGTCCCATCCTCACCTTCTACAAATAGCTTACTGGGTACTAAACATCACTAGAAGTTTTACAAGGGTCCCAATGGTATAACTGCCTTGAGTATTATGTCTATCCCAAAGCTCGGGCTTGGGTGCCTCGAGGAAAAGGGGGTAATCCCTATGGCTGGCTACGAAAGAACATACTGAGAGAAATTTGTATCATACTCTGGCTGCGTGACTAGAGCTTGCAGAAATGGGATGTTTACAGGGAAAATATCAAACGAAGCAAATCAGAGAAGGAAGAAGCGATAATACTCACACTCAGTCGGGGGCTTTCTCCCCCGACTCCCGCCATGGCTTTCTCGATCGGAACCAACCAATAAAGTCAGCCAGATATGCCGGATGGGCATCCTCCTGCTTTCGCAGGGCCGCCTCGATCGCCTCCACCTGTCGTCTGTTGGCGAGTAGCTTCCTCCCCACGTCCACGACACCGATCCTTTCCTCAACCTCGGGGACGTGGGCCTCGCCTCTGTCCGCTTCGTTCTTGCTCGGGGACAGGGTGGAAGGTTGAACAATGGTGGTGGTAGGGTCTGCGCCCTTGTCAATCATCGATAGCATCACTTCGTACAAGTCGTCCCTCGTGTCCCGCGAATAGCAGCTCACGTCTTGACACGCATGCTCGTAATAGGTCGACAGGAAAGCTGCCCATACCGTGGTCCGGGGCTCGGCGTCCGGCATGATGGCGGCCCGCTCGTTCGGGTTGACGCCATGGTCAAGCAGGTACAAAACGAGCGGCTTGTTCGGCGCCATGGGCGCGTCGTCTCCGTTTTCGGATGTGTAGGACACACTATAAGGATCTGCGAAGGATATCTTGTTAGGCCCTGTTAGTCTGCTCTTGGGACGAAATTTGGGTCGTAATGCCCAGTCCAACCAGGGCCTTTCCAGCCTTTTCTTTAGGGTATGTGGGCTATCTTCGAGCTTCGCTATGACATAAGATGAGACGTGTGACCCCATAGCCAGTTCCAATATCGACATCGCTGAGTACGGCGGTCCTGAGAGATGTGATCCGCCGGTTCCCATGAGAGTAATACTGGGCCATGTTGGTCCCAACCTGTCCGTCATGGCCCTGTCCAGTTCATCCAGCAGCTCGTGCACCATATAGATCCTAGCCTCCTTGGGCGCGAGCCTCTGCGGTAATGTCGCACCCACAATCCCCGATTCAACTTGATGAACATAGTAAAGCAAGTCGTTGACCAGACCCATCAATCTTTCTTCGTTGATGCGCGTAGTAGCCGTTCCGGCCAGTAACTTAGCCATAGCAAGCATTATACGTGAGAGGGATAACAGAGGATCGAATTCGACCGTCTGGCGCTCCTTCATGACAATGGTCATGGCATTCGTTCCGAGGAAGAAGTCCCTCACTGTGCGGTGAAGAAAGTCGACCTGGTAGCTAAACATCAACGGCTCCGAAGGCGAATTGGGCGTTATCTCGAGTAAGTCTTTGCACCGAGCATTGAGGCGTTTCTTCATGCGTAAGACATCGTTCCTTTCTGGATGGGTGATTGTATCCTGCTTCTTTACGAGAGTAAGGGCAAACCTTGGGTTAGTGAGCTCTTGATCTAGGAACTCGTAGGCCGTGATAGGTAGCCTCTGCCTCGCATAGGTGGTGATCTGCAAAAACCGTACGGTGTGGTTCCAGTATACAGGCTCAATTGTCCGCAACATGTGACGAAAATAGTCTTCAAGATCGTCAGGCAGCTCATTCAGCCGTCTCTGCAGATCTTCAAAGTCATCACTGGCCGTCAAACCTCTAATTAAAGAGCGCAGAACCAGAAATACCCATAAGAATACCCCTTGGGCTCTGTTGGTAATTGCTTCAACCAAGGTAGAAAAGCGATCGTCGTCTGTGGCGTGCTCGGAGAAGTGACTGTCACTCCAGAGCGTATCTTGGACGTAACGACGGACGTCGTCTTTGGTCAAGTCTTCGAGCTTCAACTTGAACTCGGTATCATGCCCAAAAGCAAGTTGGAACTCGGTCCAAGGGCGACTCGAGACGCAAACCTTGATAGAGTCCGATTCGGCTAGCTGCTTGATGGGGCCAATGAGCTCGCGATATGTTCCACGGTAGCGGTCAACGCCTCCAGTGTACTCGTCGAGTCCGTCTATGAACATGGCAAACTTGACGGGAATCTTTGTTTGCTGCGAAAGGATTTTGAGACTGGCCAGTAGTTCTGCTTCGATCCAATCTTCTATATCGGGGTCATCACGCAAGCTGCTTGCCCATCTGGAGGCGCAGACCGTGGATATGAGATGGGGACACTGGCGAAGTACTTGATAAAGTAGCGTCCGGATGAGACCCTCCTGGGACTTTTGCATGGAGTTCCCGCTATTCCAGAAATAGTGGCTGGCGATCACGAGGTTCCGACGACCTGCCCAGGTACGCAATGAAGCCTGTGTCCTACTATCCTCGGCAAGGAACTTCATCAATGTAGACTTCCCACTGCCAGCTTTGCCACATATGAAATAGGCATCGGAATTTCCTTCTTTAAGCCAGGGCAAGAAGGTGCACTTTTCGGGACGATAGGCCCACTCGAAGGTCATCTCGTGCTCCTTTTTGATGGCATTGACTCGAGTACGAATGCTAGGGAAGCAAAGGCTTCTCAAGACTCGGTGCTGTTTTCGGACATTGGCCGCTTCTTCGTCCATGCCATTCAGACGGTCTACAATGCCGTCAACGATGATGCTGGGGGGTGGCGCTTGTAGCATCGTCTTGATTTCAGCTAACAGCCCGTCCAGATGCTGAACTGTGTTGGATTGGAGGTCTTTATTGTCTTCCTGGAGATTCCGTATCGCGCCAATAGTGGCGGATTGCTTGTTACTTGGCAGAGAGTTGGGTTAGAACGGCTGGGATAAAAGAACTTCCTTCGAATGCTGCGAAGCTTACTTCATAGTCGCAGCCAGCTCGAGGAGAAGACGACTTTGGATGCTCTCTAGCTTCCGTTGATGATCTTCCAACTCGTGTCCGGATAACGAGAGAGCAAGTCTGAAGCTTTCCCATTTTCGCTTCACTCCAGAGCCAGAGGTGACTTTGATTTGCCCCAAGTGGCCCAGGAGATCTTTCGCATAGACGCCGCAATCTGCAGCTGTCGTAGCCAGGTTGCGCTCATCCGAGCTCACTTGTGGTAAGGCAGAGTACTGATGAACGCTGCGCTTGAGCAGCTCGGCAGTACGTTCGAGGGTGTTGACACTGGCCTCAAAGTCGTCCAGCTCTTGCATCGTTCCTTTCGCAGACTTGTGGATGCGCCTTGCCTTGGTGCATATCTTGATCGCAACTTCAACGAACTGGAGCACATTGCTGGCCAACCCGATGGCTGCCAATTCCGCCATCGTTTAATTCGAAAAGCATTCATCCAGTAGCGGGGGAAAGAAATGCCTCTGATGGTGTTCCATGCGTTCACAGCCTGGTGTCGATTGCCTCTACCCCGCATGTGTGATCTTCCAGCGCCGCAACCAATCACGTTTTCAATATATAGCATAAGATGCACCTCTGTTGGGGCGAAGGGGTCTGACTCACCATGGTTCTTCTTCTAGGGAGGCGTAGGCCCGACATGAAAGGGACACGAGACTAAACTAGAAAAGGGGCTTTAAAGCCAAAAAGCCCAAGAAGTGCTTTCCCTGTCAAATACAAGGGCCTCGTTCAATAATATTTCCTCTTGTATTATTGATCAAACAAAGGGTAAGATGACATGGCTAGCATACTCCCCTCCGAAATGCAGCTTATGCGTCCCCTTATTGTTAACCCACTCGCTGGTCCCGAAGTTATTGACCGCCTTATTCCGCCCGCTGACAACCACCCGCAGAGACTCGCCAGCCTCGTACTCGATGCCCATGGCCCAGATGCCGATGTCGAGCTTGACCACCTTTCCTGGTTCGATTTTCTCCTCGACCTGGTGCAGGTGGAAGGGCCAGTTGGGGTGCATGGACCGGTCCCAGTCGATGGCGCGGTGTGATGCTCGCAGGATTCCGCTGGGCCCCTTATACAGGACCACCTCGGTCGACTGCTCGCGTGTGAACTCGTCGAAAGACTTGACGGGGATGCCCTTCCAGGGGATGTTGAGGTTGAGCATGGGCTTTCCTTCAGCGTCCAGCTTCTCGATCAGGACGTAGATGTCCATGTCATCGGCGTCGTCGCAGGACATGTAGAGCACCGCCTTGGGCATGCCGACGATCTGCGTCTTATGGGGGAACGTGTACGTGAACGTGGCGGTATCGTCGTCGCTCTCCGAGTTGTAGGTCGTCAACCCCTGTTCCTTGGGTGCGTCAAAGGACAGCTTATCTTCGGGCTGCAGGTATAGCTTCTTATAGTCGGTGCGAGCCATGGGGAAGTCGTCCTCGACCAAGTTCTCGAGCGGGTCCGTCTTGCCGAACTTGAGGACGGCCATGCGGACCTTCGGCATCTTATCCCAGCCATTGTCCGTCTTGCCCTGGAGGAAGTAGTCGAAGAACTGCATCAGCTCGTCCTTGGCCTGCGGATTGCCCCAGAGGTCATACCACTCCTGCCAGGGGTGCCAGCGCAGCCACTTGTTGGGGTTGTCGACCTCAAGCCAGCCCCGGATGGCGCCCATTCCGTGCATGGTGTTGGTCCAGGTGCCCGTGATGTATGTGGGGATGTTTATCCTCTTCATGTCCGGCCGCTTGTCCTCCCACCAGTCGTTGGACAGGGGGTGCTGCTTCCACATCTCCTGGAAGCTCTCCATGCCGTTGTGGCCCTTGAGCATATACTTGGCAATGAGCTTGTCGAATAGCTCGCCCGCGTAGATGCCGCCGCGCCCAAACTGCTCCCGGTACAGGTCGCCGCAGCCCTCCCAGGGGGCGATGGCCTTGAGGGAGGGCGGCTGTAGCGCGGCGATGAACCATTGGATAATGGCCAGATGGGAGTTGCCCGCGAGACCGATATCCCCTGTGCACCAGGGCAGCTTCGCGATGCCTTCGATGGTATCGTAGCCGTCCTCGGCCTCCTGCGTACCCATGATGGCCATGACGCCCTCCGAGTGCCCCGTGCCCCGCGAGTCGACGTTGACAATGGCATAGCCCCGGGCCACCCAGTCGGCCGGGTCGGGGGCCTCAAACTTCTCGAGGCCGCTGAGCGCGTCGGCCGGCACCCCGAGGTTCCATGGCGTCATTAGCTGCAGCGACATCAGGCCGTTGAACTTCTTGCCGAATGGACTCCAGCAGATCAGGGCAGGGACCTTTTGGGAGCCGACGGGGCGGTAGACGTCCATGTACAGCGTCTTGCCGTCGCGCATCTTGAGGGCGAGGTCGTGCTCAACATGGATATCGCACGTTAACGCCTTGTGACCCGAGCCGTTCCATCCCTTCGGGAGCTCCTCTGTTCGTGGATTTAAGGCCTGGTAACCTCCTTCGCCTTCCTTGGGCGCGCCAATTGGCACGATCAGGGGCTTGGTCACGACCATCGTGCTGTATGGTGCTTTCCCCTTAATAATATGGTAATGGTGACGAATATTTCCAACTTGACGTTTCGTGAATAGTTTGTGCAAGGGGATGGGGGAAATGAAAGGTCGAGGAATACCAGAGGGAACACAGCACACAATAAATGTCATTAGTAGCAGCATAGAATCGAACTCTTAAACCCCTTCAGATATATTCTTTTCACCGCGAAGCATATCAATCTCCTCTCCCACGGCTCATCCCCCTCATTCCGGAATCCCCAGACAATGTTCGGCTCATAGTGGGGCTACTTACGGCGCCCTGCATTGCCCCAAATCTATCAGGGGTCATTGCGATAATCGCCGAGTGTGGTCTAAGGACTGTACCATGATGTACTGAAAATGGTGAAGGATATGTTGGAGATCTAGATCTTCTCATGGGAGTTTACTAGATAGATATAATGTCACTAGAAATGCAAGAGCCAATTGGGTGTATTGGTCAAGTACTGACAAAAAGGAAGCAATCATTACGATATGCTTCATTGACTGCGGGGTGGTGTCAATGGAATGAACTCCAAACCCTCTAACTGGCCCGAGGCGCAGCGTTCGGCAACAGCCAGCAGCTTCCGGCGGAAATGGTAGACTTGCCGCGACCCCAGTACCCCAGATTCACTGAGGGGCACTCCACGATGCCGCCATCGCGTCACTCCACTGATGATATTGATACACGGCGCGCGTGACTACTGTGCGTTACCATGTCGCGCCTGTTAGGTTTGGTAGGACATTAAACCCCTAACATGGGCATGGCTTTGGGCAATCCTTCAGGGAAGTCACTGAGCGATGTAGCGACTGAGAGCAAACGCGAACAAGATAATGCTTAACGGTATATGAATGATATAAAACCAGATACCTTCTGGTACAAGCGAGGACCTAAACGTCGAATGCAAACCAAGCGCGCGGCCTTTGAGCGAACATCGGATACCATGGACGCACTTGTTCAACTCCGTCTACATCCGTGATCACGGCCGCCGAAGCGCCATGATGAGCCGGCATGCTTGCGCAGTTGCGACATTACGCCGAGATAGCCAGCCAATAAAACCGTCGAAAGTGGCGGGCTTCAAGTCGACAGACATCAGATAGACATACTTGCTGTGAAGACATTGGAGAAGGGGGAGAAGGGCATCGCATTGCCTGTATTGATTCGAGTCCTGTTTTTAAAAGCCATAGGATGAGGAACCATAGCCAAAACAGACATGCGTAATGCTACCCGGAATCTGAATCCACATTATCAGTGTCCAGGGATTGCCCCTATATGTAGAATGCTTAATTGAGAGAACATCAAACAAATCATGCGCCGATTCCGAAGCACTTAACTCCTCTGGCCGCCCGCTGAAGAATCTATTGCGGCAACCCTCCACATTCCGTATTCCCGTCGTATGTAGCCCCACCTCCACAAACACCCGGGAACGCGACTGAGACCAGGGGGATTAGTGGGGGGAAAGAATCACTGAGTCGCACACATTCCGGGTCCTTATGCCCTGCAGATTTCATGCACCTCGGGATCGATCAATCGCGCCAATGGCTGAGGGGCGGTGTATGTATATGTATATCCAGGAGTTCGCGAGACTCCGCGGAATCAAACGTTGTGTGCGCCCCCCTTGTCAAAGCATCCATCGTACGACTGAAGGAGTAACCGGCGGCTCGTACAGCTAATAATGACGACAATGGAGGATAATAACAATAAAACGACAGCATCAACAACACCGAAACCCAAGAAGCGGAAGCGGCTCAATTTTGCCTGCAACTACTGTCGCGAGCGGAAGACGCGGTGCGATGAGCGCAAGCCATCATGCCACTCGTGCCTGGTGGCCGGAGTCAAGTGCGTGACCACAGACAAGCGCCGACCCGGCGCCGACGTGGAGAGGCGAACCGCAGGCTCGCCGCGGCAGAGCCCCGTCGTCTTTGACGAGGAGTCCACCGACCTCGATGAGCCTTTGGGTGGCGGGTACCTCCCTTACTCCCGGCCGGGGCAGTCGAAGGCTCGGAGGCTGAGTTCGGCTCTGTCCAAGTACTCGACTGACACGGATCACCTGACCCCGGTGTCTGCCACAGCAGGAGATGCCAACATCGGGACCGAATCCATAGACCCACCGGCCGAGGATGCATCGGGTCGTTTTGGTGGTTTGCTGCCCTTGGTGCCTCGGCTGAGGGGAAGCAATACGCTGGACATGTTCACAGGATGGCTAGACCTGGCTTTCTACAGGCTTGGTATTCCGCGCCACCTCGGAGCCAACAGCGACGCAGAGTCGGGCAAGGAGAAAGCGCCAGCGATCGCGCTGTCGCTGGTACCGCCCTCCTTACCTGGATCAGATGTCTGCCGCGCTGCACTGAAGTGTTATTTCAACACCATTAATCAAATATCTCCCATGTTGGAATTGTCGCGGGCTCAAGGGCTCATGGAATCGGCAATCAAAACAGGACCAGCAACCTTGTCTCATCTTGGGGATGTCGTGTCCATCCTCCAAATACAGATGGTGCTTGTGCTTGGATCCATGAGTGGTGATACGGGCTTGGAACCTGAATTGGCGACACAGTATGTAAATTACTGCCAGACTATGCTTGGCCATGTACTCTCGGTCAGGTCACTGGAAGCTGTTCAATGCGCCTTTATGCTGGCCATCGCGCTCAGGCAACGCGATCAGATCTCATCGTCTTGGCACGTCGTCACTTTGTGCATCTCGATGGCGCAGTCCATGGGCATTCACCGGAGGCGTACGCCGAACCGGAAAGACCCAGCCCCGGTAGACGAAGAGGGAGAAGAGAAGAAGCGCCGAACATGGTGGGGCATCTTTTCTTTCGAGAAGCTATTCGCATTCGAGTTCGGTCGACCGTCCTTCATCCGCGATGCAGATTGCAACCAGATGGAACCGACCTTCCCACCAAATCCTCAGAGTGCCTGGTCGTTTCGTATTTTGACCAGCTTTGCAAGACTTCTTTCACAAATCAACGAGGCGGGAATCAGATGTCGAATTCGAGAGGAGAGGATTTCCCAAAGAAACATCGAGGGTCTTATTCGGGACAAGATTAGATTGACTGGTGAAACAGTGTACCTGCTGATGCAATGGGCCGACAGCGTTCCCGAAAGACTGAGGCCCAGGTCGGATTTGATTTGCAGTCGTGACGAGTTCCCTCTGGCATCGTTCATCTCCATCCACTACAATAACGCGTAAGTGACGATCCTCCTCACCGCCGACATCCCATTATGCTTACATGTTCTCATTCAAGCCTGATGCTATTATCCCGGAACAGCTTCTTGATCAGCAATGAAGCCATTAGAATGGCCGTCGAGAAATATGCTGCTGGCCAGCCTTGGAGCTCCGTTATACAGAATGGACAGACAGCTGCTGCCAATTCTGCCCGCACCGTAATCAAGCTGCTCATAGATGGACATGAGCTGGGCACGACCCCAGCCTTGTCGTCACTGGCAACCCCACTGCATGCGGTATACGTCTTAGCAGTGCACCTACTCACCCATCCGGGTTCGAGACTCGCAAATTCAGACCTCAATGTAAGAAGTCGCGCTTGGCAGAGAGAAATGGTATCGCGTGCTGACTTATTCACAGCTGATGCACAATGCAGTCGATTTCGCCGAGCAGCTGTATGAGAAGTACCATTCGGACCAGAAGCTCCACCGGGTACTCAAGTCTCTGACAGACCAGATTGATGCTGCCGTTCAAGCAGGGCAATCCAAATCTGATTTCAGACGAAGCAGTACTGCCTTTTTTCATGACACGGCCATGCTGGGTAGTAAATTCTCGAGTCGAGAAATACCCGTTTTCACTTCCCCACAAGCTGCAAGAATGCCACCCGTGGATCATGCACCGGCAGTCGGTCCTGCAATGTCAGAGGCGGCAGATGTGGGCGTAAGTAATACAGGTGACGTCAATTTTCGGGATGTGCTTTGGCCAACGGGTACGGTGGACGAAATAGGTTGGGACTGGGACGATTTCAGTCAGGTATTTGACCTTAGCTTTGGGGAAGCCCCAAACTGCCAATGATACCCATCCATGTTAATGAAGAGATTGCCCAATGTTGGCAACGTTACCTCCCGGAGAGTGTGAGCTGTTCCAAGGCTGTTCCCACGTCGACAACATCGGATTGATCAATCTGTTTTCGCCAATGTATCACAGTGCTGGTGAAAGCAGGATAGAAATCCTCGTCCTTGGGAAAGTTGACCTTGTCGCAAAGCCCGTCAAGTTCTTTAATCCTAGACCATTCATCAGACTCGGGATTGGGGCAGCTGCTGTTCATCATTAGCTACATTACTCTGCCATGGTGACCAAGACGTAATCACCTTTCCCATGTATCCCAGCCGGTACCAATGAAAATGGCCGGGATATGGCTGGCGATAGCATCCGAATAAGTATCCTTGTAAAGGTGGATGCCGTATAGAAACGTGTGTTCGTCAACAGTCTTGTAGCCCTGCGGCGAATCTACTATCTCATAGTTCATACCCCCGAGAAAGTCTCTGTCTGCCGGGGTGAAGTAAGGCTCTTGAAAGATGCAGCGAATTGGAGCATCGGTATGCTCATGGAGTATATCTACCACCGTCTGGAAGGCGGCAAGCTGCGCATGAGTGCGGCGCTTGACTTGCCATGATCCGTCAGGAGGGTCAAAACTCCCAATGCCCAAGCAGACTGCGGTGGAGGAGACGCAATGGGTCGCCCTAGATGTAATGAGCTTCTTCAAATTCTCACAGCACGATGAAGCCAACCACTGCTCTTTTATACGTTGGTGATCAGCCTTGATTTCGGCGACAGTTAAGTATGAGTCTCTCGTTGCTTGGGGCGCATGGACATCAGACATGGCAGTTGGTGGTGTATGTGTATTTCGTTTTCGGTAGGCTCCAGGTCGACGTTTCTTGGCGACATATGTCCATGAATCCTTTTCTTGAGGAGACTCCATCTTATAAAAAAAACCAATTGATACCTCTGCCCCCTTGATCTGCTTTGGTGAAGCTGAGCAATTTGATTATCTCAATTGCGATATGGTTGCAAAAAGTTTACCTAAGCTGGGCACTGGGGTCGGAACTATGTCCGCGAATTTTCCGACATTCAATTGTGTATGGGTCTTCGTCCCCTGGTCCCCTGGTCCCCCGCAACACAGCAGCTTCCTTGAAACATGCTTTTCCTACCTGCTGGATGTGGTGATTGCATCATTCACATCTGCCAAAAACTAAACATGGCGATCATTATGACATGATATGAAAAGTGTCAAATATAGATTTGCGTTGCTGATTATACTCGATGAATGGGACTTGAATGCGTCATGTCGATCCAAGCTCTGCGAGAGAAGTAGTGCAATATTCGGCGAGCTTTGCCATGGGTGATGTTTATTTTTGGGACTGCTATGCCGCCGGATAGCCGAGCGTAAGCTTGCCATTGCTTCTCGCGATGCACGAAGTTGACCCTTTTTCTTCTTTTTTCGAAATGGTGTGCTGGATTCAACTGCTGCTAAATTTGTAGCTTCGAGGGTCTCGAGTCGCATTTGGCGACAACGCCAATTGAAACATCATCATCATTTCTCTCCATGCTTGCATGCCTACCTACCGGCTACCGCAGGAACAGATTAATCGCTTTGCTTGATGTGACGACCAAGCCGTTGGTTCTCCCATGGAAGCTGCATACGAACGTGCCATGCAGACGACGATGGTGGTGTGTCGTCCCATCTCGTCTAGCAACAAGGCTGCAAGCTGTCTGGATCTGGTTCGAAATAGAGAGGGCTTCTTTCCCAAATATCCAAATTGATGCAGGTGGCACATCGAATCGTGAACTGGTGGTCGCCTCTGAAGTGGCCAGAAATAGTCCCCATACCACCCGTTGTGGGACACAGGCTGCTGCAACCCTTTGCTGACTCGCACGAGCTCGTCTCCCAGATGGCGGGATGGGATTGGTAGACGGGCTGGCGGGCTTTCCCAAGCGTTACTTCTGGGCGCTTATGTTTGCCTCGTCCCACCACCAAAAAATGGCACACAACCAAGCTGCTTGCAAGCAAAAGCTCTTGGAGGACACTTGGGCCTAGCCCCTCATGCGACGCTTATTGGCTAGTGGCCGACTGACCAGCGGGCGAATCACCGTTCTCAGCACCTCACCTCAGCGAGTCGCTTGGCTCTTGTAAGCGCCTTGTTCATTGGTTCCACCGATCAACGACAGGGGGGACTCCCGCCGGCGGCCACATCTTGCAGCTCAGCCAGCTCTTTTGACTGGCTGTTTCCAAGGGGTCGAAATGCCGCTTGCACCTGTTCAACTAACCCTTGTCACATCCGGACCCTATCGGGCGGGGGCAACGTCCAATCCGCGTTCAGTCCTTGCAGCCCTTCGATATTGGGGGACTCATGTTGCTTCTCGCGGGAAAATTGCCCATGTAGTAGTAGATTGGCCATGCAGGTCAGCAACCGGTTGGTTGGTTCCTCTCACTTTCTGGGGGCCCAAGTTTGCCTCGCTTCGCTTTTGCAGTTATTATCTAAATGATGGGCTGTGTCGCTCCCGGCCTCCTTTCAGTCAGACCTTACTTCTTCCTCCATATTTCTTATACCCAAAAACATCGGTGACCTGCGTCCCTATCTTTAATACACAGCTCCAATAGAAGATCGCGAATCGCTTCAAAGGCTTGATTCTCCTGAGGAACTGCTTAATTGCTTTTCTTCCACATTTTCCCAAGCGACACCTCACGGTAATTCGAGAGGTAACGAGGACTGCCGAATTCACGGCAATAGCTCCGACGAAGACGACGAACTGCGTTACACAGTGGTGGCGCACAGGCTTACTGCCATCCCCATCAACTTATACATAACCGTTTAAAGTCGCCATTGCGACAACACAAATCACAAAATGCTGGGCTCAGTATTGGCGACATTGATCTTGTCAACATTGGCAACGGCACATGTGATCCTTACATACCCAGGATGGAGAGGCAACAACCTGATTGAGAACGAGACGTACCCGTTTGGCATGCAATGGATGTATCCTTGTAAGTATATCTCACGATGCGCTTTGTGCTCGGCTTCCCTTTTTACGATTTGACTCTTCCCATGTGGAACCTAGCTAATTGGCAACACCAGGCGGCGGCATGGGCACATCGCGCAACCGCACCTTCTGGCCGACGCTCGGCGGCGCCATCGCCTTCCAGCCCGGCTGGTTCCAGGGCCACGACAAGGCCACCGTTTACATCAACCTGGGCTTCGGCACCGACGGTCCGGACAACGGGCCCAAGAACATGTCCTTCACCATGGTGCCGCCCTTCGGCCTCCTCGGCCCTTCCAAGGGCCCCTACCCGGGCACCGTCTGCCTGCCCCAGGTGCCGCTGCCGCCGGGAACCGTTATGAAACCCGGCGACAACGCGACCATCCAGGTCGTTGAGCTGGCCCAGCACGGCGCCGCACTCTACTCGGTAAGCACTACCACTCCTCTCCGGTGCTCAATGCGTTCGCTCCATCATACTAATATCCCTGTGTTATTGTAGTGTGTTGATATCACCTTTGCCGCGCCCGGCGACCCTCGCATCGGCCACGTCAACGAGACCAACTGCTTCAACAGCACCGACCTCGGCTTCGCCGACATCTACACCATCACCACCAAGGAGGTCGGCGCCAGCGTCAACGCGAGTTCGACGAGCGGCGCCGCCAGCACCATCCTCGGGTCGATACGGTCGACTGGCGCCTGGGCTGGTTACGCGCCAATGGCGTTGGGAGCACTATGGCTCCTGCTCTAAATCCAAACGGGTGTTTGATGGCGAATGACGCGTTTTCTTTTTTAAATTATACCAAACAACTGCAAATCTCAAATACCCTCCCTGGCAATGGGGGGAAGCTATGTATATTGTGTGGCATCTGCAGCGGCGTTCAGGATCGATACCGTGGGTGATTTATTTACTGGGAGAATATTTGGAGGGTCGATTCGTTTCTAGGGGTGTCCAGTACCCCGGATCGAGCAAGGAAGACTACTATCATTTACGAAAACTAAAATCAAAGAGCAAAAACTTCCAATCCGTACACAGTATTTTCAGATGCATATTCAAGATGGGAATGTGAACCATGTCGTTCCCGCTTTTGCCTGTATGCGAATAGTGAGAACGAACCAAACCTTACAACACTAAAAACTCATAATGAAGTAGACTTCGCTGCGATCCATAGATGGCAGTAAAGCATATCCGCATCAATCCGCGTCAATCTCAAACCCCTTTCTCCTTCGAACCTGATAACATCCATCCACCCCCACAACGCACTCCGTCCAGCGACCCAGCCGGCCGCCCATGGCGGTCACAGCAGCCGCCCAAAACCGAGACCACCGCCCACCTCACGACACACACATCAGACGACTCTCGTTCCTGCAGATGTCAGAGCCCACACTATCCATCCATCCATCCACTTTGCCTCCCTACGCGGTCGCTCTCCAAGGACCGACCCACTGGTTCGGACTGACATACTACTGGCCAAAAATGAGAGAGATGTGACACCATCTCTTTTCGCTACAATGGGGAGGGGGCATCCGGATGTTTGACGGACCTTACTTACTTGGCCCCTGAACATGGCACCAGCTCCCATATTTGAATGGTAGTTGGATAGCAGTGCCGAATTGCGGCGACGAGTACCCCGTACGTCAAACTAGTATGCAATGTTATATAGGCAAAAGTTGAGACCGGGTGGGTGGTCCTCGAAACCACTTGGTCGCGTAAAATGGTCATCACATATTTATCGTGCTCTGCACCTTGAGCATGATTGAACAATATAAGCATTGGCAAAGCTCATCACTTTCGTCCGGCCAGGGCCTCAGCGCATTTAGAGGTTACATGTGTGCACGACGTTTGAGCAACAGGTCAAAATTGCCCCTGAAGATAATGGCGATTCTATGCTGAGGATGTAGTCATCTTATCATGTTCATCGCATTAGTGGGTTTTAACTCTATCTAGCCTCTCCCCCATCTTTATCTCTGCTCCCCTGTACTCGCTTTGCTCACTGCAGCAGAATGATAGTCTCCGCAGCAGCATCCTTCACTCTGGGGTCAGAGCTGCGGTCCTTCGCCATGGCGACCGCGGCGCTAAGCCCCTGGACCTCGCTCTTGCCGACGACGGTGACAAACGTGCCAGCCGCGACCGCGGCGCGGAACAAGACTTCTCCGTCCGACTGCTCGCGCAGGATCTGCGACAGGCCGGCCATGAATCGCTGCTGCACATCCTTGGGCACGCTGCCGCTTTGCTTGGACGCCAAAACCGAATAGTCCATGGCCATGGTGCTAAGGGCCAGGAGCATGTTGCGGTTGTGGGGGCCAATGGGCTGGCCGCCCTTGATACCCAGGACCCGCTCCATCAGATCGGCCGCACGTGGGGCTTCGGTCGACAGAAGCTTGCGGCCTTCCGAGGTGGTGAAGAGGTTAGCAACGGCACGGAACGCCATCATCGCACAATTCTCGTTTGGCTGGCTTCCGGCTGGAACACCATCCAGGGCAGCAGCTCCAACTATCTCAATGGTGCTGCCTAGACCTGGCTTGCTATACGTAGCAACCAGAGGTGACGTTGCTGCACATCGGAGGAGGTCGAGGGGAGCAAGACGGTCGGCGTAGTCCCATTGAGTGCACATCATGACGAGAAGTTCGACGGCATCTTCGTTGGTGATCTGCTTGCTGGACTCGAGAGACTTGCGTAGTGTATCGAGGGAAGCTTGAGCTGTGGGGTTAAGGGAAAAGTCCTTCCGCCCGGCGGCAATGAGATTAGAGTTGATTGAGAGTATTTTCTTGAATATCGCTGTTATGGGTTAGTCAATGTTTATGCTTGCGGGAAAGACATGTCAACTTACGTTCATACTTGGCACTCGTAATATCCAAGTACTCCTTTTGCGGCAAGTATCTACCGCCAGTGGTCTCAGCGCCCTCACCAGGGCGGTACCGTGCTTCGGTGCCCATTGGATCTGGGCCGCCGCCGCTACCCGATTCCCCAATAGTGGCGCCCTGGGTGTTCTGAGTAATGAACTGCGCAACCTGGTCGAGGTAGTTGAGGGACAGCTCGTTGTCGTTGATAAACTTGGTGGCTGCTTCGAATGGGTTCTCCGAAAGATTGTAGGGCAGTTTCAAAGAGGGTTGACCCTCCTCAATAGCCACATCGAATACAAAGTCGTACATCTTGCCTTGGTAGTCAGTCTTCTTGCCAGTGCTGGAAGCCGAATCTACCACAGTGCCAACATTGACCCAGCTTTGGGCAGCCATGGACCAAGTGTGGGCAGTGATGGATCCATTGGTCTCTCGGATCATCTGAACCTGGCCCTCCTTGGTGCCTGATCTGGATTGCAGGAATTCTGGTCCTGGGAGCTTCTCCTTGTTGATATCACCCATCTGCTGCTGTGGTATAGATGACGTCTTGACGGCCTCCTCGAACATTTGGGCGACCTCTGCACCGGCAACGCGTTCGGCGCTTCTCGTGAACACCCGAGCGACACCATCGCTTGTGCCAGTGACGATATCGCCACTCTCAGGGCATACAGCGACAGACCAAACTGAAATGGCCGGATGTGTGATCGTCTGAATGCAGTCGAACCCGTTCCACACGCGAACCGTTCGGTCTTCGGCAGCGCTCACAATCTCGCCTGTGGGTAAAGTGGCCAGACGGTACACGAAGCTATCGTGGCCACGCAGCTCGCCCACCTGTTGGCCGCTCAGCTTCCATAGTCGGATGATGCCGTCATTGTGGGAGCTGGCGATTTCGGCGCCGCTGACGTGGCCAGCAGGCACTTGGCATAGACCGCGCACGACGTCGGGCGTGACAATTGTGGAACGAGGCGAGGCTTGACCTCCTGTTGCTTGCCGCAGGTCGAAGATTCGAATGTTCTTGTCCGCGCATCCCGTAACAACAGTGGTTTCGCTCAAAGGCAAGACATCCCACACCGCACCCTCGTGGCCGCCGAGTGTCACCTCCGACTCCCACTTCTTCGTGCTCCAGACGCGGGCCGTATGGTCCCAGCTTCCAGAGACTATGTATTCGCCATTGGGTGCAGCAGCCAAGGAACAGACGTTGTTGGCATGGCCGGGGAGGAGACGCTCGGCGTTGTCGGACAAGGTAGCCGTGGGCTTCCGGACGTCTAAGCAGGGATCCTTGCCGCCAGAGACGACCAGTCCCTCGGGGTATTCTGATGACGGGGGGATGAAAGTGACCGAGTTGACATATTCGTGTATCTGGTTTGCGATCGTGGGCTCGTAGGAAGGGGGATTCGTGGAAGAGCGTTGCCATGCTCTGACGGTGTGGTCTCTCGAGGCCGAAAGTACTAGATCGGACTTGGGAAAGACCAAGTCACGTACATCACTTTCATGCCCGACGAGCTGTGCGGACAGCTTAAATTCGGTCATTGTTGATGCAGTATGATGCCGTAACTGGTGAAGTCGTAGGTGCTGTTGGTGTTGGTTGGCCTTTGTGGTCGGTGCAGTTTGGCGGGGTTCAATGCGGCCGTGGATTGACTGACGTACGTATTTCAGGGAGAGACCGAATATGGAGAAGGTTGGTTTTGATGAACATCAATGAAAGAACAAAAAAAGATTAGTTTAGAGAGTGCAGTGATTGTATTCACTACCAGGTAGGTATGTACAAGTATATTGAATGTAAGGCAATCGCAGGTTGGCTCCTGTGACCAGAATCAAGTGAAGTGCTGTAGAAACACATCGAACCCTGAACAATCAATTGCCCGAGCACTGACTGAGCACTGACAGCAAGCAATGGCAGGGGATGCTATGTTGTGCTCACTGTGACATCCAAGCTCCCTGCTTTATGTCGAGCAGCTCGCAGCTCGCAGCTAGCACCCCAGTCATTCCCTACCTACCTAAGTTTTGGCGGGGATTGATTGATGACATGGGATCGGTGTTTAAAGAACCCGTCCACTACCAGACTACCTCATATTGTCTCAATTGGAGGATAGGCGCTTGACCTTGCTAAAAGGAGGCAAGGTCAGATCAAAAGGGAGCGCGGTGAATCAATCACATCCGAGGTCTGCCACATCAATGTAGATTAGGTAAGTACTTAGGTATCTTGCTCGGTATTCTGCCACTGTCACCCACTGCCACTGCCTGACTGCCCCGCGATCCAAGGTGTATCTCGGTCACCACCCTGCTTGACAGATAAGCACAGCGCACCGCCTGCCGCAGCTGCTGCCCCTAACGTAAAGTTAGATAGATGGTTTCACTAGAACCAGAAAATGGGAAAGTCCAATGCTACCACAAAAAAAATAAGGGATCAAAGCAACAAGGCTTCGGACAACTATTTCCACTTCGTCCTGTTTCAGGGTCCAGCCTCGCCGACTCCTTTGAATCTCTGTGTGGAATTTTTGGACCTTGACTCGCCATTCAACTTTCCCCTTCATTTCTTCAAATCCGCATCACGCATCACACATCTACCCTTCTCTCCCCCCTTTGTGTGAGCGAGTGTGTTCTTGGAATCAGCATACTGTGTTTATGCTCCAATTTTGACAAACCTCTCTTTCTTTTTGACGACGACCACGACTATTTCACTTGCACAATACGATACCATCCGAACTTTACACCACATCGCATTCTAAAAAATCGGCGATCCTGATCCTGACTCTACCTCGGCGACGCTGATCACGATTCTATACCGATTCTATCCCGACGACACTGTCCCGACTCTATATTCACTGCGCAGATTAGCAGTTTTTCCACATTACCATCCTTGCCCTGCAACAATTGCATTGCACCGACCAAGCTTTCAAAGCTTCGCAATTATTTCAACCACGATCAAACACCACTCGAACAAGTGTTGCGCAAAGACTCTGGCCTTTGTATTATAGACCTGCCAAGTCGAATAACATAAGTAGCATATAAAGATCCCCATATAGACAGACCCAGCCAGCCCCTGCTCGCGCAGACAAACACGCAATGGCCACCGACACACCAAGACAGTGTGTCCCTCTGACTTGCCACGGTCACTCTCGACCTGTGCCGCATATCAGCTTCTCGACCTTGACAAAGGAGGGTAACTACTTTATGATTTCAGCTTGCAAAGGTAAGGGTGGCTTCAAGTTGTTTTCTTCGTCTGGCATTATTGGTAGCTGATTGACCACTTGCAAACAGATGGCAATCCGATGTTGCGCGACGGTACTACTGGCGACTGGATCGGCACTTTCATCGGCCACAAGGGCGCTGTTTGGCAGGCGAGACTGAGTCACGACGCCTCAGTTGCTGCGACTGCCTCGGCCGACTTCACCGCCAAGGTTTGGGACACCCACACCGGCGAGTGTCTCTGGACTCTGCAGCACGACCACATTGTTCGAGCCGTCGCCTACCCCCCCGATAACTCAGACTTGCTTGCAACAGGTGGAATGGAGAAGAAGCTGCGCATCTTTGACCTTACCGATACCCCGAAACCCGTCAACGGAGCCGATGCCACCACGACCAAAACCGTTTCTACAAGCACGGCCTTCGAGATCGGAGCAGGCATCCACACGGCATCCATCAAATTCATTGTTTGGACCCAGGACCCCAACATCTTGGTTACCGCTTCGGGCAACACGTTGCGCTGGTTTGACTTGCCCAGCCGCAGTGTCATCAAACAGGAGACTCTGGATGGTGAGATCGGTTCATGCGAGTTCTTTGCCCCCGCCCCTGAAATTCGGGAGCAGACCGACATTGGCGAGGGTCTCCCCGTCTTGGGCGTTGCAGCTGGCAAGTCCGTCTACTTCTGGGGCGGATTCCGTGCCATGGATGAGCTCAAGCGACAGAAGATGGACTACACTGTCGCCAGCGTTGCTATAGACACCAAGGACAAGAAGTTCATTGTTGGAGAGGACATCCCAGCCACATGGGCAAGAGTCTACCGATGGGATGACGGCAGCGAGTTTGGTGAGTCCGACCATGTCATCAGCCGGGAGATGTGCACTAATTTCTTTGTAGATATTCACAAGGGTCATCATGGTCCTGTTTGGTCCATCGCATATGCGCCCGATAACAAGCTCTACGCCACAGGCTCCGAAGACGGCACCATCAAATTGTGGAAGAATTGTGAGGGTCCTTACGGCCTCTGGAGACAGAACGGCGCTACCGGCGAATCGAAGGGTGCCGAATAGGATGGCCGTTCTTTTCTCGACGGCTATGCCTTGCCCAATTCGCTTGCTGCCCATGCCATTCGTAGAGGCTTTCATAACTTTGTAAACGGTGTATTGAAAACTTTACCAATCGATAACCCGGCAGCTCTCCAGCAAGAACCTCCAGTTCTGCCCCACTCGTCGATCAGCCAGAAGGAAAAACATATACATAATCAGAAGGAGAACCAGAAGAACGAGCAGGAGAGCCAGAAGGGGGATCAGAAGGCTGGGCAGCAGTCCACCCCAAAGGTGAATCGGAAACAGAACCAGAAGCAGAAGAAGAAGGCTGGTGGCCCCTTGACCATGGTGGTGACCAAGTCTAAGAAGAAGGACGAGGATGGGAAATGAGCGTTCTTCATCGAGACCTGCCTGCCCTTTTGCAAGTTGACGGTGTATACAAGACAACCCAGCGAGGATTTCGGCCCTTCAGTTCTGCGTGTGCAGCCAGATGCATCATGATTAGAAGCATCATCTTACAGCGAATTAGGTATCTACTACTATTCGAGGTGCCAGCATCGATACCGGGCACCCTCACTGCAGCCAGAGTTTAGGACACACATACCGTGTCACCAGAAAATAAAAATATGATTACAAAGTCACTACAATGTTAACATGCGTTCACCCTTCTTGAAATGGTTCGAATTGATACCTCGTATTGGTGGCGATGGCCGAATACCAGCCATCGTGATGCGCAACGCAACCTTTGGCCGTCAATTGCGGTGCCACGTATAAGCAAACTAGCTCTACAAGAGGTATTACCGGGTGATCTTGATATGAGTATACTTTGGCGTTACCATGAATGCTTGCCTCTTTTTATGTTCCGAGAACAACCACTCACCATGGTGTAGTGTTGGAACTGGCAGAAGGATCTGACCTGTTTGCATGATCATGTAGAGAGGCACACATATACGTATCCGCATGTTGCAAATCATTTGCCTCCTCAAGATTGAGATGTGTGGTCTTCCATACAGATCCTGTATGGAATATTGGGTCATTTTATCTGGTTGCGCTCTTCACAGGCTGGTGTAATGCAAAGTTGGTGCATGCAATTTGGCAACGAAACGTCAAGAGTGATACCACACAGCTTGATAGATTTGGCTGATTGCCTTTTGACTTTCAGATACCTCATCTAGAAGAAGAAGCTTGAGCCACGATTAAGGGTAACTGGTCACAGTATGGTACCCTTCCTAGGGGTAGTACGTATGTTGATTGGCGATCTCGCTACCATATTAAGTCACTTGTGGAAGATAGCATCCGCCATATTGTTAGTTGATCAACTCTGTAAACAGTTTAATATGCCTTTCTCAATAGTTTGAGCTCTTCTCCAGGTATAGATGGCTCGTCAGCGTGCAGGTGACGGGTCTCTGGGTTCTGCGCGGGGCCTTTCGTTGCGTGCGCTCCCCCCTTTTGGATCTTCATCAACTCTTGTTTACGTTCGAATCTCAGAGGACGTGTCATATGGGACAACTTAGGTTGGGTGTAATCGATGAAGTATATATATTACCTACTGAATGAATATATGTTGATGGAGCTTTCATTCACTTGCAAAGCGGTGCCCCGGCGCCACGTCCTGACATGTACATCATACCTAGCTGCTCGAGGATGCGCAGTTCACCCACATCCTGTTAACAGACAACCGCTGGATTCATTGTCATCCAACACAGCAGTCAATTCTCCGAATTGCAACTTCAGAACTTTCATCTTCCCATCGTGGTTATCAATCAGATTCACTTCGCGGTTCAACTCGTTGTTGGAGTGTCATATTCCTTGACCTCTACCAACACCCATGAAAAGACCGAATCCAACTCATTGGCAAGTCTCGCCGGCACATCACTGTGCAGCAATCACTCAAATCAACTAATACAACTTGGTGCCATACCATAGGTAAGTATATCAACTTTTTCGTCCAAGTATATGGTGTTTTGACATTTCCCATCACGAATTCATGCACTTGACTCTGGGATGCATCTTCACCTTGAAACCGCACCTCTTGTGGCCGCACTCTCCTTTTTTAACCATCGGCATCACACTTTCGATGACCTGCGATCTCCCACCACCATTCATTCCTGCCAACTACATACGTTACTTCCTTCGGGATAGTTGTGGATAGTTATTGCCAACTAGCCGGTCGTCACTTGCCTAACTGGTTAGTACATTCGATTACATTGTGCCTTCTTTCCACAATCCACTGGACACACAATTGGTATGTTACGATTACCCCAGTCCTTGCTTCCTCATCCAATGGCCCAATAAGTTCCTTCTTCCATTTGATTACTACTCACACTCTCACCCCATTCATCCCACGACCTCCCTCCCTCACCTCCAACCACAATGTGGCCCAATCGACGTCAGAAGCGTCCTGAGGAGTATTCCACCAATCCAAACACTATTCGCGCTCGTCGACGCAAAGCCCGCCTCAGCCCTTATTCCAAAGAGGTCGAACAAGCCAAGGCTTCCGACTCTAAAGCTGTGACTCGAGCCTGGAAGCAACACACCGAGACTGACGCGTACAAGATGTCCTCGGAAGACGAACGCAAGGCCATCCTCGAGAACGTCGAAAAGGAGACCATGGATCGTCGGTACGTATATTTCCTCCTTCATAATCAACATCATCTAACTGGTCAAGTCACAGACGACAGAAGGGGCTTGATGCTGATACCAAGATCGGCCGCTTCATGCACCGCATGCACAGTCACGGGCCCCCCAACCCTCTCGATCCTGTCCTGCATCCGACTCCTCCGACTCCGATGCAGCCCGTTGCCCCCATGCACGCCGGCAGCCGCTACGCTACCCCTGGATCGGCTATGCCCTACGTGATGTCCAGCGTCGAAGGCCGTGCTGGAACCGAGGCACCCTTCCACCCCATGGGTCTACCGCATCCTCCTGCCCGGCACATCCATCCGTCCGGCCTCAACTTCTACCACTACCCTCCTGATTCCGAGGCCGCATCTCCCTACGGCGCCGATATTGCTCACCAGGATGCTGCCAACATCAGCAAGCTCGAGAAGCTCAATAAGGGGCTGAGCGACGACCTGGCCGTCGCCAAGGCCACGATCGCTGCCCAGCAGGACCGCCTCGCGAATCTGAGCGACCGAATGGAGGCATTCGATCATGCCGTGGCTGGTCTACGAACCGCCGAGGCCGCCTTCATCGCCCAGAACAACAAGGTCGACGCGGCTATTCGAGGTATCGAGAGAATCGCCAACGTTGCTTCCAGCGTGGCCAATGAGATCAACGGTGGTCCCAGTGGAATTCCCGGTGGTTCCAATGGGGTGAACGGTGGCTACACTGGCGACGGCGACGGTGCTTCCAGTGGACCGGACGGGGAGGAGAGTGGCGAGGAGATGAGCGATTAAAGGAACATATGGGACAGTTATCTTTGTTACGACTGAATTACTTACATAGCAAAGGGTGGCGCGATCTTTTATTAGGATGGGAAGTTAAGTAGGTTATCAATCAATTGCGAAACCATTTCTGGCAAACCGGTTCGACTTAGATCTCCACAGTGATGCCGGCTTGGCACGTGGGTGTGATGCTGATGCCCACTGGCTCTATCTAGGGTATTGTGCGGCTCCCCCGGGTAGCCGGCTCTTGCTGACCTGCCGTTCTGGGCAAAGCAGTGTAACGACCCTCTTCGAGGCAGTGTGAGTCCTGGCACCACGTGCCCTGTGAATCAGCGTAAGCATTAGGTCAACCGATTGCATTTCGAAAAATGTGATGCCGATCACCAGGCTCTGGTTCTCGAGGGTCTGTTCTACTTAAGTTCTTTCATCTCCCCTTTTTTCTCAATCCAAGAGTTCAATCGTGAGAGACGATCGTAGCCCGTCACGGATATTGCCGAAGGCCCAAAACGCCATGCGAACCCCCTCACTCTCTATTCTTACTGCTGCTGCCGCTGGCCTTGCGGCGGCGGCGCCGGGTGTCGAACTGCATCAGCTCAACGGCGACTGGAAGTCCAAAATCAAGAACGTCGTCGTCCTGGTCGAAGAGAACCGCTCGTTCGATACCTTCTGCGGCGGTTTGACCTACAACCCCAAGATTGACGGGCTCCTGCATCATAACTACTGCAACTCTATGTATGTCCGATTGATGCGCTGCTCACTTTATTCCCTGACCTCAAACTGACGGGCATTCCAGGAATGCGTCGGATCCCAAGCAGCATGCGGACGTCTGCGCGGAGGCCCTGGCTGCTGATGTCGCCAAGGATGATCCGAACCATAGTATTAGCGGTGTCAACATGCAGTGTACGTAGTCCTCTGGTATTTATCCAATAGCCCATGCTCACCATACACACAGTGTTCAGCACCTGGCACCCAGATGAGGAGCTCGTCAACGGCGCGCCCGCCTGGAAGTACGAGAACATGAGGGGGTAAGTCTTGGTCATGACTGGTCGTCTCAGTACGCCTTGATACGGCCTCATGTTAACTAAGAGACCCCTTTTTAGGTTCGTGACCGAGCAAGCAGTGGCGTACAAGACCGGCGACAAGAGCCGGGCAGCCGAGGCCATCAACTACTACACCCCGGAGCACATCCCGGTCTTCAACGCCATCGCCGAGAACTTCGTGCTCTTCGACCGCTGGTTCTGCTCCGTGCCGGGGCCGACCAACCCCAACCGCGCGTATATCACTTCGGGCACCAGCCACGGCCATGGCCAGAATGATGACGCCTTTGACGAGTACGGTCTGCCCCAGAAGAGCATCTTCGAGCAGCTGTCCGAGAAGAACATATCGTGGATCAATTACCAGAACAGCACCACTGGCCCTGGGTAAGTTACCGACCGATATTCTGATATATCCTTCTGACTTAACGATGCTGACGTCTCGCAGCAAGGGTTTCCTGCCCGACGCCGACTTCTACGAGTGGACGGCCCGCAGCGGCGCCAACGAGACCAACGTGAAGCCGCTGCAGCAGTTCTACGCCGACGCCGCGGCGGGCACGCTGCCGCAGTTCACCTACATCAACCCGGAGTGCTGCTCGTACCAGTCGTACCACCCGCCGTCGCCCATCAACCTGGGCGAGGCGTTCATCAAGGGCATCTACGAGGCCGTGCGCAACTCGCCGCAGTGGGACGACACGCTGTTCGTCCTGACCTTTGACGAGCACGGCGGGTTCGGCGACCACGTCCCGCCGCCCGTCAACGTGCCCGGCGGCGGCGACGGCTTACAGTATACGGAGAAGGCCGCGGACGGGAAGAATATCACGTTTGGGTTCACGCGGCTGGGGCCGCGCGTGCCTACTATCCTCATCTCGCCGTGGGTCGCCAAGGGCGAGGTCGAGAATAAGGGGCTCAACAATGGCGGGGAGTATACGCATACTAGCATCTTGGGGTTCCTCTCGGAGCTCTGGGGGCTCGAGAAGTTGACGCCTCGCGTCGAGTGGAGCGCGACGTTTGAGCACCTCATCTTGCCGTCGCGGCGGGCGGATGAGGATTCGCCGCGGAAGCTGCCGGATCCGGTTGTTTGGTAAAGGGGTTGAAAATGACCGTTTGTCAACGTGTGAGGAACCATAAAACAAAAGGAAACACCTGGATCTCCGACGGAGGCATTTCCACGACCTTTGCAATAATGTTCGGACCAGTATCTAATATACTCAGGTGACTTATCTTATATGCAACTCCATATTAGCTACACCTTGGTTTGGTAAAGAACTAAGTACTTAAGTAGGCAGGCTTAGCCAAGGCCCCGGCCGTCAACTCGAACAATCATGGGGATGCAAATACAAGTGTTTTTCATGTCTTTCCATGACTCCTTCAAGTGTTCAAACGCATTGAAGATGCTTGTTGTTGATCGTACGATTGATGGTGGGCTGTCGCTAAATTGTACTCAGCCCCCCTTTTAGGGAGTACTCTAGCCGCTATGATGCCCTCCGCTAGCAGTAAACCCATGCTGCTGACATCATTTCCAAACGCATGGGTGGTTCGATAGAGGCAACTGAGTCACCACGCATATATTTGCCATCATTTATATCAATTGGAATGTTGCCTAATTTGGAAAAGAAATTAAAAAGCTGAACCTTCTCCTCTTTCTTCATTGCCTATCTGGAGGACCGGCGCCAGATTGGTAGAAGGTCTTTGGGATCAACACAGATCAAAGATCGTGAGTCAGTTACTAACTCCCAGTTAACGAACAAGACCTCAGATATGGGCGACGATAGAAACAATGCAGACTTCTATCGGCCACTCGATACCGAAAACGTCGAGTTTCGCCTACTCCTCGTACAAGCCGGCGAAGGTGACGAGCCAGTCAAGTGCCAGCTCGTGCACGCCTCTTTGAAGGACGGAGCACCAGACCGACCTCCATACGAGACTATCTCGTACAGCTGGGGCGACGCGTCCCAGACGGGGACCATCTTCGTGGATGGCCTGGAGATGGTGGTACCCCTGAGCGCAGCTACGGTCCTGCGGCGTGTGCGGAAGCCCACCGAGGACCGCACGGTTTGGATCGACGCCATCTGCATCAATCGTGACGACGTGGACGAGCACCGGAGCCAGGTTGCCCTCAGAAAGGAGATATTAGCAAAGACAGCGCAGAGCCTCATCTGGCCTGGGGAGGGCGATCAGGGGCCGACGTCGGGCTCACCCTGATTGCGAAAGGAACCACGTCCTGGGCACGGCCTCAAACGACAGAGTGCGCGCGGACGAACGCCATGGCTTAGGCCACCTCTGACACCAATGGAGTTAGATCGGTTCGCTATGTCAAAATGAGCTTCGGTGCCAAGGACCACTATACCTTGTTTTCCCTTCGCCAATTTCCGTCTTTCGCTGAGGAGTAATGAGCTTACGACCACGCCGTCATTTTCGCGAAGCAACACCGGCGGTTATTTCGGGCCAAGGGTGGTGAGAATCTGAGACCGGGGCCGAGGGACATGGTGGGGGGCGATGTCGTGGCGGTGTTGTATGGGTGCAGATGGCCGGTCATATTGCGGCCTCGTGTCCGAAAGGAGCGGGATACTGAGGATTGCTACGAGTTCATTGAGGTTTGCTACGTGAATCGGTTCATGGATAGCGAGGCAGTGCAGAAGTATGAGGCGAGTGGATATGATGATGGGGTTTTTCCATCTTAGGTGATGATGGGTGGGTGAATAGGAGTTGCAAAGCCAGAGGTAGATTTTACAAACTACTTGGTGTTGATTGGAAACTCAGATACTCTGCGATAATGCATATATAGAGGTTGTATTCATTGGATTCAGTAAGAGCAACTTACTTCGTAATTATACATCCATCTATGGTGTTGCCCAATTCTGACTTTACTTGCTTTCACGGTCTATTTAAAAATCCCAGTACGAGCCCTGGACAAAAGCGATATGTCTTTTATATCCTAGCTTTAAGACACATAGTTATATTACTCCTATAGTGAGCATTGCAATCGTTTTCAATGCCTGTATCAGAGTCTAAGCTGCACAATGAGTTTGTAGCTAACTGAATAGGTTTGCATTTTGCTCAAAGTTCTTCTCGCCTATCTTCATGTCATTAGCTTGGAGCCTGTTGAAATGGCATTATAGGTACTCGGGGAACGGTGTTCTCTCACCTATCAGTATCAGTGTCGTAGCCTCACACTCGTGTTTCTCAATCATCGAACATTTGATCTGATAAATCAGACTTCGAGGGTCCGACGTCGTACAGCTGGTCGAGGCCACATATTGTCTTCTCGAGCATCCAGAGATCCCGCGTTTGTTTCTTGCCTCTTGCTCATTTCCTCCTCTATCCACTCGCACGCTTGATAGGTGCAAAGCGGTCCTTCGGCCTTGTTGGAGCAGCAGGTTCCATGCAGGCAGATGGCAGATGGCACCCAGTTGACCTGGTTTCTCGAAGCCTCCACCTGCGATGGCGATGAGCAGCGCGAGTACCACCAGCCGATCTCCGGGAAAGTCGGGGCCGCCATGGACAATGTCGAATGCCAAAGTAGGATGGGCAATAAGGCGCGAAGAAGAAGAAACATGGCTGACGTTTGTTGTCGTAGCGCTTTGCACAAGCGCGCGCCGTATTGAACTTGGCGGTCGATGAGGTCCAAACGTGGGAAACGATGCACTAGAGATGCATGTCGATGGGGTGTTTTTGGATGGGATATATGCGTGTATCAGGTCGAATTGCACATGGTACAATGGAGACGCCGTGTTTGCTCGTAGTACCTTTTGCGCGCACTGCAAGGCAGCCTTCTCATGTCCTTGTGCTTATGTTTCGTTTCACCTGTGGCACTGATGCGCCCCCTCCTGTGTGACGAGGTGGACGCGTAATTCCGGGGGCTTTCTTTTCAGGTGATGGGAAGCCGCGAGCGAACAGGTCAGATTCTGACTGGTGGCTTGAGGAGCTGAGTCGTGGGGTGGATTGGAAGGTAGGACGTTTTGGGGATGATGGAGACTTGGAAAGGATAAGGTGAGAGGAATAAAGATCAATTAGGTGGATATTGTTGTTGTTCTGGAAAGGAGGGAGAGGGCCTGGATACCTGGCGATGCCGCTGTAGGTGCACTCATAACAACTGGGGCAGCACGAAGGGATGCCAGGACTTACGAATATCTTCAATTGCCATTCAGAGTAGATGTATTCCTGGAACTACCGTTTGTTCTCACGTCACCTCTTTTCATCAGAAGTCACATTAAGTGAACAGTAATTGAAGGATAAGTGACACCAAGTCCTATCATCTCTGTGATGCAATCGAAGCCGCATATAGATCCAATCCAATCACCTTCACCTACGACGCCTTGTATTCTTTCCTCCGATATTGGTTTTGACTCAATGGGAGAGTAACCATGAGCAATTAAGGGAAAGCCGCCTACGGTGCAAGTGGGAGTGGTAAATAACATGTACATGGGTACCTGATCAATCAATTCTGCACATTGAAACAACCTTAGGTACCCAACAGAGGTGTATCTAATCCGAAATTCCAGCCGCCCCGTCTGAAATGATGATAAAAACCCCCAAGCGAACATCCTGATCTCCAGAGTCAGTGAACAATGCCTAGCGGGCCTTATTACGTGCTGATTGAACCGCTGACACCTGTAGGTATCACAACACTGGCTCTAATTTGGGGGCACCGCCATGTAAATTAGTGGCACGTTCTCCTTACCACTGCAGCCCTCAACGGCGGTTAAGTTGATGTCGTTATTTATGATGCCACGGAAACCCACTTGCTCCCGCAGCCAGCAGTATGTCGATGATTTCCAATTGGCCACTTTGAGCGGCTGCTTCCAACGGGGATATCCTGAAGGCAAGTTGGATATTGGGATCGACTCCCCATTTTATCAGTTCTTCGACGACGTCGACATAGCCCCTCTGCGCCGCAATAATGATTGCATTAGCTTTATCATGGCGGTTAATATAAGCAAAGCCTCGGCAGCGTTCCATCAACTGAACGGCTCTCAGGTGACCAAGGGATGCGGCATACACCAGTATACTGCCGCATTCGTCGTAGTCGGCTTGGCCCATGTATTTGAATAACATGTCGAAGAATGTAAGGTCGCCATTGCCAGCGGCCAATTTCATCAATCCAACAAGGGTGCCGGACCATAGAAGTCGAATACTTTCGTAGTGTCGATTTTCTGTCGTACGCCGCAGCCCATCAGTCTGAGAATGGGACTCCCTGTTCCAGAACAGCTTCGGAAATTTAGGCTTGGACGAGACAATACGGGGAGGGCTTTTCAACGCCCTGGAATCGCTAGTCCGGCTCAGCTTTGTGCGAGATACCGGATGATTAGCCCTATAATCAAGCAGAGGCCTTTCTTCGGCGTGAGTCTGGGATATCCCGATGGTCATCGCACCTTCGTCAGAGGGGCAACCAGAGTGTCTCGAGTCAGAGACTGCTGGACGTACTTCAAGGATTCGTTGGTATGTTACAGCGAGTTTCGACCCAGGTTTGGCTATTGCGTTGACGATTCCGACAGAGTTATGGATGTATATTGGCTTTTGTGGTTCTGGCCGTGTAATCAACGCCCGTCGACGGTCATTGGCGCTGAGGTGAGTAAAAAATATCTCCCCAAGCTTTTTTTTGGCTTGATCCAAGTCCAGATGAAATGCAGCGAGTGTGTCATCGGTGGATTTCCCAAGCAGAAATTTCCGCACGGAATGATGTACAAACTGGACACACTCGCTCTCCTCCTCTATTTCAACCAAGTTCTCGCACCAAAGGGAAATGTTGTGCATATCATTGCACTGAGGAGCGGTTTCGGATAACTGCTGAGTAGCTCGGATCGCCATTGCCTCGCGGAGCTGGCTAAGGTTCGGGGGGCTCGCCGCAGCTTTGGCCCACGTGAAGACCTCTTGGGCCTCCTGGAAGTGAGTTCCAGCTCTGATTTTCTGCAGCGCCCGGTTGAAAATGTCGTCCAAATCTTTTGGGAGGCTGTCGAGCGCTATCCTGATATCCTCATCAGAGGATTGAGAACCGATTTCCTCCACCTGGAAGTAAGCCCATAGAAACCTGAGAATCTTTTGTCAGCAAGAGGTTCCACAGCTCCAACGTAAGAAGGCCGATTTACATTCCATGGGCACCTTGAGTCAATGCACTTTTAATATCATCGACAAGGCTGGGATCTTCCACTTTTAGTTGGCCAACCTCGAGCTTGCTGTCGATGACACCTTCAATATACCGAGTGATATCTGGGTTTGTGGCTTGAAGTCCCAAAGGAATGTGTGAAACTCGTTTGAAATAAGATTCTATCTCATCGTAGATGTCAGGATGGCCACTAAGGTATAAGCGGATGTTTCCATTTAAACATATGAGTGACGATAGCGCGGCTAGCAATTGGTGTCGATCAGACTGGTGGCATTCATCAATCCCATCGATCACTATGTAAGACGCTCCTGGAGGAATTAGTTGACGGAAAATGCTCAACGTGTAACTTATGTTGGACGATATGTCCATATTCCGAAGCACAGCTTCGAGCTCGTCGGGCATGTTTGCTGGATCCAGCCTCTGCTGCAACATGGATTTGAGTATGTCATTGGCACTCATTGATGTGTTACCGGTTGATTGCATGAAGAAGTAAGAGACGGGGCCTTCCGACGGGCCTTTATGCCGGAGAAGGTGTTGGATGACGCTTGCAGTGGTGATAGTCTTCCCCGAGCCAGTTTTACCTGAACACCACAGCACAGGCTTTTCCCCATCCAACCAGTTTTGGAAATCTGGCATTTGGAATATCCAACTGGCAGTATCTTGCCATCGCTTTCGGCAGCTTAACTTGTATACCCGAAGATAGTCGCGATCGGATAGGGAGTCCAAGATCTGTTGCTTCCGCTCTCGTGAGTTACGTTCGTACTTCTCAAGCTGCAATTGATGCAGCCTCCTTAGCGCGTCTTGTGCTCGACCTGTGGCAGAATCCATCCCGCTCCTGCTGCTCAATGCATCTTGTTGCTCCATGAGCTGTAACCGTTGGTCTTGCTGATCGGCTTGTTCCTTAGCGAAGTTGATCTCCCGTTTGACCACATGGCTGCATCCCTGGATCTCATCTAGATCAGGTTTGAACTCCTGCTCGAAAGACATCGACATAGACTTGAGCTGATGTTGGTGATACGGACGCTGTACAGTCTGAACAGTATGTTTACAGCAACGGATGATAGACGCGTAAAAGTCAACCAGGGCATCCTGAAGTCGTATCGAGTCAGGATATAACGCTTGGTAGTCGGCGAAGAGCGGGCAGAGCTTGCCAATCTGCATGAACAAGCTCGAAACGACCTCATAGTATGAGGTGAAGCTGGCACACACCGCCATGGTCAGCTTGATGCTACCCCAGACCAGAGCGGCAGTCTCGGGACGAGAAGATGCAAATGTGTTCACGACGCCGCAGAACACACCCACTGATGAGAGAATCGTGTGGAGACGGCTAGCGTAACTAGGACCTTTGCGTTTTCTGTGGATTGAGTCGAGTTCGGCAGTGAAGACCATGATGGTATCAGCGCTTGGCTTTGTTTCCATTTTCATTAACTCGTGGCGTTGTTCGTCGCTTACAGTCGCGTGGAATTCGCCAACTGCCTCTATTAGAGGATCACGCGCCTTAGCAGGGGCCAGCGATAATGATATTGGAGACGCCATTTTGAAACAGCTTCAGTTGTAATGTTATAGTCCCCAATGGTTAACTACACAAGTGTCATCTATTATAGTGTTTTTGATCCAATCCAACACCAGGAGAGTTGCGACAGAGAAGAGAACGATGTAGGACTGAAGCGCTTCCCAACAGCGGGGGAGGGTTTAACAACCGCCTAGCCGCCTGCCTCATCTCGAGAGTGGGTGGCATGTCAACACCAAACAAGCTTGGCGGTCCACTGCCCCGTAATACACGCCAATCAATGTAATATCAGGCGCAGGGATTCATGCATATTTGTTAGTTGTAATTGTCGTGAGATTGAGAAGGGATGAGTTTGGATAGAGTCGGAATGCCGCGTTCGACTATCAGAATTGTTAGTGTATAGAAGTATAGAGTCATCGAGGTTCCAAAGACGATTTAAAGCCATTTTCCAACCGGGAAATCTGTATGTACTGAATGCCGATGTTCTCTATGTGTATGGTGATGTCGCCTCGGGATCGCAGGGCACAACCATATGAGACGTACTGTTTTGCACGACGCCTCTATAATCATTGACTGTACAATTTGCAGGGCTCCCGCTCCAATGGTCGGACTAGGTGTGTAGAGTCTGATATTAATGGCCTCGGTTATGATTACACCTGACAGCATGCACATACGCCAGGGCCAGACTTTCGATTGACTCGAATCGCGCTACTCGAGCGTTTAATAGGGAACCTCGCTCATATTCTCCTAGACTGTCCTGAGAAGTCTACATGAAGCCTACGATGGATATAAGTGGCTACTGGACAGATAAGAGTTAGTCTACCTCCCAAAAAGGTGAAGTTTTTAGATAGAGGAACTTACAAAGAATAATGACTATGATCAAATGTGGGGAGTGCTTGTTAGACCTAAGATGAAGACAGCTTCATTAATCTAGAGCGGCTTCGAGTCCCATATCCATGTAGCTGACAGCCCACCGCTGTGTCGTCCTTGTTGTTGGCGAAGAGGCACGCAGCCAAAGCAAGCTGTAGTGGCGCCCGCAAAGCAAAACGGCCGGGCGCTGATGTTTGTGATAATGTTTCGGAAGCTTGATGATGCTCAGTCTGTCGGGTGCCTGGGGTCATAGACTTCATATCCTTCGTCTTCCGTATCGCTCTCGTCCTCATCACGCAGCACCTTCTTCTCCTTGCCGAGCTCTTTCTCCGTGCCATCTTGCATCTCCTCATCCCTGACCGTATCTTCCGCATCGCCACCGACCGGCGCGAACGCGCTCTTAAACCCGCTCTTCTTAAAGCCTCCTTTCTTGAACCCGCCCGCCAGACCAGCATTGCTGGTATTGTTATTACTGCTGCCAGCAGAGGCCGCCCCTTCCCCATCGGCGCCGGCAGCGGCAGCAGCGCCGAGCTTGATACTGATAATGCCATCGGCCCGTGCCTCGGCCTTACGCGCGCGAGCCCCGGCGGTCGGATCCTTGACCATCTGCTTCATGTCCTTCATGCGCTGCCGGTGCGAGTGGTCGTAGGACGAGAGGTGCGCCTCGTAGTCGTTCATGCGGCTGTAACCTTTCGCGCAGAGCTCGCAGTAGAAGGATTGGCGAGCGGCGCGCGCCGAGGCGGTCTGCGCCTGGGGCAGGGTCTGGTGTCGCGGCGGCATGTCGGGCAGCAGGTGTGGGTGGTAGGGTTTTGGTTGTTGGCTCGCGGTCGCGCGCAAGATGGAAGAAGGTCGATGGACGACGGTCGCCCGACAGACGCGTTTGGCGATCTAGATTTATGTGGTAATCGGATTGAAGTGGTCGCGACGCGTTGGTAGAGTAAGGATCGTCGGGATATCAATCGAAAATCTGGGGTAAGATGCTGGAGTAGACGTTGAGTTACGGACGAAGGTTCAGCGATTAGACCCCTTGGCGAAAGCTGGAATCGACAGGGCGGTTTTTGGCGGGGCACTTAGGACTTACAGTAGGGATGGATGGGGTTTGGGGAACCAGGAACATCTGGAAGCTGAGACCCGCTGGAACCTTCCGATTGGCGTGCTAGAGATTTAGCCCTCTGGGGGTTCTCGCTGATGTCACTGGCCCAGCTACTGGGGTGTGGCCCCAAACTTTCAGCGGTCAAAATCAAAAAAGTGTCCCGCCACCCAAGCGAATCAACGACCACATCTTGGTAATCACGAAGAAACGACGACGACGACACACCAACAGTGGTGAAGAAGTCAAGATGGATTATAGGGCGGAGCTAAATAGGTCTTCATTGAACCGAAAGCCGTCGCAGGAGACCCTCATGTCTCTTTTACACCTCGACCCGGCGCCAATGGACACGGCGTCGCTGTACGAAAAGGAGCTCCCTCACCTGCCCGAGGAGGACCTGGAGTCCTCGAGGTCGTCGTTACGGTCACGCAGCACGGCGAGCTCCTCGACAACGATAGGTCTCAGTGGTACCGCCAATGGCCCTCTATACTACTGTATGTCCTTGCTTCGTTTCCCTCAATTCTCATCCAAAAAGGACAGGCTGTTGGAACACTGCTAACAGAAGGGGCCAATGCCCACAACAAACAATAGTAACCCGCATACAACGATATTCCTCCTATACTTTTGGCTTCTTTGCCGGCCTGCACGTTGCCAACACCTCGGTCTTCCCGCTCGTGTACCGATCCGTACCATACTCCGAACCCTTCCTCCTCATGGCCCGTGAGGTTTACCAGACCCGCTTCTCCGAACCCCTCCTCGTGGCCCTGCCCATCCTCGCCCACGTCGCCTCAGGCGTCGCCATCCGTCTCATCCGCCGCTCCCAGAACCTGCAGCGCTACGGCGGTGCCACCCCGGGCATGTACGCCCTGCACCGCTCCAAGTCCTCGAGCTCGACGAAGTCGTCGAATTCCAGCAACACGAGCGGCTGGCCGATGCTGAGCTACACCGCCATCACCGGCTACGCCTTTGCCCCCATCCTCGCCTCGCACATCTTCATGAACCGCGTGCTGCCCCTCATGGTCGAGGGCGACAGCTCCAACATCGGCCTCCAGTACGTCGCGCACGGCTTCGCCCGCAAGGGCGTCCCGGCTTGGATCGCATATACATTGCTCATTGGTGTGGGTGTGGGCCACATGGTCTGGGGTGGGGCCAAGTGGATGGGCATCTCGCCCCCGCCCGGCTGGCGGCGGACGACGGTTGACAAGCAGCTGCGGAAGAGGAGGAGCCGAGCTTGGTGGTCCATCAACGGTGTGGCCCTGGCCGGTATCACGCTCTGGGCTGCTGGCGGCTTGGGAGTCGTCGCCCGGTGGGGAGCCACCGAGGGCTGGTTGGGCAAGGTGTACGATAGTATATATGCTCAAAGTCCGTTCTAGGTCACTGTAGACTACCAAATATAACCAAAGTAAAATATTGTATACACTGTGCATCACAGCAGCAGCGGTGGCCTTGCAGTGAATGAATTGTGTTTGCTTGAGGGGCTCGGCGAACGTGGGTCCTTGTTGCTTGTTGACAATGCATGTCGCACAGTAGTATGACAGAGGGTGTTTGACAGCCCGTGTAGTTTATTTTCCGATTCATTCATTTGAACAAGCTTGCAATCATCTTGACCTCTGTTGGCACGCTGCTGCTCGAGGTTCATTTGTTTCTTTGAAAATTACTTTGTGCATCCTGCTGGCTGGTTGATTGAGACTGCCGCCTAACTTGACTTCATTGTTGAAAGCCACAACATCCGTGCCGCCCGGCCGCGTCCCGGTGCCGGCCCCGACCATAATCTAATACCCTGGAGAACGATTACAAGAACTGCAGCCGTAGTTTCTTTCCTTCCACCCAACCGCCTTACAAAAGCTCCGTTCGTTCGTTTTACCCCTTTCCCCCCCTAACCGGCTCACCTACCGAAACCTTGCAAACGAACAAAGGTATCTGTTGAACCGGAAGATGCCGAGGGGCTTATCAACGGCTTTGATGAGTATCGAGAACAATAAGGAGATCTCGCCACCGTTGCCAAACTTGAGGCTTGTTTTGCTTTGACATATCCAGGTATGTGTCGTCCACACACACACACAATGCCTTTATCCCCTCAAAAGCAATTCGACTGTGACCAATACTTAAAGGTGTATATAGCAAAGCGAGACCACCAACCAATGAATCTATTACGGCTTCTTCCCATCAAATACCATACATTCCAAGCATTGGTTGACTAGATACGAAACCATCTCTTACAAGAAGTTACCATACCAAGATTTAACCATCCTATCTGAGGTACCAACACCCACCATGTGTCGCCTCTATACCAAAACGGAGCGCTGTCCAAGCTGCCGGAAGATCCTGTCGCAGAAGACGATCATGTACGAGACATGCGAGACTTCCTGCTCGTGCGGGTCCTGTGCAGCTTTTAAGAGTAGCAGCACCAGTACCGCCCGACCCTCGTCGAACGAGGAACGTTTTGACGCGTTGACACACACCGTCGCGTGTCCCAAGGTCGAGATGTTGCACGGAACGCCGCAGTGGGCAAACCAACCTTGCGGATTCTGCCGGTGGCAGCGTTCGCACGTGCTGAAGCGGCAGTGGCACGGGATGCATTTCATCAAACTGAACACCACTGGCATGAGCGACAATGGTGCCAATCTTACCGCGACAAGTATGGAGGGTCCGACAGAGACCGGGGGCCAGAAGGCCCCATCCGAGGTTGGCGATCTGAGTGAAGGGGGCGGGAGCCCGGTCACCGGCAGCAGCAGTGGTGGCCAGGAAGGAAGCAAGCAGAAACGCCAGAAGAGCGTCAGGTTCGAGGAGCCCCTCAAGGTGGAGAAGAAGCGATCGTCCTTCATCGCGAGATTCACACGGGAGCGAGCAAGAAGTAGTTAGGTTATTCTTGTTCTCTGGGTACTCACTGCATTTTCAAAGACCTGATGTTTCCATGGCTTGTGTAGAAGAATGAAAAGAGAGTTGCTAATTTAACTTTGTCCTTTAATTGAATGTGCTGGCAAGTAGCTGGCAAGTTATGTATATCACCAATGCTTATGTAGAAACAGCGTCGGCAGGTGCGCCTGCATTGGTGATGTGCTGGCATTGGCAATACATCGAGATATGCGACGGTGCTGACAGATGGTTGATAGATGTGTGTGCCGGCGTTGGTGATACAACGGACTATAGGTGAAATACATCGATCCACCGCGTATGAATGCTTTACCAGTTTTCGGGTAGAACACAGTAGCCTTAAGGGCCGTCAGACACAGTCGAAGTAGTAGGTCTTAATGCAAAGGCAGCTTGATTGTGTAGCTCTGTCTATCTTTAACCCAAGCGAAACCACCAAGAGGAATACGTTTATCCCAACCCATATGCCAGTAGAATGTGACACCATTGCCTACCACCTTATTCTAGACAGAAGCCAGAGTAGTTTCGAGTAAGGAAGGCGAAATGATTATGCATATTCATCCACCGGATGTTTGGGGTATTTTCTGACTTCCATAAGTGGTGCCTAGGAATACCCACAAGATCCCCACCCGATCTTGACGTAATAGCCACCGGAGTCCAATACTCCAGTGTCCCAGAATTCGCCCTGCGTGTACTGCTTTCCCCATTCCGTTTGGGAGCAGCTGTCAACAATGGACTGGGCGAAGTCGGCGATAGTGTCGCAACTGGCCCAGATGGGTCCCGCATTACTGTAGTTGCACATGTAGATGGCCGCGTTCCATGAGCAGCTGACGCGCTGGCAGAGGGTCTTGTCGGGTAGGGAATTGGCGACACAGAAATCCTTGGTGCGCAGGTATGAGATGCCGTCACGGATCACCGAAGTGACAGCTGGCGAGTCGAAGTCCTGGGCGCAGACGACATTCTAACATCATGATAAAAAAGTAAATGTCAGCGAAAATGTTCTTCTACCATGCTAATCCCCCCTTGACGCAGGCAACAGTTAGATAAACACCATGGGGCCTTGCACTTACACCGGATATGGGCTTTGATACCGCTTCCTCGCTTGGCAGGGCGACGTTGATGGTGACATTTGTTCCATTACCGGCTGTAATGGAAATCGTAGGTGTGCCAGTGAACTCAGGCACGAAGACCTGTGATGCAAAAAATCGATAAGCGGCTGTTCCCGGCTAATCCCTAGAAATAAAATGCTTACAATTGGTTTGGCGTTCACGACGGCGATAAGGCCACTCATGATTATTGCGAGAAACCGGACCAAGAACAACATGATGGACGATGACAGGTGTTATGGGTTGATCAGGTCTCGAAGGTTTCCACAAGGAAGTAAAACTTAGTCGGGAGCAGAAGTGAAAGTGCACGATTGAGCTATGTCAGTACTGTGTGTGTGAAAGTAGAACTGAAAGGAACAAGCAGTTGGGGAGAAGGGAATATTTATAAGGTTGTGCACGCCAGTGAATGCTGTCCGATTGTATTACGTTCTGAAGTTTCTCATTCAATGAGGGTAAAATCTAGCATCTATATATTCACCCTTCTTCAATATATGACTATAACCTCGCTAGAAAGCATGTGATGTGTATCCAACTCTTGGATTACTAGATGGCTTGAATGGCTTGGGCACTATAATTGGTCCCTATAGCATTGTTGTATTCATCATGTTCGATTTCAAGATTTCATAGGTCAGTTTCTGATCTTTGCGTAAGCAATATGTAGACGCTTAATTCTTCTAATCAATGTAAATTGTGGTAGTAAAGTTGAACCCTCAGTTCCGTTGTGGCCATTTATAACAACTGCCTGTCTCATTTGCCACAAACAAAGGCTACTGTGATTGTTTATATGTAGCACGCCAAATGTCAATCATGTTTTTCTATCCATGATATGAATTATACCCATGTGTTTTACATCCGCGCCCAAGATCATATTCATAAACAACGCTTGGTGGAGTTGACAAAAAGAAACGCCTGCTCAACCCATCAAAGAGTAACTTGTGACACCATCACCCCGTTTACCTTCTTCAACTAAGAGTGAAATAATTATTATTCATGCACATAAAGTAAACTCGTCCTTCTTACTTATGTGCAATAAGTGCAAGGACCCCTTCCTTCCATCGCCACTGCCACCAAGCCTCCTCTTCGACCTCTTAACAGTCTGCGCCGGCAACCTGGACGTAATACCCGCCCTCATCCCACAGCTGCCCTTCCGTGATCCGCTGGCCCATGACTGCCTGCTGGCAGGTTTCGCGAATCGACTCGGCGTAGGTGGCCACCTGATTGCAGGAGGGTGAGACCAGTGCCGAGCGGCCGGTGTTGCAGACATATATAGCCGAGTCGTAGGAGCAGCTGACGCACTGACAGAGGGTGGTTGTGGTCAGGAACCCGGCCGTGCAAGCGGCGCTGCCCTTGTTGCGCAGGTACTGGACGCCGTCGGAGATGTACTGCGGGAGAGCCGGAGAGTCGAAGTCCTGGGGACAGATAGGGACCTGGATTGCGTGACGCGAGCCATGTCAGTAGGGCCTTCATTTTCTTCCTGGTATAATTAAGTATCTATAAAGCCCCCATTGGTATGGGTACAGATGAAGTTTACGGTGCTTAATTATACTTACATCGCAGACAGGGTCCTCGATTGAGACGTTGCTGGGTAGGCTTCTGTTGAAGATGAAACTGGTGCCGTCGATGGTAAGATTGATCGCGGGGGAACCGGTGACTTCAGGAAGGTATGTCTTGGAAGAAATGAATCATTAGTCAATTATTCCAAACATTTTTCAAAAACATGCTTACCACGGGATCGGCCGCTACGAGGGCGACGAGGCCAAGCATAATGGCCGCGAACAATGGCATCATGAACAGCATGGTGAATTGTCGCAAGGACTTGATAGTCGATAGATTCTACTGGGAATGGAGTTCCGTAGGAATCGTGAGAGTCAACAAAGAGCGAGATTGATGCTCGTGGATATGGGCTAGTCTTGTTTGTTTATGTTTTAAAGAAATGGTTCAAAAGGATGCGGTGAGTTAAAAGAAGGCGACCTTTATACACGAGAGAGGTGAATATGAACTGGATGTGTATTGACCTGCGACTGAAATTCCATGCATACTTGTGCAACATTCACACCTACACGACATTGCGTCCCCCATTGCAATCATGGGCTGTATTGGCTCCCTTGATTTTGCCTCCTAGTCTTTCTGCGAGATCTAGGGAGATTCGATATACTTATGGTTAGCTAGCCTTGCTACAAAGAATCACCACAGAGAAAATAGTCATGTTGATTTGGATGACTACATCTGATCAAGATAATAACGTGATGTATGATTTTGAGGGTAATCATGTAATTCATCGGTCATTTCTTACACGTGATTATATGGCACGTCGGGTGTCAATAGTCATGCACGCAACATTTTTGAATTCCATGCATCTTTTCAAGTAATCAACATAATACTCAACCTGCTTACCGGTGGATTGGTCCGCCATGATTGCCCCAAATCTGCAACATAGATGCAAGGGGAGTTTTTATTTCTGTAACAAAAAAAAGGGGTATCTCATATGCTGTATAGATGCACGCGCATGTCAGCTAAGCGGTTGATGCATTGGGGTGGGGTTTTGGGATAACGTCATCCGATGCGGGAGTGTCAGCTCCAACCCAAGAGCAACCAACGATTGATGCATCGTCAGCAAGTCATTCAATTACCACGCAGTATTCAATCTTGTGAAACGCATTTGATATCTTCGTGTTTTGATATGGGCTATCCCTAGGCGCATTCCGATAATGGGCTTGCTTCTTTACTATCTTGAATTCTCGACAGCCATTCAATTGATTGATAGCTGCCTAGTGCCACCACCATGAACACAAACGAGAGGCAAGCTCAACCACAAGAAGAAGGCCTAACGGCGCACCGGACTACACGATCTTTTGCCAGAAATCAGTATTCTTTGGGCAGTGCTGGTAATGTAGCAAGTAACAGCCTGGCAGGGGAAATTGAGATGGATGACCCCAATGGAGGATCTGTCGTTGGTGGTGCTTGTGATGCTGGAGAAAGCCCGTCAGAAGAGATCCATGAGGACGATATCTGTCCCATTTGCCAGCTACTCCTTTACGATCCAGTGGATACCACTTGCCATCACACCTTATGCAGATTCTGCATGGCCACCTGGGCATCGGTGTCCCTGGAGCAGCCAATGATCATCGTGGACGTGGACGAAGAGCCGGTAGAGTTTGATCCGGTCGCAGACCTGCAAGCGCGCTGCCCAATGTGTCGCACCCTCACCACCGCCCTCCCAAACGCCGCGCGCCGTGATGATCTAAAAGTCAAGTATCCACGCACTTATGCAGAGCGCGAAGCCGAGGTTGCATCCGAGTCCCGCAGCTGTGATGACGGCGAAGGCGGAGAGGGCGTCCAGACCATGACGGTCTACATCGGCAACAGCCACCAGAATGTAGAAGCTGTTGCGGGTGGTCCGATGGAAAACACGCACGACTGGACCTTCTTCGTGCGGCCCAGCCGCGTCGACATCATCGAGGAAGTTCACATCAACCTGCACCCCACGTTTCGGCCGCCCCGCGTGATCCGGCAGCGAAGCCCCTACCAGATCTCGCGGCGGGGCTGGGGTACCTTCGTGATTACAGCGTCGGTGATTCTGAAGGCGGGCTACTCCTGGGTGTCGGAGGATGCGTGGGACTCGCCGGACGGCGCGGCCAAGGGCATGCTGCTGTTGAACTGGGAGTTGGACTTTGAAGGGTTCAGTGGAAGGGGGTCTATGGGGCGGTGTCGATTGAAGGTTAAGCACGATCGTGATTGGGATGACGAGGAAGGGGAGAGGGATGATCGGGAGTGGAGGCGTATGGTCAGACAGTATGAACAGGATGGTCGGTATGAGCCGGAATGACGGATCCCCGAGGTCATTAACACATCGGGGAGGAGTCGGGGAGCAACGTGTACGAAGTAAGAAGTACAATGGTTCATACCGTATAGTCTTCTGTATATGTTAGTAAGTTCGTTGCATAGTGAATCTGCAGCTGGGTATTAACGACAGTATTTTACCCCCTGTTCAATAGTTGCTGAAATAAGCCAATCAATCATCGCTAGCCAGGCAGCTGTGGCGGTGCCCCTCATTTGCATAAGAAAGTGCCTTGGCAATTGCTACCAATAACCTAACCACCCACTTACTGTCTGATTATCCACATTGGCATTGAGGGGAACCCAAGGCAGTCTATCAAGATGCCTCACGTCGAACCAGACAACAAAAAGATTAGCCTTTGGGCTTCTCTAGGTAGTGCATTCAGTCCTAGCAGGCGGCACTTTTGTTTCGGAGCTCGTCAGCAACCACATCATGACCAAGGAGCCTATATCGCCGTCGCCGGTGATGGATACTCTCCTCAAGATCGCCAGAAACTATGCTTCAGAGGACCAGATGAGGTTCCGAACGATCCGCCGACCTTTGGGTCGCAGTGGACCAAGCTGCCTGCGCCGACCCAGAGACAGACTTCGAAGTGGCGAGAGTGGCAAGAGGTGATGATAGGAAAGCGTCGACAAGCCAATGCCAAAGGGAAACGACGGTCTCTGGATATTGACAAATACTTGTGCAACGAAAGGGATAAGTCTCGCACCAACTTCAAAGTGTTTACCATCGGAGACCAGGTACAGGTTGACCAGTTCTGGGAGCAGCTTTACAGGCTCTCGGGCCTTCCGAAGTTGATCCAGACCGACGAGAGTCCGGAACCAAGGCACCCGGAAGAAGAGTTTGACAAGGTGATGAACTGTCTCTGCGAAATACACGGAAAGCTATGCCGCAATATTACGCCGGGTGACAGCACATACTGGCTTAAAGAGCTGGGAAACCTCTTGCTATGCACTGGGATGCCCAACAAAGGCTTCGTTGAGGGCTTATATCGGATATGGGGAGATCCAGCCTTTGAAGCCTTCTTGGGAACGCACGACATCTTTTTGGATAATGAGGACCATGAGTAAGCTTACTCCTGATACGAGACTGTCATCGGGGACTAGAAAACCCGACTAACTTCCGCGTTAGGATGATTAGGAACTTGGCTGCAGCTATGTCTTTTTCGAGCTTCCCCCGAGACGGTGAGACTGTTCTGGCACGAGGGAACGGGAACGAAAGGTCTCGCGGAAGGTTTCGCGAGACAGACTATGAAGCTCGAGACTACTCCGTGAAGCTCATCGGCATCCGTCCAGGGGCATGGCGGCCAAAGTTTACCTACATATACGAAGACATGGCAGGAGTAGTCTTCATCGCAAACTTACTAGACTACGACAAGCGGCTGATGGAAGGCGATGATTCCACACTACTCTCCCATCACATGCTGGTGTTTAGTTCTGTGTGTAACATCAAGTACACTGCTGATCGGCCGATATTGCTCATCCTATCCAACTGCTGGGCCTTCAAGTCCAAGCTACGCACTTCTCCGCTTTCCTCTTCATACCCCGAATACGACGGCGGAGAAGATCCCCAAAAGGCGGTAGAGTATTTGGTCAACAAGTTCAGATGTCTAGATGTGCGCAATCGGGGAAAGTTGTTCGTCGAGGTCATTGACATCTTTGACATGTCGATGGTCAGAGATGTACTGGAGGGGTTCGAGTCAACAATACTTCAAAAGGCACTTACAGAACTTCGCGCTGTGTAGCAGTTCAAACAATTCTAAACGTTGGCAACGTTTTATTATACCTAGTTACACTATGAGAATTGATCATTAAATGTTTTGATACCATACACAGAGAAACATAGTCCATTGAGGAGAGAGAAACTTCTAATAGGGGCAAATGTCACCATTCCAAGAAATCATCTTGCCGCCATGATTATTCTTGCTCGTCTTCTCTAGAACATTGAGCATGCCGTCACATGATTCTTTCACAGTGATATAAGCCTTCTCAAGGCCTAAATTACGAGCACCCCTGTCACCCATATCGGTTTGCACCCACCCGGGATTCAGAACAAAGGCGTTGAGCCAGTCATCTTCCGAGTTGATCCTGACGGTGTACCAATTCACCGCTGCCTTGGTCGGGCCATATGCAGCGTTAGGTATGGGAAGTTGGTTACTACATATGGTGCATGTGTGTATTAGCATTGGGAAATGGTAATGTCAATGAAGAGAGGAGCTGAAGACAAGCAGGATTTACCCTATGCATCCGGCTGTGGACCCTACAGGGGTGAAAATGGGCTCCTTGGAGGACTTCTGGAGCAGTGGGCGAGTGGCCTGGTAGGTAGCGCCAGGAAGCCATAGACGTTGGGGGCCATGTGAAATCGGAGGTCGTCCAGTTTGAGATCAACGACTTTGGGACATAGCTCACTGACGCCGGCGTTGGCGATGACGATGTCCAAGTACTGAATATCGTGCTCCTGCTGGAGTTTGGAAACGGCATCGAAAGCATCCTGATCAACGGAGGCGTCCCACTTGACGACGATCAGACGGCTCCCCTCGCCCTTGGGCAGGTTGGCCAGCGCCTGCGAGGTAGGATGAGACGGGTTTCGGTTGGCGGCGATGACGATGTGGTCGGGCTTGGCGAGATAGCGCGACAGAAGACCCTCCCCGAGGCCTCTGTTCGCGCCAGTGATGAGGACGGTAGTTGGTGCCATTTCGTATTGGTTGATCAGGTCTATGAGATGTAGAGATGTAAATGAAACCAAGGCCTTAATAGCCGGAAAATGGGGGTTGTTTAAGTAGGATGAAACTTCTAGATCGAGATATCTCAGCAGAGCGACGTTGATTTCTAATCGACTTTTAGGTTGGCTTGGTAATACTACTCTTGGTTGTATACGACATAGGCGTCAATAAGATAAAGTTGGGCCAATCAGACACAATGGAAGGATCTCAATTGAGTGGAGGATTGCGGCCGCTAAGTGCATCCGGTTAACCTGATCTCAAACTACGGGCACTAATTTCATTAGGCCAGCCTAGTCGCCAAGGCTAATCTGATGATAGAAGCAAGTCATTCACTGGTCATATAATTTACCTCTTCGACCCGGGGAGATTCTCATGCCACTGGCGGTTATCTACCTTCCTCGAGGCCTATAAGGCAGATTCAGATCCAGCTCACGAACAGCTGGGGTCGAAATCCTAGGTCATGTATATCTTGTAAGCCCAATTGTTTCTCCTTGCCGACAAGAAGTCGACGTCTGTCGGGAAGAATGGTGGTGTGGTTCGGCTCAGGTCCTACAACCACATGCTGTCTCGACGCCGCACATAGGGCTACTTGCTGAAGCTGAAGAAGTGGCACGATTTCTATGTTGAGCAGGTTGGTGGTATTCAGTTCAGCGACGACTTCTTCGATAAGTTGATGTTGCCCGACGATCAGAAAGAGCTCATCATGGAATTTTCTGAGTTGCAGCTGAAGGGTGGTTGTTCCTTTGAAGATGTCATCTCGAGCAAGGGCAAGGGTGTTATCTGTCTGCTCTCGGGTCAATACTTCCAACTTACTTGCCTAAAAATAATCGTGTAACTATATACACAAGTATACCTTACTAACACTCATAAAAATTTAAGGCTCCCCTGGTGTAGGAGATACATTGACTGCCGAAGCCGTCGCCGAGAATCTCTGCGTGCCCCTGCACACCATGTTCTCGGGCTACTTGGCCTCGGACCCTCACGAGGTGGAGCAAACGCTGCAGAGCATCCTGGATCAGGTGGCGCGCTTGAGCGCCATCCTGCTGCTGGAAGAGTGCGACGTTTTCCTCGAGGCCCGATCCAGCCATAACCTCGAGCGCAGTAATGTCGTCTCCCTCTTCCTGCGCACGCTCGAGTACTGCGAGGGCATCCTGTCCATGAACACAAATCGCGTCGACAACATCGACCCGGGCTTTCGGTCCCGCATCCATGTCTCCCTCGAGTACCCGGACCTCACCCCGGCCTCCCGTCGGCAGGTGTGGGTAAACTTCATGGCGAAGGTGAATGCGAAGGCTGCTGGAGTAGAGGGCGCCGCGGCTAACGCGGAGCTGTCCGATGCGGACCTCGATGACCTTGCGACTCTGGACCTTAATGGGCGGCAGGTCAAGAATATCTTGAAGACGGGGTAGCTAATAGCATCGCGTAAGAAGGTGCCATTGAAGCCCGTGAGAAGCGTCGCCCGGAAGTGCACCGCCGCTAAGCCCAGTCTATTGATGCTTATCTACGAGACTGGTATTTCGAAATGGCTATGAGTTTGGATAAGTAGTTACTCTCTCTTCCAACCCCCATTCATTCGTTGCTTCGGCAATTGCCATAATTTTGAATCTTGGATTACATTCTTTTTGCCTCTATTACCGAGTGTCAAATCTCCATGAAATAGGAAGCTGGCCAGTAATAGCTGGTATCTAACTTGAAATGCTTGCTTCCTTTTCAATTATGCGGGGTGCATTAGCGACATGTTATGCAGTCAAATCAGGGGCATTTAGGTTTGGTTGGCGCCTCTTGGCATCTCAAAAGCAACCAAATGCTCGGAGACTTGCCTCCGCAAAATTGGTAGAAGCCGTAATAGCCAAGCTTGGAGAGCCGTTGCCAACACGGAGACCATTTTGCCGTTGGACCACCAGCTTGAATATGCACCAAAGAAACGTCGGTACATGGCATTTGGGAGGGCTATAGCCGCACCTATAAATGTAAGGTAACATGGTCAAATTGTGCCAAAATGCTGCTCATCCCACATCGCATTCCAAAACTTAATGTTTCTTGGGTTCTCCAACGCCTGGATTTTCCTCCAATGACCGACTCTTGTGATGAGGGGGCTTCAAATGTTTACTTACGACTTCAAATAGGATATTAGGAACTTCAATTCTTGATATTCATGATGCACAGCACCCATTGAATTTTGATGTTTGATAAGTGCCACCACTAGATAGCTATGGCTCGACTTACTATATTTGCGGCAGTGCTCGCACTTGCCTCTACTGTCTACGCTCAATGCGGCTCAGGCACCCCTGATGCACGCGTAACGGGCTCGGGCAACGCCTTCACGGCTACACGTGGCTCTAACACTGTCTACTCGGGTGGCGACTACCGAGCCGCCATCCAGGCGGCGCTGGACTCCATCAGCAGTGGCCAACGCGTCGCCGTCATGGCTTCGGGCTCCATCGGCGCCAGCACCATCAGCATCTCGAGCGGCAAGACCTTTGAGGGGTGCGGCACCATCAACACGGGCTGGAACACAGGAAAAGGTGCCATTGAGTCACTCAACACCAACGGCGTCAAGATACCCTACCTTACTATGACGGGTGGGCCTTACTTCGGGCTGCGCTTCCACGGCGTGCGTGACTTGACACTTGGCCAGATCGTCATGAACCTCAGCACGGGGCTCGGGATCCGGTTCGATCGGGACGCCCCCTGGAATTACAACGTCAAGATCGACAGTGTCCACGTCACGGGCGCCGGCAGCCACGCCGTCGAGACCTTCAACATCGACGGCCTGGAGATCGGGCAGGTCATTGCCCGCAATGTGGGCGAGTGCGGCCTCCTGATCCAGACATCTCGAAACGTGCGTGTGGGTCTCGTCGACGGTGACAACGTGGCCAAGGGTACGGGGTACGCGACGCTTCGCTTCGCCAACAACAACGGACAGAACGCCAACGGCAACTACAACACCAACGTCTACGTGGACAAGGTGGTGTCGCGCGGAGGCGGCCGGGGCATCTTCTGCGTCTCGCAGTCCGGGGGTGCGGTTATTGCTTCGGTCGACCTGGCAAACAACGGCAACAACGCCGTCCTCATCGAGAACTGTTACAACCTGTCGATCCGCGGCGGTACTGTTAATGGCGGCGGCGAGGTCCGGCTCTCTGCTCGCAACGAGTTCCCCAACAACCGCGATATCTGGATCACCCTCGCCGTCAACGGGGCGTCGGTCCGGGAGTCGCCTTGTGGACAGAACATTAACTGGAGCTTATCCGGGAACGGGGCTAGGAACGTTTGCTGAGATACTGAGGCAGATAAGTCTGGTCAGGATGAGCACACTGCTTAATTACAAACAACACATATAACAAGTTTCTTACTCAGGGCTACGTGATATTGTAGTCAGTTCAGTCTACCTACCACCAAATACTATTGCTGAATGGATTGAATTTCTATTTGCATCTTCCAAGTGCAAGGCATTCCGAGTAACCAGATAGGTTAATTATTTCCTTGCGATCTTTCTTTTTGCATATTACCAACCAGACTGTGATACTTTTGGTCTCCGCCTTAGCAGTAACTCATAGCTAGGGGTATGGCCTTGTCCATACTTGTATCCAACCGCCCCCCGTCAACAAAAACATCCTTCGCAGGACTTCCACTCCATCTTCATTGTCGTCTTCGATGCTACCACCCACTCTTGAACTCGTCAGCGTACGATATATACATTCAAGGCCTGAATTCAAAACCACAGTTCCTCTTCCCTGTTTGGAAAGCGGCAATATTAGCTAGTTGAACTGATGCATGTGTTACAACCTTACTTATGGGGGATCCAACGTTGAATATATACCAATATGTGATCATCTGAGTCGGTATTACAACACGTAGCAGTGGATACGTCTTCCATTCAAGCTTAGTGGCTGCTCAGTGTCGCTATCAAGTAGTCAAATAGCAATACCATGCAAGCATTACTTATACCATGGCGTTGGCAACACCTAGGGAAGGAGCTGATTTATATATTATGGTACATCCTCCTGGTAGATCCTTTTATACCCTCTTTGTTCTGCTCTTGCATCATGACACTTTGAGGCTTGCAGTGTCTTTGTGAACAGCAAGTTGACTTTGACCTTAGGCGCCTTCTCATCCCTGGGCAAGTAGTTCCAAGCGCTGGAAGGGCTACGCGATCTCCCCGCGTCTTACCTGGAGAACTCGGACCAACCCAAGTCTTGATTCACCCTCTCTGGCGTGGGCGTACGCGGTAAGTGAACGCGCCGTAACGAAGCTCTCGCCTACAGCCAGCTCATCATACTGCCGATTTTCCCGATTATCCCCCCCAGGAACTCGCCTACAATCTAGAATAGCGCTATCGCTACAGCGTTGCACAATCGACTCTGGCCACACCGCCTTCCAGAACACGCCTAGGTAGTTAAGGACCTCCCCTTCCCACAAACCTCCATCTCGCTTTCAACCTTCCTCCATCATCACAATTTCTCAACACTTCTCAAGAAGTCCCATCACATGGTGGCGCAACAAAGGTTTGCACAAGGTAAGTTAACTCTCCACTCTCTATCCCTTCCTTCCACACATTCTTCCCTCTCACAGCACGCTGTCGCCTTCGAGTGTCATGTCATGGCACTTGGGACTCAGACTCTTCTTGACCTGGATGTGCTTTGCACCTTTGCACTTGCCCTGTCACTCGTCGCGTTCACTCGTGACATCCTACCTTCCTAATTCACTTCACATCCAACCTCAAACCACTTCATCATCATACTACTACATACACCTACACCTGCCCTTTCTCGTCATCATTTCCATCAGCAAAGGTAATCATGCCGTCGCTAATCTCGAAAGAGCGGTTGTAATGTTCTGGCACTAACCAGTAAGCCAACAACCCGACCAGACCATAACTACCAACCAAGAACTTCGAGTGAGTACTACCCATCTTCCCTCTTCTCCCACATATTATTGCCTATGTCATCATGGGAACTGAGCCATGATCTCTCCAGCGTCACTCACCTGTCATGTCCTCGTCCAATAATCTCGGCCGCGCTGCTTCAGCTGAAATCACTGGAAGTAGCGCGGCTGATATCTCGGCCGCGCTGCATCGGACGAGAAAATTGGCCACAGACCCCAACTTCATGTTGAGTTTCCTTGTAAGTTTCCTTGTTCACGCTTCTACAGATTCGTCTGATTTGCACATCCTCACAAAGCAAGATCAGACGAAGGTAAGTTCTCTCATCCCATGTCGACGACACCTATAAGCTATAGTTGTCACCGCCAACCACCCTTGCCCATACCTCACATCCCCGGCACTTTGTTCCGTCCCATCTCCCAGATGATTATGGTTTTACTTCACGTTGTCGGCCTCTGATCTGGATACCAATTTGCCTTACTGGCGGCTGAGTGTCAAATTGAACTTGTATTCAATGACAACATTTAGATGTGAAAGACATCATGGCATCTGAATATGCTAACCATTGATCAGGACAGACAAGTTTTGCGCAGAGATTCGATGATTCCCTGAATTCTGCAATTCACATTACTTATCGCACTTCGCTGCGTTCTTCACGACGCCTGAATAGGCATCGCGCTCGACGTCCCCAGGCCACTACCAACTGCTCCAGAGAGCGGCGTTCCCCCTCTCAAGCCCAGCTGGTCCACTGGGGAGCGGCGTTCCCCCTCCCAATGGCCAGCTGGGCATAGTCGAGCTGAATAAGGGTAGTGTCAGACAGATATGAGCTCGATCGTCGTTCCATTTTCATTGGCAACCTGCCTTATGATGCTGGTGTTCTTGCCAGTTATAATGACAAGAGGTCATTTAACGGTAAGCCTAGAACTTTCGTCCCATATCACTACTTCGTCCCATTATTACTTCGTCCTATTACTACTTCGTCCCATCGCTCTTTCGTCCCGTCACTCTTCCATCCGTCACTATTTCGTCCCGTCACTACTTCGTCCCATGATTCTTCCATCCGTCACTCTTTCGTCCCGTCACTCTTTCATCCCATCACTCTTTCGTCCCAAGTTAACAGGGAAGGAATATAATGTCGTCTGATAAAAGAATTATACATTCACCCAACGCACCTTCCCTTTCAACTCCACTGTCTAACAAAAATCACTTCACAGGTCAAGATGGACAACTTTAACCCTTACAATGGTAAGGCTCCGTCCAACGGGTCTGGTCGTCCGAAGTTGGTATTTCACCCGAAGCTGCATTTCGTCCAAAGCTGCATTTCGTCCAAAGGTAAGCCATTATCGTCTTCTTTTTCCCTGCTTGTATAAGTATCCTTCGCATTTCCTCGCCCGTCTTCGCCTTTCTTCGGCGATCACGCGAAGAACCTCGTTGATACATCGTCATAACCGTTTGCCTTTATCCCTTCTCCTGCCCATGATAGCTTTGGCTATCGTAAGACCTTGCACATAATCCGGTACCTTTTGCGACTATATTCATCTCTAACAGCCTCCTGCACTCCTCAGACTAAAGAGAGCTACGTCTCCCCCAACAGCAAGAAACAGTGGCACGACTACAAGAGGCCTTGGGCAGGCACGACTACAAGAGGCCTTGGGCAGAGTCAACCTCGAGCAGACTCTTGGAATGACAGCTGCGGCAGAGAGTGGCGTTCCACCTCTCAAGCCCAGCTGGTCCACTGGGGAGCGGCGTTCCCCCTCCCAATGGCCAGCTGGGCAGAGTCGAGCTGAATAAGGGTGGTTTCAGACCCACCTTCGCACAAACTCTAGGCATGACGGCCGCGCCTGAGGCCTTGGCCAGCCGCGCTAGAGACGATCCTTTCGAGATCCGAGAGGAGTCCTACCCCCAACATGCCGAGCATCGTGACCGGGAGCTCCGTCGCCGCCGTTACTCCAACGGCACAGTTGATGCACAGGAGTTTTACCCTGCCAGAGAGCGGCGTTCCCCCTCCCAGCTCAACACGATCGATTGTAAGTTTCATTGCCCACTCAGCACTATCGATCAACACACTTTATTGACAAAACGAGCAGGTCTATCGAAAGCCATATACAACATGCCGCTTTCGGTGATGGGGCGCGGTATTCATCAAGGCCCGCCGCGACAAGGGCAACATGCCATTTGCCTTTTGCCAGTACACGGGCTGGGAGAAACATACAAGGTATCTGTTTAGGGCGCGAGCAGAGGGAAGTTTTGGCGCAGGTCACCGACATATACCAAAATCCATGGTATGGACCAAAAGAATCAGCTGGGTGGCAAGACTCCTTGAAGAGCAGTGTAAGTTATTTCTGGGGACTATGTTTTGGGATGCTTTGTTTCACATACTCCTTATTCAGATACGCTCTCGTTTTATTCAACGATCCATAGCTGACCATTCTCTTCCATTCAGGTGTCCCTCTCTTTCACCGAGCAGTATCTGTCATTGAAATAATCCGCGACTGGTTATTTAGGATTCCCTTGGCCCCAAGAAGCCTTCGCTGTAGCAATCTATGTATTGACAATACGATTTCACCAGCTGCTACTTTTGCATGATTCAGATGACAAGACAAGGAGAACGAGGCAGAGGTGAAAGAATACTTCAAATTAAGGAATATCACCAGATGAGGTTGACTTAGACCTCGGCAGCACAAACCTAACATTACAACCTCTCATGGACAGTTGATCACTTTACCTATTGGCCAGCGATTCTTCCACTGCTAAGTTCTATCTTTGACATATTTATACGATGAACTGTGTGCTAATTGTCATTGACAGGAAAGAATCGCAACTTATTCCTTGGTCCTACCGCTATTCCTCCTGAGCACGAGGGTATAAACTGCATCACTTCGGGAGGCACCCACCTTCGGGAGTATTGGGTATTCATAATGGAATGAACAAGTCCCATTGTCAGTATTCTCAGAATCCCACCTTTCATCTGCCAAATCTTCTCAGGATTCCACGTTAACAGATTTCACGATGCCCAAGGATATGACTAAGGCGAACTTAAAGCAACGACGTTGGACCTGGCAAAACTGACAATGAGTAGATTGGCCTCAGCATCAGTACCAAGGTCCTCAGCATCCAAGTCAAAAAGGTGTCTTCATCCGTCAAGCATCATCTACCTCAACCCAACAACCATTACACGCAGCTGGTTCTGTCTGTCGCCTCAGTTGGCGGTCTCCTCCAAGTATGTCTCTTCTCTCCCCTCTTCTAAGTACTTACCTGACGCAAGTAACTGACAGAGCTCTTCAGACTTCTTCGGCGAGTCTTCAGATTTCTTCGGCGAGTCGTTAGATTTCTTCGGCGACTTTGTCACCATTTCAAGTGATCTGAAAGATTATCTCTGAGCCGTTTAGCTGGAACTATCCTATATGCTTGTGTATCTCGGTAAGCTCATACCCAATACGGTCGTTAGGCAACAAGAAGGAATGAATACTAAGTACGAGACATACACAATAGTTTCGCCCTGCCTTGATGAGCGCTGCAATTGGATCACAAGCACGGTTTCCCGAATCGCCCGAGAGGGAAAGCAGCAAAACGAAACGGAGTCGAGTGTCAAGAAAACAAACATTGTTCCCAAGTCCGCCAATGGAAGCCGCCAAGTTTTGGCACACCAAAGTGATTCAACCACATGTATTTTGGTAAGTGTGACAACAAGTATCAGCAAGATACGAAAGAGCGTATTTGGCTAACTTGGTTGATACAGATCAGGAGCCGCCTTCGTCCTGAGACATGATTCCGATCAAGCGATCCACCCCGTCATGCGGTCAACTTCGTACGAGCCGAGTTGCGGATACCACCTTATGCTTCCACAAGCACCAGTCGTTCCGCTTCGCCTCCGCTTAGCAACAGCAGAAGCAGCAGCAGCATGTGAGGACAGTTTCGTTCTGTTGGCTACAAACCGGTTTAGCGTCTTGGCAGAGATCGCCATGGTATGTTCGAGTTCTTCATACCCTCTCTATCCACCGATTTTACTTCCGAGCTGTTGAACTGTGACTAACTTGGGAACCTATAGCAGAATTGATGGTAGGCCAGATACCAATTCATCGATGCCAGCGAAGTTCGAGTTCCCTCACCTGATCCACCCGATCTTACACTGGATAGTATCCTCTAGATGGCTCCATCTTGCATTGGAAGAATCTATGTATCTGCCCAACCCCAGCCTCCAACTGGCGTTGGGCAGAAACTCCATGGCTACGCCAGAGCTGAACACCGGAGTCTGCAGGATGCTCTCTTCAAGTTGTTTACATCTCTTCATCTTGAGTCGTATCCAAGAACAGCATATCTGCCCTGTTATCTGTTTCTGCAGTACAACATGCTACCACCGTACTGGTCTTCTAAGGCCGGTTCGACCAACTTCTTTCGAGAAGGAGGTCAAATGGGCCAGGAATGTGCGAGAAGCGGCATTTCCGGGGAGCTGTTGTACCGGCTTTCTCAGGGACATAAGATGTCTATCCATACTAAGTATGGATACAGTCACTTGGCCGAGGAGTACAGCCTCACTACGAAGGGGATCTCGGATCTCCTCTCACTGAGAGGTCCTCATGACTATCCAAATTATGGAATTGCCATTATGTCAGATCGCATTTCATACTTCCTCGACATCAACGGCCCCAGCATGACTACCGACGCTGGCTTGCAGAAAACCAAGAAACTAGCAAAAGGCCACCCAGGAACATGAGAAATACCTACTTCTCACTGAGATTTCTGACCTCAGTCACCATGTCACCACCCAGCGTCAGGTTTCGAGCCGACAGAAGCTTGTGTCCGTGGAGAAGGTAAGTAAACAGGAGAAGAGAATTGATCAACTCCAGTACTTATGCTAATAGCTCAACACAGATGATTACTATCCAAGGACACACTTACTGAGAGATGACCTTGAAGGCCTGTTTAGCTGATGGCCTGAAACTTCAGACGGCGGATACGCCAATCTCCGCAAAGGCTCCAGGAGCTTCAACCAAGTCTCTTGCCCCCAATGCTGAGACAGAGGAAGAGGTGGAAGAGAGAGAGCGCGAGAGGGAGGGACAAGAAGCAAAAGCCTTTTGTTCAATCACAGAGTCCGCCTTTTGGTGTCCCGGGGTTTCCATCCCCCAGCCTGCGCCGCCCCACGACAAGCCCAACTGTCGGCCCTGTCGCACAAAGATCACGAACGAGAAGCGAAGTCACCTGTCCCATTGGAGAAGGCAACACAAGATGAACCTTGGCTCAAGCCAGAGGGACTTCTATCCTACTCACCCCCCTGCTATCTTGTGGGGGGAGCCCGAGCTACCAAACTCTTGACATGACGGCTTTATATGAGAGCGGCGTTCCCCCTCTCATGCCCAGCTGGTCCACTGGGAAGCGGCGTTCCCCCTCCCAACGGCCAGCTGGGTAGAATCGAGTCCGATATATACGCTGTTGTCCTGGATGCATTACGTGCTCGACAGAATACTTCTGGCTCTGGCAGAGGTGACTTGGGACGACACAAAGCACCAATTATCACACACTATTCACATCCCCAAAGTCAAAGGCCGGCCTGCTCACAGCTGCGAAGCTGGGTCTGATGGGTGTAATTACTGACGAGAAGTCGTTACAGCAGCGCAAGAGTTAACGTGCGCGCGCGCATAGGAAGGAAGGCACTTGGCATGAGGCCATGAACCCAACGGCCTTACACTTTGAAGGTCAAATCAACAGGTTTGGCTGAGGATCAGATTCCGACTGAGTCTTGAGTCTAGCCTAGAGGCGAGGGGCCGATCACTACTGTCTTTCAGCCTTCCTCGACTCCCAACGGCAAGTTTCCTTCCGCCTTGACAGCTCCGGAGTCCCAGCTGGTCCACTGGGGAGCGGCGTTCCCCCTCCCCAAGGCCAGCTGGGACCGCCGGATCATATCCACCGTGGGCTTGGGACAGACATTGGTCATCAGATTTGGGCCGCTCAGGCAGTTCTTCGATGCAACAGGCAACTGTTGATACTGGGTTCCAAGAAGACGAGCTCTCCAGCAGACGTTAGAGACTCCTGTCTCCCTCTTCAAAGGGGAGGCCAAGGGAGATACTGGGCGAATAAGCGCCTAGTATGCACTCTTCTTTTTGGCCCTTGCGACGTTATGCCCGAGAAGGCCTTCTTCGTACTTCTCGGTGTGTTGAAAATCTTGGGAGCACGACTGGGTTACAGAACTCCTATTGAGAGAGGAGACCAGCGAGCTCGGCAGCAGCAGGATGCGATCCTTAGATTTACCTGGCCGCACCGCCCCCCTCACTGTCGCAAGTCCCCCCAGGCGCCACCGACAAGACAACGACATGTACACTCCTCGGAATGTCGAGAGTGTTGGAAACCAGAATGTTGCCGTCCCCATGCATGATTCCACCACGGACACGATGGCTAGGCCGGTTCCAACGTATCTTGCAACTACCTAATTTGCACATGGGGGCCATATGTACACTCCTCGGCGCGTTGGGATTGCCGCCAATGAGGATGCCAGCAACTTGTTCCTCCTGAACTCGCTGTGTGGCAGTGTAAGAGAGGAGCCCAAAATCGGAAATCCGTTCCAAAGATAGTGTGAAACCGGTGAAACGAGAAGTTCGAACAAATATCGAGAAACAGTGAAGTACTGGAACTCCTATAGTTCTGCCTTTCTATCTTGGCTTCGACTCTTCCTCATCAACATGCCTCACAACGAAGAGTCATTTATTTCCGTTTGGATATTGTTCCAAAATCAGCCCAGGTACGGCGGGCAACCGGCGTCGAAGCATGAATCTGGGTTACATCAAAATGTACACAAGGTTCTACAAATATCACATCCGAACCCACCGACTTCCCGATCGACCAACAGCTACATGAACCATTTGGAACCCTGAAGCAGTATCGGGCGACACCCAAGGAAGCTCATATTCCGGTCGTGGACACAGTCTTGGTTTTATGAAAGTCAACTCGGCAGAAGCAACAGAAGCAACCTGGTAATGGTCAATCACGTCATCTTCTTGACACATGCCTTTGGCGATTCACAGTACCTCTATGACAGCCACATGAGTCAGGCGTCTGGTCGCTGTATTCGACATGGACAGACTTCGGCTTCATGCATTGAATTGAAGAAAGGTCACAAAAGTACGAAGAAACGAAAAACAAGAAGGACGTGCATGTATACCACGGCGTGGCCGAAGAAACAGCTGAGGTAAGTATATTGGAGTTGCAAAACGCGAGGAAGTCAAGGCTCAGAGACTAATCTCCACAGTGCTCACAGGTTGTACGAATTTGGTGGTAACATGAATCTGGACCCAAGGAGGCACTGCTGGCTACCTGGAAACTTTGGTTGGTCAAGACCCATGCCAGGGCCAGACTCATGTCCAAATCAGCACTCCTTCGGAAGAGTGGTAGTGTGCAAGGGCTGCCCCCCTCCCAATGATGTTCGTAAAGATGATCAGGGTGGTCCTTGCCCACAAGGACTTGATTCTAGCTCTCCTCGTTGGGCTTCCAAGTGTGCCACACAATGTGTACAAGGGCCAAGCCGTTCGGGGTCAAAATCCAGAACCGCATGTCGGTAGACAGATTCCTCGAAGTCAGCACTGTCATGCACCTGAACAAGTCAGACAAAGATTGATGGCTCGCTGAAGAAGAGTCAGATACATTACTCAGCGGCATAGTCCTGAGAGCGGCGTTCCCCCTCTCAGGTCCAGCTGGTCCTCTGAGGAGCGGCGTTCCCCCTCCTCACGACCAGCTGGACAAATCTTTCGAACACAGCACCGTAATGCCTTTGAACAAATCCGACAAAGACAGATGACTTCTGAAGGACGACTTGCTCTCCGGGATCAAAATCCAGAACCGCATGTTGGTGGGAAGATCCTTTCGAGGTTAGGACTATCATGCCTCTGAACAAATCAGACAAAGACAGATGGATCGCTGAAGGACGATGTGTTTCATGAATTACACCGGAAACAGCTACGGCCAAATACCTTACTCGAAGTTAAAGTCCTGAGAGCGGCGTTCCCCCTCTCAGGCCCAGTTGGTCCACTGAGGAGCGGCGTTCCCCCTCCTCATGGCCAGCTGGACAAGTTTCTTCGAAGTAAGCACCGTGATGCACCTGAATCAGAAAGACAAAGATCGCAGGCTCGCTGAAGGACAACATGTTTCAAGAGTTACGCAAGATACAGCTACAGCCAATTTCCTTACTCGACGTCAAAGTCCTGAGAGCGGCGTTCCCCCTCTCAGGCCCAGCTGGTCCGCTGGGAAGCGGCGTTCCCCCTTCCCGGCGATTGGCTGGGAAGCCTTGAACGGCGACTGGCTATGATGGCGAGATCTGATGCGTTTCGACGATTGGGAGCTTGTCTACTGGGAGCGGCGTTCCCCCTCCCAGTGGCAAGCTCCCGAGTGGCTCGCCACATCCAAGCAAAAGCATGTGCTTGATACTTTCTCCGATTTTCAGATGGAAACCATCTTCGAATTGATCGAGGCACGCTTTTGGCATGGCACCATCGCGAGGCAATCCGGTTACTTTTGGCATTGGATGTGTGCCTTCGATACGCCTAAGTAATATAAATACTTCTGGCGCTGAAAGACGGAGATCATTTTCGAGTCAATCCGGCACTTGGGAGCTGGTCCACTGGGGAGCGGCGTTCCCCCTCCCAATGGCCAGCTCCTGAGTGGCTTGGCACCACAAAACATGTTCTTGACACATTCTCTGACTCCCAGATGCAGTTAATACTGAAATTGATGCGTCGTTAAGGAGCTGGTCCACTGGGGAGCGGCGTTCCCCCTCCCAATGGCCAGCTCCCGAGTGGCTCGCCACCACTAAACATGTCCTTGACACATTCTCTAATTTCCAGATGGAGATGACACTGGAATTGATCCGGCACTGAGGGGCTGGTCCACTAGGGAGCGGCGTTCCCCCTCCCAATGGCCAGCTCCTCAGAGCCTTGAGTCATTTTCCGATTCCAAATGGTGATAATGTTCGAGTTGATCGAGGCACGCTTCAGGTATGACACGCCTTTCGACAGCAGAGCCCAGATCCCCCAGCGCATTCATCCCGCCTCACCGCCCTCTTCAACCCGGGCTGCCATTAACCGTCCCAAGCGACACGTCGTATAGGAGGAGGCCCCCGAGATGCATTTCAGTTGCCTTTGGCATTGGAAGGTTGTATTCGGTACCTCCTGGGAGAGAAGGGCAGATTCCACTACTGGAAAACCAGAGCGCCCCGCGAATACAGGCTACGTTTTATGTGGCCTGACCGGAAGAGACATACATGTTGCTTGTTGTGTGGCAAGGCATGGCCAGCCAAAGAAGCCCCCCTTGGCTCCTCATTAGCGTCCTGATCCGCCATCATCGTACGTACCCGGTTGACCTTTGAGAGGCCGAGACGTTTGCCGTCTGCATCAGGTGAAATTCAATCGAGAAGGAGTTCCGCAGAAACGCGAACATTTCGCCAAGAACACTGAGGACGCCGATGACGAGGATGATCAGGGCCCCTGAACTTTTTTCACTTCATCAAAAAGCTGCCTGATACTCACCAGCCGGAGGAACGATCAAATCTGCTGAACAATTCTTGTTAGCTGGGGAACATACATCAAAGGTCAAGATGGCTGGCTTCGTCGAGTGCCTACGACAGCAAGTCTGATCCCAATGGCAGTCCGTTGGCCGATTGTCTCAATACATGGTGGTAGAGAAAGAAGGCCACAACACCATCGACCACGCCGGCACCTTCGATAACAACACCATCATCGATGGCCTGGCCAGGCCTTGGAATCATGCCTAGACGATCTGGATGCTTTATGCGAAAGGTATGTATTGGACAGTCTGATTTGATTATGGCAATGCTAACAATAAATAGGACAGACACCAGGAGCGAGCTTTATTTCAGCAATGGGCTCAAGGGCAAGCATTACGACATTTCCAGCCACATTTCAAGCCAGCATGATTGATCAACTGCGGTTCACATCAGGCTGGTCCTGTGGAAATAACAAACTCCAGAGCAAGTAATACACTTGAAAGTGAACTCAAAAAGAAGCCATGACACCCAATACCTTCTACACTCTCAAAAGCAAGCCAACTACCAACATGACTCCCATTCTCTAGCCAGCACCGCAAAGTTTCTGGCCACATTTCGAGCCAACACACCGATGTTGCTGGCCACATCTCAAGCCAGCCACACAACATCGCCAGCCACATATCGAGCAAGCATCTCGATACACCTAGCTATCGCTGCTCCAAAACGCCTCAAGACATGGGTCATAGTTTGGCCAAGAAGAAAGAAGTTGGGAGTAGAAGCGGAGCTGAAAGACATCACATTCAGCGAGCACAAGGTCACTCGCAAGAGTAATAGGCAGGTGTATTTGGACTTTACGTCACAATACACGTCCAGGGCCTCTGGCCTTGGTAATGGAACAGACGATGATGGTTACGAGAGCGCCAATGCTGCTGCTGGTGACTGCGTTGACAAACATCATGTCTACGCCAGCAGTATCGCTCCGGCAGATGATGAAGGCAATGAGACCTAAGAATGGGGATGGCGACAAGGAAGACAAAATTCTGACAATCTTTGGGCAAACTTCAGGCTCCTCGCATGGCTAGATCTTTACCGGGCCCTAGCTTATGAGCTCAGTAGCACCCCCCAGCTCAGCCGAAGGCGCTTTCATGGCTCGACTGAAACCTTGACGAAAGATGTCGAACCACGTCAATATGTGAACGCGAACGCAGTACAAGATCGAATTCAAGGTGCCACTTCCCTACCCAAGGGGACATGAGCCCGTGTGCGCTCGCAAAGCAGTCGTACTATGAGCTTATCACATACTGTGGATTCCAACAGCTAGCCGGTGACACCATTCAATGGTCCCATCTGGTCATGATCACCCTCATGTTAAGGATGATTAGATGTTCTTGTTCCTTCTTGAACAAGTATGGCAAGACTAGAACAGAACTTCTGCCCGTTTTAGCATCGGCGTTCTGGATAACGCCGAGGATGAGGCTCGGTTCTGGTTGACAAGCTGGCATCTTCGGGGACGCTGTCTGGGTCGGAGAGGGCCAATCCCGCCACGATGACACTCCCACCATCCGAATCAAGGATGCTGGGACGAACGCTGACCTCGTTCTTGATGTTGACAGATACGATTATCTGTTCAAGGAGTTGCTCATCGGTGACTATGATGTCAGAAAGTCTTGTCTGCTCTTGCATTTCGCAGACGAGGCTTTCACCAAGTCCTACATCTCCACCATCGGTGTCGACTTGCGCTGTGAGCCTTGATTTCTGCTCGAGGGATTGAATCGGTGAAAGGAGGAAAAGAAAAAAAAGAAAAAAAGAGACGAGAAAGAGACGAAAAGAGACACGAAAGAGACGAAAAAGAGACGAAAAGAAAAAAAAGAAAGAAAAGAAAAGAACTTACCACAAGATTTACCCCTTCACAACCGGGAACTTCATCACCATCGCTTTTCAAATGGTATTGTCGACACCTAAGGGTTTGTCCAGCCAGCGATATTGGCCTGTTTGCCCAACACCCGACCACCCTTGACCAGCAATAAACGCTCCGAAAGAGAGCGGCATTTGGTGCACCACAACTATTGTGGCTGTCAGTAGTGGAGGATGCCCGAGGTATCGAGTTTCCCCAGAGAGAAAGGCTCAGTCGAAACCAATTCACGGGGCGAGGTGAAAGTCTACTGGAGGGGGCTTTCATTTGCTCAAGTTTGGCACTATCTGTGCACTGTTCAGTGATGAGGTGGCCATCTATAACAAGGATGTGGATATTCGATGATACCCTCATGTTTTGGGGGAGAGATCCGACGATACCCTCATATTGGGGAGGTCCGATGATACCTTCAGATTGAAGGGGATCTGATTATACCCTTGTATTCAATGGGATTCGACGATAACCTCATATTGAGTAGCAGATGGATATCTCAAGGCAGGGAAATACAAGGTCTTGATAGTGTGTTCGACCACTATCTGATTATTCCCTCAAACTGCCTGGTGATGGATGAACACGATTGATTTCCTTGGAGGGCTTTAGTCGGCCAGATCGTGCAGTCGTTTTAGTCACCCCCAAAACTGGATTGCAAGGTCACTAGAGTCTTCCCATGGACGAACTGGACATCAAGCGCCAGGCCCGTTGCTTGGGGTGTCTCCTTGAGTTCGGTTTCGCCGTCAACGCACGGTGACTCCTCGCTTGTTGCCGAAATGACCGGAACTCCTACTCATTCGGCTTCAAGTGCGCCACTGTGTTACAACTGCGATGCCAGAGGCCATCCCTTCATAGCATGCCATGGCAAAGAGCCTTCACAACCTTGCAGCACCGCCCAACTCAACTCAGAGCAAGAGTACCAGCCACAGAGACCTTCATGGTTTCAGCCAGGTGTGATAGCGCCAGCTAGCAAGCTAAAGTGGAACAAGGAACATCAAGCCCGCATTGGTTTGCACTGCCAAACCTGCCAAGCCCAGCTGCTGCTACCAACTACTACCATCGCCCAGGTCATCATTGAGGGTCATTCTGTTAAGGAGATAGATCCAGGACTCTGAAGGTGCGCTCCCAGAGAAGATGCGAAGTTCGGGTTCAGTGGCGAAGAGTTCCCCAATAACGTCTTTGGTAACCTTGCCTGGGTTACTGCGATGGGCCTATGAAGTAGTTCAGAAACCATGGCTGCAACTCCCGGCTTTGGCCTAGGACAAATTCTTGGTAAACTGGTGGCTTTCTTGGCAATTGACGATGGATACGCAATTGCGATATGGAGACCTGTAGGGTTATATTTGCACAGCAGGCCACTTTGGCATTTGATACCCACCCTGCCGTTGGATCCGTCAGGCAGATTAACGATGGGATGGAAGAAGTTTGCATTTACATCTGCAATGTGATCGAGCATGAAGCCGCGGGAAGCGCAAGGAACTCGACCACCAGGAAGGGCCTCGACTTGGGACCTCGTTTTGGGACCTCGTCTTGGAGCTATTCAGCAAACCAGCCGCCACTTCAAGCACGAGATAACTCTCATCAAAAAGAGAATTGCAGATCTGATCGAAACTAGAATGGGTCGAACTTGGTGATGATTCCGAAAGCGGGGTGGTCATAGGTGTCGCTTGCTGTTTTAACACGCCCCAAAGAACGGCGTACTTCGATTGTATAAGGGAGCTTTGAAGAGCACTCAGGTGACGAAGATATCTTTTGGGACAGAACCAACCCACACAACAACCTCGACACGGTCGAGGCTTATGAGAAGTTCCTGAAGAACCGAAAGCCCACGTTCCAGATCCAGTCTTCGTACACGTCATCAACCAGGCGTGGAATAAGGGATTTCCGTGTTGGACTTATCTTCGATCATGTACGCTTGGAACACAAGGCGTATGAGCAGCTGCCCAGAGAGAAGAAGGCGTTGCTGGACGGACTTGATGGCTGCTTGAGGGGCAGGCCGTTTTCTATACCCAGCCTGGCAGAGTATGACAAGAGTACCCAGTTATCTCTTTCCCAGGAGCTAGACCATTTCTGCATGCCGGGTGTACCGTTCAATGGAACAGGGGGTACCGTTCAATGGAACTGGGAGAAACCGTTCAATGGAACATCAGAACCTTCGTCTTGTATAAAAGCTCCCACATCTACAATCGTCCGAAGTCTCCCAAAGATGTTTCAACATCTACAACCGTCCAAAGTCTCTCAAAGCGTGCCTTTGGGTAATCTGGTCATACTGCACGACTTCTCTATGCATGGCGTTGAGTATAGCGGACCGAAGGCACTATCCCAGGCCCATGCATAGCATTGATCTGGTGAGTTTCCCCCTGTTGAGTTGCACCCTGTTGAGTCAAGTTAAGCCGCAGGCAGATGTTAACAAGAATATGCGACACCTAGACCAAGTACGAGCCTCACGACAAAGCCTCGCACAAGACCAAGAACGAGCCTCACGGCAAGAGCTCCCACAAGGTCAAAAAGGAGCGGCCCCATTAAAGAACAGTTGTATTCTTACTCAACTCGCCGAAGAAAGGGGTTGGCTCGCCGAAGAACTATAACTGTTCATACTCAACTCGTCGAAGAAAGCGGTTGGAGGTTCAGGCAGGAAAGAAGCCCAGTACATTTCGTGGAAAGCGAGAGAGAGTGAGGGAGAAGCTAGGTGGCGTGCCATTCGATTCTCTCGCCTCCTCAAGCGTTATAGTCCGCGAGTAAATCATGGAGATCAACGACATCTTCGTTGTCCTCCCCGGTTGAACATCTGTCTGTGGGTAAGGTGTCGAATATCCGGAATCGAAAGTTCCCAGATCTTTCGTTTTGCCAGGCGGCCCGATCGCACTGCATTGCGGTGCTATCTATCTGTACTCTGTCAGAGCTGCAATTAGGATGTGCGTTTGGTTCCTACACATTGTGTGGAAACCTGAATTTTTCCGGTGGCAAGCCCCGTCATTCACCTTTGTGCCGTGTCTAGCATGTCGTGCCAAGGCGGGTTGAGACGCCACCATGTTGCTGGCAAGGAGTTGAAGAAGGCCCAGGACCAGAAGCAGGAGATTCTGCGCAGCCGCGGCGAGGCCCAACGATTTGTAGACCAGTTCTGCAAGCAGCAGGGCAGTCCAAGGCCCATTGCCAGACTGCTGCTGGCTAAGAGCTGCGACCTTAGCCTGGACAGGGCCAGGTGCAGAATTGCGGCCGTCTTTGGCGGCCTCGATATTGGCGGCGAGATCTTCGGCATCGGGGATTTGTTTCTCTCGGACACGGTATCAACGTGTTTGCATTCGTGGAGTTCAAGAACGCCACTATTGTTGGGCTGGGTGTGTCGAGGTTAAGAACGTCGATAGTGCAGAGCTAGCCGCCCAGGACCTTGTAAGTTTCAATCAACCACTAATATCTTATATCATGTATCGGCTAACTTGTTTAGTCTGGACGTCGTATCTTTGACTGCCGCATCCGAGTCAAACGCAAGGAGACTCGAGGGCCCGGTGGCAGCCGCATCCGAGTCGAACGCAAAGAGACTCGAGGGTCTGGTGGCAGCTGCATTCGAGTCGAACGCAAGGAGACTCGGAGGCTCGGTGGCAGCACCCTTGTGCGTTTTGCGTTCATTGGAGTTGTTTGCTCGCACCGAATTGAACGGAATGAGGCGAAACTATCGCTAATGAGCTGGTTCTGCGGGACCTGGTAGGTTACATTCCTCCGAGTAAGATTACCCATACAGTGTATTGTGTGCTGACTGACATATGTAGTTTGACCGACAGACTTTTAGCTGCCGAATCCGCGTAAAGAAGAAGACGAGGGGATTTGCAGATACCAGTTGTACGCACACCAAGGGAACGTTCGAAAAGTCATACGAAAGCAGCCATGACCACAGAACGAACCCTTACGCGCCCAGAGGGGCCAGCTGGGACCCCGATCCCCATGGCCGATACAACGACAGCCTGGAGTTTAGAAGAGAAATTCGAGGACGATCGAGGAGGATTGGCACTGCCCCCTCTTCGACCTAACACCCCGGTCGTCACCAACAAGGGCCTTGCAGTTGTCAAGCAGGAACTCATCACTAAACACCTCGAAGAGTTCATGAGCCTTGATGGCAGCGGTATTCGCGCAATAATCGACAACGATCGAGCTGAGGATCTTGAGCTTGTTAGTTGTTTGGGATGTTGATCCTTGATAGTACCCTTGAGAAACAAGTACCAGGACGAAGAGCAATTTAAGTCGCTATTGCACCAACACTAGAGGCAAGAGCAACTCGAAGGATGCTTGGTGGTGCCGAGCCACTCGGGAGTTGGTCCACTGGGGAGCGGCGTTCCCCCTCCCAATGGCCAGCTTCCGAGTGGCTCGCCACCACTAAACATGTGCTTGACACTCTCTCCGATTCCAGAAGGGGATAACACTGATCCGGCACTGAGGAGCTGGTCCACTGGGGAGCGGCGTTCCCCCTCCCAATGGCCAGCTCCCGAGTGGCTCGCCACCACTAAGCATGTGCGCCAATACCTTCGTACCTGCTTGGTTTGCTTATGGTAGCTCCAACTGCGGTCCCTGCCAGTTCCTCGGAGTTGAAACCTGAACATTCTCAGACAACTGAAACCAGTTTGGGCAGATGGTTGATACAGGTTTCTCCGAAGAGACGCTCCTGAGATTGAACGGCGTACTTGCCGTTCAAATCGCCCTGTTTTGGTTAGTAGCCGTAGTGGGCAACGCCTATCTTGGCATTCTGCAGCTTGTGGAGTGTGGCTGCGAAGGGTTCGAGATCGGGATATACACGTTAGATGTATTAGTCTTGGTCCACCACGTTTTGAGGGTGCGCGAGCGAGATCACCAAGCGTGGGTCAAGACACCCTCTACGCCTTCCGAGACGTGAATAGTGCCGCCGGCCAGACTGGGGGTGTCCCTGTTCATGATTCAACCCCAGCTGTAATGGCTATGCCCGTTCCTTCCTACCCTGGTAGGTTCGCGTATGGAGGCAACAACTATACCACGGCGCCTTATATGGCACCATCTGGCATGATGGTGCACATACCATATCCTCTACACTATTTGCCTGCTTCTCTCGAAACACTTGGGAAAGTGGCAAATAAAAAGTGAAAAGCTGTATAGATCGGAAGCACTTACGCCGCTCTTTAGAAGCCCACCGGTCTCATGGATCGCCTTGGACGAGCCCCTCAACTTGAAGCCTTTGGTCGTGTAGGCGACGTAGCCCTTGGCCCGGAGGATGCCGTGACACCAAGAAGGACGCCTCTCGCACCTGGAAATGCCCATGCGGTGCCGACCAAGAGAACTGGACCGCGCACTATCAGCACATCCGGAAGAGGACCGGGGCCGGTACGTCAAATACCAGCTTCCGGTCCACAGCGTGGACCCCAACCAGCCCAAGCACCGGGTCTGCGGCGCCGTGATCCAGAACAAGAAGGATTCCATCCAATCCCACTAGACCCAGAAGCACACGGTGGACTCGGTAAGTAAGCAATCAGCGTTTCATGGTTTATTTATATCACTCACCTACTAACGCCGACTTAACTGTTGATAATAGGCTTGCGATTGACTGGTTACTTCATTGAACCTGGATGGAGCATAGGGCGTTGTACGACGTACAATGGTGAACGCTCATTCTTTCAGGAAAGAAGAACCTTAGAAGCTTCTGCAATGTTGTGTAAGTTGCCGAGTGCGGCTACCCTGGAGCCATGGAGAGACGAAGCTCAACACCCACTCCCTTTGTCCCAGAATATCTTTGGATCCAATGTTCCCCTTGGCTAATAACTGCGACCACGTTGTAGATTTAAAAGTCCAAGAAGCCCTTCGACATCAGCAGCCTCGAGTCGCCCGGCGAGCTGTATTCTTGCGGGCCCTTTGCTCAGTCTACTATGGCCAAGTCGACTAGCCATGCTAGTTGGGGGGTAAATTGCTCGTTGCGGGTCTTCGTTCCCGTCTTTGTCGCATTCGGTCAGAGAGGAGACTATGAGAACGAGGGAAAAGCGAGAGAAGAACGAGATAAGAAGAAAACGAGAAATGAAATTCGACAAACCATGTCATCCTCGATGCGTGTGAGGTCCCCAGACCCAAGGCACCTATCTCGCCCGAGACGCGCTTTCACGACAATATCTTCGGTCATGGCTGGCAATACGTCCAGTATTGAGATTCGTAAGAAGCTCGAAGACGCCGCTAATGTCGAAGGTGAGGCGCAAGGTCCGGCACATCCGAGTCGAACGCAAGGAAACTCGAGGGCCTGGTGGCAGCTAAGACACACCTTCCGTCGTTGCTCGCATGCGCAAGATGACGGAGACCAGCAAAAGTGGCGACGACAAGTGTGATACTGTTGGTCCTCCTAAGCTCTAAGAAGGAAGAGTTTGGGACTGATCGGTTGCTTCAGCACCTTCTTTCCCGCTACCCTGGCCGGAGCTGACCAAGGACGGTGGAGTTTGAATCGGAGAAAATCGAAAAGAAAAAGAAAGGATGTGGAGTTGCCTTGAATCGTTCCAACCTACCACCGCGGCAATAAGGCCGTTTCCCCAAGAAGGCCGGTAGACCCCGCGACCACCGGTTGAAGATATGCTCGGCTTTGGAGGAAGAATCATGATGGGCATGATTCGTCCGCACAGGGCGCCAATGCCCAAGCCTACGAATCCAACGCTGCGGCGGGCGGTGGCAAACGGCTCCAACACGGCAGGCATATGTCCAGGACAATGGCCTTGACGATGACCACGGCGAGGCTGAAGCCCAAGACATAAATGGGCACTGGTTGTGAGGAGAGGTAGATGCACATAACAATGGCTACGACGATTGCCACGGTGAGGATGGAGTCCACATCGGAATGGACACTGGCTATGATGAGGGGCAGGTGCCCAAACCCAGCATCTCGCCTGTCCCTCCTGTCATCTCATGGCCTGTCCCTCCTGCCGTCGAAATCCGGTTTAACTGGAAGCATCTTGAGTTTCATGAGAAGATGCGAGCGTTTGGTCTGTGGGTCGAGCCGTTATGTGGATGGTCGTCGCGGAATGCCGCAAGGAGATGGTTCGAGCGAATAGTAAGTTCACACATTTACCCTCCCATCCTCGTCTGATAACTCGCTCACTGGTGTTTCTCTAGGAACCTTCATCCTACGCAACTATGTTGGCGGTGAAGGTCTCTTTGGACTCTTTGGACTCGGTCCGGGCCCGAAATGTCCTTCAGCAGTTCGGGGGCGCTAGCTAGATTGAAGAAATCAGTTTAGATATCGCCGTACTGAGATGGTTCGAGCGAATCGTAAGTTCATACCTTTACTCTCTTATGCCGACTCGGTTGGCTTACTGATGTATTCCTAGGAACATACATTCTCCGGAACTCCGTTGACGGAGAAGTTACTGAACGAGGCCCGCAGTACTCTCCTATAGCTAGCTCGGTGCTGTTGGAAAGACCCAAGAGGTCAGTTCAGAGATCGCAGAGTCGGTTGGAATGACTTTTCCAACTGAAGTTATGATGGCCGGGAATGAGAGCAACAGAGAGTATCAGGAGTATGTGGGGAAGACTGGCTACAATGCCGTCGACCCAGATGCTGAGTACGACCCTGAGCTTGGCTTTTGGTCAGTGAACCTGGTCGGCGAAACCAGTGAGGTCTGCAAAGTCCTTTGGCGTTTTGGAAGATACCCCTTCATCCTCTATAAGTACCCTGACTTGTGGAGAACCTTCTCTCTCTGCAACTACGCCGGCCGGCGAAAGCGAGGCCCCCATGCATCGTGCATTCTAGGCGGCGTTTATGGACGAGAGATGTCTTTTGGTTTTTGGCTGTTCGCATTCCCGTTACTATTTCCAATAGCGAAGGAGGGATCCAAAGCGGGGAGATAGAAGAAGGAGAAGACGTACACCATCGAGTACGAGCTGGAGAACGAGACCAACACAGAGTTTGAGTTCCAGGCTCACCTCGTCCTGTTCCTCGCCCTCTACAGCGAGACCCGCTTCTCGGAGGTAGAGTACTGTCTTCGGCTCGCCACCGGACCTGTCCTGGTGCGCGCTCAGGCCTTGGCGGCGGGAAGTCAGTCAAGAGATCGCGGGCTCCATCGACATCCAGCAAGGAATCCTCGTCGAATTCAAGAACTATGACCGGGAGAGGAGGAAGACTTAGTGGCTCAGTCACCATTGACGAGGCTTGAGACGTTCTGAAACAATTTGGAGCGATTGGTAGAATCGAGCAAGTCAGCCGGGAGATTGCGGACTCCATCGGCATTCACCAGGGAATACTCGTCGAATTCAAGAATTATGACCCGGATGAGGGGAGACAAGGCTCATTAGTGACCCTCGACGAGGCTCGTAACGTTCTGAAGCAATTCGGAGCTATCATCAGGATCGAGGAAGTCAGCCAGGAGATTGCAGGCTCTGTCGTTATTCGCCAGGGATACTCGTAGAGTTCAAGAACTACGATCCGAACCGCGACATACAAGGTGGATAATAGAAGAAAATCGGAGAAGACCTTAGATAGAGATATGGCGAAGAAATGAAAAAACTGCCTCCGAATCCGTTTCTTGCTGATATGTGATGCATTATGTTTTGACGAGGACCTTTTTCGTGTACTTCTCGCGAGAAGCATGTTCGTTCGTTTTGGAAACCGCAGGGAGGGTCGCGGGTTTGTCCCTGGGGACAGGTAAGTGTATAGACGTTGGGCTTTATAGATGTCGGAGACCAGTCGTTAAAAGTAGGGATGTCGGTTCAAGGGGTTCGTTTTCTCGTAAGGGAGGAATGTGGGCGGGTTGTGGCTGCGAGACATGCTGTCTCCTTACTTGTGAAACGTTGTCGGATTAACTGGAAAAGCGCCATAACGAAAGAAGTCGACATAGCCTTAGAAATTATTGAAACTGATACTGTTTCATACACCCTGTTGAAAACTGATTTAATTCTTGTCTATAATGTAAGGACAATCTTGGCCTCTTTTCGTGCGAACGAAGACCTCCTTCGCAGGAAGGTCGTTCATGTTCGGCAAGCAAACTACGTTGAATGGAGACCGGATCCCGTTCGCATTGAAAGATAATAAGCAATAAAACGATGAATGATTACCGATGCAGTCCAGCTGCTTGCTATAAATAGCTTACTACTTACCTTCAACTTAGGTCGTGTATTATTACCTACTTGGTCAATTTTGCCGGACAATTTATCTTGAGCATGGAAGTAGCTCAAATCCCATCCCTTGTCTCGCCTACTTACCACTCCATTCCCTTTCAACCCTCCCTCTCGGGCTCCTTTCAAAGACCGCTCCGCGCCACACGCCCCGATTGCTGCTGGCCCGACGCAACCCGACGACTCCCACTGCGGCCGAGACCACCACCACCACCCAGACTGCTCCCCCTGCCGACGGGCGTCGAAGCCCCCCTCTCGAACTCCTCGAACAGATCATACAAGACCGCGGCCCCCGTCGACACCTCGGACGCCAACTTGCGCAGCGCCGCCGCGCTCGCAAACACGGCCCGCACCTGCGCGAAGCTGCGCGCCTCGTCGGCGTGACGCGCCGCCGCAACGATCAGGTCGTTCAGCCCCACGACGATGCGGTGCGTCGCCGGCTCGTTGGGCCGCTCCACATCGTACGCCCGCAGCGCGGCGCGCGCCAGGCTGCGCAGGATCTCCTCCTCGGCGCCGCTGCCGTGCTTCTGCCGGATGTTGTCGCAGATGACCCGCAGCTCGTCGTCGTCGGCCACGCACAGGAACGCGACTCGCGACCACTCGCCCAGGTGCTGCGATACCCAGCTCTCTTTGCCCTCGTCTTTGGTCAGGGTCCGGCGGTGCACCAGGAGCCGGTCCAGGAGGTAGGCTAGCCAGGCGCTGCGCTCCGTGCTGTTGTTGAGGTGGATGGCGGCCGTGGCGGGGGTCATGGGAGGGAGACCTGGCGTCTTGGGGGTGGGGGTCCTCGGTGTCGGTGTCCTGGGCGTGGTAGGCGTTCTTGGCGTGGTAGGCATAGTAACTGAAGACGTAGTAGAAGAAGATGAGGTGGAGGCGACCCTCATGCTGCTCATGGTTCTTCGAAGGTCCTTGTTGTTCTTGTTGTTAGGGGGAGTGGTGATGATGGCCACATTGTATTTGTTGACGCGGGCCTCGTTGATCTTGGCCAGGATCTCGAAGATGGCTTCGGGCGTCTTGGTCCGGCAGTCGGCACAGAGCTTCTTCTTGCTGGCGGGGAATGGGAGAACTTCCAGCATGCGGGCGACGCGCTGCTGGTTGACAGAGTGGCCGCAGGGGAAAGGCGCCATGGCTGCTGCTTTTCTTCGCTTGTTTGCTGGAAGTTGAAGAAGAGAAGAAAGAGAGCCTGAGAAGAATTCCGTCTGATGTATACTTTGCTGCTTTTCTTCGCTTGTTTGTTGGAAGTTGAGGAAAAGAAGGAAGAGAGGCTGAGATGACTTCGTCCGATGTGATGCTTTGCTTCGTCTGATGTGGTGCTTTGCTTCGTGCTTGCTAGTTTAATTATTGGTTGGCTTCGTCCGATGTGATGCCTTGCTGCGTGCTCGCTAGTTTGGTTATTGATTAAGAGTCTTCGCGGCAGTGATTTCTTCGATAGTCCAGATCTTGGAAAGTCACTTACCGTGGATGAGTTGGAGATTTGCTTGCGTGTCTTACTACCCCTGCTTCGGTTCTATCCATCCAGATGTGATTATATAGACATCCACAAGTTGCTAGTCCTTTCTGCGAGCATGATAAAGGCATAGTAGCCTGACCACAAGGTATTATTGTATTCCCCACGTCATTGTGTACAGAATCCAGGCCTTGTGTCTTTCAAGATTCTTTGTTCCAGACAGGAAGTATGAGATGTTGCGTAGGTGGCCATCCTCATTGTAGTCGAGACACGCTGTCGCAGTTCCTGTGATTTGCCCCTTCACGACAAGTCTCGGCAACCAAGCTCACCAACCACCCAACTCCCTCGCCACGACAGCCCTGTTTGAAGACAAGCAACCATGATACTGTCGGTGCCTAAAGTAGTCAAAAGATGCCACACCACTCACCTTGCAAGCGCAACCGCGATATGCATTATTACCATGAACGAATGGTTCCGAAGTCCTTGGTGAGGTTGATCATCTGGATGGTGATTGCTCGGAACAGCATCCGGTGGTGTCTTACATGGGCGGCGCCACATAATTGAATGTCTCCATTTTCCTACCGTTCCTCTAGTGGCATCTTGTAATTAACACAGGGAAGTATGTATTATGTAGTTAATCCTCATCCTTCTTACTTCAGGACCGGAATTTACTTTTTTCGCTTCTCAAGTCTATGTAAATTTGCTATTCTTACAACACTCTGATCCCTGTCTCTCTCATTCACTCGAGATGGTATTTACTAGAGTGGGTGAGGGGTAGCTGAAAGTTGCTTACTTTTCATCTTTCTTCATCGCCTAAGTACACAGTCCACCGTCTCTTCTACTGACAACTGCTAATTCCCAATACCATCAATGATGCCTTCACTCTTCCGCTCCAAGCGCCCCGACCATGCATCTCCGACGCCGCACCCCCAGCTCCAATCGCCACTATTCGCCACCCTGCCCACGGAGCTCCGCGAGGCCATCTTTCGCCTCGTCCTCACGTGCGTGCCTGACCTGCCCATCTGCGCCGAGGGCTCCCCGCTCGTCCTGGCTCTCACCACGCCCGGCATCGGGGGCCCCCAGGTGCACACCTTCCGCGCCGCCCGTGTCCTAGGCCTGCTGCGCGCCTGCCGCCGCGCCCGCGACGAGGGCCTGCCTCTGTTGTACGGCGCCAACACCTTCTCCGTGGGCGACCCGCGCGCCGTCCGCCTGCTGGCCGCGGGCGTCGGCGCGCCCTGGCTGCGGGCCCTGGATTTCTGCTGGTCCCTGGCCAATCCGCGAAAGGCTCTGAAGTACCGGAGGACGAAGACGAAGACAGCACGGGCGCTATCGTGGTGGCGACGACGACAAATTACCAGCAGCAGTGCCAGTGGCGCTGCGGCCGCCGCTGGCCATGATGAGGAGGATGAGGACAACTACGTCGTCGACGGGATGAGTGGTGACTGGGGCGCGGTGTGGGCATCGTTGCGCCAGTTTCCTCTTCTTCGATGGGTGTGGCTGGAGCTGAGCGTGCCGTACAGTTGGCAGAAAGGGTGGCGCGAGCAGGAAGACCAGGTTCTGGCGCCGCTGGAGGGGCTGCTGACCGAGGATGCCTGGGGGGAACTGACACTGTCCTGGGAGCGGGTCTCGCCTCGAGGGGCTGAGGACATGTTGCCGCGGTGGGAGATCAAGCGGCGAGACATGATGGGTCACGTCGTTAGTCATGTTCGACCACGTGAGTTACGAGAGTCAGACGAAAGTGAACTTTGATGAATATATAGAGCAGGTTCGAAGAAGATTAATGAAAATTCTTTCGACTAGTCTAACAGCAACATGTCAACCACAATCCAGGCCTGTTCTCAGATTACTGTGAGCTATATAGAAAAGTACAAATATCCAAATCGTGTATGCTCATGCATCAAGCTTGCGCAGCCTCGACGGCTCGAACCGCACCAGAGCCCAACCATCTCTTTGACGCATCAGCGGGGACCTCTTTCTTGAAATCGCCATTCTCATATATGGGACGTCACTGATTAAACCAGTAGAGGGTCGATCCGAACAGTGCGTAGGATTCGTCGTTGGTCTGGGCGCGGCCATCGGCGGCCATGGCCTTGCAGTTCTTCCAACCGTAGCCGTCGAAGCCGCCAGCGTTTTCTTTGGTGCCGCCGACCTTTGTGTGCATGAAATCGTGGAGCATCTATTTGTCTCAAAGATCCAGCAGGTCTATGGGCGTGTACTTGTGGTTGGTAATGAACTGGTCGAGCCCCTTGGCCACCAGGAAGGCTTTCAGCGTGATTTCCGCGTTGGTGTGGTACTTCTTGGCCACGGCGTATTCTAGGAAACAGGGACAGATCTGAGTCATTAGGTGATTCTGCTTGCCCCAATAAATTGTGATATGTTGGAGAGGGTGAGGGTCATTCGAGGCTCAGAAAATCAATAACGAGAGTCAGTATACTCCTCACCGACATGAAAACTTCAGCACATATAGGGCCGTGTAATTATAAATCTTTTCTGGAGGAATCACCATTATAGTCACAGTTACAATCAGGCAGGACTTAGTGAAAACGTTGTGCCTTAAAAACAGAATGCCATGTCAGATGATAGTGAGGTTGGGGGCTAACATGGACAACCGTGACTATCCTAATTGCTTGGCGAATTTCTACACACTCTCTTTGAATTCAAGGCCAAGGCTGCGCTGAGCTGAAGAGGGCCGAGAATCGGTAGGATGAAGGATGCGCGGCACCCTCAAATCTGATATCATCTGCAATACCCCTTGCCCGTATTTAGTATATGGACTAAAGCTAATACATTTTATAGGCTTCGTGACAAGACAGAGCGCGTACACAACGTACCGCTGCAAGGATGTATTTCAAAACGTCAAGCCATGTAATTTATGCCTGCCGCCCCTAAAGGACGGGCCACATCAGTATCTACAGACATCGTGAACTGACCTGGTTGGGATTCTTCTCCACGCCCCAGGTGCCTTCGACTCGACTGCGGCACGGCCGGATACTCGATGAACCCGCCCAAGACGCAGGCGAAGTAGGCTTTGGGTGGTAGAAGTATAACTAACACCTCTTGTTCTCCTTTTCTTTCTTTCCCCTATCTATTCTCCAGCCAAGTCAATTCATTTCCTCATTTATTTCAAATATCAATCATAAAGGTTCAATATCATTGCAGTGTATTATTTGCTCCAGTTCCGCTGAAAAGAATTTTACCGTGTAAAGATTGATTAGCATGGTTTGATTGAGCAGTCGAGAAGCTCCTCTTTCCAACTTCTATTACGAAGCAGGGAATATCTTTATTATATCAAGCCCCCAGAGGGATACCCCGAGATCGCCATCTTATTATTTCTTCACATTGATATATCGGACACATACAAATAAGATAAATGTAGAAGTTTGGAATTATAGGAAATGCTACTGGTTGTATGTAAGCGTGGATTATATGCAGTTCGAGTTGCATATCTGAGGTGGACTGTTATAGAAGCCTACAGCTAGGTATGGCTATGTAGTCAGTACACAGGAGGAACAACTATGGTTCTGATTGCTTCGTTGTGATACCATCAAAGTATGTATCGGGACGCTGAAGGCGCTTTCTCTCTTTAGGCTGCGATCATATAGCATCTTCCAAAGTCGACGACGACTTTGGCTACTCCTTTCGACTGGCCGGAAGCTCCGTGTGTTTCCCCAGATCCTCGCCGAACTCCTGCCCGCCCACGTAGAGGGGCGCGCACTCCTGCAGCACGAAGAGCATGCGGGCCCACTCGGTCTGGCTGGTGTTGACCCACTGGTGCTGGGTGGCGCGCTGGACGGCGACGTCGCCGCGCTTGAGGTCGTAGGTCTCACCCGAGTCGAGGACCATCTGGATGTGGCCCTCCATGACGATGCCGTAGTCGAGGCTCTGGGTGCGGTGCATGCCGCAGCGGTAGCCCGGCTTGAAGTCGACGTAGCGCAGCACGCTGCCGTGCGGGTTCACCAGCCCCAGCTTCCCGGACTCCATGACGCCCTGGTGGATCAGGATGTCCTTGTCGCCGTTCAGGTCTGGCGGCTGCGCCGACGTCGTGTACACCACGCTGAAGGCCAGCTGCTCCGCGTCGTACGCCCGCCACTCCAGGTCCTGCTGGCTGTGCACCACGGCCTTGCCCTCCTCGTTATGTGCCGTCACGAACCGGCGCTGCTGGGGCAGGTCGGAGAGCTTTCCGTTGTTGGCGACCGTAGAGCCCATGGTGGTGGCAAAATGTGATGTAGTAGAATAGGGGGAGCTTTATGATGATGTAGGTATGACGAAGAAAGGGCAAGAAAGTCAATCTGGCTTATTCAATGCCCCAAATAGTATACTGTAGAATGAAATGATGATTGAGGTGGGAAATGCAAGAGAAATGTGTATTTTGAACTTCAAGATGCTGCTGCCGATGCGGCATCTCTTAAAGCTTCAAGCATCTCGCTCCTTCCTTTACCCCACCCTTGTCCGACTCCAATATGTCGGAGATAAGAATGCGTCTGTAGGTGGCGCAACGCTGTTGCCAGTGGTAGTAGGATCAGTAACCTTTTCCGTTGGCTGACGACTTGCCAGCTCCTACAGGCCTTATCTGACCTTTGTTTCTTTTTGAAGACACAGAAGCTCCGAATCCGCTCTGACCAACCAACCGGATCGATCGGGCAACGTCCATACCAAGAGAATCAAGCAGCCAAAAGTAAATCGGGCATATCTTGGTATGCGTGTCCCGAGTTATGTGCAGAGATGCAACGGGACCGATAGGCCTTTGAGAGGCATATCAAGTGCATGCTAATGGTAATCACGTACGTACCAACACAAGAACCCCGCCGGTGGCCAATCACGGAGACAGGAAAACATGCACCACTTACCTGCCGTGGCGCTCTAGTATCTGCTTGGGGGAGGGTGAACATGGCATCGCATTCCGCCGGTCTCGTTGGCGCTTCCTCTGATTGTATCTCCATGCACCCGTCGTTCGGCGTACGGCATCTACTCCGCCCGAAGCCGACTCCAAGTGCAGATTATCTTCCACAGGAACTAGGATGGAGACGGCATGGAGACTCGTCAGCTCCTGTTCCCACGTTCCCCGGAATGATCGGTCATTGATCGGCCTCTGAGCGGGGACAATGTTCCAGACCGATAGATGTATGTGTCTTGTCGGCGACGGGCGAATCGACAACACAACACGTTTGGTGAGGCTTTCGAAATGGTAAACATTAATCACGTCGCAATTTGTATGAAACTGCTTGTTTGGCCGATGTCGTCTATTACGGCGGGGAATATTAGAGGGGAAGGTGAAGGAAGGTGCACGGTTTACTTGTTTGTATTCGGTACAGTGGGTAGCCAGATGTTTTGCGGCACGTTCCCTAATAGCCAAATTGGAATGAGGCAGGAAATCTATGGAGAGGCAAGTATATTACGGGAATAACACCACAATGTTCTCTCCAGTGCAGAAGCGTTGGTCAAGCCTGAATCAAGGCAGCTAACAGAGCGTCGAGGCTTGAAGTTGATCAATGTCAATGCAGATAGAGTAGGGCAATGGTAGGGTAATGCGCGCCGTTGCGTGAGATCGGAATTAGTAACAAAGAGAGGCGTGGGGGATCCACCAGGACAGGACACTGGCAACTGGGGGTCGTCTCTTATCAACAGCTATGTATTGCTGCTCGAGTCAGAGGGATTGCATTCCCACA